>CM052220.1:2507505-3100976 GCA_028454225.1 Lasioglossum leucozonium | reverse complement strand
TCATTGTTAAAAAATGTTATCGAGTCAATATTGTTTGAGCTGACGATAGGATTCTATTGTTTTTTCCATGTGCTTTCATGTTCGTTTTAAATCGAAGCGCCCCTATGATAAAGTACCGTCCACCATCTTTAATTTGCGTCCCCAATTGTTTACCGACACTTTAGACAAAAATATGGTCTTACAAGAGTCAAGTTTTTGTTCTTATTCGAGCATATTTTTTGCTGGACAATGGCTCATTCGAAAGAGGGGAAGGTTTAATGAAGGTGGGTCAACTCCTTTTTTTGTGAAATTATGCCTACATTTTGTAATATAAGTGTTAGAAGTAGGCCAAAATTGATGATGTACAGCTATGGATTCGAAGCCATTTATATGCCATTGAATGAGTTTTCTGGATGATATCGTGAGTTGACGCAACTGTAAAATATCTCCAGCTACAAAATGAGCCATATTTCCTCTTGATTCTTTGAGAAATAAGGCTGAAAACTTGACTTATGTGTAAGCATGAATTTCTGGCGACAGAATTCATGATGGAGACAGAATGGGGATAATACAGAGCAAAACAAGTGACAAGTTTAGTTCGACTGGTACTCGTCAAGTGGCACTTGACGAGAAAGTCTAACTCTCGGGAATCGGAGGAAATACAAGCGTATATTCTGGCAACTTGTGGTTATGTTGGATGCCTATTCGCTATTTCATTGTTAAAAAATGTTATCGAGTCAATATTGTTCGATGCCTACCTTGTCGGTGTATACGTCAATGATACAGTTACCGACGGGGATCGTAAGTCCGTGTCGGTATATCTGGTTTATGGTACGAGTTATCGACCGCGAGAAACGGCTGCATCAATTCACCGATAGATGCCTCTACCACCTACAATTCTCTCCTCTCTAAAACGCGAACAGAGCTCAAACGAACACAACAACCTCCCATGAAAAATCAAATTCGCCAACTATCAAAGAATTTCCTTCGTTCCTTTTAAAAGTTTAAAAATCCACTGCATACATTTTTGAGTCCACTCCAAATAAAAAAAACGAACAAACAATCAAAAGCAAAAACAAAGTATCAACAACGATTGTACAGTTCCCCAGATGGTCCTTTTTTTAGGGAAAACTCGCGAAAGCAGAATCGAGGGCAGAAATCGGTACCGGACAGAGTCGCCGCGGTAAATTTGATTGCGAGACACGGTCGATTTGAAGCGTAACTTCGAAATTCGAACGAATATATGGGGCGGTAGGGTGAGAGAGGGAGAGACAGAGCGAGAGAGAGAGAGAACGAAAGAGAAGGACAGGTCCGACGATAGATTGGTTTGTTCGCGCGTCGTTACCGTGCGCACGATGAAACGAACCGATTGTACACGCGATCGATTATCAACGCTCGACGATGGCCGCTTTCCTAACAATCCACCGAATTATCCGACCATACGGGTAATCGCGTTACTTCATCAATTATCCGCCGACGCTGCTCGCAATTAAGGCCGCGAAATACCGACCCGATAATCTTTCGCATTGGCATACGTAATCGGGCGGGGAGAGCGATTCGTCGCCACGTAACGACGAACAACCCTCCCTCTTCATAGTGACCACCGTCCACTATAGTAACGTTCGCTATTTTCGTCGGAAAACATGGGGCCCGCAGGGGCGGAGGGGGCTAGAGGAACCGGCCGCTCGCGCTATTTTCCCCGCGGATATTCGACGCGTGTCCGTCGCGTTTGAATATATCAATTTCGAAGTGGCCGATAGTTTGCCGAATATGCAAATTCCTGTAACGATCAAAGGGGAAATATATGCATATACACCGATTTATATACGTTCGCCCCCCCACCCCTGTGTGCCTTTCGATTTTCGGCCGCGAGCCATTGTACACCGCGAAACTTTTTTTTACCCCAGTCGCCTCGCGAACTGCCGAAATGTCCAGATAAACAATCCGGTTCTAGGACCGATGGATTCTGGTTTGCAGGCTTCGGAAACGTTTCGAGTTCTGGGAACCACATTGTGATCGGTAAATAAAAACTTTCCAGGACAATTCTGCAGAAGAAAAATTGAAATAAAAGCGATGATTCGAATAAGTCGAAAATAATGACATTCGCAAAATTCGTTTAATAATTAGGAACGAGATATTTTTTATTTAGAATTTATGCGTAGTCTGAATACTGGGACGCACAGCTAACACACGTGGGTTGTTTAACGACACGAGAGCCGGGCGAAAAAATGTGCGCGCCCGTCGCAATAAACGGGACAAAAGCGTGTCTCTGTTGCGCTCGATTCGTGGGCAGCGGACCGTGAAAATCGGAGAGGAAATTTTTCGAGACTACTTGGAGGTATTCGCGACATTGGCAATCCTTCTCCGATTCGATATAATATAAACACGGGGAGAAGCGGGATTGTCGGCATGCATCGCTGGCGACGCGAGAAAGAACGGGTGAACAAGTGGGAGACGAAGAACAAGAGAGGAGAAGAATATGGTAGCGCGGGACAAGGGTGGGACAAGCGGGCAGAAAAGCTCCGTACGGTGTTTGGAATCCGTGCCACGGGCGAAGAGAGAGGGAGAGCAGAGGTTGAACGACGCCGTGAGCAGAGCGGGGTGAAGCGGGGGCGTGGGTGGACAGGAAATCACGCGGGTGGAAGGAAAAGTTTTCGATAAAACGGATGACTCGCTCGTTGGATCCTCCTCGAGGTCGCTACAGTTGGACAGGAGTTGCTCTCAAACCGCGGTGAACGTTAATTCGCTTAACGGGCTCGTTTCTCGTTTTACTCGCACCTGCTACCTCCTACCTGGCTTGCTCGCCTCTTTCCGGCCGTGTTCCCGCGTCCATCAAACCCGCTCCCGAGGACGCTCGAGCTCTCTCGTGCCACCTTGTTTTATCGGTCCAAGGAATGTCGGCTACGGCATAAACGGCCGACATTCATGGCGACACGTACTTCGACGCCTTCGAAAAATATTGCGAGGAACACGCGAATGGCATGCGCTCTAGCCCCCGGAAACCTGACGCAAGCCAATTCGACGGTAAACCTGACCCAATTCGCGACCGTTCGAGCACAGGTCAGATTTAATCCGGCATGCAGAATTCAAAGCCAGATCAAACCGGGTTCGAACCGATTCGAACTTAAATCACGCTCTCGATCCAGACGATTTGAAATTGAGACACTTCGAGCTTGAACCAACTGGATTCAGATCGGGACGAACTTTGTGCAAATGCAACACAGGCACACCCGAATAACCAGGCGAGTTACTCTTCAATCAATTCGGACCTAAGGTGTGTATCCCAGCTCGAAGCTGTTTCAAACTTAATTAGATTTAATTAAACGAGACTCAACACAAACCAAAATTGCAAGTTTAATACAGGTCAATTCGAAGCTGATTCGTACCGCTACGAACTTAAACCAGACTTAATCCAGGCAAATTGAAAGCGTCGCAGGCCCGACCCAGTATAAGACAGACCTAATGCGACCCAATTTAAACTTAAACCAGTCGAAAACCCGAGCTAATTCAAATTTAATCCAGGTTCAAGCCTGAGCCAATTCGGGCGCGACGCGGGTTCAGCCCAGACTCGACCCAGATCTAACTCGGCGAAGTATTCATCAACTTTTGGACAATGGAAGTTTTCCGAAGTTCGTAGGCGTGCCTGGGCTCGTTCGAACTTCTGCTCATCAATTTCCTCGCGTAGATTTCGTAGCGCCTTGTAAAAGGAATACTTCGATCTTCTTTCGAGTAAAATTTTAATCGTATCTCCGAAACACCTCGAGGACTCGATGCTGGCGTCGGTATGGCGTGAAACCGTCTTCGCAAAAAAAACACGAAAAAAGTAGAAAATAACGATCGTCGTATCGAAATTTCGTAGGATCTTTCCTGGAGAATCCTGGCCGATATTGTATACGGCAGTTTCGAAACAATGTTGCAGAAAGGAATCGCGTTCGTCGGAACAGCGACAGCAGTTTCTCATAAAATGGGCAATAAAATAGTTGTCACGCGGCGTCGAATCGAACCGAACCGCCTTGCACACAAAGTCTGCACCGTTTTTCGCACACGCGACCGATCTACAATATACCGTTGCACACGTACACGTACGTGCATTAATACCTGCGCGCACTTTACGGTGGATGGTCGTCGTTGAAATTCGCCGATTATTTGCCATCGTAACGAACGCCGGGACAGCTGTCGCACTTCCCTTCCCGCGGCGCGCGTTTAGAACGCGTCCGAAGGAGGAACTCGATCGGAGTTGCATTTTACCGATCCGCAGCCTCGCTTTGCAATTCCGTGGACGGGCGCTGGTCGCTCGGAAGCCCGTTAACGGGCGCTAATCGGGATTCCATGGGAGTACACCCAGCCCACCCGTCCCGCGTCCCCAGCCCTTCTACCACCTGGCGAACGGGTGTTCTCTTCCTCCTCTTCTTCCTCGGCGCGTCCGACACCGGGCCGGCTTCGCTCTCGTTCCTCTTCTCCCCTTTCATGTTCAGATCAGGCTATGATACACAGGAATGTCCGGGATGCGGAGAGCGATGGCGTAGGGCTCTCTTGGTTGACTCGGCACGGCCATTATCGTGATTACATTAGGCGCTATTCCAGCGAGTAACGCGGGGCGCGCTGCTCCGAGGCTCTAGCTCTCTCTCGCTCTTCCTCCGGCACGGCGCTCTCGCTCTCGTTCCTGAGAGCGACCGAGCGGGCAAGCGGGTGACCACGAATCATCCGGTTTGCCGAGCGCACAATTCGATGGGGCCGAGTCTAAGAGGGTCGACGGAGATGGCGGAACACGCTCCATGCTATCCGTCGACTTTCCACCCCTCGCCTCCGCTCGATTCGACGAACCACCTCCCACACCCTCCACGCTTTCCACACGTCTGTCCCGCGAAATCTGCTCTCGAAATTCGCAGATCGTTGGCAGCTTCCTCGTTCGACTCCGCCATTGGTCCCCAACACTGTGCGTAACGTGGATGCGCTCCAACCTACTAGCAAATTTTAATTTTCCAGCCCCGAACGAGATCCCTCCGTCACTCCACTGGTTCATTATAACGCATTGATTTCGTTTGCGCAGGAGGCATGGACTCGATATTTGACTATGCTCGATCGGGACCCATTTCCGGGACCATCGCTGGTCACCCGGCCGATGGTCCGCGGGGAAACGTAGTCGGGGGTGCACACGTTCGCTAAGAGTTTCCGCCGGTAATAGGTCCCGGTGTCGTTTATACTCCTCCTTTCGAGACTTTATTCCGGCTAGATACTCCCGCGGGATCGCGACGCGGGACTAACGTTTTATAACTCGCCGGCGGGCCGTATAGTCGGGTTACTCGACCCGACGCGACCCGCGCCCCAGACGTCCTCTGGCTTTTACGTTTTCTTCGCGCACACCCCCATCCCCCGCGATGCAGATGGTGATAGATTAGGGCTGCTTCGCTGCGTTACCCGTCCCTGGACCCCCACGCACCACTGTAGCCATTTTTAATGTCGCTTTTTCATACTGTGTTACGCGAGCTAACCACCGTCCCGTGGCTCTTAATTAGAATAGCGAATTTTTATGCTTGGAGATGGTGGATGGCGCCGGCAATTGATCATTCCGTGGTCTGGATTGTTCTGGATCTTCTTTCAGACAGGTGTGAAAATAGAGAGCAGGTTCGGTGATGTCTGCAATGACGAATCTTAACAAGTCACAGGCAATGTAATTGTACTCGTAAAATTGTTCGATGTTTCGTCTTTATGCGAGATCAAAATTTGCAGGGTTAATTATAAGAAACAGACGCGAAGTGCGTATAGCATTTATCTTAACGATTGCAACGTGTCGAATACAATACGTGAACATTTTCGATGTTGCGCCAGTTTTTCACAGTTTCATATTTCTCCTATTCGTTTTTGTCACGAATGAAAAAAATTCCACAGTCTAGTAATAAGTTATATGTGTATCGTGGAACGTTTGAAAAAATTCCAGAGAGATAAAATAAGAAACGCGTAAAAGTTTGTACTATTCGCCCTATATGGCTTTAAGCTTTCCGGAAGTACTATATACATGCACACGCGCGGTAAAATTCGGTTTCAATATTCACGATCGGAGATATATGTGTGTAATTGAACTGAGCATTTTTCGCGAAAAATATTTCACGTCGACTGCCTGGAGTCGGAGCTCCTTTTTCAAAAAAAAAGAAAAATTGAAAATAATGTATTAATATTCAGACAATATACGGAAAACGAAAATTTCGAGGTCCAAATTTTTGAGAAAAACGTCAGGCAAAAGTATCTTCATTATTATCGACAAAAATGACCGCGGGAAATGTTTTAACGAAACCTATGACAATTGCAGTGGAAATAATTTCGAAATTTAAAAAGCCGCGCACAATACCCCAGATAATAAAATAAACCGAAACAAATGTAAAGTTAACCGAGACCAAATTTGAGGGTTTAAGTCGCAGAAAGAAACGCGAAGTAAAAAGAAAAAAAAATATCGATGTGGAAAAATTGAGGTTTCGAAATGGCCCGCGCGGTTGCAGGCGGAAATTTTTTTATTAAGAGTATTCTCTCTCTGAGCGGAGGAAAATCTTCCGGGGAGATAAAAGGGGTTACAGAGCTATGGATTAGGGTGTCGAGGAGCGGTATCCATCCTTATGCAGAGGAGATCTATATCCGCATATCCGGGAGGACTCTCGGGGTCGTCCTTTTTCGAGCGGTTTTTGCGCGGTCTGGCAAGTTGCTTCGCGTAGAAGTCGTCTCGCGTAATTTCATAAGACCGCAATCTACGCGACGAGGTGGAAGGAAAATGGCTGCAATGTTTTCCCTCGCAGTCGACAATGGTACACGGTCTGAGCCCGGTCTGGGAACCAAGGATGGCGTCGCGTCGTGTGGAAGTTCATTTCTTATCGGCCCTCCTTTCTCCTCGTCCTCTTTCTCCACTCGTTCTCTCTGCACATTGAACATTTTAATAATAATAACAATCGTTCGATCGTACACGCAAATTAATGCACAATTCAAGGCAGACTACGGTTGTCCATGGAAACAACGCGGGTTTTGATCAGGAGCATATTTCATCAAGGGTTCTATCTTATTCATCAAGGGGCTCGAATGACACAGGAACCTCGTTAAAATTGATTAAACTGGTTATTGCACCGTAAATTACAATTAACCCATTTGCAACGAATGACGGGCGTTACCGTTCCCGCGGCTGCTGCCCGCTTGAAAACCACGAGCCGGTGCCAGGCATGTATTTAGACTCGTTGCATTGTCTCGATGCAACCGGCCCGGTGCGACTGTCGACCCGCACGCGATTATTACAGTCGAGGATGCAATGGGAGAGGGAGAGAGAGTTGGAACCGGATTGAACAAGCAATTTTTCCCAGGTTCCACTTCAGGTACGGATTACATTATTTTTATAAAAGCTAATGCGTAGAATCGATAAGCTTATTTCCAGACGGCTTACCTTTACCGCGGTCCTCGTTTTCGTAGATTATTTCGCGAAAATTAAAATATGTGAGAAATCTGTTACGACGTCCATTAAAGTGAAACAGAGAAATATTATTTCCCGCTAATATTCCACGATGGTCGTTTTCAGAGTAGCATTCTAGATCTTTAGATTCTACCTAAAAATTGTTTAGCAAAAGTATGATGATAGTAACGTCAAGAACGAACATATTCTACCGATTCGAACAGCGAATAATATATTCGATATTTCCAGTCATATTAGCATTTTTTTTAACTCTCGCTTAGCCTCGCACGAATTCAACACATTTTTCTTTGATCTTTAACATTGAAGCTTCTACAGAGAGAGAGAGAGAGGACATTTTAAAAACGTCGAGATTAAATTTATTCAGAATCTGCGGCGTTTTTATTATAATACGTACACGAATAGAGAAATTTATTCAATAATTTCTCATCAAAGCTGCCCTGTAATTTGCATAATTGTTGAATACGCCTGATTTAAAGCAACATTGTTGCATTATTTAAAGGGTCTACACTAAATGCCAATTAAAAATAGTTTTTAATCTACAATATTTTCCGTGCTCCTTACGCGGTACATGCTGTGTTGCGAATCGACCCTCCATCAAATATACAATAAATAGAGAAAAACAATTTTCAGAGTAGCCGCACCCCACTTGTAATTTTTTCCAATTTTCTGGGGGCTAATTTCTAGGAGGCTCGACTCGCGGTCTCCGCGTGTTAAAAGACAGACGGAGCCTAGAGGAACGCGGCAAGTCCTAAGCAGTTTCCCGAGACCTTTGGACACGTAAATTCGTCCACTGAGCGATCCTAGAGAAGCTATTCGTCGAAACTGGCTTCGTTTGCCCGTCGAATCGAGAGGCGAAGAAGAAACAAAAAAAAGAGACACGGTCGGCGGAGGAGCAGGAATGCTGGGTAGGATCTAGTAATTTGCGACGCTGCGCTGCGGCGCGGCGGCTCGGCGTTCGGCTGCCAGAAACGATTCCGAGCTCTTGGCAACGGATTTAATATTTACACGCAGCGAAACTTCTTCGTAACTGGTCCGTTTACCGCGAGAGAGTCCTCTCTTTCTCTCTCTCTCTCCCTCTCTGTCCCATCTCGCTCTCGCACCCCCTTTGGGGCGCGTCCGTTCATCTCGGTTTCCCGTCGTTACGTTTGCGGCAATTTTTTGCGTACGCAATTATTATTAACTTTGGTCCGACGAGCATGAAAAATGGCCGAAGAGCCGGAGCAAGCGAGCCAGAAGCGCGGAGCGAAAGAGAGAAAGATAGGTGGCGAGGGTGAGAGAAAGGGGGATGGAGAGAACACGATGGGAAACTGGAGCGGTCGACGAGGGGGAGCTGCGGCCGCGGGTGAATGCGCGTTGTTGTATACATCCTCGCCGCGTTTCCGTGCTTCGCGTAATTACCGACGAACGAAAGCTTAATCATTGCCGACTCGCCGCGCGGGAAATTACCGACCGCCTCGCGAAAAGATCCGTGCGCGCGCGATAGCCTGCGAGCCGCGGCAATAACGAGAGAGCATCGGGAGCGGATCCAGAGAGAGCAGATCGGCTTCGCGTTTCGACCCCGTCGCGCTCCTCTGCGTCTTCTCGCGTCCTTCGACACGGTAATCCCTAAATTATCTGACCCGGGAACGCCAAGACGGTCGAAGGCAGCTTTTGTCACTTACATTCGTGAAAAGTGCCGCTTCGTTCGTTGACGGTCGGACAACTTTGCCAAAATCCTATATTTGCGGGAAGAATCATAATCGTGGGACCCCAGCGGAAAACAGGGCCCCGCTCTATGATTGATACTCGGTCGATAGCTGAATTTCTACTGCATCGCTGGCACGACTTAACGGTACGGAAAATCAAAAATTCATTATGCATATGTACGTGGCATGCGTCCGTTATCCATTGAGCCTCTTAATTACCGCGCGCGGAGATCGTTCCGCTTGTTTCGTTCCGCGTCGAAAACTGTTAGAGCCAGTGCCATATAGCGTTACTCCGGTTAATTAATCAACGCCCCGAATAAACTACGAACCCCACAACAGCGCACATTTCAATCGCGTAACGTTAGACGAATTCGAGATTGTGATGCGGCAATTTAATTAGACACCGCGAGACAATGATCCGAGTTGACTGCGGATGATCTTGTGGACTAACTTTAACCAGTTAACTGTTCGTGACGAGTATACTTGTCGTGAAAAAAGTGCACAATTTTGTGTTATGACGATTATGTTCGTCACGAGCAAACAGTAGCGACAATTAAAGTGGAACCAAAAGACGAAATGCGACTTTCGCCTGATTTTCGTGCCTCCTAAAAATCCGCGGTTCAACGAAATTAGCACGCGGCGTGGGATCGGCAGAAAGTTCAGCAGTGGTCGAAAGCGTGGTCAAAGAGACAAAGGAAAATCGCGGAGATGCGGAGAGAGAAGAGGACCGCAGGATAAGAGCGGCAGGGAGAGGAAGGGAGAGAAGGTGGAGGATTGGTGAGAGTCTTTGTCGGCGGCACACGGGGCTCGAAGTTGCTGGTAGACACGCGAGGACGCGATCCCATCGATCGTGTGTGCGCGCACGTTGCCTCTATCGTCCCGCTCGCTGCTCCGGGGCGGATGTAAATTACGACGTACGGTGCCCGACTACGCTCGGCTCGGCTATATACGCCATTAAGAAAGAAATCGTCGTCTTGGTCTCGATCTCGATCCGACGGGGACCCTTCGTCCGTTCCTACGTAGATCTCGCGTGCGGTTTCTCGCCTCCGATCGGATCCAAGCGTGAACGGCCCATCGGCGTGACTTTCGTGACGCTCCGGTGGCGTGGCGTGGCGTCCGCGTCGCGTCGCGTCGCGTCGCGTCGCGAGATCGATCGATTTCCGTCCTTTCTCGCCCATGATGGATCGTCGCCTCTTCCGCCGCGGTAACAACCTTTCCCCCACGTGTCCCGTCATTCAAAGTCCCTCTTCCTCGACCAAACCGCCGCCAGCGTCGCCGCAACCGCAGTTTCGCGTATCACGTTTTTACAACGAGTAAAGTGAGACAGAGACAAAGAGAACTCCATTTTGGCGGGTAGCGGCGATTTCTCGTCGTTTCATCGAGCATCGTTTTCGAACCGCGCTCGTCCCGGCTAATCTAACTTTCGAATCCGCTTTGCCGCGTGGCATACAGAAAGAGAGAGAGAGAGAGAGAGGGGGCTGATATGTTGCGAGCGATCCGCTCTCGTTGCGACGGCACCGGAAATTCAAGCCGGGAGGCGGCTTATGGTAACGAGTGCGTATCGAGCCAGTTAAACCGTGCACCCGTGTATCGCCTGGGTTAGTCGCGCGCGCGGCGCCTCTCGAGAATCGATAAGACGCAACGAAAGCTCGAACTCGCGCGGAGCGCGCCCCTTAAACGCTCGACCTGTGCTCCTGCCGATCCTCCTACTACTCCTCCGTCTCTTTTCCTTCTCCCCCGCCCCCACCTCCTACCAAACATCCCGCAATACCTGACCGTGCCACGCGAGACCGTATCGAGAGACCGTACGGAATAATCGAGGCCACGCGTGTCGCTCTGTAACCTCGTGCGCCAGCGTTGCCGCGAAATTCGAGGCTATTTTTTACCCGTATCGGCCTCGGGGAGAACTTTAACGACGAACGTAGGGTGGCGGGTTGCCCCGTAGGACAATTCGCTTGGCCCTCGAAAGTCGGAAGCGAAAGAGTTTATTTTTTATGTGTTCGATTCACATTGATCAAAAACTTCGTATCGAATTGGAGTTGCCAGAAATTTTTCGGTTCTCCAGTACACGGGGCTGAAAGATTAACGGTAAGCCACGCCTACTCGGGGCATTGTACGTAAAAAGGTGGAGCGAATAGAGTTAACGCGCTGTGCTCGCAGGGGCACTCGGAGCGCTCTCTCGTTGGCCCCCGGTGCTATACTGACCGGGACAAGTCTCGTAACCCGCGGCCTGGGCTTGCGAGATATCGTTGTCGATGGGATCGCGAGCGCCTCGGTTTTCTTAAAAGCGTCGTCGCCGATCAGAAACCGGAAACTCGAGTAGTCCGAGCGTGTCGCGCGTCAATTGAATCGTTGGTCGAACGTGATCGGAAACTCGTAAAGCTCCTTGTCCTTTTTCAAGCGTTCCGCCCCTCGTCTAGCACCACCCACTTTTTGTCCTTGTACTTCCCGAACTCTGCTTTCCCGTCGATTCGGACTCCGATCGATGACACACGCTTTGCCCTCGTTTCCAACCTTTGCGAAGGGCAGGAGAATCGTCGAATCTACCTTTCGCGTGTATATACTATATATATATATATATATATATATATATATATATATATATATATATATATATATTATATATAAAATTGCACCTTGAGCATACCTTCAGCATCTTTTTCGTCCTGTAAAGAAATTGATAGCGCAGGTTCCGCCTCGTTTCTTTCCATCGAATGACGAAGAAATAAGTTCTACATTGTCGCTCTTTTTGCATACTTTGAGCAATGCACCGTCCTCTTGAACAAATTGCGAGTTCCACATCGTTTTCCTCGATTGAAAGAGGAACAAAAGTTTTGAGCCATTGATGCGAACGAAGCTGGATTCTAAAGCATTGCTCTGTGCTCAAAGAATACAGCGTACCTTCTCGACGTAGGCGTTGAACAATGTTCCCTTTCAACACTTCTCGCCCACCGGAAATCAATTAACACGTTCGCACGAAAATTTATACGACGGCGGAACATTTCTATTCCGCATAAAGATCCGGTAACGATTGGATTAGATTATCCTGACGGCTCGATTCTAGATAGTCGCTGATCGATCAGAAGCGAGCATCAACGCGGTGAAGTTTGAAAATCGCTCGTACGATTGCCCCGGAGAGATAGTTAAGCAGATGTAGGCTGCTCGTGGAGAAGGGAAAAGGTGTGGGAGGGGAAGGGTGGGGCACTCGAGCGAAAAAGGTGGCTGAAGTTTGGGACGCGGAGGGAGTTAAAAAGTGGCAGTAAAGTTGAAGTTTGAAGACGGTCCAGGACCGACGGTCTGGTCGATCCGGTTCGTGGAAGTCGGTGACGAGAATATCGCCGGTCGCGTTCCGAGGGGTGAGAGATTGACGAGGCGAGAATGGTTGCGGCTTGTCCGTGGGCTGTCGTCTCGCGGTGTGGCGGAGCGTCGGTGGTTCCCGTTGAATTGCCTCGGCACCGGAAACGAGAAGGCATCCGTATTCGCCAGTCGCGTCGCGATGTCGCGTGATTTAAACGAAACGGAGCAAAGCGAGGCGAAACCGAGGGAAAAGCGAACCACCGAGAGAGAGAGAGAGATAGATAGATAGAGTGGGTCGGGGAGAACGAACGAAGCGAAT
This sequence comes from Lasioglossum leucozonium, assembly GCA_028454225.1. Classification (NCBI taxonomy): domain Eukaryota; kingdom Metazoa; phylum Arthropoda; class Insecta; order Hymenoptera; family Halictidae; genus Lasioglossum; species Lasioglossum leucozonium. Next base: position 3,088,252 of record CM052220.1, on the reverse strand, counting down.
GGAAAGGAAGCAAAACGAGAAATAGTGAGAGATAGAGAGAGGGAGAGAGGGAGAAGCTAGCTGGCTTTCGCGATATCGGCTTAGCAGTTACGCGTGCCGCGAAGCCTTTTATTTTTCCGAGTCGTGAATCGAGGCGAGACAAGGCTCGAGAGCTCGACGGTTGCCGCGTCCCAGGCGCCGACCGACCGCGTTCGACCGACGCGACGCTACGCGCCGACGACCAGTTATTACGCCGGGAACTTCTTTTCCTTTCCCTCTCGGGAAAGTTGCAATCCGGAAAAATGCTCGAAATTCGGCACGGCTCGTCTCGTCTCGTCTCGTCCCGTCTCGTTTCGTCGCCTACACTCTTTCAGCTTCCCATTCGCGAATGAAAAGCGACCACATAAAATATTCATCGTGTGAAGCGCGATCGTGATTTCGACGGACTCTGTCGACATCGCGCCGCGCCGCGGTTGCTTTTTTACTCGTCTCCGTTGTTTTGCGACGAGCTGTCCGCGATGGGAATCGCGAAACGCGATTCTGCCGGGATTGTTAATCTTCTGATACCAGTTAATACGCCTACCGACTGCGTCCTGCGACAGAAGATGATCAAAATGCTACGCTTCGAGCCTAACAACTTCCTCTCGAATAGTCGAGCGTGTTCGTCAGCCTTTATAGAATTCCGCATGGCCATCCGTAAATAATTCTTTATTATTTATTATTTTATTATTTTTTATTATTTTCAAAAATTCTACAATACAATCGATTCTATTTGTCCCTACTTTCTTGAAATTCACCTTGAAAAATTCAAAATCGCATGAACATCCGCAGTCTCAATTACAACATTCCTACTCGTCGAAGGAAAAATCGTGAACAGCGATGCCCACGGTTTCGCGTGTCTCGCGCTCGCCTCCCGCGAAACTCGAAATTGTCTAGTCGTCGGGAGCGCGATCCATCCCCGGAACACGACGGAAGCGAGCGTCGATCGCTAATCCGTGGATTTCGGTCGACCGGAGCCGTTAGTTACATAATCTTCCGTCGCGTCGTCGATTAAAATTCAAGTTTGCGAGGCGAGGGCTTGCGACCGAACGGAATCGATAAACCGTAGTGTAGGGGTGTCGTCCCCGGGATCTTCGCGGAACGAGATAGTCGGATAACGGGCGTGTACGGTCGAAATACGGTAAACAGTGACGTTGTTACGCGTCACTTCGGAGATACGGAGTATCCGCTTCGCCGAGCCACGGTAATGACGTCGAACGATGACAACGAGCAGCTCTCTCGGTTCGCAACACCCTTCTCTATCTTTCCTGTATCCGTATTGCTTCCTCCTCCTCCTCCTCTTCTTCTTCTGGGTGTTCTCTCGATCCGTCTGCACGCTTTTGCCGCGTTTTATCTGCCGTCCCATCCCCGCAGCATATATCGTCGGGAGCTCGTGTTCAGCTGTAGCCCCGTTTAGCTGAATCAACCGTTATTTCTGGATAAGCGGACGCGGACCGTCTCGCTTTCTCCACTCCGACGCGGCTTTGCATCATCGTCGATCCGTCCCGACGCCGACGTCAAAGAGTACGTACTTGCGTGCTAACGTCGTTCCTATCCCCCTATTCCCGCCATTAGTATGCATGCACAGTCTCATAATTGATGCCACCAATCGGAATAACCTTTTTCCGAAATGGATCGTTAACGCTTTGCAGTCGAGTATCACTCGACATCAGCTTTCATCTCGGGTGCTCCTTTGGCGAGTCATTAATAATTACAATGTTTGATTATCCGACGTAAAAGTCATACGCAATATAATTTGTCTCCTCCTGCACCTGCCACAGAACACTGTTGGTAAATATAATTCATGCCCATTTAAAATAAGTAGCAGTTACTGTCCTTTATTTCGAATGAAACGCTCGCAGCAGTTGGGAGCTAAGATTGAAAAACAATTCGGAGTGCAGAGGGTTAAGGAATCATTAATATTCCATCGAATATTTCACCGGAAGATAACAGCGAATGAGTCGAGAAGGAAACAGTATCCTGGAACGTATTTGGTTCGAGATTTATACCGTGTTGTCATCAGTTATGACACTGGTCGTACGAGAGATCCTCTCGACACTCGCGCGGAAGTTGTACGCGGGACGATCCGCTCACAATCATTGCTATTTATTGCATTATTGCGCGGCCGTAGTCATTAGACTAGGCTACGCCAGACCGCATGAATGTCGTGTAAAGCGGATTTAACGAATCGCAGCGCGAAGAATGTGCCATCGACCGAAACGCCTCAGCAGCCGCTCGCAAGACCCCGTGCGTCATATACTGCAGATGATGTTTGCATTGTCGAGTGTTCGATTCGGAACAAGCAAACAGTGATAATGTGTGCGAGGCGCGTTAATATTGAACGGGTGCAAAGCGGCGCGATGGCTATTGTCGGAATTTAGACAAAGAAGAATGCATTTTTGGGACAATTCGTCTTGCTAATGTCTCCAAAGTTTTTGGGAACCGGTGGTGCACGACGGTTAAATGGAAATGTAAGTAGTACGGGATTAATTATTGCAAACGTTGCAACTCGAAGATGCGAGTAGTCCGACTCATGTTTTATGTCGGCGCGAGTGGAAAGTTCGCGTCCTGAAATAATGGACGCAGTTTTTAACAATTGTAATCAACCTAGTTTTATTAATATTCCGTGGGACGACCACCATTTCGCAGTACAATGTAGAAGAGAACTCGTTCGAACATAAATTCTGCTCTATTGTCTGCCAATGTTATAATTTTTTCACTCGGTAAAGACACTCGCGTCCCACACACTCCTAAATAATCTTTAATCCGTTAAAAGATGTATGCCACGTGATCGTCAATTATTCTTGAAGTTGAGAAGCTTCGATAAATTAAAGGAAGATCAGCGAACTTCTAGCGGCCTGCGGGATGAATAAAAAATGTTCATAAAACGTCATCAAGTGTCTATTTCGAAACTGAGGAGGAAGATACCGAATGCGCGATTCATTATTCAAAATTCTTTAACTAGTACAAGTACAAATTTAGTCTCAACAGGATATCGGTTAAAAAATGTCTCGATATAGAATATTTCGATATGACTATTAAATCTACCATCGCACAGAAATGAAATGTCGTTTTTATAATCTGAAACATTTTAATCGCTTTTAGTGCTCGGTAGGTTTAGTGTTAACAAGTAGATGGCGTATTTTAAGCGTTTATTTAAAATAGTGAACACATTAGAAGAATTCAAGAATATTGTTATACTATTTTCAATAAGAAATTTCTATGTCACGGCAATTTATTATAATTTCGGTAAAAAATATTCCTAAATTAGCGAGAAATGAATGGGATGGTAATGTGATACTATGGGGCCCTGTGTTCCTGCCATTGGCCCACACGGTCTATCAGTCAGCGAGTCTCGGTCCAACGAAAAGCCAGTTCGAAGGAGTGAAATGCCAACAATAGTCAAAGCGGCCGCCGAGGAATGATTGTGACGCGATCCGAGGAATATGATTCCAGCGGTTCGAAGTTTTCTCGACGGCGAGTAGAATCGACGAGGTAACATTGAGTGATAGAAATCGTCGGGAGGGAGAACTTAACGATTTGCAGGGGCGTCGCGGAGGAACGAGGACCTCCGGGGTTAAGTCGAACGCGTACGCGGGACGATTGCCTCTGGAAAGTTGTCGGGAGAGGTCGGACGCCGTGGATAAAACTCTGAAAGAGTAAACTTCGTCGAGAACGCTTCGCACGGATCGAAAGTTGGCTCTTCGAGCTCGGGCAAGAAGCGTTCGCCGTACCAGAATTCGTTCATACTCCCGTCCGCCGCCGCCGTGGTCGCCCCCGCCCCCACCGCGTCGCGTCGTCTTATTCCGCGTGGCGAACGGAAAGCGCGAAAGGTGTTCGAGCACGACCGCCGCTCGAGAGTCGCTCGTGGTTCTGGTCCACCATCGTTTCAAGGCTTCCGCCACGGCCTCTCCTCTTGACTTCGCGACATCAACAAGTGACTGAAAGAGGAGCGAAACGTGTCTCGTTGGGCGCCCACGGGCCGCGATAACGTTGCTACAGATAAAGAAACTTCTAGTCCGTCGACTCTTGAAACGCTTCTCCGTGACCCTCGTCGATCCCTGCAGTAAAAACAAAAGTACTCTCCGAAAAACTGAACGGAAAACAGGACGAAAAGTTAAGACTTGGAAATATTCCGGAAAATATCTCTCGCTGAAATTGGTAGGATAGAAATGATTGTTTACGAGCGAACGAGCGAGCGAGAACAGGGAGAGACTTCTCGATCCCCTCTAATTAACAGGTTAAAGTTCTTCGTGGAAGCCCCTTCTTACCGGTTCAAGCTGCTTAAGCATGACATTGATTTTATTTCGATATCAAAGCTCTCTCTTCAAGACATTGACCTTCTTTTGATATCAAAGCGCCGCGATATATTGATCTTCTTTCGGTAGTAAGAACCCTGCGCTACTAATTTTATTTTGCCGAGGACGATATCGATTTCATCTTCATAGTAAGACTGCATTAATTATATTTCTCTGGCGAGTAGAATCGCGGAGATATTAATTTCGGCATCAAAGCAGCATACCGGGCGCGCGCTATCAATTTTATTTCGATACCGGCGAGCGGTCGCATACGCTTCTTTATTTTCCCCGGGAGCCCGCCAATCAGGTTAACCTGAGAACCCGGCAACTGGGTCAAAACGACGAGAGCCACTCCAGTCCTGTTGTTTTACATTCTCTGAAATCATAAAGACGCATCCGTCGGAATTGATTAAACATACACACACGTACACACTGCTCCTGTAATTGTTACGGCCGATTAAAAACGACTCACTCGAAAACCAAACACAGAGAGAGGGGGATCATCACCCTCGTGGTTTCCGGCGAATTCGTTCCCAAAGAGGAGAACCCGGTAGCATTAAACGTACATTACGGTCGAACTTGTCCGGTAGTTGCTAGACAAATCTCCTCCCGCGGTATACATTTTCTATGTATATATATTTGCTCTGGCGGCTTCATTCCCTGAACAAACAATGAAGATACTACGTACCTTCGCCGAAAGAAACGACCACGGAGCAAACGCGCGCTCGGATTCCGTGCGATCGGACGTTAAATTGGTTCCGTCTTAACCCCTCCCACGGTAGCTACGAAACATATCAACCAACCGGCAACTCGAACAAGTTATTAGGTTGCGGGGGAAACGATCCGATTTTCAATCGGAAATTAACATATTCCGTCAACGAATAGCAAGCTTTTCCCGATTGTATTGCAGCAGCATTGAAACAGTACCATTGTTGCCGGTTAGCTGTAATTACGCGAAGGAAAGACATTTCAGGCGAAGCTGGTCATCAATTGGTCACCTAACAAACATTAATCTGCTCGCGGCTTCAATGGGAACGCTTCCATTACGAAGCAATAGGATCTCTATTTCCCGCGATCGTTTTTACCCGCAAGGAGAACGTGCGCGGCAGGTCGGAGCTATTAGTTTCAGTATTAAACAAAAGGAGACACGTGCTGCGCGGTCGCGCGAGAGACGTAGGAAAGAAACGGGCGGCGCGGTTGCGTGGCGCAACGAACGCGCGGAGATCGTGAGTTAAATCGGTTCGCATTAATCGTGCTTGGAGATCGTGGTGGTCGGCTCGGCGTGCGCGACCATAACGGAACTAACCATGGTCGGATAGATCGACGTCGGGATAAGGGAATGGGCGAAAGGGACGCGTTGAAGTTGTAGACGCGTAGGAACGTGAGAAGTCGTTCGAAGGGGGGTGGTGGTGGTGGTGTTCGCGTTCTGGCACCCTTTAGTAGAGAAGCAAGCTCGCACGGGGGTGGTCCGAGTAGTGGCTCGAGGCGAACCGAAACAACCGAAAGTTCGAAAGCATTCGGTTCTTCCGTGGCCGTGGAAGTTTATCGCGGCGGTCGGTCGGTTGGTCGGTCGATCGGTCGATAGTTCGGTCGGTCGGTCGGTTGGTCGGTCGGTCGGTCGGTCGGTGGGTCGTTCGGCGCGTGCGCGCGCGACTGCCTCGGCTCGAGCCACGAGTTCTCTCTTTCCGGAGGGTGGGGGGAGGGAGGGTGCAAGCAGAAACTCGCACGGCACCGTGGCCCAGCCTTCGGCAAATGCATGCCCTGTAAATTGCCTGGCATTTAATTACCATGAGTAGGCAGGCCGTGCACGCTAAAGCCAAGAGCCCTCTCTCGCTTTCCTCTCTCCTTTCCGACCCGCGCGCCACCCGCGCGCCTCTCTTTCGTTTTCGCCTCCTCCTTCTGTGTACCCGCCGTGCCGCGCCGCTCCGCTCCGCGTTCTCCTCCGCGCGTATCTCTACCTCGTCCCGACGCGGCGTTCACCTTTTGCAAGCTGCTCTCTATCCTACGTACAACCAACCCACCGTCGTCATCGTCCTCGGCTATGTAGATACGCACACACGTGTAGAATGTTTCTCACTCGTGATCCCACCCTCTTTCTCCGTCTGCCTTAAGTCTCGCAGCGTACAACGCGTGTTACCAAGTACCGCTAAATTAAACACCTGCTTCAGTCAAACGGTACGAACCTCTACTCACCGCCCACGACCTACAAACTACACGGCTCGAAGCTCGCCCTTCTCGCCACCCTCGTTCCTTCCACCCCTCCTCCGCCCACCTCCTCGTGCTAGGAACAACCCCGGTTTTCTTCGTCCGGTTTCTAATTGGACGGCGACGGGACGCGTCGCACTTTTTTTTCTTCTTCTTTTTCTTTTTTGTCCACCTGCACTCGCGACGAGCATGATGACGCCGGACGAAAGGTGTCCGACGGACCGACTCTCGCCGACTTTTCCAGCAAAATGGCTTCGCACGCGGGACCAACGGATTGCGAATATACGCTCCGCGTGTAGAGCACTGCTAAACCTACCTGCCGTCGTGGCAGTGATCCATTGCAATCGAAACATTGAGCAGGCTAGTTTCCTGCACTGGATTTTTCATTACAGACTTCAGGGTACAATTGTGACCGATGATCTAGTCTAGTGGACATGTCGGTAGACCTTGATGTAGAATCGACTAAATCGATGACAATTGATGCGAACAGAAGAGGCTCCATCTTGTTCAAGAAGCTAATTCTCGCGCGGCCGACGGTTTGGCAGCGTCGAGCGAATAAATTGCGAAGGCGGCGCGCATTAACACGGTTCGCGTTAGTTATACACGGTCCGTGGACTAGTTCGGTGGGTGGCAGTTCGAAATTCTTGGTAATCCCGGGTCGCTTCACCGACTCTGCGAGCAGCGAACGTGTACGCGGTCCTCGGTGGGACGCGGCGTGGCGTGGCGCGGCGCGGTGAAAGTTCCGAGGGCACGAAAAAAGCGTTAGCAGCGGCGGAAAGTTGAGGTTCCTAGGATAGACCGAGAAGGACAATAATATCGCTGTAGCGTGAACGAGGAAGAAAAAGAAGGTTAGCCGGGCCGGTCGATTTCCCTGTTAGCATTCTTATCGCGAAGGAATTTAAATCGCGAAAGGATACGGCGATGCGGCGGGAAACGCGACAGAATCGATGAAAATCCTGCTCGGAGGAGCCGTCGAGTGCCCTGGCAGATTGCCATTGTCGCCGGTACAATTCAATCGCAAAGTTAGCTAGCTCCCTGTAGAAATCACATAATGTGCGGTTACCCAACCACTCCTTCTCCCGGTTCGTCCCTCCGTTCCGTCGTACGCCCATGGTTTTCACCCTGTCCGCTCTTCTCTCTGTCTCTCTCTCTCTCTCTCTTGCTCGGTCGACTCTCTCCACCTGCATCGTCTCGCCTCGCCACCGTGTCTTATTCTCCCTCTGTCTCCTTCACCCTCGTCCACTTTGCCCTCTCCACTATCGCATCCCTTACCGGCGCGACTCTCTCTCTCTCTCATTTGTTCTCGCGCACATGACATTTCCCGTCGACTACTCACCCCCCTTCGCGAGCTCGCACAACCCCCGCCCCACTCCCGTGTGTCCCACGGCCCACGACATCATTCTGTTCGTTCCAGTAGCTCCGTCTTCAGACCCCTCGTCCCCCCCACCCTTCACCCCATAGCAGCGCACCTTCTCTCGGCAGCCGTCCCGCGGGAGCCAACAAATCAAAAACACCCCCAAAGATCCACCCCGTTGGAACTCCTCGAGGCGAGCGCCCGACACCGACTCACCAGTCACCGGTTCCGAGGCAAGGTGAGGCGAGATGCTCGCGCGGCGAACTCGAGAAACCGGCTAAATTAAAATGCATCGTGAGACGAGACCGCCACTGCTGCCGCCGGAGGAAATTACGTCAGTGTCTCTTGAAAACACCGCGAATCAAGGCCAACGGAGACGTCTCTCCGAAGGGGCCGCCGACGGGAACCCGCAACGACGACCCGCCCGCCGCAACCCGCGGATTTCGACCGAATAAATTGAAACGACAAGAGCTCCGCCGGTGCGCGAACCCTAACCCCCGATCAGGCTGTGCGCGGCAATCCTCGTTTTTGATCACGTTGATATATAGAACAAACACTATTACAATGTCAGCAAGAAGTAAAATCGATGAACTCCATTCCACACGGAATAATCTTCGCGCGCGTACCGCTTTCTCAGAACCCCAAGCGAGGAAAGTATCAAATTGGCGGAAAAGAGCAAAGGAGGAGGTTCAAGCGTAACCCGCAAGCACAGGTGAAAGAGCATTCTCGGCTTCTTTAACCCCCCGGCAATTTCTGTCGATCGCACAAAGGTCGAAAAGTCGGATTAACACAATTTCTACGGGTTTTATTCTACCGGAAATCGATCGTTTCTTTGTCTCAGCGTCGGCGAAGGTAATTCGGCGTTTCGTTTCCACGGTACAGAGAGTTCCAGCATCCCATCCGCGGCTAAATCGATGTCGGTCCGAGAGGGACGTCGTTTCACCTTCGTTGCCCGGAATATTGGAGGACGGGAGACGACGACTTGATATATCCACGGGAACATCGCGTCGCGCGGATTCCGTGGGTTTCGATCGCTGCCGCCCACCGAATTTGCCTGAAACAACCGGGGAGAGAGCGAGAGAGAGAGAACGGAGAAAGAGACAAAGAGGAGTAGAACGTTTCGCGGACCGTCTCGCCGATAAACGTACCGTCGTCGGAAACGAACCGTTCCGTGGAACGATGCACGACATTCGCCGGGAAGGTTTGCCGTCCCCCAGTCCACGGAGACCGATGGAATTGCTGCCGATTCTGCGGCGGGGGTACGGGTGTGGGAAAAGTTGCCGCCACGGTGTGTTCCCGATCGTTCTCGCTTGTTCGCCGCGTTGTTTCCGACTGTTTATCCTTCTTCGACCGTGCGCGCGTTACCTTTCGTTCTTCCTTTCTTGGCTCGGGCATCGTGTAGTCATCGCACTCGGCTCGCGCGAAAAATGAATACGTTCTTTTAAAACGAGCGTCCTGCTTACGGTCGGTGGTCGATGGCGAGCGCAGTTTGCCGAGCCCTCGAGAAATACCGGCTCGCAATTTCGCGTAACGAAAAACAAATAGCGGCCATCCATCGAGCTCGCCGCTGCCGCGCGCCGTTGGAAGACGCGTGGAACAAGAAAACCGGAGGTAAAAAGGCAAGACGAACGTACCCACGCCGACGTACGTGCACACGGACACGCTTTCTCCCTTACGTAGGCACGTTACCGGGCGAAAACCCCGTGCGACGAGAATGAAAAGATAAGAGGATATCGAATCGGTCGCGTCGCGGAAAACCGGGAAAAACTGGCGTTATCCTTAGGTTCGAGGCGGTAATAGGCTCGTTCGATTTGTCTTAACCCTTAAGTGGGCGCGCCTATTTTTGTTACATAACTGGGCGCGCGGAGCACTTTATGCACCATCATTTAAAACTACGTATATCACTGTTCATTATCAGTTTCTTATGAAATTTTATAACTGATAATATAATTTGATAACTGAAAACCATATCGGCTCTAGTGGGATGACACTACAGTCGTAGGTTATGTGGGGGCGTGCCAATCGTAACTAGCAGAAATAAAAATTATACTACATTAAACTACGAACGGAGCACTCAGTGCTATTGCGCGCCCACTTAAGGGTTAACTCGTCAGACATCCTCGGATAAAAGGTGAATAAGATTCCCATTGTTGAACGCCGAGAGCAAATTATACCCACATTACCGTCCAAACGTTCATCGAACTGTGCGCGTCCAATTTGTTTCAGGATACTTCTGGAAAATGTAACTTTTCCGGATCGAACGCCGCGCAAAAGGAAAATCGATCCCGCGAGTTCGAACTGGTAAAAAAGATAGTGTTTTTTTTTACGCGCACGTCTCGCGACGATCGCTTTCTCTCGGTGGGAAAAAGTTCTACCGGAAAAGAAAGGGTGCAGTTCGAGTTTGGTTTGGCTTGGTTTGGTTTGGTTTACGGAGCGTTCACGGTAAATATTTCAAAGCGGCGTTTCTACGCGAGCTGGCCTGCGGTAGTTGGCTCACGCTCGTCCGGAAAACAATCGGTTTTCTCTCGAATTTTAAAATCGTAATGCTCTCGCGCGCCCCTTTCCCTCTGTGTCCGTATGTGTTGTCTCTCTCTCTCTTTGTGTGCGAGTGTCGGTACGCGGCCGACCGACCTCGGTGAATCCCTTTCAAATATTAACTGCTAGAACGGTTCGTATCCGCGTCGAATCCCCGTCAAACTTTAAACCTAAACTTTTCTATATTCCGCCGATCCGGTCGAGGGCCCGTACCGGTAAGGATCGATGCCTTTCTCCTTCGAGAACTAAACGATCGGCCGCCGTGCCGCGCGCAGCAACGCCTCGAGCCCGTTCTATAATCACCGTGGAATAATAGCATTATTTGCCTTGTTACTTCGGGGCTTGTTCTTCCGGAGTTATGAATACATCATCGCTCGCCGTATGGCTTATTCAATAACTGAACTTCGAGTTCTTCAACACGCGCGCGTGCCGAGAGAGAGAGACTCTTAGGGAAATAATTTTGCAGCTGAAGAAAAAGATTTTCGTCGGAACGGTTCCCTACCCCCTGTGCATTGTCGGGATTTTCTTTCTTTTTATACGTGCTATTCCGGGTTAATTAACTCGGCGGTAATATATCACGTTTGTATTTTTCATTTTAGAAGGCAGAACGTAGCATGAATAAATGTAACCTGAATGTGGTGTGCGCGAAACAAAATTTGGGTCACGCGCGGCGATCATTCCACGGAGATTAGATGAGATTCTTCCAGATGAGACCGGGCTGTGATGCATCTACCTTGATAGATGTTGCGCGAGAAGAGTGTAGATATGCTTCGGCGGGAATTAGAATAGAATTTCTTCCAATTGAGAACTTCCTGTCGTATTTAGCTGCGATGGGTACGGCACCGTTTTAACACTGATCTCTTTACTATTCGAAGCCGTCAAAAATGCAGTTAATTTCGTACAGGTTATCGAGATTTTCCAGAACGGATCTCTGAAAAATGCATTCGCGTCGAATGACGTTCGAACGAGGTCAGAGATGCATTGATTATAATCAAAGCGAAACTTCGTTTGAAGATCCCTTGCTACAACTCTTCAACGTAGCGCTTATTATTCTAAATTCTTCACAATCGACTTCTCTTTTTGATTATACCAGTGTTCTACAAACTGTTTTCCACGAAAACCTGGAGTTCCACAAAGTGTCCTAAAGGGTTCCATATACACTCAAATCCAGATCTACATATGGATTAATTAATCCAATAAATCGCATTATTACAGGCTCTAATGCTTTATATAATCGTAATGATTTTTCTAGCGGGTCTTCACACACTTTCAAAAAACAATTACGTAGGATTATCGGATACATGTTCAGAATAATAATATTGAAACGTTTTTCTTTATATGTACTACCTAGATTGTGAATATTCTATTGTTTATGATCCCAGGCCTCGCGAAAATAATTTTATACTCATAATCTTACACCCAACAACTTTCCATTCTTCCGATCGCTCACCAATTCTCTGACAGTCTTTTCGGAACCACTAATCCGGAAATTTGTCAATAAATTGTCTACAGACGACCGCGAGCAACTATTAGAAACTCCCAGCGTACGACAGCGTGAAATTGCCCAGAGGAAAATTGAGTTTCCGACGAGATGCTAAATTTTCGCGTACAATTGAAAAGGGGATTTGGGACCGATTCGGCGGCGGAGAGGCCGAAGAGGCTAAAAGGTTATCAAACAAATAAATAAATCGTGGCACGGTGTGAACTCCGAGGGCTGGGGGAGGAGCGGGAGGCGGTATATCTCGCCGAGTAAGAAATTCCCCGGCGAGCCGGCTCGTTTGCGAAATAGATGACAGACGGAAAGTCTTTCGATCCTTTTTGCGAGGCGTCCGCGTCTTGGGGGAACAACAACAGCGGCGGAAGTTCGATGAGTTGTCGCGCGAAGAAGCCGGGGAAAAAGATTCGCGTCGCACGCCGAGACAGTTGCCGCGTCGCGTCGCGTCGCGTCGTCGTGCGACGCGCGACGGGTCGCGGGACGAACTCGGACGGCAATAAGAGCTGCGAGACGACCCGTGCTACCCGTCTAGGAGGGTCGCGCGACCCGCCGAGACCCTCGACCTGCCGAGAACCATACCCGACGGTGTCTCTCTTGTTTGACTCGCGCGGCAATGTATTCGTACGATCGCGAGAAAGAGAAAAGGAGACCGAGAAGAGCATCGATGGTGACTCTGCTAAGTGGCGGATCTTCGTGGAAAATAAAAATTTAACAATTTCGCGAGGACCTTAAAATCGGCGACGTTCGACGTGTGACGTCGCAGTCGGCCCCGTTAATCTCAGCGGCGCGAAATAAAATCATTCGGTTGTTTGGGGGATCGATCGCGTGCCCGTCGTATTTCACCATTATGGATCGTCACGCGTGACGCGCGGCCGCGAGAGCTTTGATTTATTTTAATAACAGAGCGAAATTCCAATAGAATTTGTACCGTGCGTCGGATGGGCTCGGCTGTTAACCGCGCGACACGCGAATCGATCGAAAATGAAAAATGACCGTCCGCGTTTCTGCATACGCGTTGCTTTTCCGTTCGACCGGGGTGCTGCCAGGGACTGGATCGAATTTCGAAAATTCGTCGGAACTGTGGGAAAGGGGATGAAGAGTGAAGAGAGAGAGAGAGATCGAGAGATAGAGGGAGACAGAGATAGAGCAGTTAGCAGTAGCAGCAGCAATAGCGATCGTTGCGGGCCGGAGGAATCGAAAGTTCTCAGCGGGTACCAAGTTAAACGGCGATTCCCGGGCGCGCGCGCTCGACTCTGTGCGCTCTGTGTGTGCGCTGTATCGTTGAGTAGCTTTCGCGCGTTAATGCCCTTTCTAGATAGAAGAGAAGTTTCGGCGTACACTTGGCACGTAGTCGGGCATCAGTAAATTTCCATAGTCGGGGAACTGCCGTCGTAGTGGGGGCACGGGATTGCGTTTTATTACCCTTGTGGTCTGGCACTAGATTATGGCCTCGAAATATAACTGTTCGGACAAAACGGGCGCGCTGCTCGCAAGCGAGGCGAACGGAACGGAACAGAGAGCGGAGCGAGCGCGGACCCTGGCCTGGCCGCCCACGTCGGTTTCCAGAATTCGGAGGAATAATCAGCGACCATGCTCGCAAACAGTCGGAAAATGTTTACCGATATGAAGCTTCGAGCTAGCCGGAGCTTCGCCGAACCCCGGATCCAGCGCAATAGAGAAATCAAAGCGCGAAACGCCTGCTAATGGTAAATCGATTCTCATAATCCGGTCGGTACGCGCCGCACGGCAGATTCGTTTAATCTCTCCAGCACTCCGCGAAAACGACTGCTCTTTTCCGGCCGACGAGTAATTTATCTGTTTTCTGGGCAATGTCCCGCGACGCGCCACGAGACGATCCAGCCCGCGACAGCCCGATCGGCTAGGGATTCCACCAACGTCGAAACTCAATTAAAATTCTCAATTATGTAAGGAGATCACCGAGGGGAATCGAATTTTTTTATACGCCAGGAACTTAAAACGAAATATTCCTTTTACGTTTAGGTCAGCCATCGTTTGGAGAACCGACTGAAATAGATAAATTAATTAAATCTATCGCAACACCGCAGAACACCCACAAAACTCTCTGGATACAACCGGTACCTATTATTAGCATTGTTGTTATTAACTGTATGATATATTTTTTGCATGGAAGACTTATTTGCTTTGACAGTTAATGAAACAAACCATAAACAATTCACGTTTGAGTTCAAAATTCTCCTATAAAATTTAAGAAACCTGACGTAGACCCTACTACAGGCACCCATTCACTTAAAAAGATATTAAAATTTTCCGATAATTTCAAAATCGAACTTTATTGTTAAAAAACAATTGAAAGATATGATAACCCAACAAATTTCAAGTATCTCTTATTCCGATCCAATTCATCTCAGTCTACCCTAATATGTTTCTATCGATCTATGCGTTGCGTTAACACTTTGTTAAGAAACGTGCGTTACGTTGTGGTTTTTTTGTTAATAACATACCGACGATCAGTTACCCGCGAACGAGCAATCAATGAACAATCATCGCGCCGTATCGAGCCTCCTTGAAATTAAAACGGTAAATTCGTATCGTGTAAGCAACGCCTAGTGTGTGCGCTACTTGAGAGGTAATTTCAATTCCGAATTTTACTGCAGGCCGATATTCCGCTTTGCTAAACGTTTACCTCGAAGGTATTCGTAATTGCCTCATCCGATAGTCAGAAGAGACACGCAGGAGCGAACGGGACGGATAGAGTTAACATCCGGGTCTCGTGCAATATAGATTCCCCGCATGTTCATCGCGCGGCGGCGTCTTTCCAACGGACCACTTTGCCGCATGTTTCATTCGCGGATGGATGCAGCTTCCCGTTGCACCGTCGCGTCGGTCCGGTACACCCGACGAATGAGTATACCGATGACGGGTTGAGACCGGGTACGAGATGCCACACCATACCGCGCACCATCGTACACCGTACAAGAAAAAGCTGCGAAACTTGCGGCAAAAGTTTCCGTCTTGTCCGCGAACATTCGCTATGCGGAGAGCACGGAGAAAAATATTTTTCCATGCGCCTCGTTGACACTTGCCGCGACGAACTAGCTCGAAGCGGGCAAAGAAGAAGAAAAACAAAGTGTCCCGACTTTTACCCACTCCCGTCGGAACTCCGCTGCGTTCATACCTACGTACCCTAGCCGACCAACCTCTACACCCGCACTTTCCTTCCTTCCTTCCTTCCTTCCTTCCTTCCTTCCTTCCTATCGCCATTCTTACAGCCTTGCCGCGATACGCGTTGCATTCGGGGTCGCGATCGTTGCATACAAAGTGCTATCGGCGAGGAATTTCCGCTTAAAAAGTCCGCGATAACTGAGACCGTTCTCATCTCGAGTGTTTCCCCCCTAGCCGATCGATTCCGCGTTTAGGAAGAATTCACCTAACGCCGGACACACCGCTTCACCTTCTACTATCCTCGTAGACATTCTGCCCGGAAAATTAATCTGAAGAATTTCTTCGTGTTTCTCGGACATTCCGATATTTTTTTGCCTGTTAGAACAAGTAAAAACACCTTCGGTTCTTTATTATTTTAAACAATAGTGTGTACATTTTTAGTGGTTCTTGGAATGATTAAAAAGTGCTCGAGGTCGTATCGCAAGTCGGGTTTTTCCACAACGTCGTCGATGGTGTATTAGAGGTTCCGACTGGGAAAAAACAATGGGAATGTAGTAGCGGAGGAACGCGTGACCGCGGAATGGGAAGGCAAATGCGCGGCGGCGTGTGTCGCTGATGAAAATTTAAGACAGTCCCCTAGGCTGTCGTTTTTCCTGTGACTCTCTGTCGAACGGATCGACGAATACGCGGGAATCTCGCGGAGGCCGGGTATCCGCGGCCGAACAGCCCAATGGACAAACGAACGACGCTCTCTGTTCTCTCTTCATCGTGCCGGTGAACGTGTGGATGAACGCTGGTGAACGGGTTCCTGCGCGTCCCCCTCCCCCACTGCGTGCGTATCGAGGGATTTTCAGCCGCGAAATTTATGGCGTCTAGCTACTCCGGAGGGTCGAACGAGCAGAGCGGAGCGGAGCAGCCAGCTCGATGGCACCATGGCACGATGGCACACGATGGGGTGGAGGATATAGATTACGTACGGCTCAACTATGGAGCAGTATTTTCTCGTGGGTCGTTCGCGACCGAACGGACGCACGCTGCGACACACAGAGCTGCGCGCCAGGTTGCTTCCTCGCTTGCCTGGCAAAGAAAGAGGAAAAGCCAAACAACAGACTTTGTATTCCCTGTTGCGACACTTATCTCCTTACGTACTGGCATTTTCCAGCTCTACAGTTTTCCCACGTCCACGTCTCCGCCCTCCTTCGCGTCCACCTCGCCACCCCTCACGGTCCACCGTCTCCATTCATCTTTTCTCCGCTCGTGTCACTCGGTCACGAACCCGAGAATAGCCATGCGAGCGAGCGTTATCGCTGCGACGTCTGATAACCGGCGATACCAATCTGCGATCGATTCTATAGTATACCCGAACTAACCTAATCTCATGGACCTCCTGTTGCCCGAATGTATGTATACGCGGAATCGACGGTCCTCGTTTCGATGTGTCGCCGAACATTTCGACCTAGTTTATTGCGTGTATTCGTGACCGTCGCTTTGACGTACAATTCCCGGCTCTACATTTTCGGATCCTAAAAATCTGGGCAGTAGGTCGTCGGTGGCCCCTTCCACTTCGCCCTAAGCGTATCTTCCCTGAAAAAGAAGCACCAGGAGTAGTATGGTGCAACCACTATCCTAAGGGTAAATTGACTTTCCCAGGATTTCACAAACCTGCAAGGACCACCACGGTATAACGTGGAACGTCCACTGTTTATGGCAGCGACCGTCCCACGTCCTCCCAGAGACCACTATGATCAAAACTGAGACCGATTCAAGCCATTCCCTTTAATCCACTACGTGGATTCAATATTAAGTCACCGGGACAAATTCTGATCCTCTTAAACAATTTACATTCGAACGTGCGTTGCATTCGATATTAGCGAAAAAAAAAAACGTTGTATCCACGGTACTTTGAAAAGAGATCGAAGAGCAAATTTTTTCTTCTCGAGCTCGCAGCATCTACTTTGTAGGTCGTGCGTGAGTCTTTGATAAATAATCAGCAGTGTTGGTACAGAAGCGAGTGGCGGTAGAATTTGATCCCCGTTCGAATTAACGCGATTGCCCGCCTCCCCCCTTCCCCGCCGATCGATTTTATCCGTCCGAGATGCGAAAGCGAAACGAGTTCTCCCCGCTCCCCTCCCACCGTCACCGAAACGAGACCGCACTTCGCGTAATCGATCGGCTCCCAGGCCGGATCGACGGCGGATTATTCTTTCGACCCCCTCTCCCCCCTCTCAACGAACCTAATTATCCGCGTCGGCTGTCCGGTGAAAAACCGGAGCGAAACACGAGCACCCTCGACTATCTCTCGCGATGACACGCGCCACCGACATCCGGCGCGGCGCGCGTTGTGTTATGCGACGCCGTTTCACTCCCGCGCCGCGCGACCATGGAGAACAACCGACGGTTTCGAGAGATCGATACCCCAACGCCGACGAAACTTTCCGCTCGTTATTATCCGCCTCGCCAGTCGGGATTAACGCATTATCCCCCGGCCCGATTCTATACCGGACCGTCCTGCGGTCGACCAGGCTCCCCGAGACAAAGAATCGAGCGCCAGAAATCATCGTTACCTCCTCGATCCCGATAGATTTGCCCCAATCGGTGTACACGCCGGTCTACAGTTTTTCAATAATACTTGAGAAATTTGCGGAACAATCAAGTGGCCTTGATTCACGGAATTACATTTACTCGAAGAGATCATCTGTCACTTTTCACTATCGTCCAGACTCGTCAAGTAGAAGGCTATTCGTGTACTCTGAGAAATTATAAATATCTTTACTTTGTGATGGATGCGTGTGTTCCGTCCTCAACGGAATTTCAAGCCCTCTCCCAATTTTATGCTATCCTTCGCAAATTCGAAGAATGCTAATCTTCCAGATGTCGAACACGGCACTGGAAGATTCTAGCTTATAGCATTGGGAAAGCGGCAATAAAATCATTGCGAATTGTCCTTTGCTCTGCGCACCGTCCGCGTAGGACCCTGATTTAGGACAATGGGCCTTATGCCTGCGTGCACGTGGGAAAGGATGCACGGCTTCCCCGCACGTGCACTCCGCGCCGATTATAAACTGTTTAAGCCATAAAAACACGCTGCCCCGAGGTCTAACATTTGGAAGCAATTCCAAATAAAGCCTTGAGGCGGGAGTTCTTCTTCCTCCAACAGGAAGCGAGGTGCCTCCTTCCTCAAGGTAATTAACGAATCCGGTTGGTTTTCCCCCCAAAATGGACCTTGCTCAGAATATTTCTAACACCAACGGAGGTGATGGAAAAATGAGCCTCGGAGCAGCGGTTCAGAAGGTTCTGAACATCGAAGCACTCTCGTCACGATCTCGCAGCATCGAAATAGCCTTCACCGCGTTCAAGCTTAAAAACCAAGCGTATTACACCGCTCGCGTCTTAGTTTACGTGTCGTTCTGTAACAATCGGATTGTCTTCGTCGTTCGACTGACGTCAAGGCAAAGGACAACGTCGCGGCGATTAGTCATTAATTCAATCCGCGACAACTAGTTCTATTTGAAACAGTCGTCCACATTTAGTTAGGCGGACAACGTTCGGCGGCATCGGGAAACGACGCGGTCGCGAATCAATCGTTAGACTTTCTCGCCATTCCGTACCGAACAGCGTGAGTACGTGTAATACGAAAGTGGTGTAGTCAATTTTTCGCCTGGTTTCCGACCACATCTTTAAAGTTTTTTACCCCGGCTGCCATTTCATGAAGCGGTATTATCTTAATCCAGAACGATACCGGTGGCTCCCATTAGAGAGACGCAGCATTCTTTGATACAATTGCATTTCACGGAGCTCTTACTTCACTCCTCGTTACTCGGCAATTAACCTCTTTCGACAGTACTTTCGCGTTATACAGCTCACACGTTAAACGCTACGAACAACCGGCGCATTGAGGATGTTCTTCGTTAAAACGTAGCCATTGAATTACCACCTACAACCATCCGCTAAAATCTGCGTAATTTCGTTAACGAAACGAGAAGTCGGATGTTCGGTTCCTAGCATTCTTTCGTGATATGTGTAACCGCCTGCAGCAGGCAATATGCGCACCCCCTTGGCCTTCGTCACCGGACCCAGGTCAAGGGGGCAGTAAAAAAGCCCTTTCCCGATTTTTTGCCATCCTTCGGTATTTAAAAGAATGCTAGGAACCGAACATCGGAAGATTTATAAATCAACCTCGAAGTTTTAAGAATATTTTCGAATCCGCTGTTCGACAATGGAACCCAGATAACACACGAAAATCGTACGTCCTAAAAAGACGTCACATTCGGGACGTTTTAAAAACGGGGACGTTTCAATGACGTCTTTTTCCGGACGTCCTGTCTTTGTGCTATCTGCGAAAGTGTTTCAGAAATTATTTACAGAGCACACAGACACTTTCGCAGAACAGAACATCGAGCGCTAGGGATTAAACAAGCCGCGCGTCGAATGACTTCGAGCCACGGAAATACTCGATATAACAAAGTCAGAATACGCTCTCTCAAGCGCCCGGGACCAAGATCCCGTACCAATCTCCTCGAACTCGGAACCAGCCCGAGCCACGATGCTCTCGCATCCCTAAAAATACGCGTATCGGAGATATCAAGCGGAATTTGCGATCGTGGAAGACAATACAGCGGCGAGTATTCGTGCCGATTCGGATTCGGATCATCGAAAATTCATAGAACCACAGTGTGTGCGTGCGTGTGTGTGGAGAGGAGGGATGTTTCGGGAGGGTGTGGAACACGGGTAAACTGGCGCGGCAGTCGAAACTGCGAATGAGATGTACACACGTCGAATCGTGAAAACCGATGTTTCCGTCACGCGCTCCGGTATCCTGTCCGACGACTCTTATCTGACTGCCTGTTGTCGTCGATCGATTCCGCTCTTATATGTATTATAGAAATCCGCGGGAGCGAGGCTTCGCCTGGGAAACGATCAGAGGAAAAAGGAGGAAAGAATGCTGGGAATACTGGATACCGTTTTAGACACGCTTACACGTTACACCGAGGATCTTCGTAAATTGTTTACTGCCAGCGGGGTAATATGTTGTTCAGCAAATTGCAAAGTTGTTTCAACAAGGAAATTGAAACGCCGGTCGAACAAAATTCGCCGGCGATTTACGCGGCAACCGAAACGTAATAACTGTTACTCGTTCGGAGTTTGTTTGAATGCAATGAAATCGATGAAATATTTAACATCCTGGCAATCTTGTTGTGTACCCTTGGATTTCGTTCATGGTTAAATTTACAGTTTCGCCAGGCGTTTTGTTTATACATATTTCCCTGTCACGTCGGTTGCGAAATCGTTCTACAAATCGTGTTCCGTCGCGGTCCGTCGAAAATAACTTTATGGCACGGACAACCATCTGCGAGTTTTTAGTTTTCTCAATTTACACGTTTCTTTTAACATCGAGCCATTATCTTTTTCTTTAGCAGACCGGTCTGCACCCAACATGCAGTAGTTAGCAGTGAAATCATTTAAAAGGTCCAGGAAGTTTGCACATAATTACATTAACCTTCGCAGGTACGATAAACGTACCATACAGTTCCACGTCAAAGTGACACGTGGTGACCAGCCGCGTCACTCCCATCGTAAACCTAACGCGCTTCGGGCGCATCGGAAGGAGTGACAATACGGGGTGTACGTCCCAGATTAAGCAGGAAGTAAGAACCGCCCTACGAAATTCGGGAAGAGTGGGGACTCAAGTCAGCGAGGGCGGAAAGAGGCATACACAGATTTAGTTTTTTTTTGTTAAATCAAATTTAAGGTTATATCGCGTCCACCAGTTTATATTAAGCTCCTTCGAACCTTTTAATTCACGACGCGCACCGTTCAGCTCTCCTGCCGACCCCTTTGCCCAATATTAATTTGGCGGGCAAACAGTCGTGTCCCACGCGAATTCGTACGCGACAAAGCAAATCGCATCTCGAACAAATTTATTAAAATCCGTACACTATAGAAATAAATTATGAAATCAGCAATCTACTCGGAGTAATTCGTGCAGCCGCGCGCGTTGCGCATAAGAAACCGGAATCGCGAGCGTAGCCAGAGTGCATTTTCTTACCGCGAACCGCACGGTGAAATCTTGATGAGCCTCCGCGATCCGGTGCTCGATACACGTGATCACCGATTATTCGGATTACCATCGAAACATGTACGCGATACAAAGCCGGAGGCGGTGTTTAGTTCGCGGTCGGCCGGCGAATTGTCGGTCGCGATCCCGGAATCGAACATGCCTGCGGAATTATTATTATTGTTATTATATTTGTCTTTGTTACGCAGATGAATACAGTTATTACAATGGAGCGATAATAGTAAACAATGGAAAGAGACCGGGCATAGATACAGCAGAGGCCGGCGTTGCTGTGTGGCGCGAGCGCGTGTTGTTTTTTAGTTGAGTTATATTCACGGTAATATTCGCCTGTGGGCTTTGAATCTTCGTTAACCCTTTCGCTAATAAAGATGAGTATAGTCATGTCGGACAATCGCCGCGCTCCGACGCACACTGGTCGAAACGAGCTCGCCTAGCTGGACGAAACCCAAAAAATGATCATTTTCTATTCCACGAAATTTTCCGGCTACGATAAATGAAAGGCGGGTGCTAGGTAAGAAGAATCACAGCTGTTTTCACTGTTATTCTTTATTTGGCTGCAACAACGCTTTACAATCCGAATGAAAATGCTCCGATTGTAACGGAGCTTAGCTTCCTAGACTCGACCAAACCTGTCGAAAATGCACTGTGGACTCGATTAGATCATGTATAGAGCCATCGCATTAATTAACAACCGCGATCGAGCTTAACATTTGAATATTCTGTTCATAATTCACGGTTTATTAAGTGTGGAATATACGGGATGGCTCGGCAATACCACGGGAATCGATAAAGAATATTGTTATCGAACCAAATGAATATAAATAAATCCTTTTTTTTTTATTTGATGCCATTTCACGCAATGAAATAACAACGGCGATGCTGCAGAAAGAACGACGCATATTTATCAATAACCGTGCGCATAGTCGGAAAAGCTCGATCTCACATTTGTATTTAATTAAAATGACAGCTGGAGGTCTTTATGTCCGTTCGCCGAAGGGTTACATCTGAAATAATTCTATAAAAAACCGCTCTAAATATACCAGAAACAATACGGCGAAACGTTCAAACTTTTTACCTACTGACCCTCATAGTGTGGTATCTCTGAAAATCGCTATTATAAATAGTTGCATACAAGATCCTGAGATAACGCTTCACCTACATTCGCTTTACATTCTGGATCGATCGGGTGCGTTTCATTTGCAACGAACATTGTTCTACTGTTATTCGAAGCAATGCTCGGCATCGCAAAATCGAAGAAATCCCAATAAATATCGGGTAGAATGGGAAATACTCCGGCCTCAGAACGAGATTTCACGGCGTTAAAATAGCTTCGAGTGCGAAGGGTTGAAATTGAGAAATTTACCGAGACGAATCCGCTAACGAAGGGTACACCGGCGTGCTTTAAAATGATCGAATAACCGCAGGTACCGTGTAAGCTCCAAGAGGGGTTAAATCCACGAGGGTGGAAAAGGGGTGTGGAGGGGGCGAAACATTATCGCGGCGTTGTTTCGCGAGCAGCTGATTTCCCGAAGCTCTCCGGGATCGAGGGTGGATCTGTAGGGCGGTGTGGAAACTCGAGGGGGTGGAATCGAGTGGTTCGGCAAGCCTAAGACGTTGTCGATCGTCGTGCTGGTGTGCTGGTGCTCCTCGTGCCCGTTGGCGTGCAAACCCACTCGAATCGTAGTCGTTTCCATAACGGGGTCCGAGTATACACCGTGCTGCACCGGCTCGCGCGTTAGATAGAGAGATATGGGGGTTGAGAGTGAGGGTGTGCACGCGGCCGAAAGGGGTGCGAACGTTCCTGGCCTCCTCTCGTTCTTTCCACGTGGAGCGAGCGAGAGAGGGTTGATAGAACGGTCAGAGAAAGAGAGAGAGAGAGAGAGAGAGAGAGAGAGAGAGAGAGAGACAGAGACAAAGACAGAGAAGGGGAAGAGAGAACGACGAGAGAGGTGCACTCGCACAGGTGTCGAGGGAGCCGTGGCCAGGGGTTATAGGTATGGCCAGGTCGAGCCGTTGGTCTTGCTTAATCTGATTACAAGCGGACCGGGTGGGGATCGATATTTTCGCGTGAGTTTTCCAGGCAATCGGCCGCGAGATAGCGCGGCCCGGCATATTTTATACGCGTTCAGGCCGGCCGACCCCATTTACCACCCTGTCCGTTCGTTCGTCCCTAGGTCCCTTCGTTCGTTCGTTGGGTTCACTGCCGGCGTTTTATCAACCGTCGAAACGACGAAACTTGCGGTTCTCCGGCTACGTCGGGGCCGACGTGGCCGTGTATTTTTTTCTACCCGCCCGCAACAGAGAAAAAGAGAGAGATTTTTTTTCCTCCTGGTCGGTTGCAGCGTATCGAGTCGCGTTCGGCGAATCGGGGCCGGTCGGCGTGGACGCGCCGCGCACCGGACACACAAGGATCGAGAGGATTTAAAACTATCGATCTCTCTCCGCAGCGGGCCCCGAAGATATTTATGACGGATTAGGCGGGGGGGGGGGGGGGGCGCATCGAGCGCGTGTCGATATACACCCGACCGTTCCCGACCGTACCGTACCGTACCGTGCCGTGCCCGTAGACTGCAGCGATTTTACGCGCGCGGATTTAACGCCGGTGACGCGAATATTTGTTCTCCGGATAATGCGTTTCCGAATTATTCGACGGGATTAAAGCGCGGGTAATTGGGGCTAACGGACGAGTCGAGGCATCGGGTGCAGCCGCCTCGTATTACCAGGATCCATCGTTTGCCAGACACGCCACGCCAAGCCGCGCCAAGCCGCGCCACGCTGAGCCACGCAGAGCCACGTCACGCGCTCCCGTTGTCGTTCAACACCCTGTCTTCTCTCTCTCTCTCTCTCTCTCATTTTGCTCTCCTGTAAACTCCACCGAGTTCCAACGATCCATGGTTCCTCGAGTTGTTTCAAACGCAGTCTATCCACTGCAAACGCATCGCTGCAGTAGGTCGCTCGATTTGGGAAGCAAAGAATAATCACATAAATATTCCGTTTTGTTTTTTGTGAAACGTTGAGAGTAATTTAAATTGCAAAATTGCTAGTTAGTAATATTCGATCGAACCTGTAGCGCCGAATCATTAATTGACTCAGTAATCACATAATTTCATAATTTTTTAAATCCCCACGATACGGATTCCTTGTTAGAAATTTGCGGGCCAGGGGGCAAACCGGGAACCTTCTGAAACACATCCGGTCGGTCGTAGGGTCCATAGCAATCGCGTCCAAGAGCGCGTCGTCGCGCAGGCGATGGACCAACAATCCTTTTCGTTGCTTTCCGAAAGAACCTTTCGTGGTTCTTGCCACGGAAGGATTTCTAGGTCTCGGGACGAGACGCGTCTCCTTACCGTGGATTCGCGGCGCTAGACACAGAGCCAAGTGATGGATGGGTCGGCCGTTGGACGTCGACGTTACCGGAGTTTACGACGACGCGAAATATGTCTGCCATCTTGCACGTGATGCGACCGCCCCGCTCTCGCTCCGCACATTAAACTCTGTCTGCTCTCTCCTCTGTATATAGCGAGAAGAAAACTTTTTCTCCGCGGCTGCTGTGTTGTTCATCACCCGGAAATGAGTCGTTCCGTTTGTCCCATTTCCATGATCGGTCGACCAATCGGCTCGGGATCATATCTACCTGTTGTTTCGAGATAAGTCTTCCAACTCCCGGGAAAATGGGGAATACGGAATTCGTAGCGAGTAAAAATTTATGGCATAAATTGTTAACGCGTCCGCGCTATACACACGCCGTCGTCATCGGGCGCTGCAGGACCTCTTGTAACTTGCATGAAACTAGCCAAATTAATTTTATGCACTGTGTTATTTAAAAATTCTAGAGCACAGTGTTCATAGAGTTCCACGGCTTTCGGCTGATAGATTGTTTCAATATTTTACGATGAAAACTCGTTAAATTTCGTATAACATTTTAACAGCGAACATAAATTCTGAAAGACACAGTTGTAGCAGCGAACACGTTTAGATTTCATTGTTAGACCGCTGATTTTATGCATTCACCACGAAAATGGGTGGATGTGATTCGAAGCAGAAAATCATTAAGTATTTATTAAATCCCGGAAGGTAAAATTTTATATTTGGTGTGCTTTCACATTCTTCATGAGATACTCCAAATTCCATATCGATCGGCCATGGGTGCCTTTCGGAATAATATATTGTAATTGACGAAGAAACTTGTTATCTTGCATAATGACCCGCAGTTTATACATTATCAAATTCACGTTCCCGCCGGGATTTAAAAATGACGATGAATTCACGGCCGGGTGATTTACTTATTTTCCCTGGAAAATTCTTATTATCTTCTTTGAGCCGGAAAAGCATTTCGAGCGCGTACAAACTGTCCGCTTCTAAACACGAACGTACGACCAGGCAGCTGGATCGTAGCTGGTCGACGACGATTATTGTTTAGCGAAAACTGGCTCCGAAAAAAAGAAACAAAAGAAATGTGTCCAGAACATATCCGGCAACGCGGTGGCCGTTGGTGGTGGTTGGTAAAACGAAAGATCCAGCAAATACGGGGCGAACTCCGTGGGGAGAACGGTCCTCGCGGCGAGTCCGAGTTAATCGAATACCGTCGAACAAGTCTGGCACACAACGGCGGCACAATAAATCGCGGAGTTAACGGAAATTAAGGGAGAGAGAGAGAGAGTAGCGAGCTTCTCTCGAGGTTTGCGGCTCTCGCGTCGGCGTCGGCGTCGCGACGCTCTCGAGCACCGAGAGGAACGCGAGGGAGAGAGGAAAAAGAGAGCGCCTTGCGAGACGAGAAGGCGCGCGCGAATCTGGAATCGAGAATGTCGGTCGAAGAAAAAGAAAGAGACGGATAGTAAGAGTGCTAGGGGTAGGGAAAAATCGATGGGCTCGATCCGATTAACAGCCGGTTCCGTAGACATTCGTGCACGAAGGTGCGAAGCTTCGTGCTGCCCCGGGCCGCACCCTCGCGCGTAAATAAAGACAATCGCGTTGCATCGTTCACAAAGGGATCGGCGACCTATCCATCGCGATTCTAGCACTGGGTCATTTCCATGAAACGGATAATTAAAGGCGAGCATTTTCGCACCCCCGAAACCAACGAAAATTTGTTTCTGAAACACGGTGCTTGTTTAAAGCTCCTGTTAAAGGTACTTGACGGTAGTAATATCAGAATCTGCGAGTTCTACGACTCTCTAAAACCGAGGTAGGAATTAATGATGCCGTGATTAACAGAGATACGGATATTTCGCGTTTCAGGTCCCCACGATTCCGAGCAACTGTAGTTCGACTTGAACGGGAAACTTGTTGTTAGGAATTTATTCATCCTTCATGGCCTGTGTCCGATCCCGTACGAGTTCTCCCGTGCCGGAACACTTCGAGGAGAGCAAGTCGACCAGCACGCGTCGCGATGATTTACGAGATTACGTGGCTGAGCGTGCACCCCCTTCTTCGATAAACCATCGCGCAATGGGAAATAAGAGCACCCTGCCAAGGGGACTCTCATGACGAATAAATATCGAACGAGGTAACACGCTTTGCTGAATTGATAGGCTGCGAATATTTGCCCACAAAGGTTTTACGATGGCTCTCCTGTACCTTTGACGGCGAATTTCCGTCGCCTGATTTCACATTTCCCAAATTTTCCGATTCTTTGATTTCCATATGTGCTCGCTCTTCCGATTCTGCCATTTCGTAACGTTTCGATCTATGAATTTCCAAGTGCTTGAATATTCAAATATTCAAATTCAATAGTTTTTAAATTTTCAGATATTCAAATTCACGAATTTTTAAATTTTCAAATATTCAAATTTCTAAATTTTCAAATTTTTAAATATTCAAATATTCAAACTCTCAAGTTTCTAAATTTTCAAATATTCAAATATTTCGAATTTTCAAATATTCAAATTCCTATCGTGCACGAACAACTATTCCACTTATATTCAAAGTAAATTTCACATCACCGGAAAACAGATAACACCCGAGCTTTAATCTCATTAAACGGCACAAAATCGATAAACTGATGTGAGAAGCAACGAGTTTCTTCGTTTTCCATAATTCGATAATTCGTATATTAAGGGATTAAATTTTCCAATCGGTTTGAAATATCACTGCAGCTTCTATTGGGCCATATTCAGAGGGCTTTTGGGAACAGTGATCCTCTGTAGGTTGTAATAATTTTGTGAACTGTTCAGGTTCTCGCTCAGTGGTATATACAGTGCTATAAGTAGAATCGACCGGTCATGATCAGACGCGCTGGTCTATCCATTTAGGAAACATCCTGTAAAGCAAATTGCGTGATTCAACAGCCACTTATCTCATAACAATTTTCGGGGAGCACGAGAGTAGATATAATATTTATTCAATAAAGTATACAATCATTCAAGAATCATCCAAAGATTCAGAAAATCATAGAATTTTAATTTCGATATGTTCAGACACAGGGGACAGATTAGCAATGCGTCAGAATTGAAACAGAGGGTTTCTCGAGCTCGCGTTCTTCGCTGCATTCTCCTTGCATTCGTCGGGAATCGGCGTCAGAGCGGAGAAAATCGTGCTGTATCCTTTGAAATTGGTTCTCGGTGGTCCCGCGGTTGAAAGCCTAGGGAATTCGGCTGTGTCGAGCTCCGTTGGCTGGCCTGCTCTCTCGCGTCTTTGCTCCGCGAATCGGTCTCCCCTTTGTTCACCGGTATTCGGATCGTTCCTTTCTCGGTAGTTTTCGAGCATTTTTTTCGTCACGCTTTACGGCGCGCTACTTTCACGAGTACTCTTGAGACTTTGCCGTTAACTAAGTGTTCTCCGTCCACTTTTGTCTCCCCTCGTGCCCGCTCCGCCATCATCCCTACCCGACCGCCCCGTTCCCTTTACCCGAGGCTTTGCTTCTCGGAAGTTCCGCGACGGTTTTCATTTATCTAACCCGGCCGAGTCTCGCAACAACTCCCCTCCTCCCTCTCTTCCTCTCTCTCTCTCTCTCTCTCTCTCTCTTGCTCGTATAACAGCCGCATGCAACATTCGCGATCTCGCGGGAGAGATCTCCACCCCTCCTCCCCGTATCCAATTTACAAGCGGCACTCGAAAATTTCCCCTAATTTCGCGGAACGCGCGGAGTCCCTGCGATTCCGAAGGATCGGAATTCCGCGGGGTCGCAACTTCAGCGTCCTCCAACGCTCTCGTGGTGGTTTCCGGCCGTTGTCTCCGCCGCCGGGGCTATTCGTACCTCTGGAGGCTCGACTAATGCTCGACTAATTGCCAGAATGTAAATAAATATCCCCGGAACGGCCGTGTGATCCAGCTACCTCCGGGGAGTACGTCTATGAGAATATACTGCGTTTGGACATGCATCGCTGTGCTTCGATGCAACGGCCACCAGCGGTGCGACCGAGCTTTCCCTGCAAATATCCTATTCCTAGATTTTTAACCAGTCTGTGCGCATTTCGACTAATTAAACGACGCAATTTTTCCTCCGGGATAATCGTTGTTCGATTACTTTCAGCGTCTACCTAGCAGTAAATCTCGAAGTAGTTGAACGAAATGGAAATTGACTATCGAGACGTTTTTCAAATTCCACAAAATTCGGACGTTTCGTCTGTATTCGTCCGAGTAGAATATTATTGTTACGTAAGATATAGTGTTAGGAGTGCATTAATAAAAACGCAAGTATTTTCTAGAACCACCAAGAAAATTGTTTTGACGATTATCACGGTGAGTGGGAATCGGCGCTTGCGCGTCTCTGAATGCAATCTCGAGGCGCGCGCGATTCGCAAGCTCTTCAGGCTTGGAAAGTTCCGGGGCAAGCTTGTCGAGCACGCTCGAAAACCGGGTTTTTCGAACGTTTTCGAGGTGGTGCAACGATATCGCCGACGAGCGCGGACCGTGACGAGTGCTCGCGCGACCGACCGATCCTGCGAGCTGCGAACAAACGCTCGGCCGGATCCGGGAATTCCGATTATATAAACGTCCGTCCGTCGGTCGCGTCGGGTCCGTTCGGCTGATTTTCGAGTCCGCGCGATGCTGACCGGCTCGTTTTCTCTTTCCCGTTCTCTCTCCCCCTTTTTCCCTGTGTCGACTCTCTCTCGGAGGCTTCCACGGATTACACGGAAAATTGCATTCGAATCCTGTTTTTAATACCCTCGTCCCCGTCGACGTTCCTGTCGATTACCTTCACCAGGATCGTCGATTGCTCTATAAATCGTCCACTATGGAAACCATCGAAGCGCGTCGAGCGAATCTCCGCCCGCTTTCCAACGGATTTCGGCGCTATTCGGAGAATAGCGCGGCGCGGCGCGGCGCGGCGAGCGGGTACCCGCGACGCAACAATTCCCGTTTCGGACCCGCTCGCCGATCGCGCTTGCCGACCGCATTGTTCGATTCGCGCGCCGATATCGAGCGCCGGGGATTCGCCGGGAAGGAGTCGCGAATTGATCGCGTGCCTTTATCCGGTCGCTCTCCATGGGTACCTTAAATATTTTCTACCTCGCGGTGGTCCGGTCAATACTACGCACATCATACAGTAATATTCTAGGGATTTTTCGTGGATAGGGATGTTTCTTTCGAAGACGAAAGCAATGGAAAAATATTTAATGCGATAGAAAATAAAGAAAACAACATTATACGACATCAACTCGCTCTCTCTTGAAACTTTCGAAAGACGCTTCGTAAGTTTATTCAAAATCGAGAAAGACACAAGTAGAACACGTGTTTGCAGATAATTGAGAGATGATCGCACGAACAAACAACGGTTTTATAAACAAAGTGAACGAACCGATCGTTCCTTCTATGTGATAATTGATTCGTTTTGTTTCACAAGTACGAAACACGTTTCAACACCAACGACCCCACAATTTTGTACTGTTAAATAGGCCGTACAGTATTTAATAAAAATGCTCCCGTGCATCAAAAGTGCATGGGTTCACTTCAACAAAAGCTTCTTTCATCCGAAAGCTCCTTTTCCGTGTTGTGGCTGGACTGTCCGCGCTTGGAAAAGAACTTGTAACTCTGTTCGGGGAACTTCTCGTTTCAACACTTGCTGTAGTGTTCTACGTGTATCAGTGGTTCTTAAATTTCGTATCGAAACAATGACAGAACATCTTCACTGTTTGACGCATCTAGAAAAAATACTGTTAGTATTGTTATTCATATTGTGCTTCTACTTTAAGAGAAAGCTTGGAATATTTTACGTATGTAAGGAACGAAGGGGTGGAAACAACCCTAATAGTTTTCACCTGAAGTGAACGATCTATCGCGATGGCTGCCCCAAGCTGAAACACTCTAGCCATTAACAGGCTTTTTGATGACTGTGCTATACCTAAGAGAGGTTCGATAATCCATTCGCCATAAAATCGTAATTGAAATCACGATTTGCTATCGAAAAATCTATTAAGAAACCTTTATACCCATTAATGATCGACCATTCAACTCTCCACTGTAAAAGTCTGTGCACTTCTACCTGCTAGATAATGATCAATCGCATTAGAATTGCATTATAAAATGATAATTACAAGCAACAGAGAGGCCCGAAAGATCCGCCGCAAAAGCACGCCAAATATTTACTCGAGCACCGCGACACAAAATGCAGCATCTCCCTCTAAACAAATCCGTGAGTTCCCTGTTTCTGGGAAAATGATCCAGCTCATTATCTACTCTAGCTAGCGATGTTTAACATTTCCATCGTGCTCAGAGCCGACTCATTTGACTCTGGCGGAACGCAGGGGCGGCCGCAAATTGGACCGGAAGAGCGCCGGTGGTTCTCGTCGTCGGTTCGACTTGGTAAAAAGGATCGTGACTCTGCCAGCGAGAAAATGTTAACGCTGGCGCGAGCGGTTTTCGCCGGTCGGAAACAAAGCTCTGAAAAAAAAAAATGAAAAACCACCACCACCGCCCTGGTGGAGAGAAGTGAAAAGGTGGCGAAAGGGAGAAAGAGCGAAAGGAACGAGGAGAACGGAAACGCTCGCCTCATTTTCGCAGTTGGCGCGAGCTGCGCGCGACGAACGTGCCGAGAATTCCAGGCTCGCGAGAACTCGCGGTTACCCGCGTCCAACTTTTCTCCGACGCGAGGCGAGGCGACTCGACGTCTCTCCGTCGCGCGTCCTGCCGAGACGACTTTGCTTTTTTCTCCTCGTCGCCCGTCGACCACCCCGCTCGATCGCGTTAATGAAATTTTGCCACGTTTGGACAACGCCGTTCCATCCCCGGTCTTTTTCCTCGATAACGATACGTGCCCGACACCGATACCCTAATCGACATTTTGGAAACGCACCGCCAAACGTTCTATCAGGATTTAAGATTTTTATTTAGCACACATATCCGGTTTATTAATTTTAGAATTTTTTTTATTTGGAAATTTGTTTATTTAGTGCTTGTACGGCTGGCGTCAGTTAACCGAAGCATCAAGAACGTTCCAGAACCGTTCTGATAGCGATCATCGAGCCACGGTGAATTTTATTTATTTATTTATCAGTTTTCGGACTGGGGCTCTCAGCGAACATTTTAATCGACGGTCCAAGAATATTTTAGAAGCGCCCGGGGAACGCTGTGGATTTGATTTATTTATTAGTTCCGAACCGGTGTCCGGCAATCGACGTTTTGCGAACGTTTTAAAAGCGTTTTGGGATCGTTTTTATAGGGCCCGGGATCTCCGTGGTTCGGCAGAGTACATGCATTTATTTATTATTGTTTTTACGAGCAAGGCGGTCGCGTTGTTCTGGATATATTATGTTGTCGCAAGCTTCCCAGTACCGTTCCCTTTATTTATACATTTAATCTGTTTGACTATTTTAACTTCCGTTCTTTTTATTTATTTCTGGACCAAGTTTTTCGAGATCCATAATTTTCAGTGAACTCTTTCGAACACTAGAATAGAATGTATTTTTCGAAAAATACAGTACTCTAGATTTCCTTGCGACCCCTGATGCGCAGAGATTTTAAATAATTCCGTCGCCAATACCACATTTATGCTCAAAATTGAAATTCCCACGAGTTCAAATAAAATATTTTCAGACAAGAAGGAAAATATTTGGAAAATTCATATGAGGGCTCGAACCCCTCGCTTAATCCTGGGCGGATGAATTTTTAAGGAAGCTTTCTTAGCAAGCACGTAGGACTTACCTTAGCAGCACCGTTGTAGCAATTCGACAGCCTAGATCAAGGTTTTCCGTGATCCAAGAATTCCCACATGATCCCGGACCGTGGTTAAAACTTCCTAAATGATTCGATGCATTTTCAGCGTATGTCATGATAGATGTTACCACGAGTTGGACATATCAATCAATATAAAAGTTGCGGTGTAGTTACGCCAGGAGTTTGATGGGCAAGTCAGTTCCGCAGTAAACTCGCGCGTGCCGTGATGAAAGAGCAAAGATGAGGCTATCCTGTGGACCGCTGTATGGCTCAACGAAACGACATAGTCAATGAAGAATGTCTGAAAGGTGACAGGGAATTCCGGAACGACCAAATGAACCCGTCGTTCTCGGTTAGAAGGTTAAGTGTTAACTTATCATCGTGGAGTCGCTGTCGAGTTTCGCTGCGAGTTCGACGGGATAAGTAAATTCCGTAGTAAATTCGCGTGCGAGGTGGGATGAAAGGGCGAAAAGGGCCATCCGTTTCTCGGGCGTGAAGGCGTCGCGCGATCTCGTAGATGCCGTAGATGGATCCCGTAAAGTTCGACGTCGTTTGCGGGCTCGTCTGGGAAGGGTTGCGCTCAGGCAGGCAGGCAGGCAGGTAGGCAAGCGCAGGCACGTGCTTTCATTCTCGATGCGACGTTAACGATATCTCGTTAAGCCTTGTACTCGATCGAACGATTTTCCCGCAACGGTAAGCATTTTCTTGTCGGGCCGAGTCGAGTCGAGCCGGGCCGGGCCGACCCGGCCACACCGGGTCCACCTTTTCCACCTTTGAAAATACCTTTTCTGTTATTGCGTTTACCCTGGCCGCCGCCACCGCCGCGCCGTCTCGAGCTTGGAACTCACCTAACGATCCTCGACAGCCGTTCCCGGCCGTTTCGACGTCGTTTAAAAACCGTTTTGCCCGGCACGCTCTACTCGCCGCGCCGGAGCTCATGGTAATAGCGGTTCGAAGAACGAGCCGGGCGTACGTAATCGAATATTCGATAGCTCGTTAATTGCTCACCCTCTCTCCGAGAGAACCCGTTGCTCCTGTACTCTCACTCTCTCTCTCTCTCCCTCACTCTCCCCGTGCCGTGTACCACCCGTTGCCTCTAGTCTGTCGCCTTTGTCGCCGGAGAAAACCCACTTCCTAGGATCCTCCAGGAGACACCGGCGACCGACGCTGTCCGTCCGGCGTACCGGAAGTGCCCGACAGATCCGCCGAAAGTACCGGAATAGACACCACCTGCCGACAACCCGAAGTAATTTGTCGATACTAATTTCCCTGCCGGATTGTTCTTCCTCCCTAGCGTCGTGTCGCGTCGACGAAGATTCCCAAACGCCCTCTCTCCTCCTTCCTCTCCACGAGCGAGTAATTCGGACGTCATCGATTTCCCGTCGCTGCTTCCGGTTAGCCGTCGGAGTCGCGACTCCAACGACGATATCGGACGGAGGAAAGAAGAAGCGGATACCCGGCGCGGCGTCGAATCTGACTGACGGTTTTATTACTATTAATTGTTCCCCCGACGCGAATCCATTAGCTCCGTACAACACGAACACAGCGACTTATAAGAGAAAGAAAAATTGTCCCCGCCCGCACATTTAGGTCGGTTATAAAAGATGCAATGAATTTTCTGAAACCCGCGACGGTGAATTGGTAGTCGTCTTTTGCGCGAGATTCATCGATCTTCTTCTTCTTCTGCAGTTGGTCGCAGTTTGATCTTCATTTATTACAGCGTTGTTTCGTCTAGAATTCGCTATACAGGGTGTCGTGGCTTCGTTTGGGAGTTGTCAACGAGAAACATGGACCAATCAGAGGCAATCTATGGGCGTGCTCTGATTGGTCCGTGGTTTTTGTTAATAATTATATTTTTGCACAGGAAAATATTGCTTCAAATCACCGCATGAACCTCCGATTTCCGGAAGTTGCAGGAATTTTGGGACACCCTGTAATCGGATACTTGTAGAATTAGTTACCCTTTGACCCATCGTTCACCGGGTTTCTCATACGCGAGCACGAACGGGGCAACAATACACATATTTCTCTCAAGTAGTCTAAACTGTCTTATCTCAGTCATTCCAAACTACCAGCCAGGTTAATTTCGTCCGTGGCATTTGCAATTCTGAATCACGTCTGACCCATTAACCTTTGATTGAACCCTTCGATGATGGGGGCTTCCCGAGTGAACTGTAAAAGTGCAACAGTTCGTTTAATGCATCTAAGATTAATTCTCGCCGCCGCCGACGACGACGACGACGACGACGACGACGACGATGACGGTAGAGGACGGAATCAATTTTTCTTGGCGTCGTTAAGAAATAGAAGTTTGCCCTAGATCTATGAGCACGCGTACAACTTTCTCGCGGCTCTAATGACTTCGCCGAACCTAACCGCGAGACTGCCAGCGCGCATTTACAATCTCCACGAGCATAAACTTTTATCCGCGCCATATTGAATCGTTCAATACGCTAGAGACATTTTTTCCCTTATTTTGCTATCCATGAAATTCTGTGTACAAATTTGAAATTTGCATAAATATTCACAATCTGCTCGCCGTTACACTGTACACGAGCCGATCAGCTGCGAAATCGATTAACTCTGCATAATAAAAAGTCCAAGCACTACACGACCTGTACAAATTACAGGTTGTAACTTCGTGCACTGGGCAGATTTAGTGCGTTCACGACAAAAATGGGTAGTTGTAATTTGCAGCAATTAATGCATGCACCCAGTAGTATCTTGAACAGTAGACCAACCGAGCACTGAAAATGGCTACTACGCGTTGCCATATAAAAATGACAGAATTTATTTGGATTTTGGAATTAATCGATCAGATATCACATTATTAGAAACCCTCAAAAATGCGAATAGTCTGAAAAATCGTCAATCATGTAAGAATGGGTCCACTGTCCGATGGTTAAATTATAAATAGTTATTTCTTTGAAGCGTAAAGAGCGAAACAAGACAGATGATTGCTCGGTCCAGGATCAGAGTTACTTCGACAGCGTCGAGTATTAGCGATTTAAAGAATTTCTATGGACGATGGAGGGGTGGTCCTTCTCCGGATGTTCGAGTAAATTCGTTATTCAGCGGAAAGGTAAAATGGGCGGAGAGGGGTTGTGCGCGCTGCTTACACCGGTAACGACTCGTTTCGGCTGGAGCCGATTAACTTGGTTGGAGAAGAAAACCTGTCGTAATTAAGGCTGCGCCGGTGGCTCTCCGACGGCGGGCACCGCTCTTTGAACTGGGTCATCGGATAATCGATATTTTCGGCCCGTCTCGCGAGGGCGAACGATGTTCGACCTTTTCCGTATTCGGAAAGGTGGGACGAGGGGACCTCGTGCCGGAACCGCTCCGTGATCCAAGGTGCTCAGGATTCACGGCGTCCGATTCCGGCTAATTCCCGAGGTCGGTTTTTACGTCACTCTCTGCGCGGCGCGGAGAGAGAGCGGTCGTGTGCGGAGAGCGGTTTCGAAGCGGATCTCGTGTAGGTATAATCGCAGGGTCGCGTGGATGCCTGCGGCCGCAACGCGCGCTCGAACTTTCCGATAACCTTTGACGCGCGAGGAATGCGACGAATCGGGGGGCTCGATGAATGTTTTTGGTGGCCCGTGAAACCTGTCGCGGTCCCGTGAAACGTTAAACGCGACCCGCCGCCGCCACGTCGCTTGTCGGAACGACGGAGTCGATCAATACGTCGCCGTCGATCATGCAAATCGTGCGCGCGCGACCGATTGAAAAAAGAAAACCCCTTCTCTAGATTGCAACCCGCAAACATCCAGAACCCTTCGCCACCCCTCGGATATTATTATTATTTATTTACGGAGATCCGCCCGATTTTTATATACACATCCTCCTGGAAAATCTGCGACCGAGAACTCGTCTATCCGACCCGAACTATATTAGTTTATCCGCTCGGGAAAACAAAATGATATCGTTCCCATTCGCTCTCCGTCTCTCTTTCTCTTTCTCTCTCTCTCCTCTCTCTCAGGGAAACCGTTAAACGGAATTCGCAATATTTAATTAGTCAATATTTGGACGCGATCTTTCGCCTCCGATGGAGTTACAAAGTGAACTTTGACAGAGATAACCCAGCTCTCGCTGCTGGATGCTGATTCGATTTTAATGCATTCGAGACGCCGCCAGATGACAGAAGATTAACCCTAGACCTCTACCGTGAAAAGGGCGATAGGAGCATCCGAATCTTGTAATATTTCATGATTTAGAGCTACCTCCAAGATCTGGAAAGCGAACCGAGAACACACGTCGCACCTAACAATCTGCTCTTCTATAATCAGTTTTGAAGTAGAGTCAGTATGATGTCGTCGTTTAAGGGCTGAAGATTCTAATCGGAAAAGAGGCTACTGATCTAGACTGAACGAACGAGAAACGAACGCGATCGAGACTGATTGTGAGACAAAATGAGAATACATCAGGATTGAACGGGGTACGTCGTCGCCGATCGCACTGGGCCACCAGTATAATTTAATTCGAGGGCCTTGAGGAACGCTGAGGATCCCTGACGCGTGCGTGTCGACTCCCAGCTCTTCGGATCCAAGGATCCGATAAATCCTTGCGATTACTCGTCGCGCGGAGTCTCGGACGATGCCGTCGCTCGTAAATTAGTCGCCAGGGGTATCGAGGTTTGCTTCTATTCGGTCTCCAACCGTGCCAAGAGAGAGAGAGAGAGAGACGTGCTAGACAGGATGTCCAAGAAAGGTGGCTGTGAATTTCACCCAAACACGGTTTACCAGGATATTTTACGGAAAGAGATTGGATGGGCGTTAAGAGGATCGCAGCGATAGTTGTTGGACCGCAGGGACTCCTACCACCACTCTTTCTCCCTCCTTTCGTCCTTCTTTTCGGGATGATCCCGGAAGCTGACGACCAACGTTCGACTTGCAACATCCGCACCGTCCACTCGCAGATCGATCCCTGGGATTCGACGGGCTTACAGCTTAGGCTAATTTGAACCCGTGCGTACCGATCGACAGGGAATAAGGTGCTGTGGGAATTTAATGAAATCGAGAGCTAATCGCCGATCCCCTTGACACTTTCTCTCCGAGCCGCAAATTAATTAGCTTTGCTACTCTTGTGGTCGTTTCCGGGTTGTCCGGGTCGTAAGCATCACGGTGACGTGTCGAATAAATCTGAAAGACTCTTTCAACGAGCTTTCAGCGCCGCGTCGCTGATATGGGGGACCGTATTGTTCGTCTAGAGTTAAACATTTAATGAATCTACCACTGCAGTTCTCACTGATAGATAATGATATGTTTTTTTCAATAACTTCTGTTAAAGTTATAATTCTTTTCTTTCTAACACTCGATAACTAACATTTGATGATAAGATTGGGTTTTATTTCACCTTAAAATACCGAAATTACTTTCTTGCCAGCTCAATATATTATTCATTTGAGAATTATTGCAATTCTAAAGTTACTTACATGGAAATTCGATAAATTAATTTTATCCGAGCACATATTGAAATAAAAATAGCACAAAATCTAAATGAACGGAGCCTCGTCATTTTTCTCAGCTAATACATTTCAATCGCAATTACTGCTCGGTTTAGTGTTAATGCCTTCATCTTCATCGAGTAAAAATTGCGAGAAGCAAGATGAATCTCTGCGTCTATTACAAAAATTGCTAGATAAACCGGCGAATAGTCTTGAACATGACAGAAATTGTGATGGTGATTTTCCAAGGATCAGCGATTAATAACAGCAGCGTTGCGACCGTTCTGAGAACCTGCACGGTGCTTTGATACGTCCCGGACCATCCAGTCAGCGAGCATAGTTAACATTTTATCCGCCTTATCTCGGCCCCGGCTCTAGGTCGCGATCGTGTAGCACGAGCGAGCCCTTTCATCCTTCGGCGTGGTAGTGCCGGGCAAAGTTGCGTTCCCATTCGCTGTTGCCGCTTTGTCGTGTCGCAATTCCGCGACGAGATCGTTCCGGCGAATCACTTTCTGGAATCAGAGCTAAGGTCGGTCTGCCTTTCTTGCCTTGGATCGTTCCTGCGAGGAGTAACGGAATCGCCGGGACCGATTTCGCGTGGACGATGGCGGGGTATCGGTAAATCGGAGGGTTAAAGTCGGTTGGCGCGGCTTCTAATTGCCGTCGTCCATCTTGTTCCTCTTTGGGAGAGGAAAGACGGCGATCGTGCATCTTCTGGTCCCGTCCGTTTCCCGGCGGAGTCGGATAAATAAATTTCCACGACGCGTCCTCGAAGGATCGCGTGAATTCCGCACGATGGAAGGACGACCGAGGGATCAAGGGAGGAATTGCGGGGTGTTCGCGGGGTGGGAGAGAGGTTTGTGGCGGAACGAGAGGGTGGGAATGGTGGAGGAGAAGGCCGTAGATCGATCGGGAGGTCCGCGGTGCATCGAGATGGACCTTGATATTGCCGTTTATTTTATGCCAAGGCTGCCGAGCAGCCCGCGCGCTCCTGCAGGGACATTGCGCGAAGTCACGAATGCCGTAATTGAAAATCAATATTTGCGCTCGCTTAGCCCCCGCGAGTTCGTTCGTTCGTTCGTTCGTTCGGCCACAGTGAATACGGACCGCGCGAGACCACCGCTCCTTTAGCCCGATCGAAATCTCTCGGGCCCGGCTGCTCTCGCGAAATATTTAGCCTCGACGAATCAACCCAAATGGGAGACAGGGATACAGAGATAGATAAAGAGAGAGAGAGAGAGGTGAAGGGTTTCCGTGTCGGTCCGCTATCCGCACGGAAGTTCCGCCTTGCCAGTCGCCTCTCGTCGCGTGAATATTTTCGTGTAAACGGACTGAGAATGAAAATTCAATGGCCACAGATAGACGCTCGGCGTTGTCGGCCATGGGGAGCTGCTGTTGCAATTCCTCTGGACGCTGCGCCGTTGTATACCAACGTCATTTAGCGTCCGAGTTGCACAGCGATACTCGGCCTCGAGCTCTCCGTGCTCTGCTGGAACGTCTCGAAATCATGCGCGAACCAATCATGTTACCGTTCTACCATTTTACTTGGCCGCGAACTCTACCCGCAGCACAATCGTCCTCGGTGATCTTTTCGAGTTCGTTTACCGGGAACTCGGTTGATCGGTGGTCGACGTGAAGTGAATCTTTTTGGCAACTGAACAGATGACGAAAATCGAATCGAAATGGAGCAATGCATCAGTTAGCGAACGACGGGAACGGTGTGTACGCCGCGGAAGAGTGGAATCGACGATTACTCGTCGCGCGAAACTAGCCGCCTCCGGAACGCTTCGCATCGCGCGCGTAATCTTTCCGGAGGCCCGTTCTATCCTCTCTTCGCCGCGAAATTGCGTCACCCATCTTCCTCGGTGTTTGCCCCGCGGATTTGTCGAGCTCGCGGCCCGCTGTTATCCCGCGGGAACCCGCGCTACATAAATAGACGGTGTTAATATTGCATTTCGTTGCAACGGCGCAAGTTCGTGCTCTCGCCTCGCCCCCCGCCCCACGGTTTATTAATTCACTCCGCGATCGATGCCGGCATTAAAACTTGCAAGAACGCGGCCGTCCATTTCACTGGACGCGCGAGTGCCGATGCAACGAGCGGATAATGCTCGCCGAACTTCGCGGATTTTCTCTACGGGTTTCGGAAAACCCTTCTCTTTCGTTGATTATGGAATCCGTGGCGATCTACAACCGGCCCTCGTGAACGCAATTTTGAAGAGTACTCGAGTGGATGCTCATTTTGTAGGTGAGATACTGAAGAATGGAGTTCTAATTTTCTTCTTAATTTTCGAGCGACTCCTCGCGTCTGTGCACCGTCGGTCGGCAGCATCTTCAGATTATGAAATTAATTTTTTTTTTAACAGTACTTTTTAGAACGAATTGGAGCTGTACACTGTGTTTCACAAAATTGACCTTGAGCGTAAAAAACAAGGTCGGAATGAAACCAAAAATTGTTTCGTCCATGTTTTTCACGATCGAGGTCAATTTTGCGAGGGGTTGCTTATGTAATTTTCCACTAAATCGATCATGTAGAATCGCGCTGAGGTGTCGGCGACGTGTAATTTTCTGACACCCTGTACAAAGAGCGATGAGTTAAACCTCCCCTAAAATCGTCGGCGCTGCAACCTCCGTCATTCCTCCAATAAAATCCCAGCACGGGTTCGGCGTGGAATCACCTGCGGAACATATCTCGGGGAAGAATTCGGGCGGTCCGTGGTCGGGATCGCGGCGATCGAGTCGCGGTTGGTTTTCGATCGATCGTTGGGCTGTCAGGTATGCTCGCCAAAGCCGATAGAGAGAGAGAGAGAGAGAGAGAGAGAGAGAGAGAGAGAGAGAGAGGCTGCTTAACATTTTATAATTCCGGATGCGGCGAGAAACGGAAGAAATTACCGTGGGGGTCGGTGAACGATCGCAGAAGCCCCGGCAGGCCACGATCCGCGCGTATCTCGCGCTAGTGAAACTTTTAAGGGTATCGATGATTCTCGTCTACCCTGTTACTTCCCCCGAGAGAGAGATACGGAGGGAGAAGCCCCGAAACTCTACGGAATCTCTCTCGACTCCGGGTGAAATAAATGGCCGGCGATCGGGCGACCGGAGCGCACCGAAAAAAATCGTTCGAACGCGCGGGGGCACCGAGAACCGGTCTAGCGAGACAGATAGATAGAGTAATGGAGATTTACGTTCACCGGAGACAGACGGACAGAGGGACGAGGGGCACCCGGTAGCGACCGGGAGAAGATAACGCGAAGACGAGAACCTCTGGACAGAGGGAGACAAAGACGGGGAACATCTCTCTCTCTGTCTCTCTCTCTCTCTCACACTCGGTCCCCCTTTCCATCCCCCCACCCCAGGTGAAGTTAATTAAAGGGGTGGCGACACGGCCCGCGACCGGAATATCGATCAACTCGAAATTCAATTTCAAATTTTCAATTCAATTTCGATCGAAACGGAGGATTTATTAGGTCGTCGCTTTCACGATCTCGGGCTACGCGATTATAATAATTTTAATAAAGCTGCCCTCCGTGGACCGGCGCGCGATGGCGGATGGTTGGTAAACGAGCCGGGAATACCGAGATTCCGCGTCGTTCGGATATCTGCGGGACAATATTAGAGCGACAAAGACGACGTACTATTTATTAGAAATTTATCGGCGACCTCTCTCTCTCTCTTTCTCTGCCTCCGTATCCTCACGCCTTTCTGAGCGATTTTAACTACCGCCGAACGGATAAATAAACGTTTTATTTTTTAGAAAGTATTCGCCGGTTGTACAATAGCGTCGAGAATTTCCCGATCTGAGGGCTGCAGGCGCGGGCGGCGGCTTCGATCTTTGAATTCTGTTAAAAAAAAATCAATAAACTTTATCCGAGTGGATAAACACTTTTGTGGGTCACTGTATAACAACGAACTAGTATTCATGATATGGGAATAAAAATGTATGAATAAAAATACTGACGACGGCACGCTAGAACGGCGTCTGAAGGGGTCCTCCGCTATATTTAGATTCGGATATGTTGCGGGGAGGCTCTCGAATTTAGCGTTGAATTAACACGGTTATTTAAAAGGCTAGGGGGTTGAAAGGACTGTCCTAAATCTGAGAGTAGCTTGAAAATTTTCTTTCGAATAATCCCGAAAGGAAGGACCCGAGCGCCAGAACGGTGATTTATGACTTCATGAATAAAATTGATACTGCTCTTGAAAAATTCATTAAGAAATCTTTTGCTCGGATTTACTGATTTTCGGGAACTCCTCGCCGTCATTTCGAATAAAGATTTCGCAGACAGAGCGCATTAAATGCGACTCTCCAGTCTATTTGTTTCGGATCGAAATCGAATTGCGTTTAAATCCTGGTGTTCGAGTCTCGAATAAAATTAATATCGAGAAGCATTGAACAACAACCACCGGTAAAAAATAAAATGTGCGGCTTCCGCGCAGCGAGGTCTGAGCAAAATATAAAATGCAGTATTGTCGCGTATCGCCAGATAAAATATGTCGAATTGTATGCATAATCCTCGACTGGCTCGTCGATGTCGGACGAGACATCGATCCCTGGGATGGCTCGCGACGATCCTGCTCAGCCGAACCGGGTAAAACTGGTGCCGATACATATTCAAAGGGTAGTTCGGGCCGGAGCGGCGCGGCGCGGGCCGGTTCGGGACTGGTCTGGCACGCGGCATTAGCATCGATCGCCTTCCGGGACTGTGTCCGCGTCTGCCGACCGTTTATTCGGTCTAGAATTTCCCTCGTAACGAGCTAAGGGGTGCTCTCGTCGGACGAGCCT
This sequence comes from Lasioglossum leucozonium, assembly GCA_028454225.1. Lineage (NCBI taxonomy): Eukaryota > Metazoa > Arthropoda > Insecta > Hymenoptera > Halictidae > Lasioglossum > Lasioglossum leucozonium. Next base: position 3,045,816 of record CM052220.1, on the reverse strand, counting down.
CGCCTCCTATTGTCCCGTGGCACGAACGACCGTTAATTAATTCTTTTCCGACCGCTGGAAGACGCGGTGAACCGGTAAACCGACGGAACACCCGGCCCCCGGAATAGATCCTGCGGGGAAACGTCCGACGATCGATCTTCCCTGCTCATCTCTTTGCTTGACCCGTGCGAATAAAATCGACTCCCGATTCTTCTGCCCAGTAATTAGCAGACTGTGCGTTTCACGCGAAAACGAGCAGCTCGAACGCTGAATGATTAACCCTCACGTGTTCCGCTGAAATTGCTGTCTTTGGAGGATCATAAGATTGTACGATTTTTATTTTTCTCTTGAAATCGACTAACTGTCAAATCACCGGTTTTATATTATTGATTTTGCAATTATTGAAATAATGAAAATTGATTTGACAAATTTTCCTTATCCAAGCACACATTGAAATAGAAATTGCACAAAATCTAAATAAATGGAGCCTTGTCATTTTTATAAGCTGAAACATTTTAGTATAGTGTTAAAGCAAAAGTGTAATCAAATGTTTGACGGTGTCCAAAGAAATAAAGTAAAAATGTTGCTACTAGGAGAGGTCGAAGGTGATGGAAGAGTAGACGGCTGTAATGAAATACGATTTATTTACTAAATATGCGAAATATATACATTAGGCCATACACACAAGTACGCGATCGTTTCCGATGAGCGTTCGGCTGTCGACGAGCAGAACGACAGAATTTGTTTTTTCATTCTTCTGTCGTCTCGTCTCGTCACTCTGGAAATCGACGTCCCGAAGAAGAGTCGTGGCCCGACTCCAGAAACACGGCCCACCGGTCGTTGTCTATGCTACGGAAAGCGCGATTAGTATCGCATCGGCTCGACCTCTCGGATCTTCTCTCTTTCGTTCGTTCGTTCGTTCGTTCGTTCGTTCTTTCTCTTTTTCTCTTCTATTCGATAAGGTACGCAGATACGGCAGGTATACGCGCGTCTCAGGTATATACAAGTATACAGACTTGCTCGCACACATACATACAGTTCGCATCGACGCGCGAGAAACGCACGCGACACGATGCGTTTCCGCGCGGCGGAAGGAAGTCGCGAGGAAGGTGGATACGATCGATTCGGCGATTTTTTACGGGTCTAGACGCTCGTCCTCAATGCGATATTTGGGAATTTATTTCGAGACAACGATCCGAGCTACTTGTCTGACAATTTTTTAGGTGTTTCCGTGGATATTTGAAGTGATCGCAAAAATTTTTTGATGGCGTTCTATTAAACATCGTGGGAATTAGTCACGGATATGTACGATCACAGAACAGTCCGAGTAACTCTCAATCAAGTGAATTGATGTCGCCAGTTTTAGTTGGCTGAATAAAATAAACGATGACCGGTTTCGTTCGTCTCGGATGCGGCTATTGCTGGACATATGTTGAACAACCGGGGGAAAAGTTCACACATTTACACATACACATACACAAGGAGTTTGTACAGACAGATTTTTTCTATTGCTGACACAATTATAGTGACATTCGTAACGAACAAAACAAGGTCTCATTGAAACGATATTGGTCAGTTTTTTCCGACGATTTTAAATAGACCAACCTATAAAATAATTCGCGCTATTGCAACGGAAATGTGAAATTACACCTGCAACATTTTAGCTGGATAGAGGTCCGACCGTGCTCTCGGAATTAATTCGTAAATGTCGCAACGGAAACGGCTCGCATCCCAAACGCCGATTTGATCGGTGACGTCGGTCCGTCCGTCAGTCCGTCGGTCGTTGAACGGTCGTTCGGTGGCGGCGACTACGAGCTACGAGAGTGGCGGCGCGAGAAAGTGCAGCGCGTCGTTATCTTTTTTTTTTCGGAAGTACGATTACGGGGAACAGTGGAAGCTTCGAAGCCGTAAACGGGTTACACGTAACGTTGCGTGTGCTACGCGGGTGCGCGTCATTGCGAGAAACACGGCGGGATATGCGGCGGAACATCGAGACGCTTCGCTCGGGACTGTTGTCGCGACTACGGTGCTGCCTCGGTAATTGTCGCTCTCTCGTCCCTTCGTCCGTCAGCTCGAACCACTCGGCATACCATTTTACGAAACGTTCGTCCGTTGTTAAATTTACACGTCGCGCTCCCACTTTTACGGAATATTTGCAACTACCACCATCTCTCCCTTCAACTCCGCAGAAATTGTAAAAAAAAACTGCCCGGAGCGCTCAACAAAAATCCCAGCAGCGACAATCATCGAGGCAAGACCGTGGTCCGTGGACCTAGTCACGGAATTCTGGGCCACGGCCGAGCGGTCCGTGTCTCGACCAGGCCCAGAACGCTTCGGCAAATCAATCGAATCTCGCGTATCTTCGTGTCGCTTGAAACGGATTCGTGTCTGGGTCTTGTGGGCCCTGGTGTCGCGTCTGTAGGCTCGTCGAAGGGGTTTCTCCTCTGGTCCCTGCGACGTTCGACGTTCATCGCGAGAGCCCTTTCTCTCTCCCTCTCTTCCTCTCTCTATCTCAATGATAGAACCTCGTGGACCTGATCGAAGAGGTGCTCCGGTTCCGTTGTTGCAGGCGAGGTAGGCCGCGAGACACGACGGTCTCGAATCGACGATCCGATCCGCTGTCCCGCCGTTCGAGTCTCTAAACCGGCGGCAACAGCCGTAGCAGCAGTGCACTCGCCACCGTCAGGCACATGCAGGAGGTTGCAACGCTCGCGTGACCCTCCACTGCAACAACCAACAGTATACTTAACACGTACCGGCATGGACTTATCGCTCCACTCGGCCACCCGACCGAACCGGGCTGCTTTTGTGAATAGAGCTTTCGGGACCGACGACGACTCCCTCCCGGCTTTATTGTTGCTCCGAGTGTAAACATCGGTCGATCCTCGTCTGTTCTAAACGTAGAAATTATTTCATTTTCGAGCCTTTATGCGAATAATCATTCCCAGTGAAAGCATCATTATTGTAGGATTTTAGGAAAAATGAGGGAACCGCTGCGCCAGCTGGAATCGAACCCGGGCCTTTCTGCTGGTAGCCGATCGGCTAACGCGCTCACCCACGGCACCCTCCCATTATTCCCAATCTCCGTACGGAATTTTTTTGTCTGGGGGGTCCTGATCCCACATTATAATTTCAATAATTGTAATATAAACAACCGGCGATGGTAGGTTTAGTGTTAAGAGCATAATCAAACCTGTGATTTGACCATACAGAACGATGAAAATGATTTAGCGAGTTCCCCAGGTCCGTGAAGGGTGGAGGAGGTTTCGAGGCAGGCTCGCGTACGGTCCGAGCGTGGGTGGAAAGAGATCGTCGTTCTCGCGACAATTTGAAGCTTTTCCAGGGGTACACATCGAGGAGGAAAGTTCGCGGCTCGTCGCGCCGATAACTTTGCTCTTCGGTCGACGGGGAGCGACGTTCATCCTCGATTCGTACCGCTAGTCGGCCGTGAAAGCGATGTCGGCGTCGCGACGCTCTCCCGCGCGACAGAGCCGACGACGAAAGAGGTTGCGAACGTCGATAAGCCGAGGATGGGGACGCGGCGCGGCGGGGATGCCCGATGGAAAGTTTCTACGTATAGAGGATTCGTTGGAGGGTCTTTCGGGACGATCGAAAAGCCCGAGGACCCGAAACTGGAACGGCAGCAGGTCGTCCCGATCGGGAAAACTGACATTTAGAGAAATCAATTTTCCCTCGTTGACGCACAAACTGAGCTGCAGTCGATCACATTCCGAAGCGCGATAACTAGACGGTAATATCGAAACTCTTGCAGTCTAACTCGTCCTTTCTCTGCTGAAGAAATTTTTTAGATGATCGTAGATCAAGATAAAAATAATTGCTTGTTTTCACCTGAGTTTTGTCTTTAAACACAACCTTTGGGCATTATCGTCGTCAATTAAAGTCTCTGTTCAGACTGCATCTCGGGTGTAGCACCGACGAAGAGCTGCATCCGGAACGGAATATTTCGAGAAAATGTCTCAATCCAGATTTCACTTTGATACGTTTAGATTTCGAAGTTCCATCGAGACGTCTCTGAATTTCACGATAGGGAGCACGGCGAGGTAGGTCGCCTCGCAAGGAACGATTCCGGCTAACGAGAAAATCGAGGATCGTTAAGAGTAATTTCGTCCAGACGTTCGACACAGTCTTTCCACCCCCACTCTCTCACCCCCGCCTTCCATCCACTAGTTTCTGAATCGTGGCGCGATTCGGGGCTAGTCGCTTTCGATCGAGCGAAAAGCCGGGAGAGTAGGTTCCCTTGAAGAAGAAACGCGACTTCCTCGTCGGTCGAGATCGATCGCGTCGTTTCGAGCGCCGATTTTCTCTCGACCGGTTGTCGCACACAGAGTTGCGTGCACACCCAACCCTTCTCTCCCTCTCTCTGTCTCATACTGGTCGGTTTGGCCCAGCCGTGGCCAAACAATGGCGTCGTTACGCGCGAATCCGGTGGACCGTTTCCACTAGCCGGTGCTCGCGAGATTCGTACGACGTGCCGCGGCATACCTAACTAAATAAACGCGGTTCGATCGCGTGTACGCGTGGAAACAGCCCGAAGGTTTCGCGAAAGTACACTGCCGAGCGTTTGGAAGAGTATCCGGGTCGGGCCGCGAGCTTCCGAGGCGGGTACGCGCGGATTTCACTCGGCAAATATCCCACACGGCCGGGACCCTGAAAACGGGGGTGGCTCTGTTTGCGAAAGATTTTCTCTCGTCGAAATAAAACAAAACGACAGCCGTGACTTCGGAGAAGGGCGTCCGTAATGTATTCGTTAGGGTTTGCGGTGCCCCCGCCCCTAAGCTTGCCAGAACCGTTGAAATTTTAATGCGTGGAAATTCTGGACCACCCATCTCCCCGACTCCTCCCCGTAAGTTCCACGACGTGTTTTTAAAACATTTACATTCGGGGAGAGGGAGGGAGGGAGAGAGAGAAAAGAGAAGGGAGAAGATCGTCTCTGCTCGGGGGATGATGCCTTGTTGCATTTACGGGGGAGTTTGTACATTTGAAGATACGTCACAATTTGTCGCAATTTGTTTCCCTCTTATGTTTCCACCTAAATAATTGATGCCGCTTCGGTGTGGACGTAGCTTAAGCTTTATTGGGATTTTGAGGGTAGTTCGGCACAGTATTCTTCGTTCTTTCCGGAATAGGAGAATTTATAAATTATTTACGTTAAGAATGGGAAAGAGAAATACCACCCCATTTTCTTCGAGGCAATATAACTCTCGTTCGTAAGAGTTTTTGATATTCCTTATGTTTCTGTAGTGCGTTCATCATATGGGAGTTGCTGTTGCTAGAAATTCTACAACCTTCCTGAAACCTCCCTCGTGGTGTTCAGAATGTTTCTGCAAATTTTCCTTCACCCTTTAAAAACACAAAAAGTCAAGCTCCCCTGGAAGCGTATCGCGATATTCCTGAAATTACTCCCTGTGTTTTCTGAGCTTTCGCGATGGGACTGTCCCGAGGATTCTAATTTATAAAAATCACATAACATCTCTAGCCGTTCCCCAAGAGGACAGAAATATTTTCGACAAATGCTCTCCCACGATATGTAGCAGCGAAAAAATCTCTATTCCAGGGAGAAAAATCAAAAAAAGCTGCTCTGATACTTCTGGAGTGATATCCAGACCCACAATGGAAATTTCAATTTCAAAAAACCGCAAGCTACCTCGAACCAGTCGTGTTCCGGTGATGGAGAAGCGCTTTTAAAAATTCTCTGTTCCGGGAAAAGAAATGAAAAAACAACTCTGATGTTTCCGTAAAAATATCCACAGTTTGCTGAGCCTGCAAAGTGGACTCAACAAGAAAGATACAATCGAAATAAAAATCGTACACTACTTCGGAGCCCTCTCCACTGGATCACGGAGTCCTTTTGAAAAATCTCCGAGGAGAAAGAATAAGTGTCTGACCTCGTCGTCGATTCGCAGGGAGGCAGACGAGAAGGGTCGTCTCGAGAAAACGAATGGAGCGGGTTGGCAAGAGAAGGGAACGAAGTGGTCGGGAAATGTAACCGGCGAGTAAATTATTGTTTTAATTTCGATGGATCGCGGTGGCCGGGGAGGGAATGGTGGAGGGGACTGCTCCGGTCTGCGGAAAAGAGTCCGCGCGCGGCGCAACGCCGCGGAGACTCGAAATGCGGAAAGGAGACGGCCTCTCCGCGGTGGAGTGTATAGGTTTCCTCTGGTTTCTCCACGGACAACGACGAACGGCGAACAGCGAACGGCGATCGTAAAGCATCCTTAATTCGTCGGAGCTCGCGGGGGCGATGCTTAATTTCCTGCGAAAGTGAGTCGTCGCGTTCTCCCGCTCGTTCCGCGGCTCTTTCGCTCCGGGAATAACGAGGTAATCGTTTCTCGTGCCGTCAAGCTCGCGTTAATTAACGCCTCCGTCGTTTTGCCGCGTTTTACCCGCCTAGCTCGCCTAGCAACTCTCCTGGACGAGTAAAAGGCCGTGTGGAGCGAAACGAATAAAAAAAGGGAGGAGAAAGACAGAGAAGAAAAAGAAATAAAACCTGGGGGTAGAGATGGAAAACGGATGGCGCGCAATCGCGCCAAGGCTTACCGTATACCTCCGTGGTGCGCGTCTCGGCGAACGGTGTGTCCGACCTCGTGTCCAACTCCACGGTCGCCTCGCATCTTCGGGGAGAAACGGACAGAGAGACGCATTAGTCGTTGAACTAGGCTGGACGGTAACGCGGTTTTCAGATGGTTGATGATTGGTGATGGTTGATGGGTTGGTTGTTTGGTTGGTGCGTATTATCGGGAGGGATGGTATTACCTGACGTTTATTTTGTCGGAGATGTGGGCCGACTGCAGCCGGAGCCGTAGGCTGGAGATCACCGCGAACAGGCCGTGCTGCTCGTACACCGTTTCCGAGTCCGGTGACACCTGAAACGAACGAGGACCAGCGACGGAACACCGTGGCTCTTGTTTCCACTTTGGCAACGATTTTCCGGATCGAAGAAATTAAGCTGTTCGTGTCCGACAAAAATGGGGTAGAGGCGAATCGGATCGAAATAAGAAATAGTTGAAATTTGTTGTTATCATGGGAAAAATCTCTTCCTACACCTCTTCCATTTGTCTTTTTAATTGTTGTTTCGAGAGTGCCTTATGCGGACGAACGTAGTTACAATTTCTTATTTAAAATTAAAAGGAAAGGTGTTACATCTAAATGGGTTTAATATTATTAGTTTGTATAGGGTCCACAAATAATATTTGATATAATTTTTGCCATTATATCATAATTTATTTAGGTATTTTATATGGAGTACTTGTTATGTTCCTAAATTTCAACAATTTTTTTTTACCATGAAATGACAATTCGATTCGCCTCGGTCTACCCTACAGCCTGAGATTCCAAAGTATTTTGTCAGAAATTTCTGAGTGGAAAGATCGCCAAATAAATCAAGCATCGAACAGTTAATTCCTCTCGATCCACCGCGGAACGGCTGGATCGTTGGATCGCGGAAGACGATCGCCGCCCCGGGCAGCGCCGCGGATAAAAGGTTAAACGGCCGGCTAAGCCGATGAAACTTGCCGGCGACTTTGCTTGCCCGGAGCGTACCGAAACGAGGTTTCGGATTATCGCGGTCGTGTATGAAGATTGCGCGGCCGGGCGGTATTTCCGGTATGCGTCTCGAATGGCCGGGCGATTTCTCTCTTCGGCGACGCGTTCGCGACGAGATGCAACGACGACGATACCGCGAGAAGCATGATTGCACCTGAACGATCGCGGCACGATGCGGATACGCTCGACGACGGCCGAGAGTGCCGCTCCCGCGGAACGAACGATCCCAATCGGTTGTTCCGCTTCCCGTTTCGATTGGGTATTAAGCTACGCGAGAGCACGCTAAACCTGCCTCGGAGCCGTCGATAGCTCTGCTTCCATCCGGCTCTGCCTCGAGTGTCTTTTACGATACGAGAGCCTGCCACGCGAGCCAACCCTCCGTGGCATCTGGATCAGCTACTGCTACTGCTACTCTGATAGTGCTGCTGCTACACCATTCAGCTTTATTATGCTACATTCCCGCGGATAGCGAAGAACCGCGATGAACGCGATTGAGTCGTTTCTAAAGAGATTACGGGATGAAAATTGACTGATACGGCGCGGCGGCAGCGGTCGAATCGAGTTCCTCTTACGCGAAGTACACTTACCCCGGCGGTTGGAGTCGCGAATAAACCACCGGGGGTTAATCATATTTTTAATCCGTATTTTTAGCATCGGTGCTCTTTGGAGTTCATCGATCTTACTCGGTTCGATAAAGCAGTGATTTAATACGATACTGGGAGTACTAGAACAGATTACGAAAGGCTGAGCGTTCGTCTGAGTTCGCGTGAGTTACTCCAACGCAAAATGGACTAATTAAACAGGTATGTAGACGGCGTCGCACGCCGATTTTTCGACCGAGCTGCTCGATGCTCGAAGCCGCTTGATGCTCAAAGCCGCTCAGAAGCTGCTTAAAGCCGTTTGATGTCAGTCTACATTGAATAGAAGCCGCTTAAGAACGTTTTCCTTTATTTAATCATTTCGCCAGGTCGAAAGTAATATGTATATCGATGCTGGTCGATTCTTTCGATCATTACACCGTGTGTCAAATTGCAGCTACTCGTTTCTATTGCGAATTCGTCGAAAATGATGATAAATCATTTTTTTTTTGTAAACGATTTATACAGTCACGGCAGATTAATCAACAGTGCAGCCATTCTTCGAGCCTTCTTGGCTCCAGGTGCTCACCGCGCAAAGCCGCTTAGATACCCGCTTAACACAGTTCGATGTTCCTATACGTTCATTATTCATCTAACCTCACACACGAGCCAAAAACTCTAATATGACCCAACCGAGCAGATCGAACATCGGTAACGCGTATCTCGAAACATTCTCGACTCGAGCGGCTTGTCGTTTAAAGCCTCTTAAAGCCGCTTAAAGCCGCTCGATGCTCGATCCAGATGACTCTCCTAGTACAATCCGTTTACGAAAAAGAAACTCGTAGCAGGCTCTATCATATCTCCAGGCAGATCGCAGGTTGCAACGGAGTGCAAGCCGCGGGCTCGTTGGTCGTCAGCGTGCGTGCATAGCTTCACGCGCTGTCCCTGCATAATTTTGTACGTTACGACTCGTGCATAGTAATGCCTATAACTGCGGATCTTTGTGCGTTTATAGCAAAATTGAGTAGACAAAATTCGAAATTTTTGAAAATTTTCAAAATGTCAATGTATGATTTCTCAACTGTTAAAATTATTAAGCTATGAAATAACATTCTATTATATTTAGTTTCTATTCCTTGCAATCGATGCAGACAATTGTTATTTTCCATTAAAGATCCGCAGTCTAGCGATGACACCATAGTTCTTTGACGAAACTGATGTACAGACATCAGGAATTGTTCGAAGTTAACCGAAATAAATATGGTCACCGTATGCACGCAATCGATTCGGTGGAAGCGGAAGAGAGAGGCAGTCGAGTGTGGCAGTGGCGAAGTCGAAGGGCTTCGGCAGCAGCTCGCGCGAAACTCGCAGACTAATTGAAAGAGAGTCGAAGATTAGCGGGCACAGGGAGGTGTCGTCTAGAACGGAACGGAGGATCTTTGTTGCTGTCGTGGGCCTCTGGAGGCGCGCAGACAGTCAAGAAAGAGGAAGAGAGAGAGAGGGGGAGAGTGTAATAGAGAGAGAGTAAGGGTTAAAAAGGGATCAGCGTCGGGGCGGCCGTCGCGACCGGCAGCGCAGGCGAATCTTTCCTAGACTCGTGACGAGGAACGTTTTCGAAACAATATTGCTCGCGTTAAGTGCCGCGCTAAACTCGCTCAACTCCTAATGGACATCGTCGAGAAGGTTGGCAAGTTTTCCACCGAAGGAAGCGAGCGTAACGCGTGGCTATAGGGGGCGGGGAAAAGCAGCGTGAGTCGGAAGGGGGGTGGGGTGTCGGAGGAGGACGCGGAACGCGGATAAGAGGAAACTTTCGCGAGCCGGCGGGCTCGATTCGCTGCGAAGCCCTAAAGGAGCTTCGCCGTTCATCGGCGCTGTCTTTAAGACCGTGCACGCTCGCGCGTCCGTGTCCCGGTGTCTGCGAGTTCTCGACGCGACGCGACGCGACGCGATGCGGCACATCAACTGCCTCCACTTTGCGGATTATATTTAAAATACCCTAAGCTAAGTCGAAGCAAACCGAAGAATCGAAACGTCGCCGTGTCGCGTCGCGTCGAGTCGAGTCGATTCGACGAAGCTCCTCGCGGCCGAGCTTCTTCGACGGAAAATTGGATTTCTGTCGCGCTTCCTCCCCCACCCCCCACTCCGCGCGACTTCGGGTAATTAACAATTAACCGAATTGTACGAGTTTCGTTGCTCGAACGGCGCTTCCCTCTCCTCTCCTCTCTCGCTCTTGTCTCTATCCACCGTGTTCGTTCTTTCTTCGAATAATGCAAACTCGAACAGCCGCGTCTCGCGACGACGGCAGAGGCGGACGCGTTTACGCGCTCCAGCCGCGCCGCGGGTTTCGGTGCCGTTCGTTAATTGGCGCTTTGGCTCATCAAGCATCGCGTCGCCGTTGCCGCTGTCGCCCACTCTGTCGTCGCAGCCGTCGACGACGACGACGACGGCAGCGACGACGACGACGACTCCTCCCCTGCTTCGGTTAACGATCCTTTCCATCCTGCCATTTACCGGTTCTCGCTCACACTCTCTCTCTCTCTCTCTCTCGCTCTCTTCGTCGTCTAGTCAGAGCAATTCTCACCTACACCACTGCCATGGCAGACGTAACCTGCGACGATCGCTTCACACTTTCGGCGCTATGTTCTTCTAATTGGGAGCGAAAGTTTCTTTTATCTGCGGCCTGACTCGTCGATGAGTGGTCTTAACTAACTGTTAGTGGTTCGCATTTCTTTGCACACTCGCAAAGACGTGGGACGAGCCGATCGAAATTTTAGCATAAAAATCTGCAAGTCTATACCCGGGTCCGACTAAAACCCAGAGTGTAAAAAGCATTAGTCAACGTGAGAAGATTCAGTTTGAACGGGCCATGTTTAAAAGTGCGTTTTAAATAATTAACAACGACGTAGATTGAAGTCCCTCAACGTGGACGCCGAGGAGATCTCGCGGTGTTAAAATTTCAGCCCTTCTGTAATTTCAATCTAACTTCTTAAGATTCATTAGTGGAATGCGAAGTTTACACGTTTACAGCATTTCTGATCTTCCGAAGCGCGCGCCGCGGAAAAATGGGTAAAGAACTACGACAGAATTTTTTATCTGCTCACCAGAGCATTATCAACGGACTGCGGGAGTTTATGCAGATGCACAAAACAAGTCTCAACGGATAGATGCCGAGTGAGATTTAATTCTCCTCTTGAACGACTTCCGCGATTTTCTAAATGAACGTGAATCGTTAGGAGACGTAAAATATTCGTATAATTGAAATTTCTTTACAATAAATTTATGAAGTTGTAAACAGCTAACTTTATATTGAGATAATTGAAATTTTTAAAATAAATTTATAAGCTATAAACAGCTAACTTTATACTGAGAACATAATATCTTTTAAACTATATAAATTTACAAGGCCCTGAATTTTATTAAATTTTTCACCATAATCAACAGATTCGGAAAAGGGGGTTGCGAGGCAAAAAAATTTTGAGAAAAATCCGTGGCCCACTAATCACCTCCATATTCACAATTAGAATGGTTTCAGAGCGCCGAAAGGGTTTACACATCGTCATGTTCTCGTAGTAAAACATTTGGTGAGCGCGACATCCCGAAGAGCGGATAGAGAGAGAGAGAGAGAGAGAGAGAGAGAGAGAGACGCGCGTCAGGTAGGTTTTTCGGCTCACCTGTTCCCCATTGATGAACCACGTGAGGTTCGCTGCGGGATGAGACTTGCCGCTGGTGCAATTCAGGTCGAGGACGTCGCCGGTAGCGTAAACCTTCTCCTCGCCTGTTATCGTCGGGCCATCTTGCGGAAGAACTGCAACGCAAGAGACGTTTACGCGCGATCGCTTTTAGTTCGGTTCCCTCGGCGCGTATCCGAGCGGGCTTTTTAATAAACGGCTCCTCTCGGAACGCGATTTACGGGAACAGAAAGCGCCGAGGAGCGGGAGACAGAGAGAGCTACTCCCTCGTTAACGACACGCCAGTCTGCTGGGAAACGCTTCCCGCGACTCTGTCCCGCCTCGAACTCGACACCTCGCGCGATTAAACGTCCCCTCTTAGCCGATTCGGATTATGCTCCTCCTCGCGAGATTATTCGCTGTTATCTAGTCACCATAGTGCACTTCGAACGAAGTATATTCTCCTGATTCGCTGCTCGTTTTCTTCGATCATGCTCTGTCCCAATTTGGCACGCTTTTATCGAAGTGGCGCGCCAACGTTCATTTAATGAAGCGTGAAACGGATGTCCTTGTTTGTCGATTTATGTATCTTTTACGATCAGTACACGACGGACTTTATTCGTTTATGATAGAAATGAGTAGGCGTAATTTAAAACAGTAAAAATATTAGAAGAATTTGAAAATATTGTTATATTATTTTCAATTTATTGAACGTACTAAGAAAATTTTGTATTTCACTCCAGTTTGTTGCAATTCAGGTAGAAAATTTTTATATTGCTTAAAGATCCGATCTTTCATGAACAGTGCATTTGTATCGCTGTGCTTAGAATTATTATAATTAGCGGATCTTTCAGTAGCTGCGCATGAAACTGTAGAACTGTTGCAAATCGTATCAACTCGTTTTCGTAAAAAAAGGATGAAAATCAGTTTGCCGATGAAATATGTCCGCCGTAATTCGCAGATCTGTCGCCGTTCGTGGGGTACCCGTGACAATTTGCTTTGATAATAATTCGAGAATAATTTGAGGGTCGTGCAGCAGCGGAAGTGGCGATAACGGAAACAGCCGAGGCGTACGGCATTAACGTAAAGAATGGCGCGAGAAGCGGCGTAAAAGTCGCGGTAAAACAAAGAATGCGGGGAAAATAAATAGCAGAGGAAATAATCGCAAATTAAAGATTAAAAGCGCGGCTAGAATAAACCGGCATAAAGCGGAGCGAAAGTAGAAACGCGAGAGAGGTCGCGCGCGGAGAAGTTGTGCGGCGCGAGAGGTGCATGCGCGTAACAACCGGCGTTATTAAACCGAACCCGGGAGAATGTGACAGAATTAGACGAAGGTAGACTTTATGGCGCATTAAACAGCCGTTAAATGAGCGTTAAGTAAGCATTAAACACGAAGTATATTGCCCGGTAAAGTATAATCGCGAAGCACGTGGCGCGAAGAATGTTTTAGCGTGCGTGATCGGGCCGCGAACGAAATTATTGCCGATACACCGATGCACTTTTCATTCTCGACCCTCCGCACCATCGAACGGCGCCTCCAATTTTCAGCGGCCGTTCCTGTCCGCGATTTCGATATACCGCGTCGGGGCCATCCCTGATGCGAATCAAAATTTTTACCAATTTATGCACATTGTCGCGTCGTCGTCGTCGCGCGGATTTTACGACTAGTCGGATTTCATATTGTTTATAGCGAAATTGGCTACGCGGTACGCGAACCAGTAAAAATAGAAGTATTATTGTAAAGCATCGCGTTTTATTATACGGGATTTGCTGAAATTATTGCGCGAAGAAATCAAATTCTATCCAAATTGTCGAACAGCATTTTCCTCCCGACATGTTTAGCTCCTTGCGAAGATTGACGCAGAAGAATTTTTATCTGGCATAAAGAACCGCAACCGCTATTCATGGCGAATATACTATCGCATTACACTCGACTCTTCAATCCTATTAGGAAACGGAACATCAATTTCCGTTTAAATCCCGTTTCTTGAAATCGGTGCAGAAAATGTTTACCTCCCATAAAGATCTGCAGACACTACGCACTGTAAGCGGGGAGACGTGAGCGCGGGAACATGCCTCGTCGTCGGTCGTCAGTCGCTTAAACAATTGTCGTATGTTTTAATATATATGGACCGTTTATTTTGAATGTGGTGCAAGTCCATCTTCTTCTGTTTCGAGAAAATTAAAGGTTAACATATTAGTCAATTCAGAAACGTAGGTTAATTATGTCAAGTCTGGAAATGTTTCGACTAATTTATCGATATGTAATTTGATTACATAAATTTCTTTTAGACGTAAATGGACTTACACCACTTTCAAACTAAACGGTTTAATAAGGTTGCGGATGTTTTAGAATATCACGTTTCACATGTTTTAAGACGTAAGGTTTTTGTTTTTGGAGCAGCTCCGTTGGAAACGCTGCCAGCCGAGACGTCGCATAGAGAAAGTCAATTATACATCCTTCATTTTTAACCGGCGTTGGCTCATTGTCAGTCAAATCCGTTTCCCCGCGTCCTCCAGTACGGAGAGTTTTATTTGGCCGAAAAGTGAGTAGGAGAAATTTGTTAAAGCTTCGCCGAGGGTAGTACTTCGCCGGGGATTTGACCGTACAAATGCGTTAAATCCGGCCGGCAGAGATTTTCGCTTGTTTTTGTGAGAAGAAAATTTCTAACGGGTCTATCTCTTTTTTTTTGTTTCCGGGAAGCTAGGAGACCGAAACTGGAGAGATCGGAAGAAGCTATAAGCTCGCAGGGAACCGGACACCGCGCACCCCTTTTTCTCCTCGCGAGAATAATGCCGAGATTCTTCGCGTTCCCGGACTGTCGTTTAATCCGGAGCTTTCGGTTCCCGACGTCGCGATCTCGATAAAAGCTCGTTCTCTCGCGAAGCCTTCGAAGCTGTCGTGATGCTTCGTTTAGAATATTCAACGAAGCCATTCGCGACTGCGATTGGATTGATCCTTCCGAGTCGCTCGCTCGCTCGCTCGCACCGGCAAGCGCGAAAGCACGCGAGAACGTGGATACGTAGCACGATTTACAATGGAACGCGGAGACCTTTCTTCCCCTCCAGTGTCCCCTTTATTTCCCCGCTTTCAACTCTCTTTTCCTCTCGTAAAGTCCAAGCAAACTGCAATTCTCGAGCCATAGTCGCTCCGGGTCCCTTTATTAACCCTTGGATCTTCTAATCATCAGCTTTTTAACCCTTTAGCACCGGTTTCAGTCGATTTGATTTAAAGGCAGACCCGTGCTTTTAATTGTAACTCTTCTTGTGGAGATCCAGATCTGTTTCAGACGTTAATCGTACTTCAATTCAATTTTCCAGCTTCTCAGCTTCTGATTTAACGGAGCTTAGAAAGTTTTTCTGCGAATAATCATCCTAATAGAAATTGTTCGACTATACTGCTCGAAGCGATTTGTAAAGTTGAAATTGTTATCATTAGACTGTGGATTTTTCTGAGATTGGAACAAATTCGAGTGAAATAGAAATTTAGTTTCTTCCCTATTATGTTTAGTAGGATGAAAATAATGGAATGTTCAAATTATTCTAATATATTTGCTATTTTAAATTACACGTACTCATCTTTGTCATAAATGCATTACAGCCGCAGTTTAGTTATCATTATTGAAGAAGGTATGTATTAAGATAAATCCTCGATCGTGAACCCTAGATAATATTAACGATAGAGCAGTACTAAATAATTGTGATCGAATCCTACGTGGGAAACTGGAAAATTCAAAAATGGTTCTGTTCCCATAAATTGTTCGTAATGGGCCCCCCATCGGAGGGCTAAACAACATGCTCGGTTTTCAAACGTGACGGTTTGGCGCAACAGTAGAGTTTAACGCTAACTCGGTATTTAGAGTCGCGCGACACTAATTACTTGAAATTGTACATCATCAATCTCCTCAATAGATCACCGGATTCGATTGGTTCGCTCAATTATTTTAATCGGACTGCTAACGGGGTCAATAAAGTTCACTCATCTATTCATGCATCCTAACAATCACCGCGCTAATTTAAATACTCTTCGCGTGGCTCGTCTTACTTTAATTGCGTCCCTTGCTATTTTTATTCCGTTACGTCTAATCGATTCTGCTCTTATTCCCGGGAAGAATTTCACGGACAGAAATACATTTCACCGTTTGCAAAATTCATTTTCCTTAATTAATCCCCAACTCCTGCAGTGCCAGCTTGAGACAAAAACTCAATATAAAAGTCAGTTCAGACAAAAATAACCTGAACCCTTTGACGACGGAGCCCGGGTTTATTTCAACCTAGATCGCGATTGAGATGAAGAACGGATGAGGGTGCAACTAAAAAATGTTTCACTTGAAACTAAAGTCCATGACCACTGCTATAAAATGCTATAAAAATGCTAACCCAATCCCGGGTAAATAATAGTTTAAAGCGAGATCGCCGGCATCCGTTCGCAGATAAATCGTCGTTCGGGTCGCTGTCTCTCACGTTGCGAAGGCCTTAAAGCCGCGTCGAATTAGAGCGATCCAGGATTAAAGAAAACGAGCTCCAATCAGAGCCCGACACAGTTCCCGCTCGAAGCCATTATCCGAGTGTGAAACCAACCGGCCGGCCGGCCGGCCGATGGTTCGTTCTTCCGGTTCCGAGGGCAGAAAATCATAGCGCGCGCGCGACTTGTTGCGGAGCGTGGCTGGTTCCGCGCAGAAGAAAAAGGACGGCGGGGTTGTGTTCGAAGGTGGGAACGCGGGCCGCGGAAGGATGAAACGAAGGATAGGGAAAGAAGGACAAGAGGAGGCGAAGAGGAAAAAGGAAAGTAGGGGGGCGAGAGTGGTCGGGAGGCGAGCGATGCCCCAGGGTTATTTGCAACGTACAAAATTTTCCACGAGCTCGGTAAAGTAACGGTAATGGCGGGTACCTGGTAGGTTATCGATCGTGCATAGCTCGAGGAACGCGGCCAGACTACGAGAAAAGAAAGACAGAGAATTTCGTCGCTTTCGATGAGCAGACGCCGACGATGCTCGGTTTCGCGACGCAACGGGACATCCTTCGTTTTCGCTCGGCACCCAAGCAGCGTCGCGACGCTTTTGCAAACTGGTCCTCAAACATTGACATCGATACGGAGCGTTATCGGTAATTCGATGTAATATCGCTAAAATACCCTTGTTGTTTGCTCATACCTCATTCATGACCGACAGAAAATGTAGAGCAGCCGAATTTGGAACGGTGCCTAGCTTGATTTACAATTCATAGTCGGTCTGTACCGCCCAATAACGCTAATTATGTTTCTTCTGTGGGGTATGCGTACAGAGAATCGCATAATTGCTTCGACACACAAAATCCACACTGTACTCTTTAAAGTTACGCCGGAGAATTCTTTAACCTATTCAATGTCAAGATACGAGATATCTCGTAGTGTTTTTTTTTTATTACTGTAAATCCATTCTAGTATTACATCTGCAACTAAATATTTTGTGAAAACCTGTGTTTTCCTTAAAATAAAAACGTGGCGTCCAAGGCGAAACGCTTTAAACTTGACTGGCAGTGTTAATAGTGGAATGGACCGAGTCATTTTAAAAAGATGACGAACATTTATCGATGCGCGATCACTCGGTAATTTTCGGCAGAATTTTTGCGAAGGCCCGAGGCAGTGAAACGTTTAACGATATTATCGATGCCTCGTCAAGTATCGGTAAATTATCGATAACCTGTCAATTATTGATAGCGATACCTCAAGTCCGAACGCCTTCGCTCGTCAATTTTCCGCGCACCGTCTCCGCTCGCGAATTTCCTGCTGCCGCCCTCCTTACCGTCGCGTCGCGGTTCGCGTTACGGCTGAGGACTTACGAGGCCGTAACGTTTATCGCGCGTTTCGACTCGTCTTTACGCGACGCTAAAATTTGACGCGACCTGATCGAACTGTCTCCTCTTTCTTTCTCTACGTGTCGCGTTTTGCCACTGGTCTTTTCCTTTTCCGAGCCAGCAGCGGCTCGGTCCATCGATCGAAATCGTGCCGGAATAAAAGGACCTATACACCAACGCGAGTGTTCACAGCAATATTTATTGATTTTTTAATTTTTTTTTACCTACTAGCCCTATTGTCCCGACGGATTTACTCGCCAATGCGCTGACATTGTACGGGGAATCATTCCGCAAATTTTTATATTGTACGGATTTTTGAATTTCTATTTAGCATCAAACCCCTCGCTGTTAATTAATCCGGCAGCCGGACGGATCACTGCCGGTCAAATCAACGGTTTCATATTTTCATTTTTCAATTGTTGAAGTAATGCAGCGTTGCCTACATGGAAATTGATACGACGAATTTTTCTTTAACCGAGCACACATCGGAATAAAAATTGCACAAAACCTAAATAAATGGAGCCTTGTCAGTTTTATAAAACATTTTAACTGCTCTTTTGAGCGTTGGAATACAATTAGTTAATAAAACTTGTTATCCCCAAATGTGACCGGTTGTATTTTATTTTCAAACAGGTCGTCGCAGTTTCGCGATCTAATGCAACGCGAAAAATTAGAGCTAGAGAAATCGAATAGTTGCCACACTAATTCGGTGTTTGTCCGGAAGAGTTAGTCTCGAGCCCGACCACAAACGCGCGATCGCTTTTATATACGCTGATTAGCCTCTATTATCCGTCTAATTGAAGTTACGAACCGTACAGAGAGCAACCCATGTACAATTTCGAGTAATGAGTAGCATCGTAGGGTCCTGGACTCCGTATTAAAGCTAAATTCCTTAGTTATACCGAAACCGTGGTATTCGACCATTGTGTATTCCGCAGACAAGCTAGGTATCCGATATTTTTGCAGGTTAAGCGAGCAGAAGAGACTTTCGGGAACAGTGGAAGCTTTTATCCAAGCTACCATTGGCGGAGAGCTCACCGGTCGTCAGATGGCGGAGATAAAAACTCGTCGCTACGGAGGGAACACAGTATAAGTGCTCCATAATTGGTTAAATTTACTCCATAAAAATTAACTCGAAAATCACATACTACACGACAATTTGCTTCCCTGGTCTACCAAAAAGTTTTTATCACACTGTAATGGTGTCCCGCGGTTTTTCGTGAGCCGGGTACAATTTTCCGAGCTCTGTTTTTTCCGTGTTAGCAACGTAAAAGTGACAGTTCTCTTTTCAATGCTTGTTTGTATCGACTCGTATGACAATGAACTCGATACACGTCGAGCGGCAAAGGTGTATCGTCGCAGAATATCGACTACTGAAAAGAGTTGCGAGAATAACAAGTACTCTAGTATCTTAATATAGAATAAAAATATATTCTACTATTAAATCCGGCATTTACAATTGTTCAGCGTAACTTGTCGCGGATTGTATGAGATTTAGCTCTCAGTGTTTACGCTCCGAGAAATGCGGATGGTGATCAACTATGGTTTAATGAACTAAATACTAGTACCTGTTCGATTGCTCCCAAAAATTTAACTAACCGAGCTTGAAAAACGTTTCGCGTCGCGATACAACTAATACTGCCTTGAATTCACATGGGCCATCCGATTTTGAGGGGGACCCGTGTCCCTTATAGAACCGAAATCGACATAAACTATAGTGGGGGGCCACGAGCTACTCCTGATTAGATTCGGATTCATGGGAGTGATGCAACTCGTTGCATCGTCAAAGAAGCCCTAGGTCTTCTCAATTTCGAGTAAGCCCTTCGTTCTCGAATAGTCCCTCTGTACCGACACATATCTCCGGAAGGGTCAAGTGTCACAAACGGAAACGTCCGTAAACGTAAATAGATACTGTAAATAAAAATTTGATTGGTCAGATGAAAAGCATTGACGAACCGAAAGCACGGTTTCGGGTGGAAACGAGCCGATCAGCGCACAACGGTTAACCAAACGCGCGCGTTTCCCATTAACAATCGCAACCTCTCGGGGTTTCTTGGTGTCGGAAGTCGAGCGATCGGGTCCGGGGGATCGCGTCGAGACTCGTAAACGAAGAAGGCTTTGCTCAAATTACGGCAGTTCGATGGCCACGATCAAAGGATCATTAATTAGCAGGACAGGACGAGACGGAATAGGGCGGACCGGAGGAGGAGACGGTACAGGGGTACGGGGTTGCAAAGAGGAGGAGGAGGAGGTGGGTTGGGAAACCAGCATTCCCTCACCTACGACTTCCATGTTGGCCTCAGCGCTGACCGAGTTGAAGTTCGGCGCCTCCGCGCTCACCTCGCACTTGTACCGTCCTCTGGTGTGCAGGCTCGCGTTCAGCAGCCGGACCTGCTGGTGGTCTGAACTGCGTTTCTGAAACAGAATCGACCGATCAGTTCCCGAAAAACTAATTGCCCGCGTCCACCCGCCAAACGGTCACCCGCCATCCAACGCCGCTTTATCCTTCAAAACGGGGTGCTCGGGGCCGCGACAGTCGAGAGATCGATGCCCGGCGCTGCTTCTACTCTCATCGGCTGTCTCCTGGACCTTCGAATCTCGTCGACTGGCCTCGATCTGTCACAGCAAACGATCCTATCCCAAAACTCGAATACGCGCGAACATGATTTGCTAATTTCATGCTGTGGAATACTTCCGGGCTGAGAATTGGCGTAATGAAAGAGTGGGATTGTTACCGGTGCTTGACTTCTTCTTGTTACTTGGCTAAAGCCTCGGGGATCTTAATTGTTTAAGCAGGCGAGAGGTTGTTATATTAATTGCTGACTGAAAAGAACATCGTCCGAGAGAGAAGAAGAAAGTCTAAAAAATGTCAAACTCGTAATTTTTAGTAGATTGTTGATCGTGTAATACAGGAACGATATTTTCAGTCGATTATAATCGAAGTCAGACTGTTAGACAGGCAAGCGAAATTTAGAAGGAAAGTAGTTCGTGAAAATGAGAATCTGCAGAGGCCGGCGCGAGGTCTAATCATTATAGATCGACTATTTTAGTAATCCTAGTTAATGGATCGCGGCAGACTTTAACGTGATTTAATAGTAAAAATGTCGATTTTTTTTCGCGGTGTACCTATCCAGCCCGGAATAATAAACGAAAAGGTTGGTCCATAAATTTCGAATCTTTTCTGGCTTACAGAGTCTCCCTAGTCTATCCGTATTACAAACATTTCCGAGTGGAGTGTCGCTTTCAATTCCGAGCTCGATAAATTAACTCTTATGTCACTAGCAAAAATTTCTACGTTATTCAATGATGTTCTTCCTCGAACATAAAGTCTACAATAATTTCGATATTCATCAACAAAAATGTCAAAGAAATGTTCTAAGGGTTTTAAGGGTTGAAAACCAATCGAATAAAACATATTTCAGCGAAAGCAGAATCTCTGAAAGAGCCGACGAGCAATCAACAGCAAGCTCGAACCGAACAGCACCGGAAACTGCTGAAATCTTGGGAACCAAAGCCGCGATGGTTCCAAAAATGGCTTTGCAACCCTCCAGGGAGAATATTAAACGGATTAGTCAGTGAACAGGTTAATCGAGCAGCAAGCCGACATTTAAGCGACGGGAATGGCCGCGGGAACTGTAGGACAACGAAAGCGTGTTCACGATCGTAGAAGTCGATGCTCGTTGGGAACGGGAGGCCGAGAAAATTGGCTCGGCGATCGTAAAAGTGTCCAGTTAGCTAGCTCCGTCTAGGATTCGGTCCTTACACTCTGTTGTCTGTGGAAACCGGTGATCCTGTGTGTTCGGTTCGCGGATCCCGCGAGCGAAAGACGCGGCCGTGGTCGCGGCACGGCGGGTCGTCGCGATAAACCGCTAAGTACACGAATATTGGAGCATTCCGCGTCGCGATAAACATAAAGTCCAACTACCGGCCGCTCGTTTCGGTCGCATCGAACGCGCGTTTCCGCTCGCGGTTACGTCGCTCGTCGGCCGGACGTAAAACGGAAAAGGGAGAACTGCGGTCGCGGAACAGGAACAGGAACGTCGCTGCTGCCCTGTTCCGTTGCAGTTGCCGTTCCAGTTCCAGTTTCCGTGTTCGATTCGGACCGGACTAGCAGGCGGCGGAGGCGGCGCATCTTGAGCTCGACTCGCAAACACGCCCCGGTGACGTTTTAGTTTACCCACTGCGGGGAATTATCTGGCTCGAAAAGCCGGCGAAAATTGTCACAGCATTGTTAAATAAGAAATACATTTTTACAATTAACCTTCACACGGCGTACATACGGTGTAATGTTAACTGAGGTGCAATCGTAGACCCCTGCATATTTTCGTGACGGTAGATACGAAAAAACTAAAGAATCTATTTGAGTATATAAAAATAATAAATTTAATCGTTTATTTTGGAAATTTTCCACTCGGCAACTTGCTTGTTTCGATTAGTCTGGGGTGTGGTTGCACCACTATACGCGGAGCGAAGGTTGAATAAGTCAAGGTGACCTTGATTTTTTAAAGAACAAATTTTTGAACGTTTTTCATACATTACGCTCAAAAGTTTTTCTAATTGACTTTTTGCCGGCCGATTCGGGCCAAATACCGCAGCGATCGAAAGATAGGCGAGGTACAGGTGCACAAAGAAGGGAAAAAGAGAGAGAGTGGGACCGGCAAGGGGGTTGGCGGGAAGAAAGAGCATAAAATTGCCGATACCTTTCGATAGCGGTGGGATGCGCGTTGTGCTCCCGCGACTCTGCGACGGGGTCGATTTTATCGTCCCGAATAAATGTTTGACGAATCGAGAGGATGCGAGAGACGAGCTCTCTCGCCCGTCTGCAGTCCGACGAAGGAGATGGGAGGAGCGGAACGAGACGGTAATGGGAGAGCGAGACGGCCGTACAGAGAAATAGAGAAACACCGTCTCGATGCGATACAGTCAGAGTGAGAGAGAGAGAGAGAGAGAGAAAGAGAGAGTCTCGTTTCATCCCGCGGATCGATCTGACGGATCGCGCGCGACTCCCAAACCGAAAGTCCGTAGGAAACCGTGGAGGAGAGAGAGGGGAAATCGCGAAACTCGACCATCTCTCCCAGATAGGAACAGATAGAGGAACGCTCTATTCGAATAGGGGTGTGGAGGGGGAGAGGGAGGGTGGGGGAGGAGGGAGAACCAGGAGACGACGGTTTCGCCGGGGAACAGAAGCGGTGTACGTCCGTTTCCGATTCACGTTTTGGAAGGCACGAAAGTTCCGTTTTCCTCGGCGCGCTCGTTAATATCGGCCGACGCGTAACGAGCATTACGTGAGCCGAATCGGCTCATCCCTTTGCCCGGTTCTCGAGATCGAGGAGAGCACGGCTATTAATCTGGCTCGGTCCAATGGCTCTCCGATATCGACAAAGAAATTTCTCCGTGGACAAAAGCGAGCGTGTCTTTTCACCCTCTCCGGCACAGCGAGCGCGCGAGCGAACGACTCCGGGTCTCCCGCTCATTCTCTCTTGTTCTCTCTCTGTCTGTCTGTCTGTCTCTCTCTCTCTCTCTCTCTCTCTCTCTCTGGGATACGCTCTCGTGACACTTATTGGAGTAGCAGGAATTAAGTGGATTTAGCGGGCAGAGTCGTATATTTCTACGTAGCCGGTTCTCGACTTTTAATTTTCTCTCTTGTTCGCCCCTTTCGCTCCGTTACGTAACGCCATTTAATTTTCCTATCTAAAAATTTTTAGTGCCCCCTCCCCCCACCCTCTCGATTACAGGGTTTCGATTATTTAACAATATATAACAAACTTTCTAGCTGGCGCGAGTGTTGGTCGTATTGCGGAAACGGTTCGCGCACGCTGATTTATTTATCCGGCGCGACCACGGGGGAATCTCCGTCGGAGCGAAAAGTCGGGAAAGCCATGATTATCCGTCAAACAGAGCGCGGAATCGTCGCGTGATCCAGAGAGAGAGAGAGAAAGAGGGAGAGAGGGAGATACAGCGCCGGCGTTTTCACCGGACGGAGATCATCCCCCGCGATCTTCCTCGGGAGGGTTAATTCCCCTCTTCCGCTTGGCGGCTAGCTGAAAAAAACTGCGGAATCGACCGTTGTCGTTATCCACTCGAACGGACTCGACGGAAAAGTTCTCCGGCGAAGACTAAACCTCGAACTTTCCTGCCGGACCTGAGCTGACTGCTGCGAGGGGAGAGTTCGCTTCCGGTCGGACTAGCGGCCAAATTCTTTCGCGGAACTTCTGCCCGCGCCGTTTGTTGCGCTGGATCCGGCCAGCGGTACGTCTCATTTCGAATTCGAAAACTGCGAAAATATACTACGCCCATCGTAGCTTCGTGTGGGAAACGATTTGAACAAGTTAAGGATAATATACAGGATGTCCCGAGAGTAACCACAATTATTCCGGCAGGCAGATAGAAAAATGTGTGGAAGAAAATTAATCTGTTTCTAGTCGGCTACAAAATGCAATAGAAAGAACTCAGAAAAAGACATTTGTTCCTATGAAATATGAAGGGCACCTGCCCGAATAATCAGTTACGTGGGACACCCTGTACAGGTTTTTGGTCGGACAATTGTGGGCAATTTTCTGCGAACAAAATGGCGAGAGCTCGTGCACAACAAAAACCTGATGAATCGTCTGTATAGGGAAGAGAGCGCGGCGTCGAGCGGAAAAGATTAATTTAATCCAGCGTCGATGGTGGCGTTCGCGGAAGGAGGTACGGTCTCGAGCTGTTTCGCAATTGCAACTATCGCGCGATACTTAACGAAACTCGTGAGGAATTTCCGCGAGAGGGAGAAGAAGGTGAGAAGAGAGCCACGCCTCTCGTTTCCCGAGGAGCGTTCATCGGAACGTGGACGGCCGACGTCGCGGAGAACGCAAACTTCTTTGATCAGCAAATCGATTTACGTTCGCCG
Organism: Lasioglossum leucozonium; assembly: GCA_028454225.1. NCBI lineage: Eukaryota > Metazoa > Arthropoda > Insecta > Hymenoptera > Halictidae > Lasioglossum > Lasioglossum leucozonium. Next base: position 3,021,307 of record CM052220.1, on the reverse strand, counting down.
AGCAAAGTTACGGGAAAACAAGGGAACGAACGGACGGAGGGCGAAGAGGAGGAGGAGGAGGAGGTGGAGGAGGAGGGTGTGTCGGTGGGTCCGCGGAGATACGCGCGAACGAACGCTCGAAATGTTCGCGGAATCGCATTACCCGGCGAAATAACGGGGTAATTTCGTTGAACGGAGGCGAGCGTCCGACGACGTCGTCCGCCGATCCCCGCTGTTCCGTTTCCGCCCACGAAGAATGCTCTATGCACTCACGTGTGTGCGCGCGAGAAATATCCCGGACGTCCCGAACTTCCCGTGTTACGCTCGAACGTGAATCGACCACGTAGCTCGTCAATCGAACGCGAGTCGTTCGAATCGCATTGACGTCGACATTCTATTTTCACCAAGATCATTGAATCAAAAAACAGAAATTTTCCTGTGTCTAAACAATTTTTTCCAAAAATTCGCGGTCCAACGAGGAATTTACAGTTACCTTCTGGGCGCGTTGGTGACAACGGGAATAAATATAATTCGCAGTTGTTCAGATTTGAGAAGAGGATCGACAAATGACGAAGAAGAGAGACCTCAGAAGTGTCGTGTAAAAGATCCGAAGCGTGTTCGCAGATGTAGCCGTTCGAGTGCGAAATCCAATAAAAAATTACCCCAAGGCGCGATCGCGGCTCGTTCGTTTCGAAAACGACGCGCCAGGGATGGTGTTGGCGCTTGTCTAATCAACGGATCTCGGTGCTCCGGAGAATAATCTAAAACGCCTACAACAGCAGCGCAGAAGTCAGTTCGAGCACAGCCACTGACAACAGCGAATCATAGAGAAAATCCTTTAGGAGGATTCAGTTTGGTTCGGCGGATTAGCCGGCACTTTTTAAGCTGGTCAAACGGTGCAGAATTTTAAGGGGGGACGCGCAATCGTGAAGAAAGGCCGCTGCCACCGGTCGTTCCTCGAGGGAGAAAGAAACTGGAACGAAAGGAACGAAATATTCGCGGGGCAAAAGTGAAAAGAGTCGCGCGCGCAGAGAACTAAATGGATTATCAGCGTCGCGATTCCATCTATTGCGGGTCTTCGCTCCCTTCCGTTTCTCTCTCTCGCTCTCTCTTTTTCTCTCAGCAAGAGAAGGGGCGACGTTGAAGCGACAAAGCCTGGGGCGAACCGACACCGGATACTGAATTTCCGCGGAGAGATCGCGAACGGTCGCCTCCGCTCCGTCTTTCCTTATTAACTCGGTAAACGAGTAATCTCGTTGCTTCGGAAGCGAACGCTGCGCCGCGCCAGGATTCTCAGCGGCGCCTTCTTCGCGGCGATTCCGTTCGCGTCGGCGAGACGATCCGGCCGATTTCCGTCTCCTTAACGATTCCCGAGATACGATCCCGCGTCCTGGATCCGATCTCCTGCGTCGCCGGGCCCCGAGTTTTACGGTGTGTCGCTCGTTCGTTCGACGAACAAAGAATCGCTAACCTCCTCTCCACAGGGATTTTCGTGGGAGTGCTCTGGGAATCGGCGCGACGCGGTGGACCGCTGCGCGGCGCTCTGCTCTGCGACTCCGAGAGCAGCCTGTGCATCTTGCCAAAGTAAGCTTTCGCCGCGTTCCGGCGTCGCCGGCAACTACGGCAATAAATCGATATAAGCGCGTAAGCCTCTTACCCGCCTAATAACGTGATATTCCGTCTACGAAGAATAATTTTGAGCGACACGGACCGAACCTCACGCCACGGAGAAAAACTACGATTCGAACTCGCTCGACCGCCAGCAACGCTGTTTCCTACGTCCGTTTCTCAGCGGGACCGACGACTCGCTATTTTACATGGTAATTTCGCTTCGGATTTTCCGTATGCAGAAAAATTTCATTCTTATTTTGTGCCACGGACTTTGAAAATCAACCGATCGCAAGAAAAATCAAGTGAAACGGCGCGAGACAGTCAGTCGGCGCGGCGAGACGCTTTGGAATTCGTCGATTGGCGTGCGCGCACTGTCAAAAGATAACCTGGTTAACGGGTTAAGAGGACTCCTCGGATGTCGTCGCGACGACCCTCGACGCGACGAATACCCTGCTCGCAGGCACAGAGACGGGTAGACACAGGGACCAAGGGGGAGTGCGGGTCGAGGATAGGGCAGAGAGGGTAGTAGGATCCTCTCCTCGTCCCGGCAGGAACCACGCCGACGTGTATTCGCGGAGGGTAATTGCGCGCGCGTTTCCAGGGCTCCTCGTAATGCACAAAGAAGTCTGTATGCGAGGCGGATATTAAAGTTGGATGCGAGGTAAAAGAATCGAGTAACCGCGCCGCGCTCTCCTCCATCACTCTTTCTCTCTCTCTCTCGCTTTCTCTTTCTTATCAGCGGCTCGCGAATGAAATTTCTCTCGATTTCCTCGAGTTTCGTAGGCACTTGAAAAGCGCGAGTTCCTCCGGCCGTTCCCTGCCGATCGATTGCTTTCTTCCTCGCAACGGCTCGCTCGGTCGACCGATTAACCCCCTCAACGATTTCATTTCGGTTTGTAGAACCGAAAGCCACTGTGGAGTCTCTGTTCCCGCTACACGGACCAGCAGAAAGTGAAATCATTGATCCCCCGCACTGTGATTTAATTTCGATTATTTTTTTTACTTTTTTCAACCGAAAGCTCTACCGCGTTCCTCTCCTTCCTGAAAGTGAAATCGTCGATCCCCCGCTCTATGATTTCTTTTGGATATTCGCGTTTCACGCATTTATGAGTGAATCGAGCTGGGGGAGACTTATGAATTAAAAAGAATTTATGAAAAAACAATTTCTATGTGGCTACCGTGCTTCTACAATTGATGCAGTGCAATTATTTTGCACGAAGATCTGGCATGAACATTTTCTAATGATCCGCGGACCGATACAAACGAGACTTTCCCAAGGCCAGTATTTTTTTCCGCGGAATGGTACTCGGGAACAACTTTAATCGGTGCCGTTATAAAACAGTTGTTAGCAGTTGTTAACAGTAATTTTCGGAGAGAGGGTGAAGGCCAGCGGCTGGGAGAGGAGAGGAGAGGAGAAAACGGTCGATGTTCGCGCGGAACGCGGCATTGCGGAGATCAGATACCGTGCTAGGAACAAGGCCGCGACGCCGGTTGCGGGACACAAGAGAGCTTTCGACTCACGTCAACTTTAATGCCCTCGACGGTATAGCTGTGCTTCGTAGGTTCTCCTCTAGGCACGTATCTGTAGAATTCCTCGTGATCCTTGTACCAGGTGATGGAATAAAGCTTGTCCGTTCCCAGCTCGTATCTGTAACAAGAGAACAAACGGTGCGACCGCTTATTATTACACCTGCGATACCCTCCTTGCGGCGGTTGCGCCCGCAGACTCCGTTTCCGAACACCCGACCGCCACTAGTCTTTTAACACTCCGATGTCCGACGATTCTCACGATTCCACGGAATTCCGCAGAAACATATTAGGTTCGTGCTAAAGCTCCTGCCCTGTATCTCAAATTGCCGGTTGTGTTTTAAACGCGAAACCGGGCCTTTGCACAGACCTAATAGCTTCCGCGAGTAACAATATACATGTAGCTTTAGACGGTCGTTTGATTTTCTTTTTCTCGAGCGTATTTTTTAAGGTATTTCATCCGGTTCCACTGATGTTCACATCAACCTGACAGGCTTCAATTGATCGTCGACAGTCGAGTTTCAACACTAAACCTACCGCAAGGGGTGAAAAAAATGAAGTTACTTACGGTGGGAATTGATCGGATAAATTTCTTTGTCCAAGTACATATTGTGTTAAAAAATCTAAATAAATGTCATTTTAGCAAGATGAAACATTTTTAGCGCCTTCAGTGCTCGGTAGGTTTAGCGTCAAGCTTTTCCGTACAGTCAATTGTGAAATTAAGGAAGGAACCGATTCTCACTAATTTTTCACGTGATTTAGAGATTCATTTCGATCGCGACTACGATAAATTTCAAGTTTACAGTTTTTCGGTTTCATTGATCACAGTAATTTGATTTTGCGGAAATCTTTCGAGTCGATGTTCGCCGCTTAACGAGTTAACAGCGTCCGCAATACCGATTAAAGCGGCAAGAACTTTCCCGGTTGTCTAATACACTGCTCTACTACGACCGGTTCTCGATCGCAATGAATGGATTTACTACCGGAGGAGAGGAACTCCGTGAAAAAAAAGGAACGACATCAAAGTTCGCCGGTAGATGAAAAGAGGACAGCGAAACGAATTCCATTAAACAATACAGCTTTCGTCTGGCACATTTTCTTTCATCCTCGATTCCAGGAATAATATTCTACTATTCTGTTCTCCCAAGGAAACTGCAGCGGCGGTCCCCTTTCAATTTAAACGTTCATCAATGCCAATTCCAAGGAACAAACAAATGCATCAAGCTCCGATGGGAAAGAGGCGTTAAACGTTCCTTGATTGTTTCGTTCATTGGTAAGTTTCTTCCGGGACAATTGATAAAAAATAAAAATTTAACGTAGACGCGTTAGAAGAACTGTCAGCCTTTCATAATTTTTAAATCGTATACGAAAGAATAGGGCTTTCGCGGATCAGCTAGGGCTGCTATTCGGAGCCTCGCGATCTCCAAAGCGAAAATTCTTCTTAAACAATTCGACTAAACAATTTTCCCTTCGCATTTCAATTTGTATCTCATTACTTCCATCGCACACGAAAGGTTGCAATCTCGGCACACACTCCACCTTCGAATCGTAAAGAAATCGGTACGTGATGCACGTCGGCGAACGGCAGTTCGGTAGTCCTGGGTCAGAACGGACCCAGTTACGACGGTTTGAAGATTAACGAGGCGTGGCGTTAGCGCGCCAGCAAATTCGAGAAGTCGACAGCGAGAAGTTTCCGCGAGGTTGGATCCGCACACGGTATCGCGTTCCGTCGGTGGAGGTGAGAAGAAAATTTAATTGGTAGAAAACGCGTTCTCGCAGCGTGACTCGCAGTTCGAGTGGTTTGTTATCCAAACGATCGTCGTCGTCGTCGTCGTCGTCGTCGCTGTGGAAAGCAGTGGAACGTCGAGGCTGCAGAGAGTTCACGCGCGAGCACGAGATCGTTTCCCGTCTCTCAAAATCGACGACTACAGCTACGACGTCGGCGACGACGACGACGACGACGACGACGACGTTTCGAAGGCACGTTGGCGTTACTCGCGCCCCCGCCGCCCGTTTCTCCGAATTACCCGACGAATTTTCCGTCGGCCGAGTTTCGTCGGCGCGCATTAACGAGATCGTTTCGGCGTGCACGGTCGAAGCTATTACCAGACAGAGGGATAAGCAGAAGGGAGCGGGCGAGCGCGGGGGACCGATGAAAATCCGAGGAGCTCAACGTTGCACCGCTCTTGCACCGCTTGCACCGGTTGCACCGTTTGCGCCGCGCGATGCAAAACGCGCGTTTACGGGTGTCGAGCGAGACAGATACAAGCCCCCGCGACGAGATCTCGCTGTATAATCGTAACGCGAGCCTATCCGTGCTCGTTTAATTACTTTACGAATATTAATTGTCGCTCGCGGATTAGTGGGGCCGCGGTCTCGTTCGCCCGGAACGAACTAGCCTGTTGCGCGCCTCGATTCCATCCAGAACTCCGATCGGAGTTAGTAATCGAGTTAGTAATCGCCGATTAACCGAGCTGCAGCTCGATCCGATTTCGTTACAGCGCCAGAATCGAGCGTGTTGACGTTCTCTCTCTCTCTCTCTCTCTCTTTCTCTTTCTATCTATCTATCTCGTTCTCCGTTTCCTCCCGTTCCGTGTCCTCGCTTTTCCGCTGAATTCCGGATCGAGGGGGGACGGGCGGGTAAAAAATAACAGAGGGAGACAAAAAAAAAGCTATCGCGGCACACGGTCGGAATCGCAAATTCTCCGGGGACGCTTTCGCTCCGAGTTTTTCTAAGAACGAGATCAACGGAGATAGAACTCGATTAGCAAATTGATGGAACTCCGATCTGAACACCCTAACCCATCCCCCCTTATTTCCCCCCACCGGCGTTCGTTTAGTTACCCGGCTCGTTCGTTCCTGCCGTCGTCGTAAAGCTTCGATCGCGGATGTTGATCAATTACCGTAATTGTACGTAGTTTCCTTCATTGGGAGGTTGTTGTCACGCGACAGAGACTGGTCTCTCTCTCTCTCTCTCATTCTTTCGGACGCAACCGTTCGTGCGGGCCAGTGCAAGCAATCACGTTAAAGCGCATACCGACGAGATCCTGCACGCTCATCGCGCGATTCCCAACGGCTACGACGCGAGGCGCCGCGACGGCTCGTTTAGACGCTCGATCGCTTTTTAACTCGCGGACACGACTCCTCGGACTCGCTTTTCTCTACGATTCACGCGATTCTAAATCGAACATCGGTTTTCCGGAAGAAGGCATCCGCATTCGAAAGATCCACAGGACCTACGGTCTGCAATCTGGGTTCGATACTTCAACTGTCCCCAGTGGCCTGTGCTACTTGACATTTCGAGTACAATGCATCTATCAAATATGCGAGAGTAAATGTCTAAACTACAATCAGCCGTAACACTGTTCAACGATGTGTATTGTTCAATGTGAAACGTAATTAATATCCCACGGCGTGGCTCGGAGCACAGTTCTGACGAGGTCCAACCGAAGAGTCCGTGGAGTATTCACCAATGGAGAGGCCATGGAGAGTCCAAACAGGAATGGAGTGGTGTTCAGATGTTCAGAGGTTCAAGTGTCAGGTGTTCAGTCCGAGGAGTGTTCACCAGTGAAGAGGCCATGGAGATTTCGAACAGGAATGGATGGAGCGGTGTCCAGGTGTTCAGTCCGCGGAGTGTTCACCACTGGAGATTCCGAACAGAAATGGAGTGGTGTTCGGGTGTTCACCGCCCGAAGAGTTCAACACGTGTGGCAGCGGGTTTTGATGCGCGTTCGAGAGTTCGATCGAACACGTTTCACGGCACGGTTAGTAATGTCTGGTCGTATGCGAACGGACGAGATCTGTGTGCCGGACGATCGACAAAAGGTAAGCGGCTGCCGGGCGACGACACATGTGCCGGTTCGACATAGTTCGGCTGGTGCTTGGCTGTTTCAGCCGGTAGCGTAGGATCGTTGCACCATTGCGGAGCGACGTGGTCGCATCGTTGCATCGTTGCATCGTCGCATCGACGTACCCAGGGGGGCATCGGTGGGGGTTGGCTCGATGGCGAGAGGGCACAGAACCGACGTTGCCACCACTGCCACACTGCCACATACCGCACACCGCTATACAGAGCTCCGCTTCCCGTCGCCGTAGCAGCTCCCTAGTTCCCAGCTGCAGCTACTGGAAAAGGGATTGCCGCATTCGAGCGTAGGTGCACAATTTGGAGGGCCGCGTCCTGGGATTGATTTGCATCCACCGGCTCATTTGCCGGGTCGTGTCCTGCGGGAACTACCCCTGCCCCGCTCCCTTGTTTTCCCCCGGAACCACCAACCCCTCCCCACTTTTCCGCGTGTTCTTTATTCCGCCCTTCCGATGCGAGCACTCGCGTCCGCACCCTTCGCCTTGTAAATGATGACGTCTCGACAGTAGTCTATGTCTCCTGTGATCAGACGAAATATCGGGGATCGACCATGTCATTGTTACGACTCTCGTCTGTTCTCGGAAATTTTATGTTTGTGCCGCTCATTGCGTATGCAATTCCTTAAATTCCCTCTGTTGTCAAAAAGTATACAGACACAGTGTTCAGGTACGTTTATGTTGTAGCCGCGAAGGAAGCCATAAGAGGGACGATAAAAATTGGTCATCTAATAAACACAGCTCCGCTCGCTGCGCCACTGTAAACACTTTTATTATACTGCGATAGAATGTATCGCTACGCTTCGCCATGGTCGTCGTTCTGATCGTTTATCGCTGCCCCGACGTACCCTCTCACGTTTATATCGTACATTATTCTTGGCGTTACGCATCTTCGATGCTGCTCGATTATACACGTGATTAATCTTGCGGAATGTGGTAACGCTGCGTCGTTCGATTGCGAGACGATCGAATGCCAGCGAAGCAGTCTTCAATTTTACCACTTATATCTCTAGCTTCTGTCACTCGGGACTTGAACAGTTTGTCTCTTGTACAGAGATAGTCGTGTCCCTGTCGCGTTCGTGAGTCTCATCGAAGAATTCGCGGAGAAGATAAAAAGCCTGCGAGTGAATCATTGATTTTCGCGAGACTGTAGACCAAGGATAGGCAAAGTGTTAAGTATGAGTAAAGTTCGTCCCCCTTTGAAATGGTCCCTTTCACCGCAGAGTCCCGGGGATCTTGGCGGCTCGGCGAGTCCCATTGTTCGCGGCGGAACAGTTCAGAATGGCAGGACTACTTTCGGTTTCGGCCTTTGAGCCGATCGACTCTGCTCGGAAACACTCTTTCCGTTCGAATCTTGCTGCCAATTTGCCGAAATCTCCATGGTGAAATTAGAGGAGCGACGGGACGGGGCGAGAACCAGGGAGGGGTGAGACCAACGAGCCGGAGCTCGCGAAGGACGGTAAACTAATTTGCAATTTATACCCGGCCCCGGGAACGGTCTGGTCTCTTTGGCGTCGCTCCGACGTTCGACCGACACCTCTCTCGTCAAAGAACTTCTCGTCCTCCCTCTCTCCCTCCGCCAACCCCCCCTTTACTCTCCAGTTACCCCTTCGGACGACTCTCTTTCGCTGCGTCGCGACGCTCGCGTCGTCGCCCCGAGACGCGAGACGCCTCCGTCCATCGGAACGATCATCGCCGAGTCAACCTCCCGCATCCGGAATGAACCGGACCCGAACGAGAAAACGGAAATCGACGTTTCGACGCCGATGCCTTCCGCCTCCTCCTCGGCGACGCGTTCGGGAGTTGATTAACGCTTTGACAATTATTCGACGCGCCCCGCGAATCCTTAGCTGGAACTTCCCTCTCGCAAATTGGGAGTATTCCGCGTCGTCGAGGAAAGCCTAAATTGAAGTGTGCCGGTGGGAGATGCCGATTTTGAAAATTTTAGAAAAATATGGGAGCCTTCAACCAGACACGATTATACTGCAAATGACATCCACGCATATCCGGTATTGAATATATCGCGCCTGCATTAATTACGACGAAATTGTAGCTACATCAATCTCATTCAACCCGTTCCGCGTCCTTGCAAATATTCGTAATCGAAGAGTCGCCCAATTAAAAGGTTAAATAATTACAATGATTAAAAAGGAAGAGCAAACACCTATTCAGCTCTCTCGTTTCCTGCAATTAATAGGGAAACTGTTTATTTATTCCAGAAATACCCGCCCGGTCTACTGATGACAGTTATCGCTCTGTGTATTCGTACATTCTTCTGGTTCACTCGTCGGATAATTATGGTCGCTTGTCGACATCGTATGTGCATACACGAAAGAGAGAAAAAGAGAGAGAGAGAGAGAGAGAGAAGAAGTAACTTGTGACACGATCCCCGCGAATTCGGTACGAGTTTGATAAATTTAATGAGGCTTTTATTTCGCCGTGAGCCTGCCAGAAGCTCCCAGCGAGTGAATAAATTCCCGCTTATTTCCCAGTCGTTGCAAATTAATCCCTAAAATTCGACGTTCCCGCAAAAATCCGGTATTTACGAGGGAGCTCGCATACGTAGGTAGAGAGGGGGGCTTACGTGAAATTGTCACGACCCGTATAAATGGGTCACGGGTCTCTGATCGTATTAAAAATGAATTCTTTCGGTGGACGTATCGAGCGTACCGCAACGGGAATCTTCGAGAAGGGATCACCCGTGATAAATCTTGTAGTTTCAGTTTCTCTATGCAAATCGTGGCTGTTTCGATTCTCGTGAAATTTGTATGGCGCAACACCAGTACGTACGGGTCTACCGTCGATGTGTTAACGCTTCGTCCACGTCATAAACCGAGGCAAGCTGGTCTACCTTATACACAACCTCTGGTTCCGTTCTACGTCTACCCATGTCTGTGGATAGTTTCCCGACTGTTTCCTTCCTCTTCTTCTACTCTCCCACGCCTTCCCCTCTCTTTCTATTCAATTTTTGCCTCCTGCTCGACGCGTTACACGGTTCCAAGAGAAGTTTAAGTTCTGTTAGCGTTTCTGTCTCGTTACACGCATCCGAGGCGTCTCGCTTTATCTCGCGGTTGACTTTTCACCCAGCCGCAAAAGAAACAGCTGTCTGTTTCTCGGTACCGTGCAGTCCCGCCGATTCCAGCAGATAATTCATTTAACCGAGAAAACCTGGAGAAATTCTCGCGCGGCAAACCGTCCGGCGAAATTTCCCGAATGATCACGAGACGATCATGCCACTTCCTCCAAGCTTCTCCGTCCCCTATACCTTCCTCGTCTTCCGTATTCGTCTTGTTGCGATTGTATTGCCTCGATCCGACGCGTTCTCTTCGGTACGCTTTGCAGAATAAAAATTATTTCTTTCTTTAATTATTTTAACAAGCTGGAAAATCGGCTTTTTCAGTACTGTAAATTGAACCCACTTTTGTCATAAAATCCGCCGTCTAATTACGAGACTATTATCTTCTCCCCGTTCCGCCATTCTCCGTATTCGTTCCATAACAATTTATACAGATATGTATACAAATACAGCTTGCCTCGATTCGTCACGTTTTCTTCGCGCATTGTACACATACCGCAATAAATACCAGCGATAGTATTCGCCGCGCATAGCGCTTTATCGTGCACCGGCCGAGTGTACAGAAACGCCTTTGTTTATACCTAATAAAAGAATTTGCAAATTTAACTATTCATCTTGCCACCATATCAATGGAATGAATATCAATGCAACCCGATGGGATACTCGAGAGAGCGCCCTCCTGCATTCAAATGCGTCCCGGTATGCGCCTCGTGATGTTGTCATCAGGTTATTTAACTCGCCGGTAGTGTAAATTTCTTTGTTTACGGAATACTCTTTGTAAAGACTACACGCGTGTGTACGATCGCGCTTAATGCGATCAGCCTGCAATCAGTGATTACTAGATTGCGTTCGTCACGGAAATTTGTGATTCAACATTATATAAAAATATAAAACGTACCCGCAGCTATAAAGGTTCAAGCGCGTTGAAACGTTATTAACTGAATTTTCGATCGCCGTGTCCGTCGGATAAACAACTGAACGCGGAGGAATAACTAGCGAACAGAATGTGCGGGAACGAAAGAGCATAGGGGATTATCTTGCCAGCAGCGTGTGGTAGGGCCGTCGACGACGCGACGGGTCAAAACGGAGAGCGAGGAGAAGCGCAGACGAGGCAAGCAGCAGGCTCGCGTTTCCTCGGGCCGAGGAAAGGAAGTGCAGGACAGGGAAACGCGAATCGACGAGGGAAACGAACGTGTACGGTGCGAACGGCGGTGTCGATTGAAAGGTGGGAAAAGACGGCGGGGGATCCGGGCGACGGCGACGGCTGCTCCTCTTTCGACGCGGCGCGGTGCTCTCCTCGAGGTATCGAGAAAGTGCACACACTCCAATTTGCCGGCGCTTCGCGCGCTCTTCGACTTCTCGTTTACGACGTTACGTGGCGAGCATACTGCCGCTTTGAGCTCGCGATACGTGGAAATGGAAGCTGGCAGACCGGTTTCCGGTGCTTTCCGTTGGTCTCGCATGGACGGACCATCGTTCGATCCACCCGCTTTCTCTTTCCCCTCGATCCCCCTCCCCCGTCACGCGTAGATCGTCGCTTTCCATGGAAAGAGCGCGCGCGTTTCGAACCGATCCGCGGAACCGCTTTTCTTGTGCTTTTTTTTCACTCTTTCTCTTTCTCGGCGACACGAAGCAAAGCACCCTCTAGCGCGCGCGTGCTCGCGCCGCCGGTCGACCTTATTTTTCTACGTGAAAAGTCGTTGAGCCAGCGCGCACCACTAATTAGAATGCATATTCCGGCCAGCCGTAATTGTAGGACGCGCGACGTTGCGCCATAATTTCATTACGTTTTAATTAACATGCTCCCACAGCCGGCGACTTAAAGATCCCGCGCCCGGAGGATCCTCCAGGCGGTTTTCGAGGCTCCCCGAACGACGCCGACGCCGATGACGTCGCCCACGACGACGTTCGATATATATCTGACCATCTCTCGTCGATACGACGCGACGACGCGACGGAGCCGGCTCGTTTCCTGCCGGAAGACGCTCCGATTCAAAGCGGACCCCGGACTCGCGCAATTACCGGCCAGACGCGCCGCACTGCTGCTCGATTTTTCGAAAAACTTCCCACGGAAATCGGTATCACTTTGCGAACGCGTCCTCGACGTTACCGCGAAATTTTTATGAATAAAAAAAGGGTGAAAAAATGATGTTGCACATCGCACGAAGTGAGACAAATTAAGCGGAGCGTTACGACTAATACGTATTTGTCGCGTCATCATTTCCTGCGGAAATCCAATTAATCTTCGTTTCCATCATTTTTTGTTTTTGTTTTTTTTTCTACGTCGCACCATTCGAAACTCCCAGAGTTCGAGGGGTAATTTCACCCCCACCCCCCATCTCCCACGCGTGTCCGCTAATAAAAAAGAATAGGTGTCACGTATTTTTACCTAAACCGTAAACGTGGAAAAATGACGTGCGGCGCGCGAGTTCCGCTGCGGTTGTTTGGAGAACATTTGGCGCACGTGGTCTCTATTCCTTGTACAAGGTCGTTCGCTATATTGATACATCCGGCTGGGTAGTAAAATTCGGTGGAACAGCATGTTTTATTAACTTTCTGAAATTTTTATCGAACGTGAACGTCTAGGTGACGGTGGATAAAGTTTGCTGGATGTCGGGTTATAGAGAGAGAGAGCGAGGGAGAGAGAGAGTGAGCGGGGGACCCGGATCGGACAATAGCCGAGCGATTTCCGGCGGGTTAATTTGCTGGATCGTCGAAAATGTTCGCGCCGAGTGTTAGAGGGACGTAGCTCCGGGCGACATGCCTTGGACCGAAGGGATCCTAGGGACTTGAACACTGCGATTGTAGGCAGACAGGACTCCCATCAGGAAGGGTTTATCGACGGAATTATCGCGCGTCCGTTCGCTTCCTCGCGGGTACTGTTATTAGAAACTTCGCCCGAATCTATTCTATTAACGCGCTCGAAACAATCTGCTAATCGAGCTCCACCGACCGTGCAACTCCTTACTTGCGCGTAAATGCCGTGATATCCGGTGCTCGGTAGATTAATTGCTCGACGCCGACACGATATTTTCACGATCTTTGAAATTCGTTGGATCTTCGAAAATTCAACGCATAAAATGAATCGACGCGACTCGGAACCGTGGAAACTTCTACAATCACGGAACAGGCGATTTATTGAAATGATTTATACTAGATTCACAGAGCACCGAGTATTTTATAATATTTTACGGAAATATGAAGAATGAGTTCATCCAAATTTTCAGCCACATTATAATATACTAAAGAAATTAATTGGTTTAATAATTCCTCGTGCATGCGTCTTCACAATCTCATTTTGACCTGGTAAACGTAGTGTTAAAGAAGGAACTACCTAGATGGCCGTCCCTATCGATGCATAAACATTTCATTTAAAAGGGGAATAGATGCAACTCGGCCTTACAGCATTACCAAGGGATTCCAGCGGAGAATAAGTGGCCAAACTCGGCGAACAATCATAAATTTTCCTTATTCTATCGCGCTGATTACAGGCTAACTACTTCTCCGGAGAAATATCGCGGGATTTTTTTAAATAAAGCGGAACAAATGGGACTGAGAGGGTAAATACCCATCGGAGAATTTACTTCCGCGAAACAAAGAGTTGTCGGGCGGGTAGCAACAGAAAAGATTCTTCGTAAAGAAGCGTTCAACAACAACAAAAAATAAAAAGAAGCGAACGAGTAGGAGAGACACAAACATTTGACGAGGTTTTAGAAAGCGAGGGCCGAACAATAGCGACAGTTTTTCGCGAATCGATGACGCGCAACGACCCCACAGCACCCTCGACGCCCGTCTCTTCTCGAGGAATTCCGGGTTTTTCTTATTCCGTGGTTTTTCTCCGGGCTGGCCCGCGAGAGACCCGATAAAGAGCAGTAACCCGGAGAAAGAGAGGAAGGTGAACGGGCGAAAGAAAACGCGGAGAGTTCCCGAAGAGATCTCGGGGGAGCCTGGGCAGGCAGCTCGGCTTCGGTGGATCGAGTTTGGTCCGCGGGATGGTCCCGTGAATCGTCTCTTTTCGGCTCCGAGAAAACCCACGTTCCAGAGGAAAGTCCGGATTGCGGCCGACGATATCGCCGGTATAAATAAATAAACGGTCTCTCCGGCCGGGAGAGAACCGCCGCCGGTCCAGCCTGTGTATCATCTCTTATTTTTAATTTTATTTACCGTGACGGCGTCCGCGAAAATCCGATACGTTATTGGCCGGCGCCTTTATCGATGTCTTTACCTGGATATCCTCCGCTCCGTTTACCGATTCGGTAAATAACTCGTCCGCTCGTATTTTTTTCGTTCGACGCGATTTTTGCAACTAGCAGCAGAGAGGACCGTGGAAGCTACGCGCGGATCGATTTCGAGGAAGCGAAAGAGAACTCCCGCGACGGACAACCACGCGGAATATCGGCGAAGTGCAGCCGGTTCTCGAGAGCACTCTTACCTGCACTGAAGGAGCGCGTTCTTGCCGCGGAAAGTGTACGCCGGCACGTCTAAGCGCTGCAGCTTCAGGCCCGCGACTGAAACAGAAAGAAGAAACATGTTTTCTAGATGTCGTCGAGCTGCTTTCTTAAGATTGTCGAGCACTTTCTCGCTAAAGTCCTCGTTCGCCGTTCGAATCGCCGGTCTCCAGATGTCAAAATAATGTTCTTTACTCGCGCGGACATCGTTCGAAAATAAATTTCACATTTTTTTTCACCACCGGCGAGCAAAAGAATCGTTAATCTTGATGCAAAAGTGAAATTGTTCGCGTCGTACGCGAGTGGAAACAGCAGAATCGGAGCGGTAGACGTCTGTTCGGAGAGGATGAAGAGATTAAACGCAGACATCCTCTGACCAGCAGGTCTTGTCCTCTCACGAGTGAAAATCGTAGCGGAAGGAGGAGGACCGGTTCGTGTTTCGTTGATAGCTCCGCGCGAATCGGGCCGGGGGCGGTCCGGGCGAAAGCCTCTTTCGTTCGGATTCGACCAACGCTTGACCTACTCGGCCAGACACAATGGAGGCATTAAAAAAACACAGCTCTCTCTCTCTCTTGCTTGCTCTCTGTGGTCTCCTCGTCTCGGTATATTTCGACGATAAAATCTCGCGACCTTCGGGGATCGAGCCGCTCGAAGAAAAGCTTGAAAACTCCGTGGGAGGACCGAGGCGCGAGTACGATCGAACGATCGAGAGGGGCGCAAAACCGCGAGTGGATGGATCGTGCTAGATGCTCAAACAATGCTCCGCAAACTCCATTGTACCGTCCTTTGTGATCGTTCTCCTTGCCGTCCTCTCCCTTCCTCGTTTCCTACGAAGTCGAAGCGGAGCCGCGCGCGCCGCGGCCTTCTCTCCCGTCCCTTCTAGGTCAACGTCGTCGACCAATAACCATGGAAAACGCATCGAGATGCAATTATCCGATTCGAACGTCGCCGTTTAACCTCCCCGTGTACCCCTGATCCAGAACAGACGCGAGCCATTCCGCGGAGAGAAACGTACGATGGCTTTCCGAATCGATCCGGGACACGCTTTTGTACCAGCGTGGCAGCGGCGCCAGCAGCAGCAGCGCGAGAGCCAATAATTGTTCCGGAATAAAACTATAACTTTTCGAGAGAGAGAGAGAGAGAAATTCCGGGTAGCGATGTCGCCATTGTTATCCCTCGAATGCCGGTAAGATCGGTCGGTTTTGTGCACGATTCTTTTGTTAGGCCGCGGTTCGATTGGTTCTTTTCACTGCTCGATGAGTCCAGGTGTCTGTCGTTTATTTTAGCCGCTCTCTCTCTCTCTTTGAAATGAGAGAAATATGGTTCCATCGATCTTTGCCTCGATCTTCGACTCCTGATTAGATTCGGATTCATGGAAGTGATGCAACTCGTTGCATCGTCAAAGGAGCCCCAGTTTTTCTCAATTTTGAGTAAGCCCTTTGCTCTGAAATAGACCCAATGTTCCGGCACATGTCTCCGGAAGGGTCAAGAAACGGAAACATTCGCATACGTAACGACGCAAACGCTAAGAGACGCTAAACGCAGGAATCCAACCAGAAAAAATTGTCCCTGTGAGCTGATTTCACTCGGAAGAAATACCCGAATTAATTTCGAGCGCCTGCAGAACTCGAAACTGTTGAGAAAACTTTATTTGCTTAAACAAAAACACTTTGTTTATTTAAAGCAAACAGAATTACAGAAGTGGATTTAAAATTGTAATCCCGATGTGAAAGAATAAAAGAACAAACTGTATTAAAAATAGAAATAAACTAATGCTGTAGTCACTGTAGTGTAAAAGACGCTGTGGTGTTGACCGTACTGTAACGGGATGACGACTGAGCTGGTTCGTCCCTGGAAAAACCTCCGGTCCCTTCCCTTAAGTGGGGGTGTCATAAAAATGCTTGGGCCAGGCAACGAAAACTCTGCGACTCCGGCCGGAGACGCGCCATAGCCTATTTCTATATACATATTATCGTTGGATTCCAACAGAAACAAAAAGACCGTGAACTGGAGGGGCGGAAACGGACCTAGAGATCCGTCCTGAACGAAGGCGTTGATGAAGCGGTCATAATCGCAGGCACGCGAGGGCTAAACCAACAGCAGCAGGGCGACGGGGCAGGGGTAGCTTTTCAGCCGTTCGGAACGGTTCGAAAGGGTGTTCCGCGTGGCCGTTTAATTAAACGCGGGCGATATTTCACGAGCGTGTTCTCGCCGGAAGAAGAACGACGACGGGGCTACCCCGCGGAGGCTGGCCTGGAGCGGGGAGTCCCTCTGAATCGTAATATACGCTGTCCGTAATGCAGTATTACGCGTACGCTCGGCCTCGGTCTCTCGCTCCGCTGTCTGCCCCGAGTTTTCCCTAAATGGTTCTTGCTCTCTCGCTCTGTGCCGCGGGACACACACACACACACGCGCGCACACAGGCTTTTTTTGCGCAGATTCGCTCGCTGGGTCGTGACTTTTAAACGGCCGCGGGGCGAGTCGCCGGCGAGCGAGGCGGTGCGAGGCGGAGCGGCGGGACGCGTGCCGCGCGTATCGCGGTTCGCGCGAGCGTAATTTCGCCGCGATGACTTTTCCCAACGTTGGAGCGGGCGATCTCGGACGTTTCGCGTACGTGGCCGGCTTGTAAGTTACTCTCCCAGAAAGAAACGTTCCCCGCGGTTAATCTCTTGCACGGACGCGCGCGCGCTTAATCCGCCACTCACGGACCAGGATGCATTGTCCTCCTAATTACCCCGGGCCAGGATCTTAATGGACTTGGAAATGCCCGGCGTGTCGGTGTCGGTGTCGGTGTCGGAGCCGCCGGTGCCGGCCGCGCTCGCTCGAATTACGCAAACGTGCGAGGACTTTTTAATCGAAAGCGTAGGCGCCGCGCGGCTCGAGACCCCCGGTTATGTCGCATTTTTAATAGCGCGGTTCGAGCCCCGCGATACATTTCCCAGCGAAACTCCGCGCCTCCTCGTCGACTCGGCTCGTAAAGACGCTGCGCCGATTGGGAATCGCGGGGGAAAATCGCCAACTGTGTTCCCGAAGGGGTTGGAGAAATCAGATTGGAAAGAATTTGATCCGGCGCTTTACGAGCCTCGACGCTCGCTACAATTCTACTGCTCGACGGATCCCGTAATCTGTCAAACGACCGTTAACAGTCGCTCTTGTCCGCGAAGGTGAATCCGCGACTGTCCTCGCTGCAATTCCGACGAATCGAACAGAGCTACCTGCGAGATCCACTCTTCGCGAATTTTAACGCGGCGCGAATCGAACCTGACGCCGCCGTGGAAATCCCGTAGTGTATCAATCAATTCGTAGTCCGTCGAAAGACACGTCGATCGGGGGGTCCACGGAGGTGGTAAATCTGCGTCTGTATCTCGCGGCAATTGGAAAAATCAACCGGAATACACGTTCCGCGATTGTTTTTACGAATCTTAACTGCGATTGGAACTCTCGACGATTTATAGATCCTCCGGCGCGGCAGTCTGTCAGTCCACTCTAGTGTCCGTCAAAGATGAAACCGGTGGGTTTCGCGAAGGTGAAATTGCAAGAATGAACTTGCAGATGCGATTGTAAGCGCGGAGAGACGTGACCGCGGGAACATGCCTCACCGTCGATCGTCCGGGCGCGGTTGGCCCGCGGAACAGATGTTGCTGCATCTCCTCTTCGCTTGGTCTGCAAGTCAGTCCCCACCACGGCCACTCCGACTCTTCCCTTAGCGGCTAAGCCGGCTAAGTCCGCTAAGGGAAGAGTCGGAGTGGCCGTGGTGGGGACTGACTTGCAGCTTCACCGCGTTCAAGCTTCAAGACCACGCGCATTACACCGTTCGCGTCTTAGTTTACGTGTCGTTCTATAACAATCGGATTGTCTTCGTTGTTCGACTGACGTCAAGGCAAAGGACAACGTCGCGCCGATCAGTCATTAATTCAATCCGCGACAAACTAGTTCTATTTCAAAGAGTTGTCCAAATTTAGTTAGGCGGACAACGTTCGGCGGCATCGGGAAACGACGCGGTCGCGAATCGTTAGACTTTCTCGATATTCCGTACCGAACACCGTTGAATCTGAATCGATTTGAACCACCAGTCGATCAGCACGTGTCGCGGTCCCTTGTCAGTGAAACGACTAGAGACGTCCGGGTTTCTTCGCGAGATTTCGAGCGTCGCGATTCGATCACGAAAACGATTTAATTGTTTAGCAGATGGGGAATTGGCCGCAGAGCCGAGGACCGTCCATTAACCAGGGTTAACTCGATTTTCGGAACGAATCGCGAGTTGCGGTGAATCGATAACTCGCGCGCATAGAATCGTCGGATCCGCCGTCGCGGCTGAGAGGCGCGAGGCGTCGTCGTCGTCGTCGTCGACGTCGGCCAGTCGAGAACGGGACCTCAGCCCCCCGGAACTACGACAATAACGTCGCTTCCGGTGTACGTAGCGGAATCGTCCATTGAATTAGAGCGCCCGCGGCATCGTTAATCGAGATAAGCGAGTTCGAGTCTCGACTACTCGGCTTTTGATCGAACGGTCGTGACGCGGGTCACGAGTGCGCCCTATCGGCGGCCACGACTCGATTTCCCCTCGCTCAGGAATTAATTGCACGCCGCGCCGCGCCGGTTCGACTTTGAATAGCCACTCCAAGTCTGTTCTCCGGCAAACTCGCCTTCTACCTTCTGCTTTCTGCTTTCTACTCTCTGCTTTCTGCCTACGGCGGCGCGAGAACTCCCCAATTCTCTCTTCTCCGCTCTTCTCCTTTCTTCCATCCTCGTGTCGCTTTCCTCGCGAGAACCCTTCCACCGCAGTACTCGCTAAACTGCGGATCTTCCCGCAAAGTAAAAATGTTCTAAGTCAATTGCCAGTAACCGGAGAGCACGGCGCTCCTAAACTTTTCCAATGTCTTTTCGATTCTGCAAAAACGTCTGCTCTTGATTGCCAGAAACTGAGAGCTTGAGCAGCACTTATGCGATCCGATTAATTACTAAGTAATCACGATTAATTACCAATTTTACAGGGCTAACCACCTAACGTTTCGCTCGAATATTTATATTGTTCTTAAAGATACGTCAAACGTCTTAAAGACAAAGTTGATTGGTTTAAAGGGGCTCGCACGATGTCATAAAAATATTTGGTTTTTTTTTGAGATCTCAAGGTCACCTCTATTTTTTAAACGGATCCACCCCCTTTGTTCGATTCCGCAAAGAAATAGCTTTTCCCCTAATGTACGATCTTAAACCAACTCTCGAAATAGCCGATCGTCGCGAGGCAATCAGCTGCGAAACGGCTAAGTGCATTTCTCGAATTGCACATTGTTCGTCACGTAGAGGCCCTTTTCCGATTTTTCGCCGTCCTTCGACTAATTAGAAGAATGCTAATCCTCGACTTGCCCCAGGCGGCACTCGAGGGTTCGAGCTGATGGCATTGGAAATGTGGCCATAAAATCAATCCGTGCCCTCGCTCGGAGACAATAACGTACGAGTTAATCGCCGAAATTCGATCCGATCACGCCCCTTTCACTTGAGTACCACGAAAGCCCATTGTTTCCTTGTATTAATTGTCCAAGGTTAATTGAGTCGGAAACGCACTTGTACTTAACAGAAAGAAATGTTTGTTATTTAAAAATCGAGTGCAAGTAACTATTTCGGTTCACGAAATGAAAAGACCTCGAGTAATTATAGTCACTGAATTCCTAACGAAAGAGACTATTATAGTAGGTGTTATAAAAGGCTCGATCCAGTTTAAAAAATGAATTTGACGTATCTTTGAAAACAACAAAGATATTTGTACGGTTCCGAAAGGATACATGCCGCGGTCCCCATAGGTATTATATTGTTAGGTTTTTTAGCGTATTTTTATATCGTCTCCAGATGTCGTTGGAGGCCCTTTTCCGATTTCGCACTGTCCTTCGATACTTTAGAAGAATGCTAATCCTCGAGTGTCGTATACGGCATTCGAGGATTCGAGCTGACAGTATTGGAAAGGTGGCCATAAAGTCAATCCGTGGGCCCGTTCTTTAGAATTTGTACGCGCCTCAGAGGGTCCCGGATTCGGACTTTCGCGGGCCTGATGGTTTCCATCAGCGGTCAGCGGCCAAGAGTCCGCATCCCTTGTGCCACGTGCAAAACACTTGCGGTGTTTTCGGCACATCCGCATATTCTCGTTTATTGCTTACTCAAGGCACCCTCGGACCCGTGTTCCGAGAATTCGTTCGTCCCCTTGGCCATCGGGACCGTAGCCAGGTCATAAATCCGCGGCGGGCCATGCGGGCCCACGTCGTCGCGCTGCTTCGGGGTAACGTCCCTCGCGGAGTTTCGGCCGTTTTCGGCATTTTTCGGGAAGGGACGATTTTTCCCCCAAACGGGCTTTATCGAGGCCTTCCGCGAGGTGACTTGCGTACTGACTCCGACGCAGTGCAACAGAAACGAACCAACCGTCATATCGAGCTTTTCGAACAAGCTACCGGCTACTGCTTTTTTATACTCACAACGATCTCGTCATATCGAGTGAACTATCGGTTCACACACATAAACCTACATCATCTAGAATTGTTACATCCACTGTTCCAAACAAGTTGCCCAATGTTAAATCGGCCGGCGACAAGTGCGGGATAAACTCTAGTCGAAATAAAATTCGTTATTATTTGAACGTCTCGTATACTTTGTTTATCCTCGGCACGAATCATTACAATATTTGAGGTGCAAACGGTAGCCGCCTCACCCTGTATATGCACACTCTTATTTTAAACTCGCACAAGCTCTCTTCAGAGAAATTTGAACGCCTCAGAGTTTATTAATACGTTGGAGATAGAATACGTCGATTATTGAATACTTTTGCGTAACAGGCTGATTCTATCATCGTTATCAGCTGCAATTGTCATTGTCACTTCACTTTTTTCAACGCGTGTCAATTCGTCGAACGCTGTTTATACCCGACGAATCGCCAAATTTTCGATGAAAAATTGTCGGCAATTTAAACCGCTGTCAAAAATCGTGTAACAATCCTGCAGCGTGCATTGTAACCCGCGAAGCCTCGGTACATCGTTCAAACATATTTACGCATCATATAACGGGCGATGGAAACAAGGATACCCCAACATTCCGTAAATTGTAATTTAAACATTTCCACGGGCGCGGAAACATAAGCAAACAACTCGCCAAGGATGCGAAGATTGCAGAGTCTCCTTTCTGCGTCGACTGTTTAAAAACCGTTGCACGGTTTTTTGCCGTAGTTTTATTCCGTTTCAAACGAATAACAGCGCCGGAATATGTATTTCAAAGGTATACACATTAGGTGCAGTGCAAATTTGTACACTTCCACCGTATTGTGTGAAAATAAATATTGTAACTAAAACGATGCACGGCAGAATGCTATCGAATAACACGGGAGCTCCGGTTCAATGTTACGAAGATTGACTGAACAAGCAGAAATTGTTTTTAAACATGAAAACAAGACCTTTCGATCGGCGGTATATCCGGATGGTGGAAAAATTATTCGGGGGTATCCGAAACAAATTTGCTGCTCGAATCGAACGTTGATTTCCACTGAAACAATTCTCTTGCCGCAAGAAACAGCATAAGATGCTTAACTTCGAACGGAAAACAAATACATTGACACGAAGTTACAAATGAACGGCTCGATCATTTCTTGATCTACGCTTCTTCGAAAGCAAAACAGAGGCGGCGACGAGTCGAGGGGAACTCGCTTCGAAATAAAATTATAGATAGACGAATAGCTTCGGTAGCTTCTTCTCTCGGTTTCTACACTTTCTCCGACGTAGAATAACCGCGGTAACGATCCGACGAGAATGGAAATAAAATAACAGATCAAACTAAACAGCTGAAGATCTTCCCGAAACCAGAATAAACGGGAAAATGAGCCGGGGGTATGATCGATGGTGCGAGATCTCGCGTGCGTCACCGTTCAAGGGCAAAATCCGGTGGCCGTCAAAGTTTGCGGATTCGACGCGACGGGGTAACGACTCTGCAGGGTGACCGGCGCGGCGGTTATGGTCGCGGATCTGTCGGCGCGACGCGGCACGGCGGGTTAGGTTGTTGGCGAGCTGCTCGGAGTCGTCGTTCGCCCATAATGGAAACGTTAATGTCGAGTGACGGTTGCGCGGTCGCGTGAAACTCATCCGAACGCGATAATGCCCGACGGTCGTTACCTTTCCGTGTCTCCGGCCTCCTTTCGAGGAGCGGTTTAATTCGCGATAAGTATGTAAGGGGGAATTTAGTCTGGTGGCGTGACGGCAGATACGAGCTAACTGCCTAGCCGCTCGGACAGCTGCGCCAGGATAAGATAACGACTCCTCGGACGTCCGACTCGGCCCGACCGGGCTCTCTTTATTGGCCCCGCGGACTCGTTCGATGCTTCCGACGATCGGCTCACCGTTCTTTCTCCTCTCCTGTTTCTTCCTCCACTTTCCGTTCGCCCTCTTTTTACCGTTTGTTTCCCTTCCCTCGACGCACGTTTCCTCGCGACACAACGCGCGTCGTCTCGCCTTGTCCCGCCTCCCACCGCCGTCTCCGTCCCCCGCGAAATCGATGGAAATTGTTCGCCCGCGGGTCAAACGAACCGGTAAATAGACGAGCGAGCACACGCTCGTCGAACTTTCCGTTCCGTCGAGCAACACGGCGAAACGTCGATGCTCATTTACCGTCGTTAGAATTCATTACAACCACCGTCACACACCCCTCTCCCTCCGGCCCCTCGTCGCTTTCTCTCAAACAGGCTCTCCGGATGTATTTAAATAAAAACGATCTCGCTCTCGTAATCCTTTGAATTTCAGCGATAACGCCCCCTTTATCGCGCCGACCAATTACTCGCGCTGTCCTCGGCATTGTGCGCGTATCGCTGCGTTATTAACGGTACAATTTTTATCGAGCCAATTATGCGCGCGATCTGCAGTGGAAGGCTCGTTGTCGGAGATCGTCTATGTCCGCGTCGCTGTAACTTCGTGGACCAAAATAAAAAGAAAAATTCGTAGAATAAACTAGCTGCGATTTTATTCATACTTTATCGAATTTCGAAACATGCGAGTCCTCGCGTTAGGGAACTTCGAGAGTGTTTGCGGTCGGGATGATTTTTCCCGTCGCTGGAACAGCGATCGGCGAAACAGTTCAAAGTCTCCTCTTAGCGAGCAATCAAATTTCGCGCGTGTGCGGTTTTTCGTTCCGATTTTACGGCACTTTGAGGCTCGGTGGTCTCTCTTTCTAACCCGTGCTCGAGGGCGAGGGTGTGCTCGTCGCGCAGTTGGTTCCGTTAGTTAGATGGAAACAAGGGCGCGCGGTAGTTGTGAAACGCGGCTCGGCTTGCCGTTTCCCGGTGACTGAGCCAGCTGCAGGTACGCTTTTGTCGAACGGCAGTTCCCCGTGCAGAAGAACGAGGAGGCGTGCGCGACTCGCAACTCTCGTATCCACGCGCGAATCCTTTTGTGCGTCTTTAGTGTTCCGTTCGTGCGCGCGTCGTCCCCTCAAGCCGGTTCCCACAGCGAAGCCTCCTCTCCTTTTGGAATCGTAAAGCCGATTTATCCGCGATTCGAGTTAAACGGAATTAATTGGCGCGGGAGAACAGAGGGAGAGGAAAAGAGAGAGAGAGAGTGTGGATGAGTGAGAGACCCCGCGAGACCTGGTTCTCTCTCATTGAGTCGCGCTTCTCGCCCGGAAAACCGGTCGTCGTTGGGCCCTTTCGGCTCCGCTCCGCGATACCGTTCGAGTTCGAGCGGAAAACTACACGGCCGAGCTCGTAGCCGCGCGAAAATAGGAGACACACAAAGATGCATCTCCGGCTTAAACGCCTTTTTATTCGGCCCTCGCCGAGCTGAAAGCGACGCGGCGGAGTCTTGTAGCTCGCGGGAGCGGAGGACTCGCGCTCTCGGTCAGCTTGTAACGAGCGATGCGATTCCTGAGCCCCGTCGAGCGTGTAATTGCGCGGAACAGACGGCGACGGAGGCGCAGACGGCAAAAGTGCCACGGGAAAATACGTCAAAGCTTCCGACGAAGCTGCTCGGTGGTCCTCCTAACGGCTTCTTCTCTTCGATTCCAGCGACGGCGAGCGTCGTCGTTGCACGTTGCATCGGCACGATAACGAACTATACCGGGTGCTGCGAGAGACACGTACGACGTGTTACGTTTATTCGGAAAGTTTGTACGATGATTCGAAGATCACATGATCATCAAGCTGGACACCTAAATGAAAACACGCAATCCCGTATAAAAAATGACAACAAGCAAGGTCACCTTGAAGCACTCGCAATCGCCGAGAGAAGAGTCGCGCACTCAATTTTCTCCGAATCGCTTTTTGAAACGAGCTATAGCGCCGAGAATAAATTGCATGGTAAACTTCGAACAGCGCGGTCTGTATTTAGTAGTAAACCCGCGTTCTATCTTAGTGAAACGGCATTCCAACAGTTTGGATTTGGGAACCACACACTCTCTCTCTCTGTGTGTCCACCGTTTTATTCCCCTTTTGTCTCGACAAGCGGTCGGTAATCAAAGGGTTAATCATAGTTTTCGTTCAGCCATTCGAGCGGAGCTGTGGCGCGGCGTTTGTTCGGACGCGGGCTTGTCGCGCGTTTTATCAGTCCGACAGATATCGAGTGGCGATAGAGGTTCGCGAACAAGGGCCGTGGGACGGTCGCGCGAACATGGCGAACGCTTGCGAACCAGTGCTGGGAGAATCGTTCGAATCGGGCCGGGCTTCGCTCCGCGGCGGGAACGCGTAAAACGACAATAAAGCGGGCCGGGTTTCCACGGCCGGAGTAATGGGATCGGAGCGATAAAGAGGGGCCGGCGCGTTATCCTGGAGACGCTGCGCGAGGGCACACACCGGGGACATCAGCCTCGAAATGGCTGGCCGGATGGATAGACGTACACTAGCGGACGAACGGCGGAATCTCGAGGACAATTTATTTCAGCGTAATCCTCGCTCTCTCTCTCTCTCTCTTTCCCTTTCTCTCTAGCTCGTTGTGCCTCCACCGCACCGGTTGCCGGAGGTGCGTGCCGGCAGCTTGATCAAGGTGTAAGCGGCTCGAGCACGGAACCACCGTTCTGTAGCCCGCGGCCGGACAATCGAGTCAACGAAATAAAACCAGGCTCTCCTGCCTGGCTTCAATCCTCTGTGTTAGTTTCGAACTGTGGCGAAATACACGCCGGTTACCCCGAAACCAAGCCCCGTTGACAAATATTGTTGCTACACGCTGCTGAGAAGCAGCGGACTCCTAGTCGGATCACACTGACGCACTCGTTGATGCGTTCGACGCGTTGGAAACGTTCGATCGAACGAGACGAGTAGACTGGAGATTTTATTCATGACGAAAATTAATAGATTTAAGACAGTACGAGGATTGGAAAGATTCGGGAAAGTCAGTTATTTCCAGCTTGCTGAAATTATTACAGAATCGCATTCTCAGCTGTCTCCTGTTTCCTGCAATCATGTCCCGAACTAGTGATGATTGGACAGCGGATGTTATGCATTTGTGGCAAAAATTAGTAGATGTAATTTAAGACAGTAAAAATACTAGAAAAATTTAAAGGAACTGCTGTATCATTTTCAATCTATTAAACATACTAACTAGACCGCGGTTCTTTATGCACTCACAATAAAATTGAGTAGATAAAATTCAAAATTATAAAAAAATTTTCAAAATTGAACATGTCAATATATGATTTCTCGTCTATTAAAATAATTAAGGGAAGAAATGATATTTTATTTAGTTTCAGACTAATAATAACAAGGAAAATAAATATCTACTTCGCTCCAGTTTGTTGTAATCGACGTGCCCAAATGTTATTTTGCATAAAGATCCGCTGTCCAGCGACGATAGAAAATGTTAACCACGATGAAAAGAACGAAGAAATGGTTCGGGGGGTAGAGGACCGACCGACAGTCGAATATGTAGGGGACAAGATTTCGTGGTTTTTATGGGGCGAAGTGGAGGTGGGATTGTAGACGACACGCCTGGCGTACGGTGTTGTTGTCGTGTGTTCGGCGTGCCCCTCGCTGCGTTGCCAGCGGCGATAAATTCAGTTGGGCGATAAGGGTCCCGATTTTTGTCTTTACGAGCCTCGACGGGCCCCTCCGGCCAAGAGAAACACTGGCTTCCGGGTTATGGCGTGACTGCGTCACCTCGCGCGTGTCCCATCGAGAGAGAGAGAGAGAGAAAGAGGAAAAATACGAGGGGTAGGGGGGACCGGGAAAAGAGAACGCCGAAACCGTCCGTGGTGCGTTTCTTGGCCCTAGCGTTTGCCACCGAGGCACATTTCACCCTCGAACGCCCGCTATTCGGGGCGTCGCAGGGCGTTGCGGTCGGGTTCCACGAACCCCCGAACGACTCGAGGGCAACCGACAACGATCCTAGACACCGTCACCGGTCTCTTTTTTTTCGCGTGCTCGCGCGGCTCAACCAACGTCGATTCTTCTTTTTCCGGAACGGGAGCAAAGAGAGTCTCGCGAAGCGCTTCTACACAGCGTGCACGCGGACTCGCTAGGCACCGCTGAATCAGCCGAAACGCACCCCGAAACGCCGCGGCATTAATATTAATTATAGACGGAGCCCCGTCGTCTGCGTGCTGCACTTTCCGCTGGAACCTCTTCAAACAGCGCGCGAGGATCGCATCGACGAGACAGATCGGCGACACCGATCGCGCCGCGGCACTCGAGCCTCGCTGGATCAAATATGACGAAGCTCGGAGGGTCGCAAAGTGGCCAGCTACGCGATTAATTATACCTGAGCGTGGTGGTGTCGCGATTTTCTGCCGCGATCGCGGAAAATTCGAGTCGAGATCGTTCATCCAGTCATTTAATGGAATTCGTTGGAGAAACCAGTTGAGTTGCTCAAATTAGTGTAGGATGCTATTGGTATGTCTATACGTGTGTATGAAAGAGAGAGAGAGAGAGGCAGATAGTGTGAGGAATTGTCCAGGAATTGAAATTCCTGTCCAGAATCCAGATTCAAAGTCAAAATGTCTCGGAGATGTCCACTGGTCTCCTCGATAGAGACTATTGTGAAATTATATATATAGGGTGTCCTGTTTGAGCGAGTACAGCAGGATATCTCGGAAGGACTGGTGGTTGCTAAAAAAATTTTTGATTCGTTCGTTCGATACGCCCGAGAATAAATATACGCCACGTTTATTGAAGTAGCGCGTCTTCCTTAACGCGAATCCGCAATTCAAATCCCACATAATTCTCGATTATGTCCGTCGATTTCGCTTCGAACAGACAGCGTGTGCCCGGTGTGTTTTTGGTTAATTCCTGCAGCCACGTGTTGGGGAACTCCGGTTAATAAACAGCGATGATTATTAAAGTTGAAAATGCCGTTCGATAAAATATTGTTCCGCGAAGCGTCGGTGGTGGTTGAAAGTCGAGGAGCGTTCTCTCTTGTTTGCGATTCAGAGCGATTTCGGGCGCAGATTCGTGAACGCGCGCGAACACGGGAACGATGAAAATTTCGAGGAGAGTCTGCCTTGCGGATGGTGGCAAGGAGGGAGGGGGTGGGTGTGGGGGTGGCGGCAGTTCCCGGGACAAAAAGAACGGATGAACGAGCGTGGAAGCAAAAGAGTATGAGAGGGAGAGCGGACGGGTTACGGCCGCGAGAAAAAAGAAGCGAAAGTTTTCTCGTTGCGTCGGATGAGAAAGGAATCAAAGTTTGGTCGCGTACCTCGAACTCGTTTTCGCCGCGATCTCGAGAATAACGCGCGACGCCGCGCCGAGCCGCGCACCAGGCGTCGCGACGCCTACGGGGAACGTTGCCGACGGGGGTGGAGAGAGCCACGCCGGACGCAATTAAAATCAATCATTCGATATTTATGGAAGGTGAGCGCGGGGCGGAGGGAGAGAGAGGTGGGGAAGCGGAGCTGATCGTCCAGAGTTCCGCACGGTCCGGCTTTCGCTTCGACGCCAAGCTGTGGCGTGCCGATCCCCGAGGGTTTCTACCTTGCCACACGGTGTACATGGTGTACACATTGCCCTTCCATTCCCTACGAAACGATAATGGCGTACCTTCGTGCCAACGGGTGCGAACGGCGAAACCAACGAACGGAGCAAACAGGTCTGCGATGGTTGGTCCGACGACAAAAATCGAATTTCGAGGTCTTGCCAGTCTCGCCCCCGGTTTAAAGCAATTTCTGCGCTGCTCCGGGAGCACTCGACGTCATTCCAGGAACCGAACATTATCGGGCGATATTTCTTAATCCTTGTTTCTCTCTCGTGACAGTCAGAGGTATTTTCTGTTTGTAATTTTACTGTAAAAGAAAACGAAGAGTGCTTACACGCTATGGTATATTGAACGTAAAAATTATTATTGCCTCTAGAGGATATGAAAATATCAGCTGGATTAGCAATCGATGCGAAGCTCTTCTATTACCGTGACGTAAATACGTCCCGCATTGATCAATATTTCCGCTTATTTATTAATCAAGTTCCGAATTACGTTCGATCAATTATGTAACGTCCATTATCATTTATGGCAGCGGGTCAGAACTGCACAGAATTAGGGCATATTTATGGTTGCTGTCGAACAGACGTACACATGATAAATACGATTCTACCATGCGATCGGTACTCTGTACTCCGTTTACGTCTCTTTCTCGTAAAATTTGCGGAGAAACGAATGCTCGCTCATTCGTCCGGAAAATCTACATATATCTTTCGAATGAACGCGTGAAAAATCCACTTAGTTAGAAGGAACGTGACCTGAACAGGATTTAAAGGTCCCGGCGCTTCTTACGATTACACCAAGCGCTTCCAAACAAAGTCGACAAGGATTTTCGATGTAAGGCGCAAGAACCTGACCAGGTTTTTACAATTCAGCGTAACATGAGGCGCACGGTGCGCCGTCTGGCATCGACGAAGGGGAACTGCCCGGCGCTGATAGGGGAGCAAAGAAAGGGATTGGGGTGAAAGCAACGGTGGCGCAAACACGGTGACCTTTCTTGTTTATAATCGCGCACACCCCTCGTTCATTAGGATCAGAACACCTGCCGCGGAGGGAATATACGTTTCATTGTGTGCAACCGCGAGCATTTGCACTTTGCACGTTTCGTAGAACCAGCCGGCGAACCTTGTCTCTATTAAGACACACCGTAAACGGTCTCCATCGAATCTGTGCGCAGTCGATACTTTGTCGATTCCAATTGTTTATTTGTTTTTAGAGGTTCGGGAAAGTCGACGCCGCGCTGGCCCTGACCGACAGCGAGCAGCTCGTTCTCTTATTCTTCGTTTTTCTTTCCTCCTCTGTTTCGCGTTCTCTTACCGTCCTCTCGCTACTCTATGTTAGTTTTTTCAATTTAAAAAGAGAGAGAGAACTTGGTGTAGGAATCATAATGGAGCTAAATATCTTTTCACCGGGATCGTTGAGGGACACTTCTCGCAAATATACATTCGCGCTGCTGCCGCTGCTGCTGCTGCTGCGGCAGCGGGATATAAATCACTTTAATATTGCCGCTTTGTGGATGGCTATTGCAATTGGATTATTGGAGAACTTTTTCCATTAACTCCCGCGGGCCGACGCGGGGAGTTTGACGTCTTTATCGTCAATGCCTCGATTCGTTCGGATACTTATTCATCAATTCGCGGAGACGTGGTTTTTTATTTTATTTTTATTTTTTCTTCGAACGTTCCCATTTATGCTTTCGCCGATTGATTTGCACTTCGTTCGATTGCCGCGTGTTCTGCGTTTCTACGGCATCGAATGTAAAATATTCGTGCGGCTCTGCGCCCGTATAAATCTCTTTATCGTAACCCTACAACTCTTCGGACCATTTTCCGCGATTGTACGCCGAAGGTCCGTTCACGGGTTCGTTTAACAATTTCTTTTTAACATATTTGTCGAAAAGCATTCAACTCTCTCTCTGGAGAGAGACTTGGACACAGATTTCGAAAGCCGGTCTCCGCAACGGAGCATCCGATAAAATCATTCGCGGAGAGGAATCCGTAGGAAAAATTCGGCGATATGTGTTGAAAACAAATGGCGTCTCGCTTTTCATCGATCAGCCGTGGCTACGTGGAATACTATCCATCGTGCACGTAGCTCTCTCTCTCTCTCTCTCTCTCTGTCAGGGGGTCCCTGAATAAAACGCAATGAAAGCCCCCGACGATTTGACAATCCCTTTTGGTGCTGCGCTTCGCATTCGATTAAGTGTCCCGATACTTACGGGCGGCGCGTTGCGCGCGTATAAACTAATTCACTGCTCGGCCGATCCAGCAATAGCGAATACACGAGGGGGTGCGCGAGTATAGAGGAGTGTGGGGGAGTTAGGGGACGGTCGCGCGCGTTTCCGTCCAGGCAGATACAGGGATAAAGAGAGAAAGGGACAGAGAGGACAGTAGTGGACGGGAACAAACGAAAAGAGCACGGTATCGAACGAATTACGGTAGGATACTTACGGGCGGCGCGTTGCGCGCGTATAAACTAATTCACTGCTCGGCCGATCCAGCAATAGCGAATACACGAGGGGGTGCGCGAGTATAGAGGAGTGTGGGGGAGTTAGGGGACGGTCGCGCGCGTTTCCGTCCAGGCAGATACAGGGATAAAGAGAGAAAGGGACAGAGAGGACAGTAGTGGACGGGAACAAACGAAAAGAGCACGGTATCGAACGAATTACGGTAGAAGCGTGTTCGTATGGTTCGATCTCCGGTGAACGCGTCCGCGGCGGAATTCGAGATCGGTTTGGCGACGAGCCAGCATCGGCCCGTTCACCTCCCCTCCTCCCAGCACGATGCCCGATATCCTCGCGAGGCTCCGCTCTGATCCGTGCGGCGAGCGGGATCGCGCTCGCTGGTCCGCGACTTCCTATTGTTCGCCGCGCCAGGGCGATGCGTCTTTTCAAACTTTAAAGACGTCCGAACACCGGGCCCGGCCGATTTCCGTCGGGGAAACTCGTTCCGGCGAGAACGGAGAAATATCGCGGGGGTGAAGAGGCGTGTCTCCGAGGCGAACGGCGGTGGATTTCTGCCTGGAGGAACGCGGAGAAACAGACACGTTGCTCCCCGAAATATCCGGATAGCGGGACACGGATAGCGGAGGGACTCGCGTCCGGAGATAACACGGGAGATCCTCTTCTCGACCGTGAAGGAACGCCGGATTTTTCGAGGATACAGTCAAGTCGACTTACTAGGTTTGTTGCGAAGAATTTCGAACATGAAGTACCTGTGCAGCTGTCTACAGGTGTATTATAATTAGACGGAAGATCATTATGCAAAATAGAAATTTTCTACCTAAATTATTATTACTATGTTTATGTTGTAAGATGTGTTTCTTTCAAACGTGACGTTATAAATGAAACACAATTTGTTGATTTAACGCGTAGATAAAAAATTGGTGAATTATTATCCTAGTCTCGTTTATGCTACTAGTTTCGAGGAGCGTATGAGGTTTAATAGTGGAGAAATCATATCTCGGCGACTTCAATTTTGGCAATTTCCCAACAATTTTGAACTTCATCTATTTAAGTTTGCTATGAATGCATAATTACTCGCTGTCTAATTTGAACTCGAGTTTCCGTCCAATATCGACAAGGATTGAAAGAATATTTTTGACGTTGCGATAAGAAGCTGTCACAGAGTCGCAGTCGTGAGTTGAAGAAACACGGAGGAGAGAAAGAGAGAGAGAGAGAGACACAGAGCATAGGTCGGAAGAACGATCCCAGCAGAAGAGTTTACATTAGTTGGTAAATCGGGCGAATTGTTATCCGGGTTTCCTATCAGGCCCGCTCTCGTGGGAACTCGCCGTCGCTTGTTTTCCCGCGGATATCGCGACTCGACGTCGGCACCATCGTCGTCGTCGTCTTCTGCGCCGAAAATAGAAATCGAAAGGCCGGCGCGGCGCGACGGTGTCGTCGGTGGCAGCAGGTAGGAGAGAACGAGGAGAATATCAAATTTTCCGGTACGGGTCGTGCCGGGTAAAGCGGGGGCGCAACAGATATCGCGCGAACGGCGAAAACGATGATAAAACAATTTTTCGAAAATTCAATGGAGAGAGCGGGGCTCGACCATTGGAAGGGGGTGCAAAAGCGGCGGTGTACAGAGTGAGAGAGACGGAGAGAGAGAGAGAGAGATGATCGAGAGTGCGAGAGAGGCAGCGTGAAATCGCGCATAGTCGTCCCGTCGGGGCAGCCTTAATTCGGCTTAATTCGTCGATAAAACGATTGGTGGCACCGCGTCAAATCGTTAACGCGCGGCCCGACTCTCTCTCTCTCTCCTCTCTCTCTCTCCCTCTCTCTCGAATCGATTCCTCTCGAAACCTTTTTCCCCTGCTGTCCACGGTCTGGCCAACCGGGGGATCGCTTTCGAGCGATCGCGTCGACCTCAACAGCCGCTCCGTTAAGCTCGTTTCACCCGCCCGGCCCGGCCGTCCCGCCACCGGCAAATTATCTCGTCGATCGTTTTTCTCGCGAACGAGACCGGCTGCACGCGAAAAAAAAAACTCGGCGGAAGGAGGAAAAGTCTCCTCACCTTTCACTCTCTCTTTGTCTCCCCCCTCTATCTCTATTGTGCCATAGCAGTGGCAGGAGTACAGCCGGTCCCGGCGTTAATGCCGGGAAATAGTGCTCGCTCTCCAACGGGCAACAAACTTCCGCTAAAAGCCGCGTTACAATTTTTCTGCTTCACCGTAATTAGAAATAATAACTCGCGTCGCGTCGGCCGCAACGGGATACGCTTGGAGACGCGCTACACTGACCGCCAGACGCCGAACAACGCGCGGCTGGTCTTCGTCTCTGCGAACGGTCCGACAGTGGATCGACGATTCTTGTAAATCTATCCGGCGGTCGTTATGTAGACATTTTCCCGCAGGTCAATAATCTCGATTATTAAACCAGCGTACGCGCCTCAATTTCAATTTACCGGCAGAGTTTCCGAAAAATCGAGATCACGTCGTCCAAGGACAGGGAAGGGAACAGGACGGAGAATGGAAATTCGTCCGTTTGCTACCACCGCCAAAATGTAAACCGTTCTTCCACGCTGGTTCTCTCTGTTTCTTCTTTTGCGGGTTTCCGTGTCTTCGTCGGGCGGAACAGAAAAACGGAAATAATTCGCCGGACTTATTCGCGCTTTTTGCCCTTTTTTCTCGAGACGTTCGAGCTCTCTGTCCCCGGACGGCAAACGTTCGTGTCCCGGGATAGAGGAGAGACAGCCCCCGAGACACAAAACCCGACGAATTAATTGGAAATGCGCCGCGTACGGCACGACGCTCTGCACACGTTTACTCTGTCTCTCTCTTTCTCCTCTCTCGGGCCTGGGGAAAATACGACAGGGAGCCGGGCGTCGCGATATAACGAGTTACACTACGAATTCGCGGGACGAAATTGCCCCGGTAATATCTCGGGAACACCTCGTGTCGGCGAAACACGAACACACGGCCCCCGGAAACCACGAAAAATCGAACCCGGGAGTAGCGCGTGTCACCTGTCGAGATTCGGCCGGAGTTATCGCGACGCGATAATTCTCGCCTCGTCGAGAGGCCGTTTCCCTTTATCGCCCGGACGGGCTTGCTCGCGGCGTCGAATCGTTTCTAGATCATCCGTGCTAATTCTCCGATCATAATTCGTACGGTCGAACACGCGGTCGCGTCGCACGGTGCTCGGATTTTTCGAGCAAAACAACTGGAACAGAAACCGGTGTGTGTCACTTGAACATTTTATTTATTCGCGAATAATAGAATTTAGTACACCTGTTAATCTTCGCCGGATAGAGATGTATCATTCGGGTAGACTGCGGAGGTTTATGCAAAATCAAAATTTTGCCTCGGAAACTGCCACGGAGATGGGAAAAGGAGTAATTTTAAATCTGCGTACCTTAATCATCTTGATTTCTCTCCCGTTTCAAATCGCACCGACTTTATCACAAACGCGTTAAATCCGCAGTCCAGTTGCGACTCAATAAATCAAATTGTACAACGATTTACGACTTCTAGAATAATTCTCTCTTCTGGAATAATCGTATAGCTGGACAGGTGTAGAATAACGGATCTCTGGGCGAAATAAAATGTTCATACCTGCAGAGGATCGCAGTCGTTCGAAAACTGCAAACTAATTAGCGATCGGTTACGTATCGACAACAAGTTTACGCAGCGAAACGATACGCAGGAGTATTTCAACCGCAAACGAACGAGAATCAGGATAAGAATCGGCGATTGATTGTATCCGTCAGTATTCGCGGAAATTCGAGATGATTTCGCGAGGCAATTTCGTTCGCGAGTGACTTACGGACAGGCGCAGAGGTTACGTTTGTTTTGGATCGCGAAATTCGAATTGACGAATCGATGGCAGAAAATTCGCGGGTTTCTCCGGTCGCTGGTTATCCGTGGCGGTGGTGGTGTCGGCTCGCCTGTGTGTTCTCCTTTCCGTTCTTTCTTTTTTTTTTACCTCTGCCCCACTCGTTCTCTCTTTCTCTCTTGCGCCGGTTACCTGTATGTACGCGGAAAATTAGAGGATCCGAGCGACGAGG
Source organism: Lasioglossum leucozonium (assembly GCA_028454225.1). Taxonomy (NCBI): domain Eukaryota; kingdom Metazoa; phylum Arthropoda; class Insecta; order Hymenoptera; family Halictidae; genus Lasioglossum; species Lasioglossum leucozonium. The sequence continues at coordinate 2,986,383 of CM052220.1, read as the reverse complement.
AACTGGCCGGGGAACTCGATTTACATACCTCGACGGGCCTGGATCGCGTCGGATCAAGTTAGCAGGGGCGACGAGTGAACTTAATTAAGCGGGCGCGCGAATCCTGGTTCGCGGCGTACACGTGCCATACACTTCGTTAAATTTTATTCGTCGTAATTGTGGCGCTACCTCGCTCTCGCGCGTTACTCTGGCCTGCCCCCTCCCTCCCCCTGTCGCAATAGCGTCGAGACCGGCGTCCCTTAGCGTCGTCGACTAACGGTGTCGCGGTTGCTGACTCGGTACGGGTCGGGTCGGGTCGGTTCGGTTCGGTACAGTTCTGGTTAGGTTCGAGGCGGCGGTTTTAGGTACGAAACCGTGTGTCGAGCGTCGCGACGCGCGTTCTCTAGCCAGCCTTCTCTTTAATTACATCCTCCTCGGGGCTTAAGGCCGAGCTCGGCCAACCGACGGCCCTTCAACGGTCCAGCACACCGGAAGTCGACGCTTGCTGCCTTTCCAAATCGCTCGTAAACGCGACCGACCGGCACGCCAAGCGCCACGCAACCACAGAAAGATACACTTCTCTCTCTCTCTCTCGCTCTCTCTCTCTCGCTCTCTCTCTCTCGCCAGCGGATCTTTTAACCGTCGCTCCCTCGTTAGTCGAACGTTAATGAGAAATCTCTTCGTTACCCGACATTCGAGCCGTCCGACCGTCGAGCTATTCGTACATGATCTAACGCCGCGACCGTAATACTGGGTGTCCCGCGCGTAGCCGCCACCGTTTGTCGATACTCCGATGATTCATCACCGTCTAAAATAATTGAACAACGTCCAATTGAATGCTTCTAACGTCTTTACAGTTATGTATCCGACCGATTCATTACTGTCGCAATCGCGCAAAATCCACAGTTCGTTAACATCCCCACCAAAATTGCAATAAATGACGGTTGTCATCAACGCGAGCACCGCAGGCCTCGTTATTACCATCTACGGTCATTACTCCGCTGCGATGGGTTCTCGACAAAAACGAATCCGCGCGATTCGAAACAGCCGAGATATTCAAACCATTTAAGAATGTCGGACTATTGTCCTATCAGCTAACTTCACCTCTTAATACTGCGAAATTTAGTTTTAAAAATCATTCGCGCAGAGTGCGGAATTAAAATCAAGCAATGACGAGTATACGCGTTGAATGCAGGTCCAGTTATGAATTTAAAAAATTAGCAATTCATCATTGAAGAGAACCGCGATAGAGATTTCGATTGACGCGCATACCCGTCGAGCGCAGTTCGTGAAATTATAAGAATAAAGAGAACGCGTCTATTGCAAGAACATCTTGCAGCAGATTCCGCTAATTTTGATTTTACACGACGATTCGCTAGGAATCGCCGGAGCACCAAATATGTGTATAATGACGTCCGTAATCCAAATATTTGGAAACGCCTGGTAGCTCGTGAAACGTGCAGCGCGTATCGTATTTGCTAAAAATAATAAATCACATAAAGCCGGACAATCCTGCGAAGCTAAATAAGAGAAAAATGTTGTATAAACATTGGTTGTTTACCGTTTTATTAACCGATCCCCCCACGCACGCCTGCCGGGAGCATCGAGATATTATTTTTGTGGCTGCTATTGTCAAGAAATCACGATGCAGGACATACAACAGGGCGATAGTTTTCTCTAGGTTTTATTAGAATGCAAAATTCATTAGCGCGAGGCGTTAGTTTTCAAAGCAACCAAAATAAAAAAGAAAATGATAATGATAAATAAGAGACGCGCTGTATCGTTCCGCGCGAATTCTTTTTAGCTTTCGCGTTTGCCGCGGGAAGATTGAAAACCGCGGCGTAATACATAATGTCACATCACGATCTCGTTTTGGTGTCCCGCAAAAATGCCAGCCGCTGGAAAAAAGTGTCATCGCGGAGAACGTCGCGTGGTTTGCAAGCGAAACGGTCAGCTAAAAGAAACGTGATATTTTTGCGGTTGCGAGATCGTGACGTGGCGTTTTTGCCCCGCAACGTTTTAATAACATTGCTTCTGCAAAGTTCGGCGCCGAGAATCTTGTAACACCCTGTACTCGCGCGAACGTGTTCCCGAATGGTTTCCTTTAGCAGGCCGCGCGCGGAATTTTCTTTATCGCTTCTCGGTTTTAATGATTCAAAATTATAATTAGCATTATCCGTATAATTCCCTTGGAACGAATTAATGGGCTCGTTAGGGAGACACGTGATCGGCCGTTTTATCGATGCTGCCTGCTATCCGTTAAACGGGATTAATAAAATATATGTGCTCGACGGTAATTTCTATTTCTTCTTGGCAGACGCTTTTAAAGAGATACTTCTTGTTATACTGCCCAATGAACGTCAAACAACGTCGTGGTGAAATATACTCTTTGCGATCAGAGAATTCATTTCTTATTCGCCTTTGCGTCGTAACGGTAGAAGTAATTAGTGGGCTCTTTGTGCAAATGAGATAAAAATAAATTAAACGGCGAGTAGTCGTCGCGTTATAAAAATTCACGGATATTCCATAGGTGCATAAAGCACAGTCTTCTTGGTAATAACTTGCATTTAATTTCATGCTACTTACATCGTACTCCACCCGTTTGTGCATCATCTTTTCGTTATGCCCTTTGTGCGCGGGCGCATGCGATACCTATGCATTTTTGTGAATTATTTTTCTGTTGCGTCAAAGGGCCACCGTTCAACAAAATTATATTAATATTGGAGGGCGGAGCAATAATGATAATAATAGTAACAATAATGATAATAACTGCTGGTTTATTATTAACGGGCAGGCGGTGCGCTTTGGTAAACAAGTCAGTGCATTTGCATAGATTGTTCGCGTAGCGATAGAATCGACCGCGGGGGTCGATTCCACATGGAAAAGTTCGCGGCGCGGTTGCCAGAGGGTTTGTAAAATTCATTTGGACGGCTCGAGCTCGTTGTCGGGGAAAATCTGCTTAAAAATAAAATTGCTCCGATACACGCGCGTCCCATGATTACAGTAATTAGAATCGGCGGGTAATGAACGGACGCGTTAACCGAGTTCTCTATTCACTTGCACCTGGCCGTGCCCGACGAGACCAACTAGATACGCCAGAGACTCTTGCGTCCATTATCCGAACTACAAAAGCACACTTCTCGAATCCTTAAAATTGCTTGTACGCTTCGTATATCCTTCGTTTCACACCTGTGACAACTTACAACTACCGGGACTTGTAGACAACACTAAATCACAGATGAATCGAATTCCAAAAGGTTTGCATTTTTGAGAATGATAGCGAAAGAGAAATTGCCAACAAGAGAGCGCTATGTGGGATACCAGAATGCAATGCAGTGATTTAATAGATTGATTTCAGTCTGATGACATTAACAATAACATTGACCGTGTAATAATATCAATGTAAATTATACTCGAGCTGGAATTGCAATTGAAAGTAACAACGTGAACATTCCAAACACAGAAGCGCATTTTAAACATTCTGAACAATTTCAATTAAAAACTTTACTCAATTATTTACGCTGAAAAAACTTTGCAATTTAGCAGTCAGTTGTTAAACAAGAATCGAAAAGAACGTTAAAACAACGTGTTGATTTTCCCGCAAGCGCAAAATTTCATACAGAAGCGAGGAGCGTTCTCTTATCCGATAATTCTTTTCTCAGTTTTGCGTCTCTGTTAACGCAAATATGCGCTGTATTTCAATTCCGCCGTGCCGGCAAAGCGAAGCCTCGCCGAACGAATTCATTCGACCGGCACCCGAGTTAGTTTTCGAGTAAGAGAGGCCGCCGACCCGAGGGATGGATGGCGCATCCTGTATAATTTGTTACCGAACGAGACATCCCGGAATGGAAATGCTTTTTATCTCGAGAAGGGGGATACGATCGCTCGATAGGAAACTGTGTCACCGTGTCTCCGCGCCGTGTGTTCCCAAGCTAAAACGGTAACCTTCCCGAACGATCGCGTACCGAGCCGTTTCCTTCTCGACCTATCGTTTTTGCGCGACTTCGATCGGCCGTCGTCTTCGGGGCTTTTTATAGAGGCACACAAGAATATTCTCGCAACCAACCGCAGCCTCTGAATCGCTCCCGAACACGGAAACGTGGTCCAGCTTTTCCAGAAAAATATCTTGCCATTTACTCGGATCGTGACCGCTGTAGAAAAGTGATGGGTCACTTTTGACCCAAGCAAAGGATATCGTGCAATGTCGCGTTAGAAGCCGAGTCGAAAATGTGGAACAACATTTTTTTTAGGAGCTCTGGTTTTCGAGAGAATCGAGTCCGAAGAGTTGATGGTACAATTTAAGTAGTTAAGGTCGGCCATCGGTCAGACATACATGGATTTTTCAGACGCGATTCTCTCGGAAACGAAGGCTCCCATCGAGAAATGGCGTTCCACGTTTTCGACTCGGATTTTCGCGTAGAATCTCCTCCAAAAGTTATTATTCTTCTGTAACGCTTGTACAATATGTTAACATTGCTAAACGGTAGCATTACCTGACCAAAGTGGAAATGCTTCTCGGTGGAACATTATTACGCGAAAGATGTGGGTCACAGTCGACCCAGGGGCTGCCTGCGGCCGGTTTAAATTGTGCCAGCGTCGATTGTATCGCGATCCGGCGCGGATATTTCGTTCGGGTCAGCCATTGAAAATCACTAACACGCGAACGCGTCCGAAAACGGTGTGGTGGCGATTGCAACGCGAATATTTAATGCAACATCAATTACTCGAATTCGGTCGGTAAATTGGCACTACATCGACTCCCGGTTGCATTCAAAGGCGAGGAAACGTACGAGTGAGAGAGAGAGAGAGAGAGAGAGAGAGAGAGAGTGTGTGTGTGTGTGTGCATGTGTGCGAGAGAGAGAGATAGCAGCATTGCAACGGTCGACAGTTCGCTACCGCTAATTGCGTATTTTCGGGACAACGGAGGGTAAAAATAATCGAGGTATCGGCGTCGCGCTGTACGATGCAGCGTCGACGATGGTGTTCGCGGGGAAGGGAACGCGACGGTGCATCGAATCGCGGCACACGAGAGTCGATTCCCTTCCGCGAGGCGAAAGGCGCGGACAATTTTTCCGTTTTCCGATTTGTCCGTTCACGCGGAAACGGTTTATTGGCCGGCGACTCGTTCGAATGGAAAGAAACGAGCTGAATTACGGAAGCGATAAAAGGGTAACGGTAGCCCGATGCAGGAGGGTTCGAGCGTTGGAGGACCAGGGAGGGAGAAAAAGAGAGAGAGAGAGAGAGAGAGACAGAGGCGGCTGGCTTGGCCAGAAATCGAGGATATAAAATATGGTAATGCGACGGATTCTTTTAACGAAAACGGGCATCTCTTTCCACCGTAATTAACGAGTCGAAAGCCTGCGAATAGGTGTCGCGACGCTACCAGCACAGCCGTGTGCCGTGCCGGGGGGGGCTCAAGCTCGACGGAGATGCACGACTCCCGGACAATTAACGGCAACCGGGAATGAAATCGGTCCGCTTCGCTCGGCTCGCCGTGCCGATGCAATCGTCGCGCTTATACGGAGACGATTCCCGAGCGTATACGCGTATCGATACACTCTCTCTCTCTCCCTCGAGCTCGCGCGCGCTGCACACCTGTGTGCACACCGGTCCGGAGGCGTGGAACCCACCGTTTCGTGATCAATGGAAGACGATAATATTATTCTGTAACGACCGTAATAATTTTAAAACCTGCGGCGCGATCTCGACGCGCACTTCTCAACTATTCTCCTCTCTTTCTCGGCGAGCTAGCCTCGCTTTGTGCGAACCGCTACTTTATTCGAGTTAGTAAACTTGCTTTGTCTTCGTGGACTCATAGAAAAATTACCGCGCCGGGAGAGTCATTCAGAATCGCGTTCGTGTCGCGGTCCACCGAAATTGGACTTGTTCAAAGTTTTAGATGTTTTTAGATTACAGTTTTTGAAATTCGAATTTCCACGGAGGTTCGCATCTGTCGGACATTAAAAGGTGATCGCAATCAAGAATAGAGCTAAATACTTGAAATATTCTCGAAACAAAATAGTTTCATGAACTTTTAGAATAAATTGACGGCGATGTGGCACATACGAAGCATGTACGTTCTGTATATTATGTTTCTGGAGTTCTGCGACACATAAATCGATCGTTTTAAAATATCGCATTGCTCTTATGAAAGTCGTGCATTTAATGGTTAGTACCGTGCACAGCCGCTGTATACATGTATATATCTCTCGAATATATCACCCTATAAAATTATACTAGTGCTAATTAAACTGCCGACTTTTATGCCGCTATAGATTTTCATGGACCACTTCATAAAGATTGCAAACGACCAAGAAAATAACGATCGTCTCTCACATTTTAAAAAATCCTCGCGATACCTGGCGAACACGCGAAATTTAAAGAAGGAAAAAAAAGAAATGCATAAAATCTGTGACGATAGAGGGCGTACGGTTTCTCGGTGACCGTACGGAACACTCGGCGTTTTATTTCGGTAGTTTCGTCGAGTGACCAAATATTTGTTCTGTTTGTTAATGGAAGGGATCCTGTATTTTTGGTACGGCGATATAATATACATTCTCTTTGCTGCCTGAAACGGGAGACCACGAAAAGGATCACCGCCGTTGGCTGTTACGTTGGCGGAGAAGGGTGGAGGCTCGACGGCACGCGACGGAACGAGACAGCGGTCAATCGTTACCAGGAAGAGGAGACGAAGAAGAAGAAGAAGAAGAAACTGCTCGTTCTGCTTCGCTTCGAGCCACTGCGGACGTTTCGTTTCCGGGCTCGAGGAAGGTCCAGAGACGGTGGTAGTGGTAACGGCAGTGGCGGTAATGGCAGCAAGGGAATCGATGTTGGAAAGCGCTGAAATCGCACTATGTCGAGTAGCTTTCGAGCAACGCGGACGGGACAGCAGCGGTCCGATTGGTGAGAGAAAGGGAGAGTGTCAGTTGCCTAGCCTCCGATTTCGATGACTTTTGGATATGCTACAAACCGTGCAACATTCTTCGCAAACGTGTTATATAGAATAAATTTGACACTCGGTACTTAATATGGCCCGAAAAAATACGTGGCATACCATTTACGAAAATGGAGGTGACCTTCGTCTCTAAAAAAAATCGTGCAATGGAAGTAGGGAGAAAATAAGATAGAAAGGAATTGAGGGGGAGAGAGAGAGAGGGAGCTGGTTGAGTCAGAGAAGTAAGTTATTAGCGGTAGATGTATCGTTGCGTGAGCGGTGTCACGGTAAACAGCCAGGAAAATGGGGCGAGTTGGAAATAATTAGAAGACCGCGAGCATTATTCCCGGCCAGCTGACGGGAACGTCGACGGTCCCGGGTACGACAGACGGGGGGACGGTCAATTAGGATGCGGCTGGGAAATAATGATCCGTCACGGAGAGAGAGCGAGAGAGAGAGCAAGAGAAAGAGAGAGAGCAATGCTTCCCGATTTCCAGTCGATCCGCAGCCGGGGCTCTGGTCGACTGTGCATTTGTCAAAGAAGAATACGGCTGGTATCGATGGAAGTGGAAAAGGCGGTGCTGCGCGCGGTATTGTAGAGTAAAAGGACCGAGTAAGAGACTCTAGTGAAAAGACCAAGCGAAGAAGACGACGAAGAGTAGGAGGTCGAGGAGGAGTTGCAGGAAGAAAAATAAAGAAGTAGAAGAAGCAGGTTGGATATACCGGTGTCGTACGCGCGACAGACGAGCATCGCGAGAGACAGCGATAGCGCGGGAGGAGGGATCGAGGAAAGCGGTGGTAGGGGCCAGGAAAAATGATGAGCCAGAAATAATTAGCGGGGTTGCAGAGCGCGGTCGGCCGAACGCAGATGTGCCAAGTCCGTATGAAAAATTAATGACATCCCGTTCTCGGCGTTTCCCTTCTTCGCCCCGGCTGCTTTCACTTCCCCCTCCCCACCGCCCCTGCTTTCGCAGTCCCGAGTTTATTCCCTCTTCGATTCTTTTTTTTTCTTTTCCCTTCTCTCCCGCTCGTTCTCGCTCCCTTCCACCGTGCGGCGGTGGTCTTTTTTTCGTTCCTTTTTACTTAAGCCCGGTTTCCCTTTATTGCCAACCCTCTTTCGACGATCTCGCGTGTCTCGACGAAATTTAGCCGCGCCACGATCCCCGATAGGCTCTATAATTATCCCGTTTTATCTTCATCAGGTGGGGTGGCTCTGGGGGAGAACGACTCGCGCGACCGAACGAGCGATATAACCACGAGGGAGTGCGAGCGAGCGAGAACACCGGCGAACGAGCCAACCCAGCGCCTGTGCTACGAGTGCGTTTTCGATTCGAATCCGCCACACACACACACACACACACACCCACATACGCTCCCTGTTTATGCCATGCCTGCCGACACTGAGAAGCAGTTGCGGCCAAGCGCGCGCGATCGCTTCTTTTCGCTGTTTTCTCCGTTTTCCCCTCCCACTTTTCTCGCTCTCCCCGGAGAACGGCACAGCTCTCATCCGTCCGCCGCCTGTACGTCCATCCACGCTATCCCCTCCTCCTCCTCTACTTCTCTCTGTTCGTTCGTTTCTGTCCTTCCGGTAACAGAGCGCGCCAGTCGGCCGCGTCCATAAATCCATTCTTCTTTTTAATTTGTCTTCGTTACGCGCGTCAATCATTTCCCGTTTGCTCTGTACGCCGGTCTGTCGTCGTCTCGCCGAGCCCGCGACACCGACACCGTCCCGCCGTGCTTTTCCCCGTCGTTTTTCACGGTTTCCCGGCTTCCCCCCTCGCCCCTTCACCCGTCCCCCGCACACGCCGCCGTACCGATCGATAAATTGCACACGCAACACCGATTCACCGAGCAACCCCGCTCGTTTCGTAACGAACTTCGTCGAGGAAACGAACGATCGACACACCGTCGAATTGCGCAACGGCCCGTCCCGGCCCGACCCGGCTATCCTCGATTTCCCCAACGTCGTCCGGACGACAAAGCGCCGTGCCGTCCGTTCGTCTCGTTCTTATTCTCCGTCCTCGTCTTTCTTCGTGTGTCGTTGCACTCGCGTCGTCGCTCGCCCGACTACACCGAATAATTCGCTTCGCGGGTAATCATGACCTCTAACGCCCTTCTCTCTATGCTCCGGAAGCACGGGAGATTGCCCCCCAGGGCAACGCAAATGACGCCGGCGTACTCTCCGTCTTCGAAGTTGGACGTCGACGACCGGCCAACGCCATCTGTCTTGCTTTCGATTTCGACGCGGCGCGCCGCAGCGCCCCCGTGCCCCCGAGGGCAGTCCGTGCCCTTGTCTGACCTAGACTGCCCGGTACCTTGAAAATCTTGTTACACGCTGACACGGAAAGGACAGAGCCTCTGCGTTGTGCTGCGGGGGCCAATGCGGTGGCCAATTTCAACGTGCATCAGTAGCTTTCACAAGAAATCTCAAAAAATCCTCCTGTTCCTAAACAAAAAAAAAAAGAAAAAAAGACCAGCTAGAGCAGTGGAAGACTGGACGGATAGCTTTCGCCCCGGAGCGCTCCAGGCGAGCTCCCAGAGCTTTCGGAGCAGTTCTCGTAAAAAACTGCGAGCGCCCCCGCTTATTCAGCAAGAACAGAGAAACGGTATATCTTGTCCCGTGTACAGAAATGCTCGGAGATTTTATTGCTCCCGATGTCAGCGTAGTCGGACCCTCCCGAGGGCAATTCTCTCCTTTAAATCATACGTCCTCTAAGAATCCAGCTTCGACGCGGCAACAGCGACTCTCTTCCTCCCCACGTCGGAATATTCGAGTTTGCCCGACGACGATGACGATCTGGTGGCTCCGGGAGCGGCGCGCACTGGCCCCAGGGGCAACGTTCCGATGGAAACGATGCCGGAGACACAAGAAGACACTCTCGATCTCCGGAATTCGACGTCGATGTCGATGGGACGCTTCCGGTGGCCTCGCGGCGAACACCGTGCGTGGCCCGCAGGGCAATCCGCGGTATTCTCGTCGAGGTTTTCGGGGTCGAAGGTCGAGGGTAGGGGTGAATCGCGTCGCGCCGCGCCGCGGTCCGCGAAAATCAAAATTATAGGTTTCCCACGTCCAAGCGTGCGCGCGCGGGGCTTCGTTTAACGTTGATGTATGCACGATTGTCGAGCGCGGCCGCAAATGGAGCGACGAACAAATATTTACAGTTAATATTATCCCGTTATAAAAGCGGTGACCGTCCCACGGTTCCCGTTCGACGCGACGGGACGCGACGGGTCGCGTTCTAACGCGCGATATTGATAAACGAGAGAGAGCCGTCGCGCGTCTGCCCGGCATAATACCGATAATTTATGAACGAGACCGGCCGACCGAGTTTCTCTTCTCCTCCCGCAATTAACTCGTCACTTTCCGTTCCGCGTCTCCCTCCTTCCCCCCCGCCCTCTGTGCAGCGCCACGGAGCGCTCTCTTTGTCGCGAGCGCTCCGCCTCTCTCGCTCGTCTCGTTCCTCTCGGGTGCGCGAGCAAGCGAGTTTTCCGATATATCCGGTCTAGACGCAGGTTTTACTTATTCACGGTAATCGGCTCTGCCCCGCGAGTCCTCGTCTTACCTTCCCAGTTTATAGTCTGAAATTTTCAGCCCGAACAAGACCGTGCCCAGTTTTTCCTCGATCGCGCACGCGATCCACCCCCTTCCCGCCCCATAACCATGCCGCTCTATACTTAACCGCGAGAAACACGGCCACTAAAAATCAAATGCACACGGCACCCCTGGAACAACAAAAAAAACTTCGCCCGGCCGCCTGTCTGTAAATGAAATTTTATTATTTAACCGTTTTACACCCCGCCCTAGATCCGGAGCGGTAAACTGTTGTTTTCAGAGTCGTGCTTGAGAGACCGCTGGCCACGCAGCGGCGCGTCGAAATGATCGTTTTTTGGACAAAATCTTGGAAACTGCAAGTGGTATAAAGAAATGTTTGAAATAAAAGTTGTAGAGTATAGGCAAGGGTATATGATGATTGTATTTGTTTGATGATGGTGTAGTAACGTGCAGATGCTACGCCAGTGTTGGTCCGTGGAAAAATTCGCCAACTATACGAACACACTGCGAAGCATATCGAATTCTGATAACACCGGCCGTAGCTTGTTCCGCAGTGTGAATACAAGCGAATCCGCCTGCATAGCGGTGAGTTTAGACTAAACCAGTCGATGCTCGTTCCGTAACGTAACGAACTATGTTGGCGAATGCGAGCGAATGCTCGTGCGATTTAAATTTAGCATCGATGAAGTCCAAATTTTTCCGAACCGTGGGATTGACGGATCAGTTACTTGTTTGGTCCGATCCTCTAATGGGATCAATTCGATGGATATATTAGGTTGTTGCGCATGGAATATCCGATTTTTACCAGTAACATTAAACAAACGCGGCTTCTTCGCCGAATGAACTTATCGATCAAAGTGAGCGCCGTTGTAAAATCAAATTCTTGATTGTATTATGGTAAACATTGATCTTTTTACTTATACGCGTTCATCATTTACAAGATTGTTATATCTGGTGATTTTTATTATTGAGGAATCTCGTGAGAAACAAATAATAAAAAGTCATGAACAATACGCGGCAAATTATACAGAGCGAGCATAGTCGCTCGTAGTATCTCAGTGGAATTTTCTGTAGAGCGACTTTAGTCGCCCGCAGTACCTCAGTGGCATTTTATGGAGAGCGGCAATAGTCGCTCGTAGTAACGAAAGGATTAAGGATTAGCTTTGCACCTCAAAGTTTTATATGTACAATAAACCTGCAGTGATAGTATTCCTTGTTCAAAACTGGTTTTATAAGATTTGCATTCTGAAATCGGACGTTTCATCTGGCGCGAGTGTGCGCCGCATTTCACAAAATTTGCATGACTAGAAATAATCACAGCTCGACTTTCGAATGAAAGAAAATCGTCACGCCCTATTGCTCGCAACGATCGATCTATCTCGTTCGATCTAGTGACCGCGTTTCTTCGAGATTCCTCCGTTAATGGAATCCAGCGTGCCGGAAACCAATGGGAGATCTAAATTCGCCGATGAATGGTCGATTACAAGAGAATCGGTGCGTGTGTAGTGCCGCGCCGGTGTCGCGGCCGGACGCGAGATTTTTATTTCCCCATCCGGCAACGATTCTTCGTCGCCGTTTCCCCGTTCGATCTAGTGACCGCGTTTCTTCGAGATTCCTCCGTTAATGGAATCCAGCGTGCCGGAAACCAATGGGAGATCTAAATTCGCCGATGAATGGTCGATTACAAGAGAATCGGTGCGTGTGTAGTGCCGCGCCGGTGTCGCGGCCGGACGCGAGATTTTTATTTCCCCATCCGGCAACGATTCTTCGTCGCCGTTTCCCCCTCGTGCACGTTTCTTTTTCTCGCTTTTCGCCCTCGCGCCCTGCCGCGCCGCGGCATGAGAGAGCCCGCTCGGAGCCCGCGCACCGGAACGTCATAAATTCCGGGCCATCCTACTCTCGGCTCTCTTACCCGCTACCCTCTTCCTGTTCCCTTTCCCGTTTCCTCTCTTTGCTTCCCAGTTCTCCGTCGCTTCCTCTGCTCGGTGTCCCTTCTCCCCTTTTCTGGACTCTCATCGGCGGTGTGGCTCTTCTGTGACCGAACGCCGGGGCGGCGGGGGGGACGGGGGTCCCACTCTCTTTTTGCGGGCGGTTCGCGTCGGCTCCCCTCGGAAAAGCCACGATAACGCGGAAGAAAAGGCGGAACGTAATTAGAAAGAGTGCCATTTTTAAACCGTTCCGCCGCCCTCCACCGGCCGGTCCCCGCGTCCCTTTTTCCCGAAACGGTAGTCAGCATTTGCGATCCCTCTCTCGGACGCTCCATCCGCGCCGGAGAAGATTATTCGGCGAGAGATTGAGAGAGAGAGAGAGAGAAAGAGAGAAAGAGAGAGGTTACCCAGTCGACGATATCGGAGAAGCGGCTCTGGGCAAATGGCCATTTTCAAATTAGACGAAACGCCGCGCCGGGGAAAAGTTCGTCCGGCCAGGCGCGAGATTTTTCGAGAGACCGAAAAAACAGAGAGAGAGAATGCTCTCCCGGTAAATTGGTCGTCGCAGCTCTGCTCCGGGACGCAATTCCGACGGATGGATGAAAAACGTATCCGGAAAACGTTTCGTTCGGAACCGTGTTGGTGGGGTGGGGCGGGGGGAGGGCGAGGGGCTCGATTCGTGTATGAAATCGACTCACCCGCTTGCCTGAGTAGCACGGCGAACAGCAGCAGCGCGAGATCCATCCTCGGGATGATCCTCGCGCTAGCTCGCGCGACCTCGTGACCTCCGAGACCCTTCGAGTTCCTGTCGCTGTTCCTCGATGCGATACCGCGTCAACGGCTGGCGGGAACTGTTCCCTCCTGGTCCCCAATCCTTGGACGCACCTGTACCGTCCCGCGGAGCACGTTTATCCTGCGATAAACACGCACGTTTCCACACAATCACTGCGATCCGCTCGACAACGCCCGCCCGCCCGCCCCCGGACGACTGCAACCCTCGCGGCAGACACGCTCGACTTTCGCCAACGCTCGGGGGTCCGCGAAACATCCACCACCCGCCGTACTGCTTCCGCGGTATCACGATTTTTCCGGGGAATCGACGAGGAGAGTAATTACGCGGCGGGTTAATCGAATCGCGCGCCGTTGTTCCGCGTAATTCGAACTCGAACCTCCGGGAATCTCGTTTTCCGAAATCTCGTTCTTCTTTTCGCGGGGGATCGCCGTTCGGGGTGAACGCGCGCGAAACCGAGGGAGAAGAGGGCGGAGACGGAGGGAGGAGATTTTTGCCGTTGATCGGCGCCTGGCAGGTATTACATCGGAGCCCCCGCCCCCTCGCTTTCCGTATTTCCGTCAAGTGGGCTCTCTAGGATTGTTCGGGTTTCGCAGCAGCGCGAACACCGGAGAAGAACGATTGCCGGCCGTTTAAAAACGGCTCGGGGGAATTTCCGAAGTTTCTCCGCGATTTTTGAGTAACGCCGCGTCATCCGATCTGAGCGGCCGATAGCAGGATAGTTTGGCACCGGGACAGACCCGCTGGGAGGACGGGTAATTCTCAGTCGAATCTCTCGCGGCGATCGCAGCGTCAACGAAAAATAAGATCCGAGGATATCCGGTCGCGGCGTCTCGTCCCGGAGATTCGAGCAGATTCGAGTGACTGGAGAGTGACAGAGAGGGAGAGAGAGAGCAAGAATCGGAGAAGTATACATGAGAAAGACGGAGTTGGCGCGCGCGATTTGTCGATCGGCCCCTCGATTCTCGAAATTATTTCTCCCGATAATTACCCTCGGGAAATCGTGAGACTGCGGGCCGCCGTGACCGGCCCGGTTAAACGACAGTCGGGGAAACTTTAGGAGCGTGTGGGCGGAGAGGGGACACGCCCGGCGAGTTCTCTTTACGATATCGTCTCGTGGCGAGTGAAACAGAGAGAAAGAGAGAGAGAGAGAGAGAGAGCCTGTGGTGGGCTTCGGAGCGTCGCGGAAAAAGAGCCACGGAACCAAAAGAATGAGAAACAGGAGAGAGGCTCTCGCTCGTGGGTGGCTACAGCAGACACAGAATGAACGAACCGAGGGTGAAAGGAATGCCGCGAGAGAAGAAAAGAGAAAAAGGAAGCCAGCCGGCGCGGCGTACCGAGGGTACGGCTTTTAAATGCAACTTGTTGCAATCTCGCCGAAAGCTCCGAGCTTCTTCGACTGGGAAACGCGCACGTGTGTCTTTCCTGCCCCCCCTCCCTCACGTCCCTCCTCCGCCGACCGGAGCAGCGAGAGAAGCGATGCACGCGTGGCACGCGCGCACACGCCGCGATCGATCACGCTTCTCGATTCTCTGTGTTCCCGAATCTCGTGATACACGCAGATCGAGAGCCGTCGATGATCCAGCTCGCACCGAAGCGACGCGATGTCGCTGGACCAGCTCGCCGGATCCGCTCGGAAATCGATATTACGCGTTCGCCAAACTTCGAACCGGAAGCGCGCCGACACCGGACCACCGCGCCGACCGGACGCCGAATTATTTAACCGGACCAGCTTTCGCCCGGCCAGTAGTCGTCGCCCTTTTTGTTTTTCCTATGTCGTGACACGTGCAACACCGCCGTCGGCACGCGATGTTTCGCCTGTCTTTATTTTTTTCTGATTCCCTCTGTGGGTGTCCGCATTCGCAGCCAAACCGAGAGAACGAGAGAGTAAGAGAGAGAGAGGTCTACCTTGTCTGCCACGTATGAACGTGTGTATTGATTCGAGACTATTCCCTTTCCAATTCAAAGAAGGGCGGGCGGACCGTGCCAGACGATTTGTCGACACATTGCCAGAGATGAAATTTCCCGGACCCCGGTATCCAACTTTGCAAACCACTCGTTTTAGCCGCACCGAGTTTCCCGGAGTGCCGCCGAATTTTCCGAGGATTTTCTCACTTGCCCGCGAGGAACGCGAGCCTCGATCGCCGAGATTTTATTGCCCTCGTAAACGCGCGGACGTCAACGATCATCAGGATTTCCTGCGCCCTATCGCTGCGTATTTATTCGACACGTTGTCTACCGTTGGCGATCGTCTCGTCATCTTTTTACAGTCCAGGGACTTAATCCTTCAACGGCGCTAGCGATTTCGATCCTACACCAACGAGTCACCCTTCGGTAACACGGTTTAGCAATTTGGGATTATTACGTGAGGCAAGATTTTTAAGCTTCCTCTTAGTGCCGCACTGTAATTCAGAATACCGATAATTGGCTTCCGTTGGATACAGTGTTAATTGGGGATTTGTTGCACTGGGTTAATCCGATGGCTGCGAGAAGATGTTGCAACGACGGCGGGGAGGGGGGTGCATTAAAATGAGATACATTACGGAAAATGTATTGGATTGCGAGATAAATTGCGAGATAACATCGGATACAAGAGAAAGGGTGCACAGATGGCAAGAGAAGCGTTAGGGTAATAAGATACAATATAAAGAATCTCTTGAATTTCAGGGTAAAATCTATTGAATCCAAGCTGTACAGTGATGGCGAAGGAAAACGTTGAAATAATGACACACTGCTAGGAATCTATTGAATTACTGGGTAAAGTTGTCGAATATCAGAGAAAGTATGCGAAGTCGGCAAGATGTATTAGGTCAGTGCGAAAGTTCGTGCCCGATTCCGTATTAAAATACATGGAATGACAACGTAGAATAAGAATCATTTAAGAATTTAATGTTCACGTAGTCTAATGTATTAGGGCAGCGCACTATTTCGTATTAAAATACAAGGCACCGGACTTCTGCACCGACTATATACATTAGAACCGTTAATATTGCAAGGAATTCTTGAGCAACTCTTGTTCAACTGTGACGCGAGAATGGCGAGATGCAACACTGCCGGTTAAAAGCGTGGTACCGCTCGGCGAACCTTGGAGAACGTCATACTTCAATTAATTAAAGGAGCCAACTATCCCAGCGATTGCTCTCGCAAATATGAAAAGATCAACTTCAAAATCGATGACGTTTTGAAATTTGTTCCGATACCCTGACAAAACAAATTTTCCCGGATATTAATGCGAAATATTCTCCCAGAGCCGGATCTCACTCTGCGCGAAACAAAGTAAAATAGATCCTGGCGCCGCGCGCAGAAATCCCAGAGCAAAACTTCCCCAGTATAAATATTCAATATTTCCTCAACGGGGAGGCAAATACTTATGAGTATTCAGTAACGCGCGCCGCCACGAGCAAACCTGCTTCAAAATTTAAACCGATCGCTGCGACACGGAGGATTATGGTCCCGTTCCGAGACGATCTATCAAAGTTGCAAAAGACTGATGCTCGAATCCAGAGTTCCGGCGGAGCGACAGGTCGAAAGGGAAACCGGTCCTCTGGCGGAGGATCGAAAGGAGGTTCGAAGATCAAACGAAGATCCACAGTAAGACAAGATCCCGAGATCAAAAGAAGATACGAGACCGACAGAAAGAAGTACGAGGGGTCGCAAGTCTGGTGGCCAAAAATCGGCGGAAGAAGCTCGAGGACTTCCGGGTAGACGTCGGAGAGGTGGCGATTGGTCGTGGAGGTTGTTCGAAGAGTTACGAAAAAATTTAAAAAATTGTTCCCAACTGTGAGGCGAGATGAAATGATAAAAACAAGATCCCGAGATCAAAAGAAGATACGAGACCGGCAGAAAGAAGTTCGAGGGGTCGCAAGTCTGGTGGCCAAAAATCGGCGGAAGAAGCTCGAGGACTTCCGGGTAGACGTCGGAGAGGTGGCGATTGGTCGTGGAGGTTGTTCGGAGAGTTACGAAAAAATTTAAAAAATTGTTCCCAACTGTGAGGCGAGATGAAATGATAAAAACGAGATCCCGAGATTAAAAAAAGATACGAAACCGACAGGAAGAGGTTGGAGGAGTCGCAAGTCCGGCGGATAAAAAGCGGCGAAAACGTGGCGAAAAATCGGCGGCCGGAGTTTGTGGACGTCCGGGACGGTTCGGGATCGTCGATGTATCCTTACTGGAGGCGGCGATCGGTCGCGGACGTTGTTCTCGGCGGTGTAGAACGGCGTCGCGACGTGTCGCGGCGTGTCGCGGCGCTGCCCGGCACGGCACGGCACGGCACGGCGAGGAGCGTCTCCGAGTGAAAGTTCGCGTCGCGGATGGCCGATGCCGACTACGAAAGCTCGACGTCGCGCCAGTTTAGCTCCGTGTGCGCCGGTGGGTCGTGCACCTGGGCGCGTGCGCGTTGCGGCCCGGCCAGGTGCAAAACGCACGCGGCCGACGCGACGCTCGAACTCGAACCGAAGAGCTGTCTGACAACCGACCAGTGCACGCCGCGCGCCTCCGCGGCCCGATAGCCGATCTTCGGCTTTCGATGCTGCCGTTACGCTCTGCTTCATCGATCCGTATCCTCGTGGATTCTCCTCGGAAGAGATCCCACGCGACAAGCTCGATGGATATTTGCCTGTGGTCCTCTCCGACTCGCCGCGGGGAAGCCAAAGCTATCGTAAGAGATAGCGCGCGAATGCATTCGACTCCAATTTCTTAACCTTAACGATCATTTCGCCGTGATACCATACGGTGCTGTTTCTGTTCGTTCCCTGCACTGTACTGGTTGCGTTTATCGCAGTCACTGGCGCGTCATAATTCTAAAAATCCACCGCGAAGAATTTCATTAACGACACCTGGAAAATTACATATCGGTATCCCCGAATTCCTGAGCGTCGGCCATCATTCAAATTTTTCTTACAGAGATTGTGAATCCCTCTTCTTAGAAATCGATGTTAATTCACTTGTTGGGCTTAATACAAGCAGCCGGTCGTTGAAACTGGCTGGTAATAAATTCGATTTCGGGTGATTCATTTGTAAATCTAGGTTAACGTCACTCGAGCTACAATTACGAGACACGGAAGCTATTGTTACATTCATTTGTCTTGACCGCGAAGTTTAATCAGCTGAAAATAATAATGTTTTAGCAAATGCGTAAAATCCGCAGCGTGTACCGATCGTGTTTCGATATCCGTTTCGAAGGGGTGAAAAGTGCGAGTACCGAAATTTCATGCTTACTGTAAGTAACTTCTGGACGGTATTGAAACGGGGGTTGATAGAATAACGCTGCAATTGGTTCGAGAAGCTTCGTTTAACCCTTTTTGCTACGGCGCACGTAGACCGAACAGAGATTATTGAGCCGTCTCCACATTTATTACCGCACCTCGTTACTCGTAATCTCATCGCGGTGGTAACGAGATTCTGTTCGAGACCCACTTTTAATCAAATTACATCTGTTTACTGCTACTAATGCCCGTAATTTCTCACCGCATTCATATTATTTCAATCCGTAATATTCTTTCAAAAATTACAGAATAAAGTCGCGATGCTGGTGAGAAATCATCCCCACATTAATGAAACAGGGATTTTGCAATAGTTCATTTTTCCAGCATTGGAAAACCGTGTAACGAATTAGGTAGATTGCAGTGGAAAAGGTCGTTCGTGTCCTCCGTCGATGGTTTTAATATATTCACGTTGACGTTAAAACAATGTCGAATTTGTCGGTGCTTTAAAACTTGTTGGGCTTGCTATATTCGAGCTAGATTTTGTGGGAGATGAAAGTCAAAAGCTTTCCCAGCGAAACCTGCTTTCGCAGATGAAACTGGAACGCTGTTTTCTCTTCGAGACGCCATTAGAAGTTTGCGATCGTAATAAATCTTCCACCACCCGCGATATGAAGTTCCTCTAAATTAGAATCTATTAACAAAACATTTCTCCCGGCATTACAAACGAAAACGTCGCGAGAAAGTTGATTATACAACGATCGTATAAATATTCTGGATTCGTTGGAAGCGCGCTGGTTTCGACGTGGAAATAGCGACAGTTGTCCAGACCAGAGATCGGAAGATTCATAGAACTTTTTAATACGTCCCACGTCAAACGCGAACTATCATAGAACCCTGTTAAAAAACGTTCCAACGAGAACGGGCGAAGGAAAGTTCCTGCCAGCGAGAGTCTTAGTTTGAATAGAACTTACAAAATACGGGGGGAAAAACGCGATGTATCAAGAACAGATACTTGGTACAGTATTAAAAAAGTTCTCGGTCATCGTCACTGTTCTAATTCTGAACAGTGACATTCGGCGAGAAAACCTATTCTCACGGTATCTCGTTCATCTCGCTTTTTCCATTCGATCCCCCGGTCTGTGCAATGATCGTTCCGTAGCATTTCACGGAGCGTCGCTATGTCACTGTCTCGCGGAACTTGGGCCGCGACGCGACGCTAGGCGACGTTACGGCGACGAGCGCGTCGCGCCGCAAAGGGGGAGAGTCCGGCCGGTCTCGTTTTCGAGCATAACGGAACGACACCCGGTACAACACCGTGTCCCGCGTAATTATCAATATCCGGCCCCCGTTGCTGGCCAGACTCGGCGAACGCGGATCGATACGAAACAATAGTTAATTCCACTCTGATTGTTGTTAGTATTCACGGCCCCGGGAACGCGTCCCATTTCCGTTCGAGCGGCTCGAGTTTTCTCCGAGGGCAAATTGAAAATAGTCGGCGCGCGTTAACGGGATTCTCTCGATCGATTCGAGCGCGTTCCCCGCGTAGAACGTATAGTTGTTGTGTTGTCGGGCCGCGTAATCGAGATCTCGACCGATCAAACGTCCTCTCCTCTCTGGAAAAGCGCCCTCTGCGCCGCGTCGCGCCTCGCGAGGACCTCTAGGGGCGGAGGAGGGTTGGAGGGGGGATCGATCGCGGCTAAATCGCGCGCGTTTCGGCCAGGACGACGTTCCCCGCGGAAAGATAGACAGAGACAAAAGAGGGAGCAGAGAGTGGGCCGGGTCGACGGACGAAACAATTATTCCATTTTCACCGGGAGCGCGACGCGCGCGACTGGATTCGAGGGACGCTTTAGAGGCGATAATAAGCTCGGTCGTTTGTAAACGCGTTCCGCGGGGAAATCTTCGTGAATGGAAAAAAGGGACGGAAGTAGGAAGCGAAAGCGGAGGAGAAATTAACTTTCCGCTGTTTTCTTTTCCCGGCGATTCGTCGGCGCTGCCGACCTCCTCGCTCGGTCTCGCGATTTTCTCTCTTTCTCCGACTATCGCTCCCTCCTCTTTCTCTCTCTCTCCCTGTCTCTCTTTCCCCCTATCTGTTTCGAGAAAAGAAACGCATTGCCTCGCGTGGCAGCAACGTTGGCGGGATGCGGTGGGATCCATCGCCGGCATGAAAACGTAACGGGATAATCGTTTTTCCCGACCCTCTCTAGGCCTCTCTAGCTTCCAGCCGCTGCCGCCGCGCCGATCCGAGCCGCCCCCACCTTCTTCATGGGTCACTTTGTTCCGCAAACTGAAACTGACGCGATGGCCAATTTCGTTCGTTACGGTAACGATAATGGTAATCGTTAACCGCGCGCGCTCTCCGCGCGCCTCGCCGCACCGCAGAGGGACAGGAGCAGAGAGAACGGGATAGCCCGTGTTTCGACGTCGAAAGGGAACCCTCGGCCGGATCAAAGCCGGGCGGCTGGGTCTTTTTTCGTTTGTTTCGCGCACGTCCTACTTCCCGACGGACGATATCGCTTTTCCCGTCCGATTCGCGGGCGAAACAGCGAAACTCGGTCGTCGATGCGGCGACGCGACGGTGAAAAAATCGCGATGGGGAAGAACGCGGGGCACGACCATGGCAAACGGCAGGCTTTATCAGGGACGCGTCTTCCTGGTTTTCGACAGCGTAGACAGAGCGCGTTTTCTCCGTGCGGAGCGACCGAGTCCGACCGATTAAAAGCGGAGGAGTCGGGGGATTGGACCGATGCACGTGTTATCGAACCAACAACCTACGGGATAAAATCGTTGCAGCCGCGTCGCGTCGCGGATGGGACGCGTGGTGTAGGCTTGTGTATACAAGCAGGCAGAGGAAGCGACGCACCCCGGGAAAGCGTTGAAATCTCGTTCCCTTTACGCCGGTTGCGGTGCTCCTTTGAAAACAGTTGCGGTACGAATCCCCGGTCCATAGGTATAGACGATAAATTCCATTGTGGTTTGCAGCGGATTGAGAAGACAGCGAAATTGTTTTCGCTGGAAAACCACGTGCCCCCCCACCGTTCACCCCTTCGCCCTTCGCCATACGACCTTTTCCACGGGCAACCACCACCCACCCGCCCCGCATACAGAGTCACCACCACTCTTTTCGGTATCGCCGCGTCGATCCCGACGATTTGCGGTTACGTCATCAAAGACGTTGTACTTCGGTAGCCCGGGCGACCGAGGACGGGGGACGGCTTCTCTACGGAATTGGCGCAAATCGATTATCCGTTCATTAATCGAACCACCGGAGGGCCGATAAACGATCCGCTTCTCCGAGGAAGGGACACCCGCGAGGCGGACCGTTCGGAAATTGCGCCGCTCGAAACACCGTTCCCTCTCGGAATCGTACGTTCTCCTTATTGGCGGTTCGTCCGAATATCGACGCTCATCCGTTCTCTCTCTCTCTCTCTCTCTCCGGATCCCCATTCCCTCGTTCACTCGTTCGTTTCCGTTTTCGTCTTCGTTCCCGATGGCTGCCAGCTTCGACGACGGCCCCGGCTTCACCGAAATAAAGTTGCTATTTGCGAACACCTGGACGTCGATACTAAGCAGTCGTGCACCTTGTAACCTCGGTCGAAATAAAATCGTCGATATCGGAATTTCAGAGCAGAGCGCGTACCGATTCGATCAACGATCCTCAGGAGCTACGGATTCGTAGTGATTTTGAGGAAAATCCAGACCCTACGACATAGAACAAAGAAATTGTCGCTACATGGGGAGTTTTACCGGAAAAGAACAGGCTGCTTTAATTCTTGGACCGATCGGCCGATTCTACTAATGTTCTCACGATTCTTACGGCTTCGCAGATGATCCTGACATCTCTACATAGAGTGGGAGGAACGATCCTGCTATTCGCGAACACCTGGACGTCGATACTCGTTGAGATAATTTTTATCTTGAACGAAGACGTCCAATTATTAATATCAAGAGCGAGTAGGGAATGCATTACGAATAATTTAGATCCATTTGTTGACCGCGAGGTCGGCATTGAATAAATGCGTGGTATACTTGATTTGGATCCGGTCAAGAGGTAATCTGGGCCGAGAAAAATTTTGATTGCGCGCGGAAATTATTGTCGGACGCGCGACGCGGGTCGATACGGTCGACCTGGTCCCGCGAAACCAGCTCGAAGAAGACGCGACCAGCTCTGTCACGCGACCGACGGCCCGTGCGGAATTCGTAATTAGCGGACTGCGTTCAGCGTGTAACTGTGCGGTCGCTAAACGAAGCGAGACGCGCTCGGCTCGTGGCGAACGTTCCACGCTCGATAATCGACCTCGGTCTTTTAACCTGGCACGCCTTTTCGGGTTTCCGGGGGTCAGTCGATCGTTCGCACCGCCGAGAAGGAATCTGGAAGCAGCTGTGAACAAAACGATGAGCTGCGAATACCGGACCGCCTCTCCGGCGATGGCAAGCACTAATTAACAGACTTAGAATTTTATTTATTAGACGAATTAACGCGTCGAATACGAAATTGAACAGACATCGGAAGAATTTCGTTTATTTCGGTCTGGGACAACAGGCTTGGACAATTTTCATTTCCCTAGATTTTTTCGAATTTTCTAGACCGAAGCCACTTATCGCCACATTCGCGTGTTCACCGAAACAGGAGCGTTGTATTAAATTTCATGTTTCCACGTAGTTTTGCAATAGTTCTCCGAACTGTTCGCGAGCCACGTTTCAACCTGTTCCACTCGCCGGCGGATCGATCGGGTAATCAATCTGATTAATTTAATCGACCTCTACCGGACGTTTTTAAAAACGTCGTTGTGGCAAACTATCGGGGCAAGCTCTATGTAACTTTGAGCTAATAATTACTCCTCGCGGACCGATGAATCCGCTCGAAAATGTAGGCGGATCCGTTACCGGCCCAATCAACCCCTGATGCAGCGGAACAAAATTTATTTCAATGTACCAATTCAACAGGAATCCGCATTAAATAAATTAATTCGGCTGCGCTTTTAAAAAGATCACGACATTTCATCCAGCCGCGATTATACCGGATTAACAAAGTTTCATTTCGCTGGACATGTCGCATCGAAAATCTATTCTTCTATTAGCGGAGAATATTGATCCGCTCTGCGCTAGGAAAATCGGACACCAGAATTATTCCGATATGAGGACTTCGCTAAATTATGTAACCCTACGTAACGAACTTACGTGCACCGAATATAACTTTTAGATTCCGAATAGTCTATTTTTCTCGGCTAACGGAAAAGCATTAAATTGTATTCGCGTCACGAGCGTAATTATAAATCAGCGAAATAGACGACCGCAAGTAGTAAGAGTCAATGTCTGACCCGACGCAGGATCAGAAACAGTTAAACCTGTCTCTGTGGCGGTAAATCGTGCATGCGTCGCGACATTGTGCGTACGATCGGGTCGGAGTCGAGCTCTAAATATGCCAGCGGACGCAGATTAATTAGCACGCGATACGCAGGCGACCGGTCGGTCAGGTTTACGACGGCACGATCGCGATGCGCGTCGGTTCGCGGCGCGCGACAACCGGCTTCGACCGAGTTTTCGAGAATTTAAAGCTTGTTGGCCGGTCGCGCGGGGACTTCCGTTGCTTATCCGGATAAATAAGAACGTTCCCCGACCGCACGGCGTATAGGCGTATCGACCAGGCCGCAACCTCTTCCACCGGGTTTCTGGGAGTGTCTGGTCTCTTCCTCTGGTTTCCGTCGCGCGGGTCCGTCGTCTGCGCGCCCTGTTGCACCGGCTCGAGCGACAGCCGCCGCCTGACCGTCTGAAACGTAACCCGCGGTAACGGAGAGCGAGAGGAGAAAAGAAGTCCGGAGAAGGCTCGGGAAGGCGGGAGACCGAACTCGAGGGTGTAGCTTTCACAACCTTTCCCGGCTACGGAGTTAATATTTATCGAGGCTGCCTGTAATTTTCTTGAGAGTTGGCTGTGGACTTCTAACCGACCGCGGCCGCGAGGGGCCGCGCCGAGGGGAGAGAAAATAATTAAGGTAACTCCGGAGGACCGGTCTCTCCCGTCCCCTCTTACTCTATTTTGCTCTTTCTTTCCTCGTGTATTCGGCTGAGGGGATCGACTCTTTTTCTCGTTTCGTCTCGCGGCCGTGTTATATTCTCCTACCGGGCGTGCGTCGAACAGCCTCGCGTCTTTCTCCTTCCGTCCCGCCATCGTCGACGTCGTCGTCGCGATCACCGTGCCTCTTATATTGACTTTGCTTCGAACGGTTTTGTTCGGGATCGGGACGAGTAATCGAGAGGCTCGTTCAACAGAATTTTACGACCCTTCGTGCGTTTCGACGTTTCACCATACACTGCTCCCTCCCTCTCTCTCTCTCTCTCTCCAACTTTCGTTCGTGGAATCTATTCGTATTTGCGGAGGTACGACAGCCAGCGGTGTTCCTACTTTTTTTCTTACCTACGCGGTGGGAGGAGAGCGTTCCTTTTCCCGCGAGACGCGGGTCGCGGTCTCGTGGAAGATCGTTGGCTGGAGGGAGAATCAGTAACGTTTCCCGATAAGAGAGAAGATAGAGAGCGATGTCGTAAAACGTACGCGAGCATGAGACACGAGAGAGTCGATCGTTGTATATTCTCGCGTGGCAGCTCGATCTACCGGTCTCGCGGTCGCCTACAGTTAAGAACGCGGCGAGCGGGCGGCTGCATGATCGATGCGGGTCATACGACGGATCGGATTGTCCTTGGAGTTCTATGTGTACACGATTCAGGGCACGCCTACTCGGGGCAAGACACGCCCATTACCGGGAATTCTTTCTATTCCCGGCCGCGAGAGCAACTGGACCACGCCTACTCGGAGAAAACCACGCCCATTGAAAAGAAACCACGCCTAATCCACGCGGATGGAGCACTGTAGACAAAGTGTGTCGTCTACATTATACAGTGACAGCGAGACAGACAGAAATCACCGTTCTACGAATTTGGCACGCGCCTTAAAACCGCTCGCAGCACGGGAGAAGGTTTACAGCTTCGCGTCTATCATCCTGGCCCAATTCCTTCGGGAAAAGCCTTCGATTGATCGGGGCGTGCGTCATCCCGGTTTCTCGAAACAAGGCATCCGCGGATCGATACTGTTATCGACCGGCTCGTTACCGCGGGAAAAATAAAACTGGTTCAGGTGGAAGGGTGGGGGTGGCGAGCAAGCGAGCTCGGATACTCGACAGCTACGCGACGGCGTATCAACAAGTAAGTCGGCGGCCCGTCCCCTTCCCTACGGTTCGGTACGGTTCGGTTCCGTTCTCGTCGACGAGCAATAACGGGTCGAAGCGAGGAGAAGTAGAGCGAGGCGCGATACCGTGTCTAGCGGAGCGCCCGCTGCTTGACGCTTGATTTACGAGGCGGTCGACGCGACGCTCTGGCCACAATTCACGTTCTGCTCATCTCGATTAATTGGTCCACCCTGTCGCTGAGCTTAATTTATAGACGGGGTGCCAATCGTCTGCCACGAGTCGTCAACAAGTGGCCGATTCGCCGGGACCGTTTCAGGAAACGGGCGACGACCCGAAGACGGGACTGGAAGAGATCCTCGATCTCTCCGCGGTAATGCGGGGGCGGTTTTATCGATCCTCGAACGGACGTCCAAAGAAAATGGAAGCGGGGAGGAGGGTTGGAAAGGTGGAGCAAGAATTAACGGGAAAGCGAAGCCGCCGCGAACGGAGGGACGGACCGGTCCGGACGGCTGTTCCTATGGGAGGTCGAAAATGCACTTTTTATCGCGTTACATCTTGTATGCGCCGCGGTATCAGGTCCGCGCATACATATTTCCTAGCACGTTCCCCGCACGTAGCCTCCGCTACACGGCCAGCCAGCCAGCCAGCCAGCCAACACCGCACCGCACCGCGCCTGCACCCTCGATCTCTGATCGTCTGCGACGGCCTCTCGGCTTACCCCCAGAACAAGCCCCAGCGTGTACGACTGCTTCTTCCAAGCCTTTTACCCGAGTATCGAGAAATCAACGAACCGTTTCGCCCACAGACAGAGACACACGGCGCGTCTGCCATCGCCCATCCCGCTCCGCCTTCCTGCCCAGCACTCCACACGATGTTTTCCCCGAAATTCTCTGCGGACTTTCCGTGAAACCATGCGGATCCCTGCAAAAACCCGCGGACACGCGTCTGGGAAAACCTAACCGGCCGCGATCGACGCGTGACCCCGCCGAGACCGCGTACTTCGGACAATAATCTTCATCAAATATTATTGCAGTATCGGATATACATGTGGTTTTTCAACGTTTTGCTCTCGACTTTAAACGTAGTCCTACGAGTATAGAGAATCTTTTTCAACGATCTACTTTTAGCGTATTCAACAGCAAAAATATTACATTGCTAGACCAATAATATATCTTAGGGAGTGCATGTTCATGTTATCGGTATGAATAATTGTGAGCGTGGAGAGATCGTATTCGGGCATCGAGATGCAGGACAATGCGTTGCCAGTCGTTAGGAGTCGTTCGAGAGGTCGAGTTGATAGACAGAGCGAGTTCGTTTTCTTTATTTTCTTACAGTACTATCAAATATTTTTGCTTTTACTTTCGTCTGCGAAAGAAACATCCCTATCCACAAACATCCTCCTACGATTTCGCATTTAATCCACCGAAACTTGTCACTCGGGCGCTAAACGTTGACCGTTTTGCAGAATCTCTACGAATAGCTAAGAACCAACCACCCAGAGTCCCGAGGCTCCGTCCAACGGCTAGATAAAACAGCGTGCGTCCAATTATCGGCACTGAAACCGCGGATTGCTCGCGCGGATCCGCGGTCGCCTCGAGCCGCGGCCAGGAAAATTAGCCGGCGTGTTGGTCACGGTCCATCGACGCTGTATCCGCATTAATCCGTTACCGGGCACTTTCGTTCTACCGGGTAAGATTTATGGCTGGGCCGTTTTCGACGCGATTAAGTGCCGAGACGTCGCGCGCTTGACTCTCCCAGAGCGTTCCGCAACGCTCGCTCGCTCGCTCGCGCGCGCGGCCCTTCTAATGGGTTATACGCGGCTTGTCCCGTGCTCCGGAGTACTCCGGTTGCAGGAGTGGCGAGGCAACGTTGGGCGGCGGTGGCGGCGGCACAGCGTACACTAGGACCAGTACGAGTCTTTAATCAATTATGCAAATGATTTGCGGACTACTACCGCCCGTATCTCTTTCCCCTTCTGCCGGGAGGACGCGCAATCCCGGCGTCCCTTTCCCTCCGGCCACGGAGAGAGCGAACCTTTCCCTTTGTGGCGTCGTCATACCCCTGCAAACCACTCCCTTCCACTGGCTATTTCGACGGCGACCTCTAACACACCGGTCTCTCCGTTTCTTTCGGTCTCCGCTAACTAGCATCCAGAGTGAGTGAGAGAGAGAGACAGAGAGAGAGAGAAGGCATGCGGGGGCGGCTCGTTTATTAAAACTTTCGCATTAACTCGCTTTAGACGCGCGTTCGTTTCCTATTTGCGCGGCGCGACGGAGCGCTGTACGTGCGCATTATTCCCCGCGGTGGGCGAGGAACAGCCAGCCGAAAACGCGTTAGTCCTCTTTTCAAAACCGGCTCTCGCTCGTCACCGACGATCCCCAAGCCAGTGTTTGCCAGCCGCAGATATCGCTTCGAGTGCGGCACCCGGAGTCTCCCGGCATTCTCTCTCTCTCTCTCTCTGTGTCTGCGGTCCCTGTTCCACTTTGCTCTCGCGCGCCCCCTGCTTTTCTTCTTGTTCCGGCCGTTTCACCCCCTCCCCCTCGTATACCCCCCCCCCGTTCCGCCGTACCACCGCTCTTGTATCACCCTCGCCGATCCTCCTCGGCCCTCTCTCTAACGAGTTATGTTTCGCGCTCTCGTCGCGAAACTTCGGATACGAGATTACCGTGCTGGTCGCCCACTCGAGCACCGTTCCTCGACATTATGGAAAACGCGAGACGAGACGCTTCCCCGCCGCGCGAAGCTACACAGAGCCCTCGAGTCTCCTGGAGCATCGGCGCGGCGCGGAGCGCGGTTCTCCTTGCCGTAGCGTCGGAACGAGATTTAATGCGCGTTCGAGGCTCCTATCGTTATGGTTACCGGAATATATCGACGTCTACCCCGGCCCGAACTAGATGCGCGTATTTATCTCGAACGCGACCGACACCGGGGAAAGAGCGAGATAGCCAGGATCTCGCGACGACGCGCCGCGTCGCGCCGCTCGCTTGTAACAATGCCTCTTGATTCCTCCGTCGAAGGGTGCAGATATCGAAATATCCGGGCGAAGTGGAGTGCACCGATAACGCGGTGACGGAAGAGTGCCGAAAGTCGACGCGTATCCTTTGCACCAAAAAAAAAACCCGAAGGAGATTGCACCACTCTTCGCTGGCGCGTCGACGCAACGCCTTGCTGTCTTCTCGATCTGTAATCATTAGATTCGTACGCTCGGTAGACAATATTTTTAATGTACAGAGCGTTCGGTAATTGGTGATGCAAACATGGAAAAATAAGTCTTTATTTGTCGAGAAGATCGACTTTGAAAATGTTGAAAATACACGTGTCATTGACAAGAATCGTCCGACGCGTCTGATCACGACCGACCTATTCTACTTCCTGCGTATACTAGAGCACGCGAACACGATGGATCTTTAAAGTCGATTTTCTCGAAAACGAAGTCTCGAATGAAAACTTTTCGCTTGTACCACCAGTTACCGAACACCCTGTATATTGTTTAAAAGGAAAAAGAAGAATTTTCTCTCTACAGCGTCCTGAGATATTTGTAAGAACAGGTTTCAACCCCTATTCGGGGGTTACTTGAAAGTCAACCCGAACATATATAAACATGGAAATTCTGTGTTTCAGGGAGGGGGGAAGGGGCGTAGAATAGAAAAGCAGAGATGAGAGTGGCGTAGATTGACAAAGTTCGTCGCAGTGGATCGATTCGACGCGTGTTGAAGATTGATCTCAAGTTCTTCGGCGTCGAATAGGTTCGAATTTCCTTGAAGCGAGGTGCGTCGGCCGCGATATCCGGTTTCGACGAGGAACAACCGAGCGAGCGAGCGAGCGCGGGCCTCGCGAGTCGCAGAGAGCGGTAGAAGATCCGGCAACCAGCGAGAGAGACCGTGTGCATATCTCGAGTTCAAACGAGGATCGCATGCACGAAGCGTTTCGTGTCGCGGCGGCGTTGCTCTTTGCACCCCTGGGGACCGCCCGGCTGCAGGACCCCGAACGGGAGAACACTCCCGTCGACGTAATTTTTTAAACGTTCAACGATAACGTTCCTCTTCTTGTTTTATGGACGAGGGACGAAGTCCGGGAGCGGTTGGTTCGGTGGCGTGTACGAGGATCGTGCTCGTGGCGACGCCTCTCCTCTCCGGACACGTTTTTGCTTGGTCTTTAAGGCTGCCTGCAACGGAACTCCTTCATATTTACGAGAACCGAGCCCCCGTCGCCGTAAAAACTCCCGTATTCGGCCGGTCTATCCGATACTCGTCATAGCAGTAACCTCTCATCCGCTTTCCGCACATTCGCCGCGCAGCGTGCCGTACCCGGTGAACTTCGTGTCGAAATTGTGGAAATTATAATAATTTTATAATTGACACTAACCCTATCGGTCAAATGACCGGTTTTGTATTTTTCATTTCACGATTATTAAAATTGTAAAGCTACTAACTATAAAAATTGCACAAAATCTAAACGAACAGATCCTTGTCATTTTTAGTGCTCCGTAGATTCAGTGTTAACAGAGATTCTCGTTCGGGTTTTAGCTTCCTGTGCACTTTGACCTCTTACTGTCTGCTCTTCGGCATCTTGCTGCTTCTTTCTTCGAGCGGCGAGTTTAAATATACATTTATCGATTCGTTGTTTTGTTCCACGGATTAACCCCATAGCTAGCTAAATTTATCTGCTCGCGTTTAATTCTGATATGTCATCCGTCCGAAACCATTAATGCGAAGTTATCCTATTTCCATGATCCACCACCCTTCTGTTACAACCCGGCAGTAAAGAGCCCTTCTTCTAGGGGCACTGGGATTTTATTGTGCGCCGGCTTTGAGTGACGCGGGAATTAAATCAATGATCCCCGTTTAAGCGCCGCGTCGGAGAGGATTGACATTATCAATGTCGATCAATCTCGGATTTTTCTAGGAGATCTGGGTTACCGGAGGCTGCTGAATCTTTCATGGACGGATTAAATAAAGGTTATCGTACTATCTTTGGCTTGTCCTCTTCCTTTGCATTTTTGGCAGTTCGATCGCCGCGCATCGAGTCGGAGGAACGAGGCACTCGAGATGCGAGCGTTTGTTTATCGATGCGACCGAGTGAAACGATGCAGATGTCTCGGCAGACGTCCGTTTCTGTGAGCTCGATCTTTCTTGCACGGCTCTGGTGCTATACGATGCACGCTTCTCGCGGTATTTTCGTCCGTCGGATACGTGCCCGTAAGATCGGACAAATATTTCGCGCGAGCGGCAAATGTCAGACGAATAGTCTGCGATGTAATGTCAGGGGTTGCGACTGCATTATTCACGGGCTGTCTCGAGTCCCGTTCGATTCTCCGTTTTTTCCTTTCTCGTTACGTCGAAATCAAAAGTACAATTTATTCTCGTCAGAACGTTCTATTAATAACCACGCTGATAATCACTGTGTCGCGTTCAACGCGATTCTACGTCGAGTGGAAAATCTCGATGGTTCTACGGCGCCGCCGCGAAGCCGGGACACCAGCGAGATAATACTTCAGACGGACCAGAAACGGTGTGTGCACGAAGCCGCGGCATTAGCAACTTGGCGAGAGATGACCATAAATCCGCGTGAAAACCGGAAACTCTGTTTGAAGCTGATTGCGAGGCTGTTCTATTGTTTTGTATCCATTTCATGCTCGTGCCGAAGCTCTGCCCGCGTCTCCTCTTTTATCGGTCCTGAAAACTCTCTTTGTATCACTCATGATTATTAAGAGACCGCTGAAATTATAAATATATTCTACGCGAGGAGATAACGCGCGATGGCAGAAAGAGAGAAATATTTTCTCACAGAAGGTTTTCTGTTTCGGAAAAATTGGGTCAAAGATTTTTCGAAGCCGAGTACCATTGAATGGAGCGTCTGATCACGGCTGGCCGTTTCTACTGCGCGTATACATTCAGGCGCGCCGCTGAATACCCCTCTCTGTTTACGACTCAATGATTCTACTTATCAAGTGTATACGCTGCACGCGTGCTACCGCGTACGCGGAAGTTACCGTGTCCGATCGCAGCTCACTGTTTCTACTTATAAAGTAGACATTACCTTGCGTGTAATTTCGTGTTTCAGAAATTGACGAACATTTTACGGGACCATTAATTTCTGAGGTTCGGGGAACGAAGGTAAAACGAAATTCAACGTAGGAAGAAGAGGATCCTGTAGAGGGTGTCACAAAATTACTTGACAAACCGTAGCGCGATTCTACACCCCCGAAAAAAATTTTGTTTTTGCATAATCGTTTTAATCGTTAAGCGATAAAAAATGTTGGTCTTTCTTTGACCTCGTTTATCACGTTCAAAGTCAATTTTTTTAAGATAAATAAAGGTTTTTTCAAGTCAATTCAATTAAATTTAGATAAAAAAGATTTAACCGCGAAATTCAAGGTCAAAGACAGTTTTGCGGAAACTTTCTTCTACAGATCTTCGGCGATCCGAAGACACGGAATACGCCTATGCCGAGACGAAAGGTTTTCTTTACACCCTGTACAAGGCATTACGAGTTCGAGATTTTTGCGGACAAGCGAACGAGGCGCGCGGGTGGACGGCGGGAACTCACGGGGAATAATCGTTACCGAAGTTTCGGCTCTAGGACGAATCTGGAATTGGCTGACCAAGATCCGTGAGGGAGCCGCAGCGGAAGTCGGCCGATGAATCGGACCGTAGGAACTTCCCATCGAATTAGAGAAAAGTGTTCTGGCGGCGTCCCGCTTGCACCCGCTACGACAAACTTCCCCGTTAATCTCCTGGAAACCCCTACGGGTCTCGATTTATCGACGATATCCGATACGCGGAGCTTCTTCCTCCGATTTATTCCACCCCCCACCGCCGCCACCACCACCACCACCTTTTCCTTTCCATCGTTCTCTCTTTCGTTTTCGTCTCTCTCTCTCTCTCCCTTTTATTCCCCCGTTTTCACAGTACGGTCGTTTTCCTCTTTTTCGTAATATACTCCGATCAGACGTTTTACAATGAATCCGTTGTTTCGACGGAGGGACTTGTGGGTACAGGCCTCGCCGTCCTTACGCGGAATAATGCCGAGAGCGGAGCGTGGCGGAGCTGAGCCGAGCGGAACGCGACACGGCGCGGCGTTGCTGCGGGAGCGAGATAAGATCGATTTTTCGCTGGGGACGGCGAGAGTCTTGGGCGATTGTCTCTCTCTCTCTCACACACTCTCGGCGTGCTGTTCGCCGTTTTCGAGATCGAGATATTTCGTCTGGTTTGTACCCAGCCGGCCCTTTGTTGCTGGAACGTTGTCGGGTTGGCCGGGCGCCCGTGAACAAAACTGAAATTGATCGAGTCGAGCGTGTTCGTTGCCGCGAAAAACCGGTCGCCTGGATTGGGTGAAACCCTGCTCGAAGACCGACTCCGTCACTAGCTTTCTCTCTCTCTCGTGCTCATTACTTTGAATTATTCGAATAATATTTCCCTGTCTGGCTGTGAAATCAATGCGTCCGCCCGGCCGATGCATAATTCATGGCATAGTATCGGACAGATCGGAGATTAATAGGCCTGATCAGACGCTCTCTAATCGACCGCTTACCGCCTACTTTCGGCTTCCTTTCTCCTCTCCCGTCCTTCTTTCCTCCGGATTCTCTCTATCTTTCTCAGTTCCTCTGTCCTCTTTTCCCTCGGAACCTCTTCTTTCGCTGTTCCTGCGACGCCGACGGCCCTCTTTATCTCGTCCCGAAGCTGTCCCACACTTTCGTCCGTTTTTCCACCGCGAAATCGATAGGTCGCCCCCGGGAGAGGACGGATTCGAATGATTCCGAGAGCAGCAGCCACCGCGGAGATTCAGGATCCTCCATCTCGCCGAACAAGAGAAAGAATCTTTCTTTCTTTCTTCCTATTTTTTTCCTACCGTCGCGTCGTCGGCCTCTTCGACGGACCGAAGAAACGGACGGTCGTTCCTTCCCGTCCGTTCATTTGTTTCGACCGCGAGCCGATTCGTTCACGTTCAACGTTTACTCGACAGGACCCCCCGGGATCGTTATTATTATTATTATTGTTGGACTCCCCCCTTGAATCTGCTAATAAATGTACCGGACGCGTCGCATCTGACATCGAATACTGGAACAACGTTCCTTCTGTCGGAAAATGATTTAATGGTTTCAGTTCAATATGAAGATTTCTTTGGTATCGCAACATTTTTATTGATTCGAGGAAGCTGATGATCCAATGATTTTGTCATTGTTATCGTCTAACTGTGTTGACGCAGACTGGTCTACCAAAGAAACGGCAATGGCTCGGTGCTAAGAAAGAAATTACTGAAACGAAAACTCCTAGATGGTCGACCGTACCGTAAATTCATCCGTAAGGTTCTTGCCTTTACAGTAATTATCATTGCAATGATGGAACCAATCGAATGATCGTCGTACCAGTATAAAATCGTCGAATTGTATATAAAGTTGTATAGCCAGCCTATTAGCCGCACAGAAGACGAGGAGATAACAAACTAAGATTTCGCAACTTGTTGAATGGGGGGCGAAAGGATTGGAGTCGGTAGATTTACGAAAGTGGAAATTGTAGTACGTGGGGAACGTATAAGAGAAGGGACTTGAAGTTCGGTGCTGTAATGGGATCGGAAAAAATGTTGGATGGACTGTGAGAAGTCTAAATTGTACGAATACAATAGGGTCGTGGAAAATATTGCCAAGCTGGATGTAGACACAGAAATTTAAACGAATTGGGACAAGAAGAAACGAAAAAAAGAATAAGTCAGACGGAGATAGAACCGAAAATCGAAGAGATCGATCACTGTACAAGGCTGCAGGTTTCGCGTATAATGGGCCGGGATAAAATATCAGAAAAGAATCGACGGGAGAATGAAATCTGCATATATAATGGAGGATCGGGGGAATATTGTGAGACGGTTAAGGCCGGAGAGCTCGGGGCAGAGGGACGGGTGCGTGGGAGAAAAAGGGCTGACTAGGTGAAGGGCGGTGGAAGTTTCGAGGTACACCGGTACAAAACAAAAAAAAAAAAGAGCGCATCGAGAGATCGATAGGGCGGGAATTCGAGCGGATCGCTGACGGATCAACGCCGTGGAAAATTGACTCGCCGATAGGTCATCCCGATTCCGGCGACGACTTCAGGACAGGATAGGTATGCGGTGGACGAACAATTTCGTTCGGCGGTGTACGTTATCCGTCCAATTAAGCCGGGGTCTGTGCGAGCAAGAGAAAGAGAGTGGCGTGGCAGGGCGGGGCGAGGAGGGAAGGTACGAAGAGCGATCGTTAAAATCGTTTCTCGATGAAGGGAAACCGAGGGAATCCGTTTTTAAAAGAAATTACGCGCGAAACTCCGGACGTCGGCCGGGCTTATCCGGTGCCGTGGGTCGGCGAAGCTCCGCCTCGCCGCGCGGACTTCGGCCAATAAAACTTTGCCCCTCGCGCAACACGCGGGAAAGAAACAATTTTGGCCGACGCTCCCGCGTAAAAGTCCTAATTGGGGCGGGGTCGCACAATCGGGGATAACTTTGTCGAGTTCGACTCCCGGAAATTAAGCGACGTGACGTTCAAGCATAAACGCGTCGCGAGAAGCAACGGCGAGGCGAGGCGATGCGAAAAAATCGGCCAGGATGAAGTTTAAAAAGAGCAGCTGCGTGGCAAGAAGACGGAATATCGCGCGTTTGGCTCCAGTTAGCCGAACTTGCGAGGAACGAGTCGGGAATACATTTCCCGCTCCGGCTAGCAAGTAGACGAGGACACAATGGCAGAAACTTTTATGCCGCAGTATCGCGGCGCGGCGCGACGCGACGGGCCAACGATTTCGGGCCGCTCTCTCTGTCGTCAGAATTGCCTGGCCAACGCCGTCGTCGCCACCGCCGATTCAGAGAAGAACGATCGGGCGAGCTTCGCCGTCAACCAAGAAGACGACGACCACGACGGAGACCGGTGACCAAAGTAGTCCGGTTTCCCTCGAGCCGCGAGAGAATACGCGCGACCCTCCCGTTAGACAATTCGCGGAACTGTTCTTCTTGCTTTCTCCTCCCACCGATTCTCGTCCCGCCCCCTCCCTTCGTCCTCCGGTCCCGGTCTTTGCCGGAGTCGTGAATGTGGAACGCACCAAGAGCCAACGGGAAAGTTTCCTCGAGACGTTATCGGTGTTTCCGCGAAGATTCAGCCGCGCTATTCTGGACAGCTTTGAGACGCTGACTCGGCCGGAATTGCCGGCAATTTACCCATTACCGAGAGCCGAGTCCCAGCCCCCTGCCACTCTCTACTCCCCCACCACCACCCCCCGTCCTTCTCGGATCGCTGCAGAACGCTTAAGAGCGTTAAAAGTGTCGCTAACGGAGAATCGATGACGATTACCGTCCGCGGTTTAAAAACGTGCGGCGACCACAGACACACTGTGAGCTCTCGGCCGAAATTCTGCAATCGGCAAAAGGGATTCGTTCAATAATCACTTGTGTACTGGGAGAGCAACGCGGCGGTGTACACACGGTCCGCCGATTGGTATAGTTTTCCCAGATGTCGGCTATACGTCACGGGCGTGCACGTCGAGAAACGTTGTGCGCGCAGCGGTTATATCAATTTTCATCGGGCGCGTCCCGACGTCCCTTCCGTTTCCGCGTCCCCTGCCACTCTTTGCTCCGCGAACCGGCAACGACCTTATAAATTGCCATCGCGGCTGCTAACTAACCGTGTAAGCTTGTTCAACGAAGAACGACGACGTGTTATCGGGGGACGCGGCGCTACGTCGTTTCCGACGCGATCGATTCGTTTCTATTCGATTCGCGCGATTTTGCGAGAAAAGCACTGACTGGCTATCGCGTCGCTCGCCGCGGCGATTATTCAAATATTTCTGGAGAATCGCGAGAAAACAGCGGACACGTTTAACAGATGTAGCTAATAGATCAGTAGATACATTTAATATTTCACTCAAATTTTACTAATAAATTTTATACTGTGGAATTAATAATAAATTTTATTCTGTGCGATTATTTTTCAAGATATTCCGTCGACTCTCGGCAAGATCAGAGATTCAAGTCAGCCGTATACATAAATTACCTCGCAGGACACCCATTTGGCTCCGTAGAGACCGAGAGCAAGAAAACCACGCCTATATGGGGTAACCACGCCTACTTAGGGCAAGCAGAGTCCATTTTACACACAGAGAGCACGATAGATAGTCCGCTATCCTATTCTCCGGTGTTAATTGCTCTGAAATATTGCTTCTACAGTTAGTCTAGAACACACTTGTTGCTCGAGCCTCGTCTCTAAACTCGTCGTTAACTATCCAATCTTGTCGCTGTCGATTAGAATCACGCTATTCGAACGAAAGAGCGACTAACTACGATTCGCAAAAAATCACAATTACATTCAAATCGCCAGATAATAATTTCTCGACTATACTCGGTCAGGAGCGACGGCAACGAAGCCACACCTACCTACCAGGCACAAGCCACGCCTACTCTAAATAGAAAGAGGATGATAAACACGAGTGTTCCGTCCTGGTTACATCTAAATCGCCGTCTCCAACGTTATCTTCTCCGCGGCACGGTTCCACGGCGGAGAAACGAGGTCGACCAGGGCAATTCTCGTTTGAAAGCTGCTCATACCTCGAAATCGAATTGCGCGATGCGAAAAACTCGCGTCTTTGGAGAGGTCTGCGGGTACCTCCCGCGGTGGGAAGACAGTGCGCGGCGCATCTGCCTCAAAAATGGAGAAAGCGGCGCGAGAAAAAGAGCGAGGAGACGAGGGAGTGAAAGAAAGAGCGGCGGCACTGGGCGGAAAATGTAGACGAGTCGCAACGCGGAGAAAAAGTAGCGCCGCGCCAGCAGGAGGCATATAATGGCGAGTATTACGGGCACTTAGTCACTTTTGTGCTTCGGCCGGCATTGTGCCGAGACAAAAGATGGCGAATCCCTGGGAGCGATTCAACTGTCCCGCGCGAGCCAGTCGTCGGCACTCGAATAACTACGAGGGGCTCGGGGCTAAATTAAGCCGGAGCGGGCTGGCGCGTATTCGCGCGGCAATTCGCGAGCGT
This sequence comes from Lasioglossum leucozonium, assembly GCA_028454225.1. NCBI lineage: Eukaryota > Metazoa > Arthropoda > Insecta > Hymenoptera > Halictidae > Lasioglossum > Lasioglossum leucozonium. The sequence goes on along the minus strand of CM052220.1, from coordinate 2,948,830 downwards.
TCACCGATACTCGCCCACACCGGCTCCCTCTGGTTCCCTTCTAGCCGCCTACCTCCCCTCCCCCTCTGTTTTCGTCGCTGTTACGGTCAGGATACGCTTGCACGTTTACCGGTTGCAAATGCAAGAGCCGTCTCCTCCTCCTCCCCGCCCTTCCCCCGCCGATACGCATTGTGTGCCGTTCCCCTTTGTTATTTTCTTCTGTCGCGAGCTTACGCGGCACGCCGCCGCCGCGCCCTTGCCTTCCCTTGATTCGCCTCCTTGTCTCCTGCCGAGACGACCACGGCGACACCACGGGCTTCTTTTCTTTGCTCCTTTGCTTTTTCCATCCCTTCCTCCACCGACGCGACGCGGCGCGGCGAATTCGTTACGCTTCCGGCTACAGACGTTAGTTACCCTACCCCCCCGCGATATTATTCTTCCGTCTCTCGCCACCCCCGATCGTCCTTGCCGAGCCTCGAACCGAGTCCCGTTTCTCGCGTTTCAACGTTCCGCGAGACGGTCCGGCGACGACGAATCGTCGAGCGACGACTGCTGCACCGCTCTTGCATCGGCTTTGGAAGCGTGTCTCAGAGCCCCGATAATTTTCCATCGAAGAACGTCCGAGAGAGGCCCCGGGAAACCAGTCGAAGCAAAGTTACAGAGAGAAATAGGCGGAGAACGCGCGGTTCGGTAGACCGCTCGTAGCGAGCGAGCGAGCACCGCCCCGGCTCTTTCATCTCGAACATCAAAAGGCAATTCCCGAAATTATGGAGATTTTTCCGAAGAATTTCGCGAAATCGACGTTATTCCGGGTAGGGTCGCGCCCTATCGCGTATTCTTTGTCGGGAGGGAAGCGGGTCGGTGGGTTGGGGACGGAGAACAGGGCCGATGAACCAACGGGAACCGCGAGGAGAGCAGAGAGAGAGAGAGAGAGAGAGGGTCACGCGTCGGTCTTCGAACAAATGAGAGGTTATTTCTGCCGGCAGACGGATGTACTGGGTGTCTGCTAACCGAGTGCACCCACGGACCACTGGTTCGCTCTATGGGAAAATGTGAGTCGCGAAGGAACTGCGGTTGTTCGATCAGTTCTTCATTCGCAGAGGACTTCGTCGTAGTCGTGCATGAGTCGACCTTTAAAACGTCCTTCAGCGGTTGAAGTTCAGCCATCTTAGTAGGCAAACCTAGTGCTGCCATCGGCCACGTCGCGGTATATTTTACTAGAAGGTTTGCCATGGCTTGCCTACCAAGATGGCTGAACTTTAACCGCTGAAGGACGTTTCAAAGGTCGACTGCCCTTCCGTCTTTCGATTCAACCCCGCAGAACTAGGCGCCGTCCTTTAGCTCCATGATCAATTTTTTTTTTACTTAAATTCTTTTAATCCGTCCAAGCGAGGAAAGTCTACTTTCCGAGATATTTCGCAACCCAGAGGGTGCAGAGCCGCGAAACCGAATTGTACATTTCCGTATAAGAAATTTCAGCATGCGAAAATTTTGCAGCCCGGCTACGCCTTAGCAGACACCTTATATATTCGGCGGCCTGCCCCCAGCCTCGACTTTGCATTTTCACGTTGAAACCGAGCGGATTGGCGCCCGGTTCCCTCAGCTATTCCCGAAGCGGGAGCCAGCGTGCTAAAGAGTAAACCGAAAAGACGCGGCGCAGACTTTTGCTATCCTGGATCCACGCGTCTTCGTCTCGATCCGTCGATACCTCGGACCGCGCCAGGTAACTCATCTACGTAACCGGGTAGCGTTTAATCCCCTTCTACATAATCGCTGGCGGCGTTGCTCGCTCGTTCGCATCCAGCCGGTCTGGCGATTTTTCGAATGCTCGTACCCGAACCCAAGCAACTCGTTTTCGACTGGATTCCGTGCTCTGCAGCGGCGTTATCGTCGAATGGCGAAACTGCGCTCAAAGCGTTTCGAGGAGAACGGAAAATGTGGTAATAGGTACGCCACCGCGCCGGACGAGTAGCTGCCAGCCCCGAGAACCAGCCAGCCAAGATCTTGACGAACCATTTTGGTCAAGTTTTCCTGGCTCGAGCGTTTCAGCTCGGCTTTTTCACCGCGATCCACGGATCCCCGAGCTTTGATTGTTACTAATGCACCGCGAAAACTTCCTTCGACGTTCACGGAACGCCGCTGCGATGGGAAATTGCCGGAAATCCGCGGAACGATGTCAAACTACCGCGCGATTGCTCGAACCGCGTGTGTATCTCGACAGAAGCGCAACGATCTAAATTCGCGAAACTCCACTGCCGCCGGTGTAATCATTGAAATTACAATTATTGAAATGAATAAAATTACAGTGGAACCTCGATTAACCGGGTTAATTGATTAATTTTTTACATTAATTACTTACATAGAAATTGATTCGATGTATTCCTTTTATCCAACCCCATTTTGGAAAACAGTCGCTCAAAATCTAAGAGCTTCGTTATTTGTGCAAGCTGAAACATTTTGATCGCTTTTGCTGCTCGCTAGTTTCATTGTTAAGAATGTTTTCTCTCGAATTTTGTGAAAATTAGGATCGGCGTACCCGCGCTGATCCCCGGGCTCGCGTCTCAATGATTTCCGAATGGGAACGAAGGAGGTCCGTCGGAATCGTACAGGGAATCCGGGAGGGACGAGTCGCTCGATAAACTATATCATCCGACGGCACTTGTCGCCCTCCCACCTTGCCCCCGATACCTTCGCCCTGGATGCATCAGAGTTATCTTTCGGTCCCGGGTACAAGCTGCATCGAGATCCTCCTGCGCTTTGTTCCTATGGCGGAAACGACGGAGCAGATCGACCGCGTATACGACGGGACATTAGAGGACCGGCGCGATAACGTACCGCCTCTCGCGCACCTGGAAAAAGATCGCCGCGGGATACGATATCGTCTCGTAAAAGCCATAGACACATATTTTACGTGCGTCCCGTAAAATTATGCGGATACGTCCACCGTGCGGGTCGGTCTGCCCGGTGCAATGCCGATCCGATATCGCGACATACTCCTCGATCGGATTCCGCTTCGCAGATTCGGTAAACGTCCGCGGGAATGTCCTTTCGTCCACTTCTTCCGGATGATAACAATGCAGACGATTCCTCTTTCGATCATTCTAATTAGAGAATATAATATTGTTCAATATCAATTTAAAACTCATTTCTAATATTATCGTTGAAATCGTTTTTCCACTGATTTCAATTTCTCATCATCTCCGTTCGCTTCTCATATCACAAATTCGTGCGCTTCGCAATATTCTGCCACCATTTCTCATTTTTCATTTTGGGTTTTGATTTCTTGTTAAGTATACCGTATTGTTACTTAATTCGTACTACTATTCGCTTACCAATTCAATTCCACTTCTCCTTCACAAATTCCTCAAAAATTTGACTCTTTCAATCTGCTTTCAATTTTGTACATACCATTTTTATCATATCTGCATAAAATCCGCGGTCCGGTTACAGTAAACCGCATAACATTCAGAGAACCCATGATTTTCTTCAGCTAAATTGTTTCAGTATTTCATACAGCAGGTACGTCTCATTTAATAAAACATTTTAACAAGGCTGGCAACCAGCGAAATAAATCTCGCAGGAGAACGTTTCAAAGCGATTAGTTGTGGAGTGTCCCGAGGTGCATGAATTTTATGTGTGCTTGATGCGTTCGCGTTGTTGTCTGTCGCGATTATATTTTGATGATAGAACATTTTCGAGAAACGAACGGACCAGCGTAAGAACGTAGCTGCGCGAATCTATTATCAAACAGAGTAGAATTACTCTGTTCAATAACAAGTTGCGAGTAATGTCTCGATATTCTCAAATTCGTTTAATTTTTATTCGTAGTATATTCGAGGTATTCATGCAATTTCCAATTAGACAAATTTTAAGACGGTGGAATGAAATAAAATCCTCTAATGAGAACAATCTTCGAGAAGCAAGTAAACATCGTACTAAATTCTATCGAGTTTTATGTACTAGCATTTTTCGAAAATTTTCAGACTGCGTAAAGATCCGCGGTCCATCGATAATTGCCCTCGCACTAATTCCTTTTGAGAAGCGGTTGGCCTTCGATTTCTGCAAATTGCAGATGCGCTTGGTGCAAACGCCGAGAAATCAGAAACAATCGTGTGAATCTAGATCGAGCGTCTAACACGCACCGCGATGGATCGAGTAAACCGGGGACTGGTTGAAAGTCAGCCGTGTGCAAATGCGCGCGAAACGAGATTCCTTCGTTAAAAACCCGTGCGGAATAGCTGGATTGGTCCTCGGCTTGTCTCGAGTGATGGATCGGCGTCGCGATTTCGCGCGTCGCGGCGCGGCGTCGGTATTTCCGGCGTGCTCGATCGGGATTCTGATGTATTCGGGGAATCGTTGGTGTCTCGCAGGAGAGGTTACGATTAACGGAGGAGCCGAATTGATTCGGCGGTAACGAGGGAAGAATTCTCGGGTGGCACGGGGGTCGTCGACGTCGGATTTCGCCTCGTCCCCGATTCGGCGGAGTCTGCGTCGCGCCTCGTTTCCGGCGAGCCTCGTGGGGACGCGATTTGAATAATCGCGATGGCTCTTGAATCGGAAAAAAGTGTCAATCTGCAGCCCTAGCGGTCGGAGGGTGGGGGGTGGGGAGTGGGTGATGGCTGTGGCGCGCGGATCGGTAGGAGAATTGAGAGACAGAGGAGAGAACCGCGCGAGAAACAGGAGAGAAACACAAGGACCTACCCCGGGTACCATTAACGACGCGGACGCCGCGTCGGAACGACGACAACCGAGACCGGAGACCGACCAATTACCGTTAATCCTCGTTAATCCGCGTCTCTCCAATCTGCATTCCTTTGTTCTTCGTTCGGGCCGCTTCGCGGGCCGACTATCGCGACAGTTTACGACGGGAATATCTCCGGGTTCTGGGCGGATCAGCGGCGGGGAAAGAGGGACGGGGGAAAACTGCGAGGCGCAATACCGTGGAGCCCCGTCGAGCGTTGAAACCGTGCCGAGGGCGGAGACGAGCCGGAAACGACGGGATTCCTATTCTCGGCGAAATTTTGCGCGACTATTTCGTCGTCTCGATCCCGACCGATACCCAGTGACGGGAAACGACGCGACGCGGCCGCTCGCGGAACCGTGCGACGACGTAACGAGCGCCCGTGTTCGATACACGTCGAAGACGAGGCGTCTTCGCGTTCGACGATCGCGCGGGTGAGATAGAAAAAATCGGTCCCGGTGAACCGTGAAAATAATGACAGAGTCTCGCGATCGCGTCAGGCATCGCATTGTGTACCGGCCGTATTATCCTGCGAGGAACGAGCCGGAATTTTGGACAAGGTATCGACGAAACGAACAAACGGTATCGCGTCGACGTCCCTCGGTTGCGAACGCTGGTTACCGATCGATTTCCTCTTTCTCTATTTTCCTCTCTCTCTCTCTCTCTCTATTTCGCTCGCTCGCTCGGTATAGAGCCGACCGAAGGGACCGATTAAAACGCGCTCCGAGGGCGAGAGACCGTAGGACTCGCGACGATCCCCGCCGATCGATCGTTGTTGTTGCTCTGAATACGCTGCGCGACCAAGACGAGGGGAGAGCCGGACAAAGCGGCGACGCGCTTAGAAATGTTTGTCTCTTCGCAGGGACCGCGCGCATTGTCCTCCTCGCCGATGCACTACCAGCTACGCCCGCCTTCGATCAGCTGGACCACGACAATCAGCATCGAAAGTAGATGATGGTTGCGGTGTGTGCACGGACTATCCGTCGGGGAGAGAGGATTCCGAGGGATGGGAACGAACGATGGAGAGAGAAAGAGAACGAGAGAGACGCGCGTGATCTGGCTCGGAACGGGGCCGAAAGTTACTTTAAAACTATCATGCCGAGTGCGGCATTAGAACAGGTCACTTGGGCATCTCCGGCGCTGCGGACGATTGAAACTAATGCGTCCGACGAAGCTTTCCTCCGCTTCGTACGAGTGGAAAGATAACGCGCTCTCGCGATGGTATTTATCATCACTAGACAGCGGGTTTCATGCATTGACGACGAAAATGAGCGGGTGCAATTTAAACATATTGTTGTATTATTTTCAATCCAATAAACATATTAGGAAAGAAAATAAGTTCGTTACAATTCAGGCGGACAACTTTGATTTTGCATAAACATCCTAATCATCAGTAATTAATCAACACTCGCATAAAACATAAAGACAGATTCGAGACGAGCCAAAGCCGAAGTAGAAATTTCGATTCTCCGCAACCGATGTTCGGAGTACAGGTTCTCCAAAACAGTGTCAAGGATCGAGATCGATATTACATGAGCCGTCGTGCCACGATCGACGCTCCGCGGCGAACAACGAGGGATCGAGAAAGAAGGATCGCTGGGTCGTCGATCTAGAGAGAAGAGGCGCACGAGCACCGGCGCTACCGGTCGCGCGCTCCGTTCACATTGTTACCATAATCGGCCTCGGTTGGGCCCATTGTTTGTCATTCAATTTTCCCGCTGGATATTCACCGCGGACAATGCCGGCGGTGCAGTATAAGTCGCGGGGAATTACACGGGCGAACAAAGCTCGTAAATATATCTGTTGAATCGTGAAAAACGCGTCGTCGCTCCGTGCAGAACAGAGCGCAGCGTCGCGTCGCGTTACGACGCTTCGCCTCTGCACGCGCGCAGTGCAAGTCTTTTGTAGTTATGGTGTGCTTCTAAAGGAGCATGGTGACGTCGGAACGGGAGCTGGATCTGGGACGAGACGATTAAGTTGACGAGCAACGGCAGCGCATTGAAACAGTGACGTACCGGAGCCGTCGAGCTTCCGCTTTAAAAGCGTTCGCGTTCGCGTAATTTGTTCGGGGAAAAGTCAAGGACCGGTTAGCTTCTATGGTATTAGGTCGCTCCGTATGAAATTCAGCGCTGCTCTATAATAGCTGATTTATTTTTCTGGTAATTTAGACGCGCGCGCGGATCTTTCTCGGCGAGCAGCAGCGAACTGTCGAGAGGAGTTCGCGAATTGAGAGAGAGGATAGTTCGAATGTTTTCAAAACGTCTAGTTTAGAGGACAGAGTAAATTTAAAGCACACCGAACAGGCGAAACGAAGGATCGTACTCTTAAATAAACGACGAACGGTGGCGCGGCGGATACAAGAGACCTCTGCGAAAGAAAATGCTTTCAATCTGGATCGTGGGAGGATCGCTATCGCGGGCGACAGTTTCGCGAGCGCGAATCGGCGTAGCACGCCGAAGAGCCGCCACTCGTAAATCAGCGGAATTTCGCGGAAGGCCGTATCCGGACAATTTTATGATTTAATCCGGTGGATGCGCGAAGGCTGTGGTCGGCGGCAGCTTCGGGAAAGCGGGAGAGTAGGTATACTCGCGATATACCGACTGCACTCGCCGAGATGAATTTCGCGCGGCGCCAAATGGTGACCGCGTGTAAAAATGGTTTGCGGCGCGGCGCGGCGCGGTGGCCGCCGCCGGGATCGAGCACGACGGGATGCACGACGCGAAGCGACACGACGCGACGCGACTCGGCTCGATGCGACGCGACGCAGCCGTCCGACGCTCGACCAGCGTGAAATTTCAGGACGCTGACCGACGCGCGTCGCAATTTCTCCGAATTTTCGATCGGCTCGAGAGCGTTATTCGGTTAAACCGATAACGAAACGAGCCCTCGATTACGAGATTGACAGCGCGCGGCGTCCGTCCAATCGATTCCGAGCGGTGTGCCGGACCCTCGTAATTCCGACGAGTGACGCGGCACCACTCGCGGCACCACTCGCGGCCGTCGATTTTACTTCCCTCCCCCCCTCGCATTCATTCCGACGATCTGCGTATTCTCTCGAACCATTCAAGAAGCATGCGAACTTGGAATAATCTCGGAAAGACTACACTGCCCTGAGTGGACGTAGTTTATTCTCAGTGGGCGTAGTCTGTCCCGAGCGGGCGTGGTTTCCGCCGAGCAGGCGTGGCCCGATCACCGTCGACGTTTCCGAAACATCGACATGGCCCCACAACAAGCTCTCTTTACCTTGCCAGTGCTCCATATTAGACGCATACGGAGTTGCAGTAACAAGTCTAGATCAAGGGCGAAGGGAGGTAATCAACCTGACGCTCTTCCCATGCGGTAGGCGTGGCCTGAACCGAGTAGGCGTGGCATCGCAGCTCCGAATGTCGCTGGAGCATAGCCGCCCGACTACGGGGGACTCCAAACCGGTGAAATACCGATCGACGGAGTCTACGGAGACCGGGGTTTCTTCTGCCTACGAAGATTCTGCGATCGTTTCGCCGGTTCGGGATCGTTTGCCGGATCCGTCAGCCTTGACGGCGGATTAAAAATGGTCGCGAAAGGGCATCGTGTCGCATCACGTATGGTACACCCGCGTCGTAGACTCTCGCTCACGAAACGGAGGGATCGGCGTTCGCGTGACCGCCTAGACTCAGCCGAACTAAAGGTTTCTCGTATTTGTAAATCGCAAATCGAATTAAACTCTCAACCGGCACGCCATTCGGGACCCGCGAGTCCGCGCCGCGGCCGTATAAAAGGAAAGGGCCGCGTTCGACCGAGTCAAGTGAGTTGCGGAACGTATACACGACCTCTGTACCGCGTCTCACTTCAAACCGTGTGCGCCGGCACCTTTGATCCTTTTTGGTCGTGAGAGTTGCTCGCAACCTTTCCTCTTTTTCTCCTCTCTCTCTCTCTCTCTCCCTCTCTCCCTCACACACACACTCACACTCTCTCTCTCTCTCTCTCTCGCTTTTCTCTGCGACGGTGTGACGATCGATTAAGTACACGCGTCTTTCCTTCTGTTCTACTACCACCCTCGTCAAAGGGGACACCAATCGTCGTCGTCGTAGCCGTCGCGCGTTTTCCCTCGAACCCGAACCGGTTCGATTTGTGACGAGCAATCAAGGGCTCCCGTGTAACGAGCGTGTGCACGCGAAAACCGAGTGTCTTCGAGTCGTGTAGGGATGCTGATGCGCAACGACACCCTCTTCAACGGCCCGCTGGCCTTCGTCGGCGAGGAGAGCGGGTGCGTGCTCTTCCTTCTCTACTACTCCCTGACCACGGTAACCGTTTCGATCGGACAGGAGATCGAGGACTGAAGCTTTCTGTTATTTTCTTTCACGGCCGTTCAGGTATGTCCCGTCCATGCGAGAGAGGTTTCTGGGATGGAACGTGCCACCGGAACACTCAGACCTAGTCCACCCCCACTGGAGGGGATTCATCGCGCCCGGCAAGTTCTGGCACATGGGCCTGGCGCTCATATACTTCATGATGTTTGTAATGTCCATCGTAGGGAACGGATGCGTCATATGGATATTTAGCACGTAAGTGGACTGCAGACAATGATCCCTGACATAATAACCGGTGCTGTGCGTGCGGGCATTGTGGCGAAAGTGAACGCCATTGAACGTTTCTGTACACTATCGAGGAGTTACGTCTTCAAATGTTTAAATCAAATTCGTCGATAAATTGCGGATCTTCGTGAAAAATAAAACTGTTCCTCGTCAATTATAAGGGACAAGAGCCGAATGCATATTTTCGTTCTTTAATTATCTTAATTTCCTTCCGGTTTCAAATTACACCGATCCATTCTCATTATAATACAAATTGATATATCAAGATGAAAATGGTTAAAAGTATTTTGAGAATCTGAAAATACTATTTCAACGTAATGGATTTATTAAACATGACTTGAAATCCGCAGTTTATTGACGATTCAATTTGATCGCTGGCAAAAATTCATACGGTCCGTAAAGAATTTCGCGATTGCGAATCTTGAAGGGCAGTGGTGCCCTCCCTCGAGCACAGACGAAATCCTCCACCGAGAATCGATCGCGCGACGGTAGTCTACCGACCAGCGTTAACCCTGAGGACAACCCTCGACTTGCTTCGGGTTTGCTTTCAGATCGAAATCGCTGAGAACCGCTTCGAATATGTTTATAGTCAGCCTGGCGGTGTTCGACATGTTGATGATGTGCGAGATGCCGATGTTCCTGGTCAACTGTTTCGTGGAGCGAATGATCGGATGGGAATTAGGCTGCGACATCTACGCGCTGTTTGGCTCCATATCAGGAATGGGACAGTCGATTACCAACGCTGCGATCGCTTTCGATCGATACAGGTTGCTATCGTCGATCATCCTATCTCTAATTCTCATCGGCTGTTTATAACTTAACGAGGACTCGTTGGACACAGTTTCAACACGATTTTTCGTTTAGAACCATTTCCTGCCCGATCGACGGACGGCTGAACTCGAAGCAGGCCGCCGTGCTCGTCGCGTTCACGTGGTTCTGGGCCACGCCGTTCAGCGTGATGCCGATGCTGAGGGTCTGGGGTCGATACACCACCGGTAACCAAACGATATTCGCCCTTTCGCCAACCCCGAAGGCTGGGCCACTCGAGACTCGAACGGCAATGCAGACTCTGGTGGCCTAACCATCGGTTCCATGGTACAATCAGCGAGAACTGACCACCCTCGCTATACGGCGCCGGGTCCATTGAAACCTGAGCTTCGGTGTTAACGGGACTTTCGGTCTCCGGCAATAGTCGGTAATTTGTTGGACAGACAAATGGTGTCCGAAGCTGGACACCGGAAACTTCGAAATGGTATCGTTCGACGTTAAACCTACCACCGCCGGTCAAATGGCAATTGTTGAAATTTGAGAGACCCTTCCGTTGGAGACTGTTGAACAGTTTAAGCGAATGAAATTTTTGGAAAAATTAGACGTGATGAAAATAACAGCGAACGAACTCGCAAGTAGGAAAGACAACGAAGTAGAACAGGCCTGCATGGGCCTGGCACCGTTCTCAGAGAAACTATCAAACTCCAAGCGGAACGGTTCGTTTCATCATCAATCTCAATTCTTTTCAGAGGGATTCCTCACCACCTGCTCGTTCGACTTCCTCACGGAGGACCAGGACACCAAAGTCTTCGTGTCGAGCATCTTCGTCTGGTCCTACGTGATACCTCTGATCTTTATCATCTACTTCTACTCCCAGCTGTTGCAGTCTATCCGGAACCACGAGAAGATGCTGCGCGAGCAGGTCAAACTGTCTTTCAAAATGATCTTTCGATTTTCTCAATTTCTCCTTTCACCACTTGCCGCCTTTTGTCCTCTCTTTTCTAACAGGCTAAGAAGATGAACGTGAAGTCGCTGGTCTCGAACCAGGACAAGGAGAGGAGCGTCGAGATGAGGATCGCCAAGGTCGCGTTCACCATCTTCTTCCTGTTCCTGCTCGCGTGGACGCCTTACGCCACCGTTGCTTTGATCGGAGCCTTCGGCAATCGGTAGCGCTCGAACTTTATTTACCAATTGTATCGAATTTGTCAATTATAATTCTAACTCGTTGTCCCTTTCAGGGAGTTGCTGACTCCGATATCCACGATGCTACCCGCCGTCTTCGCCAAAACTGTTTCCTGCATTGATCCGTGGATCTACGCGATCAATCATCCAAGGTGAGGCTAATTTTGTTCAAGGGGTTTCCGCGGTGTTTAGAAAAATTTCCTGGATTCGGAGATCAGAAAGAAGTAGGGTTCTTCGTGACCGGTCTAGACAACACAGCAAAAGTATATTAACCGTGCGCGTCCAGGTATCGTCAAGAGCTGCAGAAGCGTTGCAAATGGATGGGCATTCACGAGCCGGAGCCCGCGCACGACACGGCCTCCGCCCAGACGGAGAAGGTCAAGTCGGACGACGCGTAGACCGTCGATCCGATCCTGTGGATCCGATCGCGGCGACGCGAGGCTCCTCTCATCGGGGCGTGCGCTCGAATCGCAACGAGCCGACCACCATCGTCGACCTCACCACCGTTGCGATCTCGGGCCAGGCCCTTTGCTTGTCACGGTTGGTCTGGAATCTCTAGATGGAACCGATCGGCTATGCAACCGGACTGCGAACAACACTTCTAGCGACGTGTACGCCGACCCAATCGATTGTACTCTTATTAAAGCGTTATTAAAAGCAAATTCAACGGCAAAACTTCTTCCTTGCTGTCGCATCCTTCTCTCTCTCTCTCTCTCTCTCTCTCTCTCTTGCCTCGCGATGGTTACCGTTGGACGTAGGAAATTCAAACCGCGTCGACGTTGCGCTACTTTACCTGAAACGCGTCTTGTTGTTTAAAATTAAATTCTCTCGCTCTTCTAGCACGTCTCCCTTCCCCCCTCACCCCACCCTCTACCACCAACGCCTCGTATAAAGAAGGAACGCTCGCGAGTGGTCTCTCTTTCGCTCTACCGTCGGACGCTTGTTATGAAAAATTGACAAGATCTCGTTACGCTCTCGTTATTCCGGCCCCTTTTAACGCACCTGGAATTTTCCTTGCCGAGATCCGGGCGAAAGGTGATACTTTGCTCGGGCAAAGCGCGACGTACAGCATCCCTCTTCTTCTTCTTCGTCTTCTTCGTCGTCGTCGTCGTCGCCATCGTCGTCGTCGTCGTCTTCTTCTTTTTTCTCATGCATGAATCTCGAAGCACGTACTGGCAGACGAGCCCGCGACGCTCCGTTTACCACCGGGCACCCAACGAAAATGGAACAACTTTGCGGCACGAGCGATGTATACGCGCGTCTACACGTACTCGATTCGTTTCCGCGTCGGTAACGGAATCGGCACACGGTTTTCCAGCTGGATTCGACGACGCTACGCTCTGCGCCGATGCGCTGGGTAAACCCGGCCGTCGCTGTGTCTTCTAGCTCGAATTTAGGTCTGATCGGTATAGTCGTATCGTTTCTGTCGCGAATAACATCCTGCAGTAGTCAATTGTGCGCCGATAATGGTCGAATAGTGTTCACATTAAATTGTCCTGCGATTTCATTATCGCTGATCGATAGACAGCGAATCTTTATATGCAAGATACAAAGGGCATAGCCGATTAAGATGGTCAAAACTGCCCTTAGAGGTTTTTCAATGGCTGTTGAACCATTCGAAAGCTGACCAAGGAAAATCCCTCTGTGTAAAATTTCAGCCCTTTAGCTTGTCTGTGAGGGTAGTTATAGGGTAAAATACGTTTCGCGCTTTTCCGCTCATTTTCCGCTCTCTGATGCATTCTAAAATTCTGAAAAAATGTGGCATATTTCGGGCCCTAAGGCGCATTTTATGGAATTTTTTCAGATTTTTTTGTTGCAAGGCACGAAGTTTCACTCTTCTCTTTCCTAATATGGTTAGTAGATTGAAAGTAGCGTAACAGTTTTCTTAAGTTCTTCTAATGTGTTTACCATTTGAAATTACCCCTATCAATTTTTCTCGTAAACGCATAAAATCCGCTGTCTAGTGATCAAACTATCCCGGAAGTTGCTGGCACCATCACCGACAGACGAGTCCAGAAATGAACCGTTCGAAATCCGGCGGCACAAGCTCGGAAGACGAGGGAGGAAGACGTCGGCCATCAAATTTTGACGATGAAGCTGTTCCAGAGCGCGTTCCTCCCGGCAAGTCTACGATGATTTCGATGAATTGATGGACGACATCAAAATGTGAATCGCATCGAAGAACCGTGACACTTTTGCTTGTAAAGTCGTTCGTCTAGCTGGGGGAATGGGGAGCTGTCACCATAGTAGATAAAAATTATGCTGGTGGAGTAATCCTTCGACCGTTGTATCCGGGGCCGGCTCCTATATTTTTTTTAAAGAAAATAGTGGCCAATGTTCGGGTGAGAAAAATAATAATCATTTTATTCAAAAAAATAATCTTGCAAGGCGCTTCGGCGCCCTGATGCTGTGCATCGCTGTGCAACCTTCTTTATTCGAAGCAATAATTATAACAATACTGAACCTTATACAGGGTGCGTCTAACGTTTGCATCTCAAATATTTTTCAAAGATACGTTAAATGTCTTGAGGACAAAGTTGAATGGTTCAATAGGGTTCTTGTTATTTTCTTTTAAAGATCTCAGGGCCACCTCCAATTATTAAAAACTGATCCAATTAAAAAAAAAAATATGAAGATACCGAGAAAATAAAATGGCGGTGAGGTGGAGGCGCGGAGGTGTCTCGAAAGGTGTGAACGCGTGACAGTCGAAAGTAGGCGCCGGTATCGTCGAGGGGAAGATAGCGTGTGGAGGTGTCGGGATCGGTGTCCCGGACCGGATAGCGGTTTTCATCGCGCCAGGATTCCGATTCATCGTGGAAGACAAGGCGATTACGCGACGCGTCCCGCGGAACCGAGTCCGTTCGCTCCGCTCCACGCTGCACCGCACCGCACCGCACCGCGCCGCGTTTCCACGCCGGCGAAAGTTTAGTCCTTCGAACGGCGAAGGATCGTGTACCTGCATGTAGGTAGTGTACTCGCGTGGCGGCCCGGACAGGAGGCGGAGTCAACGGATAGCCCGGCAGTTCAGTTAATATGCAGTTAGTACGTCATTTGTTTCTCGCCGCTGGGAGGGCTTATCGTAATCTCTGGCGTCACGGCTCCCCACGATCTCTCCCGCGTTAGCCAAGCTCGTTCGGTCGCTCGTCCTCGTCGCTTCCTCGCGAGCCGACACCGAATACTATCCTGCGATCCATCCGCTATCGATTCCACCGACCGCAGGATTGTTTCTACCATTTTCCCAGGCTGAACGATGCGAATCCTTGATCCTCGAACGGGCTCCCTTTATCCGATGTTCTGTTAACCCCTTGCCGTACCGTTTCCTTCACGGTTAAAACGTCTTCGTCCCCAAAACTGTCGTACAAGAGCAAAAGAAAATAACATATTTTCTGTACGGCTACATGGATTTTAATGCTGAAATATTGAATCGTAAGCGAATCAAATTTTATTTCATCTAAAAAGAATGGAGTGCCACGGTGTCCATTCGGTTGTGATGCACCAATTCCTCCACAAGAGATTTGGACAATGGAGTCGTGCAGCATGCGGGAACCCCAATTTGCGTCCGTTTGACTGTGTTCGAAGCTCCTCTAACGATGCTCGCGACACTCCGGAGGCTCCCAGGCATCGAAAGTCTCGGCTAACCGAAGCCCAGCCTCGGAGCGAACGCGTGGAAGCCGAAGAGTTTTTCCGGTTGTTTGACCGGGTTCGATGGTGCTTGCGGCCCAGATACACCGTCCGCGAGAAGGCGAAGGCAGAAGAGGCCGGGGCGCGGCGGTCGCCGAAGAAAGAGGAGGCGCGGCAGAGTGGCGGGTACACAGTTCGGCTAGGGCGAGGAGGATTCTGGGGCTCGCGAAGAAATCCTTGATTAGATGTTCCCGTCAAAGGAGCTCCCTCCGCTTTGCTCGGGGCTCGAAGAAAGAGGACGCGAGGCGGCTGGCGCCTGTACGACTGCGAACAGAGGAGAATGAAGAAGAAGAAGAAGAAATTGAAGAACGAGGGGGAATAGACTGAGAGGAGGATGGCCCGGCAGGAGAATGTGAACGTCGAGAGGCCGAGGGGGATCACGGGGACGAAAAAGAATCGGTTTGGAGAGCGAATTAAAAATTGTTCCAGTCCGCGAACACCGGAGAATCGTGAGGGCAGAAGGGTAGGGTCGGGAAGGGGAGGCGAACGAGGCAGCGTTTTAATCGAAGTGGGCTTGGGAGGGATTTCACCTTTTCGAGGATAGAAAGGAACGATCCCGCTCTCGCTCGGTTTAAGATACATCCCATCCTATTTCCCGGGGTCGCGTAGACGACGACGAAGACGACGACGACGATGCTGCCGACGACGACGACGACCAGTTATGGATGTTGAAAATTCAATTACGCGGGATTTATGACTGCCGGCGCTGGGCATATTTATTATCGTGGCATCTTCCTCTCGGCTGAACACGGTGTCCTCTGTTTCCGGCGGGGGCGCTCTTTCTCGAAGCTCTCGCGCCGAGCCGAGCCGAGCCGACGAGCGTTGCGCGCGCGATTCGATCGCGATCGATCGTCTTCGATCCACACCGGCGCCGGACACGGGCACCGCTTCTCCCAACACAACAGGCAGCTTCTTTCCCGCCGGAAACGTCTCAGACTAGCTTGCCGTCGACCAACAACGACGACGACGACGACGACGAAGAAGACGCGCGCTTCGAACACCAGGATTTATCGTTATTACACGCGTTCGCCATTATCCGGGGACCGCTCGAATGTTTTACAGCGGCTCCGGAGCTCCGCCTATTCGCAGCATCCTTTTTAAAGCTGTCTTAATCCCCGTTAAGCGCCGGGTAATAAACTCCGCGCCGCTCATTAAGAGCGCTCCCGGCTTTATGCGCTTTTTGTTCCGGCACCGCGGAGGCACGGGATGTATATTAACGCCGGGCGATAAATATCATCGTTATCGGCGGCGTTTCGCCACCTTGTTATCGCGTATTGATTTTCCCGCAGACGGGCCGAGAGCGTTCCTCTTCCTCGAGGAGCGGACACCATCGACGCGCAACCCATCGAAAAATACAGTTTCTCGCACGGTACTTCGCTCTTTCTGCGTCGTTTAGGCCGCGCGATTATTCGTTAACGTGCATCCACAGCTGTACACGCGCGACGTTTGCGGATAGACGGCTTCGCTTTGCGCGCATAATAGATTAATTAATCCTTTGACTGCGTACAGGACCCATAGGCGCGCTATGAAAGGTACTCCTCGTACGCTCTCGCTCTACCGACGCAAACGACGCCTAAACGCGGCCAGAGCTCCGGGATACGCGTTGCTTTTAGTCTGGCTGCCTTCCATCTGATCTTCTCTGCTTCATTGCACGAAGAAGCGTATGCTGGTTACGCCGTTTTCTTTTTAAACATCGGAAGAATTTACAACTATTTTCATATTGCTTTCGACCTATTAAATAAATTAGGGAAGATAATAAATTTAAATTTCACTGCAGTTTGTTGGAATTCACGTTGGAAATTTTTCTTTTAGGAGGATTAATATCGTTTGATAAATCTTTTAATAGAGGATCCGCCGTCTATTCGTGACAACACACAGGTTCATGAAAATATATTTAAAAACACTTGCGCATAATTATCAACCGCTCGAAACTGATTAAAATGATAAAAAGCGATTCTCAATGAGCCGAAAAGACCTTTTCGACGCGCAAGTACTGCGCGGTGCGATTTAGACGCGTACCAGTCGTTTAGGAAATCGCGGAATAGGAAATTCCAAGCTTTACTCGCTGTCGTCCCGCTGGTAATTGAACTTTCGCGGCGCGCGAGCAGCGAACACGGCTCCGGGGGTCCGGCGAATCGCGCGGGAGCGAAGTTTCCGAGCGAGGAAAGAAAACGGCGAAACTAATTTCCAAGCTGTTAAGAGCATTAGCAGGCTGGCCGGAGCAGACAGCAGACAGGCGTTAGCGTACGCCCCCGCTGCTCAAGAGAGCTGCGGAGAGTGTCTATTCCACCTTGGGCAAATGGGAATCGGCTTTCGTTTGAATTTCGCGTGTGTCCACTTTAGCATCCGTCGAGCAGATCGCTTCCCGATAGATCGATACGTGCGACACCGTAGATCTCGCGACCATCGATCGATCAAAAAATTCTAAACGGTCCACGTCCTTTCAATTGAACCCGTCTGGCATCGTAATTGAAGATTCAACATAATCGAAACATACTCAAAGAACACAAAGTGTTAGACAGTTACTCTCGCATCCTATTATACGCTGCTGAATACTGGACGACGAGGAAGAGGAATTCCTTTCCGCTGTTCGCGCGGGCACAAGGCACGTATAATAATCCGCAGGATGGTGAACGAGTTGGAACTCCGCTTCGAGACCTCGGGATAATATTCCCCGTATACGGCATCGATTCGTTCGGTGGAAAATCGATTCCCGGACTCGATAGTTGAGTCTTTCTTCGAGTTTGTTCCTGGCGCCGAAAGAATCGGTCTAAACGGGAGAGAAATAGAGAAAGAGGGTAAATCGGTTCGGACAATAGTTGGCCGTTGTCGAGGAAAGCTTGGTCAGAGGAGAGCGGAGCGGAGAGTCAGCCGAGAGAGAAACTGCGATGGGGTGGCTGCGAGGAACCCTCTACCCGAGACTGAAATACTAAAGCGAGCTTAAGTGCGTTGCCATAGGGACCAGCTGGAGTCGAGGGGCCGAGAGCAATCGTGGACGGGGTTTTCGCCGCGAGAGAAGTCTGCGCTGCGTCGCGCCGCGGCGAGCAGAGCGGAGCGGTGCCGAGCTGTGCCACGCCGAATAGAGCAGAGCAGAGGAGACTTCGTCCTCGAAGCTTCCGAAACGCGCTAAACCGCTCGGAAGTGCCGGCCCGGCCGAGATTTCCTCGTTCCGCTCCGCGCGATCGCGAAACCGGACCGTCGACGACTCTTCCGGGCCGAAACCCTCGCGTTTAACCCTTCAGAGAGCGTACTGTACTTTTGTCTTTCATTTCAGGATTTCCTGCAACGCGTCCAACGAGTCGTTTACAATGCATTCCGGGTGTGCAACTATTTGGAACTGTTGAGAAATTATTGGCACGTTCTCGTGGATACTTCCTCGCTCGCTGGACAATAAACGTGCATCTAGAAAATAAACTTTTTATCGAAACGTCAGAAAACGTATGGATCTACGCGAGATAAGAGACGTACGTTCGCTTTCGACAGGAAGCACGCGTGTTCGGAACCATCCAGACTTCCCCGAGTCTTCGTCCTCGCAGTCTGCACGGTCTCTTCATCTACGGTGTTCCGTTTCGCGACGAGGTTTCCGCGACGGGAACCGTTGGCTGGGCTGCTCTCGCGGCGGTCGCGCGATTTATTATTTGCAGCGCATGCCGTCGCGCATCCGTAACAATACTTCGTAAGTCCGTAATTTGCATCTCGTTGCAGATGTATTTCGTGTCGTTCGTGTATCAGCTAGCTGGCACGGTCGTTAAACGAGTTTCCTCTTTCCTCGTTTCTCCCGTTTCACCGCGTCGCGTCGCTCGGGAACGCTGCTACAGCAGCATTCTCTCTCCCCCTGTTCTCTCTCTCTCTCACTCTCGCTCTCTCTCTCCTCTGTCGTTCTCCGTCGCTTCCACCCTCCCCGCTCCCTCCTCTTCTCGTTGGTCGAGGATTTCTCTTGGCAGTTGACGCTGCAGCCGGCCGAGTGAAATAAAAATTTGATTATTCCCGACACGATTGGCTCGGCCGTAATTGCGGGGGACGGTGGCTCCGCTGCGGTTGACGGAAGTATTCGACCGCTCGAATAGGCAAACTCTGCCCGTGTCGCGATACTACCGCGCCGCTGCTAACTTCTTCTCCGACAGTGCTCAGCGCTGAAACTTCTCCTCCGACCGTCGTCCTTCTTCTCGCGGAGTCGCGGGAGCGTTCAAGCCAAGGACGTGAATTTTAACGCTCGTTCCCAGCATGTAGCGTTCCCGCAGTGACCCGCTCTATTTTCGTGTACGGTTTATTAAAAATGCGAAAATATTCTCTACGATACACACGCGTCAAGAGTACGCTTTCCAAAAAATTGTTCAACTTTTTTTTGACGTTTCGATCTTCACTGTGCGATTCTTATAGTCATTTTTGCCCTGGACGCACAATTTTTGAGAAATTCGATTTCGAAGACAAATTTTTCAAATTTAGACAAATATTGCGAGGTTATCATAAAAGATATTGAATTGTTCTTTGCAGCAAAAGATTCTGTGGACATTCCCGAATACAGTGATATCCAATATTAATACATTATGAATGTTTAAACGTGTTTAAAAGGAATGATAAAACATTAATAGCGAAAGAAACTTTTCGGACAACCTAATACAATTATGTCAATTTTCGCTTACATTAACTCATTTTTATTCAAACACATTTAGATAGAAATTGTTTGAAACCTAAATTAGAGCCTTGCCATTTTTATAAGCGACAACATTTCAATCGGTGCTCGGTAGATTGAAAGGTCATTTCACTCTGTGGTCAACTCCGATGAAGAGCAGTTTTTCAATTATTTCCGCAGGTCGTCGTCCGTTGAATTATCCGAAAGCGTAGCTCGGTGCGTAACAATAATGAAACGTAATTAGATATAACGCAATTAGATGGCCACGGCCTAAGAAGACGAGAGTCGCGGCGCTGCTGTTCGAATTACCATTTTTAGCTTTCGGAGTACGGAGAGCGTCTCCGGAACGCGTTAAAAGGCCGCGGCGCCGCGGTCCTAACGACTTAACCGGCGGACCGTATTAACGTGTTTCTGGCGCGGGAACCGCCGCGAAACAAAGCCCCAGAACAAAAGACCAAGTTCCAGTTCCGTCGACGGTGCTCTCCTACGAAAAGGCCGAGGCCTCTTTTCTTCCTCGATCCACCGTCGCGCGACGCGACGCAACGGGACCGCACGCCACCGTAATTTCCACAGCTTCGATTGTCTTTTTTCTTTTCGGCTGACGAGCTCCCGTCTACGCGTTCCCCTTCTGCGAACCCTC
Organism: Lasioglossum leucozonium; assembly: GCA_028454225.1. NCBI lineage: Eukaryota > Metazoa > Arthropoda > Insecta > Hymenoptera > Halictidae > Lasioglossum > Lasioglossum leucozonium. The sequence goes on along the minus strand of CM052220.1, from coordinate 2,928,632 downwards.
TTGTCGCTGGAGGAACCCTTCCAAAAGGCGCGGACACGTGTTCGCGTCTTGTCTTGTTTAGACGCTGCCGCCTGTTTCTCGATGGGCTTGGCTGGTTTGATTCCCCTCTGCAATCCCGAGGACGGTAAAAGTAACTCTGAACAACGGTAAAACGTGCCACGAGATGGCCCACTTTCCGATTTTTCTAACGCGTATCCATCAGCAGTTGTAAAGGCTGTATAAAAAGTAACGGTCTACGCCTCTCTATAAGAAACTTCAAATTTACATCAACACTTTCTACTCGTCGAGCAGAGAGAAACCTTGAAAAGTACCATATTTCGCAAATAAATTGTATGTAATGATATGTGGTCCCCTCAGGGCTTCAAATCCATTCCACCACCTCTCCCTTTACCAATCCCCAACTATCGCCTAATTAACTAATTGCCTAATCGCCTAATTACTTTTCATTAAGGTGGGTTCCGAACCACCTATTTTGCCAACAACACGTGAAACGCAGAGGGCCACTTCCCGGCTTTTTACCGAGCGGTTACCCATCCTAGTGCGTCCCCCGCCCTACGCCATTTAACTTCGGTGATCGTTGGCATTTCACAAATAAATTGTTTAAGTTCTTGCAAAATTTTCGCGAATACGGTTTTCATTTGTAGCATATCTTTTGTGTTTCTGTCGCATCAGTCTAATAAAGGGCAGATATCCTTAAACACAACTATGTTCCTACAATAAATTATAAAAATTGACAAGTCGATTTCGGGTGCAGCGAGTGGTTAAAAGGCCCGTTAATAGCCCCGTTCGATAGCCACAGTGTTAACAAGCCGAGAACTTGGAGGAAACAGTTAGTTTCTCGCTCGCCAAAGTCCCCAGTTATCTGATATACGTACATATAACTGTTACAATATGTATAACTGGAGCAGCTACGATATGTATATATGTATGGGTATATTACTCTTTCTATACGTGCACGGTGTGTCGCTCGCAGAGACTAAGTGCACAAAAGCCGATTATTTCGAAACTACAGAACGTACAAAAGAGTTTTTAAATGGAAATTAAACGGGCACGGATGAGGGCGAACTTTTTGGGCGGAAACTTTATTAGAGACTATTAGAGATTAAACTTTATTAGCGACGAAATTAATGGGAGTTTCATTGAATTTTCTTCATTTCTTTTTTTTTCGCTTGGGCAGAAATCTTCTGCCCGGACGAAGAAATTCTTCCCTCGTTCCGATCTTGATAAAGCAACGTACGAACGCGGGGATTTGCATAAAGATCGACTGTCTATTCATTATTCACTCGTTCGGAGTTTCTTTTGCGATGGTTAGAACTTCTTCCCATGGAGGATGCTTCTTCAATTGTTCTTCGAAGGGAGAAGACGATCTCCATCGATTTCTATATTTTCACCGACGGTTAGATATCGATGACGGGGAACCGGCATTTTATTTCAGTCGAGGAGAAATGAATAGTGCGCGTGCTCCATAGTGCTGGATATTACAGGGCCAGGGGTCAATGTAATATGCTCAAAGATCAAGTTCTTCAAATAGTCCCCTACTTACTATTCAAATGTTCGATCGAAGCTTGTCGGTCTCAAAGCGATGCGATAAGGCTTCCAGAAGTTGTCTTCGTTCAGTACTGCAGGGTGTCCCATACTGCCACGAAATTGACTCCGCGTCCCTTATATAGAACCAAAATCGGCCTAAACTATAGGATTCGTGATGCAACTCGTTGCATCGTCAAAGCAGCCCAAATTCATCTCAATTCTGCCCTTTGTTCTCGAATAGGCCCACCGTTCGACACATAACCCCGGAAGGGTGAGGTACCATAAAAAAACGAGAGTACATATTTCATAGATTTCGGTTTCAATTTTCCAGGAGCATTACAGGGCAAGGGGTTAATTCAATAGACCGAAGGATCAAGCTCGAAACGGAACTACACGTTCCACGTACACTCGGTCATATAACGTCCTCAGCTAGCCAGTCCCAAAGTAACGCGATTCCCCTGAGAGGGTGGCAAGGACCTGGTCCAATCGTCCCGAACACCTTGTCGCTCGCTGTGCCTCGCGGAGCCCTTTAAAGAGACTGGGCGAGAGGCGAGGAGAGGGGAGAGGGCAACGGAAGATCGTCGGACGGAAACTAGGCGAGCCCGGCCAGCTGCAATACCGCGATACACAAACTTATTGGCGAAACTCGCAAAACTTCCGCGAGGCTTCCGGAATTTCAAGATGGCGAATATCCGCATAGCGGATTAGCCGGAGAATGCCACAGCGAGGTCGAAAGAGGCAAGAGAGAGAGAGGGAGGGAGGGAGAGAGAGAGAGAGAGAGAGAGAGAGAAATTTCGCGAGTCGGCGGCGGCTGTCCGATGATTCGCGCGGGTCGCGTCGAGCACGACGAATTACCGCGAGCCGGTTGCCATTTGTAATTGGCACGGCAAAATCTCGTGGCGATTCGTTTCGCGCGGTGCCGCGGCCTCCGATTGTAAATGGCGACGGTTAATTAGGTCGACCATCTGACGATTCGATGCGAGGAAATCCGAGCTCGGTCGCGATAATGGTTCGTATTAATTATAAACGTAGGCACCGGCGTTAATTATTCGAGTAGGAAGCGCGACAGTACGGCGCGGCGGTGCCGCGTTCCTCACCGCGCGCGCGTTCCACGTCCGTGGAAACACGGTATTGTCGGCGAAGGAACAAATAGTTTTTAAGGCCGTGGCCTGGTTCGCCCGTCGAAAACGTTTGCCGTCGTTCTTCCCTTCTCTATTCCTCTCTCTCTCTCCCTCTCTCTCTCTCTCCCACCCTCTCCCGCTACCCAACCCTGCTCTATTTCGCGTCGCGGTATTCGCGAGAAATAGCTCGTGAAATTTTTCGATCCGTCCCACCGCGACCCGCCCGATTAAATTTCCTTTTTTTTCACGTACCCGTCGAAATACTCGAATTCATTTTCGCCAACACCGAACGACGTTCCCTTTACCGCTCTTCGCTGCCGAGGCCCTGCGTTTCGCCCTTAAAATCATGGACCGCCTAACGAACCGCAAGAATGAATTTCCATCTGGTCCCATACTCGACGAAAATCAGGATTTACCTGTACAGGCTGTCGCGAAATTATATGTCGCGGACACCATTGCGCGACTCTACCCCTCCGATTTAGTCGAAAATATGACATAAGGGACCGCTTAAACGCGAAAAACTAGGTGAAAGAAAAACGAGATTTTTTTTTCTTAATCGTTTAACGATTAAAACGGTTGTTCGATTAAAAATTTTTGTTTGTTGTTGACCTTGTTTTTCACGTTCCTTACGCTTATTTTAGACTAAATCGGGGGTGTAGAATCGCGCTATGTCCGCGACATATAATTTTGCGACACGCTGTACAAGCATCTTTTTTAAATGTTTGAGGATAATTATACCGCGGATTTTATGCATGCCGGACAAAAATCAGGATTTAGCTGTGCAAGGTACACGTATCTCTTTTAAATGTTTGAGAACAATTATACCGTGGATTTTTGCAGAAAAGAATTTCGATTCCCGTTTCCCCCGTGAACGCTGAACGAGGTGCGAAACAGGCTCCAGCTGTGGGCCAGAAGAACTCGAAGAACAATTTCCAGAAACTGTAGTTGTCGGGTTTCCAGTGGTTCGCGATTCTTGGCAGCGTTATAGCGACGCTTGTGCCTCGGGGTCACCAAATCCTATACAAAACCGTAGCCTAACCGCCTCGGGGGGCCCACAGGTGTGCGGGGAGTGTGCGACGCGTACAAGCAAAGAGAAAAGCACGCCGGTACACCACTGCTTTCCTCTTGTAGCGGCTATTATTCCCGCAGCCGCCGAGCCAGCGACGTTCGCATTTCTATGCCACTTTCCCCCCACCGCCGACTACACCGTATACACCCTTTTGTCGCTTTTTCTTTTTTACCTCCCTTCCCTTTTTTACATTAGCAAACGGCCAGCTTACAGCGCTCGTTTATCCGCTGTTACGAATAATGAAATCGATTCGCGGGACGATTCACGTTCACGCTCTCGCACCGGCGATTTCCGGTCCGGCGAGAGCCGCGCTCGAGAGTCGATTTTATCGAAGAGTCCCGCTCGTATCTCGCCGATCGATCCGTGTCTCGATCCGGCAAACAGCGAGCCGTAATATAGGATTCCATAATGTGGGATTAATTCGTACATTTTCATGCGACGGAATAAGCTGAAATTTCGTCTACTGGCGAACTTAAAGCACCGCGTATAATTCTATTCTAAAATTATTCTGTTTGTAATATCAACAATGATCTTATTGGCATCGATCTAATTCCCAGATACATATTTTCTGTGTCGCAATTAAATTACCAAAAATAATCGGACACTTCCAAGTAAACGTAGATTTTCGCGAAAATTGTTTTCTAAACAGCGAGTTCACAAAATAAAAAATCGACTGTAAACGTCAGAGCTCGCGAGATACGGGATGCTAAAATACGCAAGCTGTTCGGTAACGGTCGCGAATCGGTGAAAAATGCGCGGAATCGACAGGGTGGGATGAACGAGGCTTAATATTTCAGTGGCCGCCGAGATTCTGACCATTTCTTACCGTTCTAGTTTCCCGACGATACGCGACGTCCATTACATCGATGGGAATATCCGCTGGCACCTCCGAAATATTCGCGGCGGATCTCTCCGGTCAGGTACATCCAGCGGAACGTTTACGTTTACGTTCGCGTGACGCGACGTGCAACCATAACCGGCCCCGGTCCCTCCACCCTGGCTTCTGCGTATTCGTTCGTATCCAAGAGACGAATAAAGGGAAGCAAAGTCACGACTAGCTCGAGGCGTTGCGTACCTCTTTACGACCCAGCTCGGAGACAACCTATAAACCAAGACGAAATTGCATAACTTAATTACAACACGCCTGTTACAAGATACCGAGCATCCGATTTTACGGATTTTCAACGGCAACTTTTTAACGATCCGCCGCCGGTGGCTCGTTAAATTTAACGTCCCTGCGCTACGTAACCGGTCGGCCCCTCCCACCGTGGGGTGGGGGGAGAAAAAAGCGAACGGTTTCTAATTTTCGCGTGTTCACGCGATTTTTTATCGGCTAAAACGAAGAGCCTGCGCTTCACCCCCACCGGCGGTCTTTAATGGAAATTGAAAAAATACGTTACGCAGAGATTCACGTAGGTTTGCGTGCTATGCATGCTGGAAATTCCGATCAAATAATTGTAATAATAGTAATTCGCAATCTACATTATTAGCTTTGAACGATGGCGAAGGGTTGACGCGATAATTACAATGATAATTTCAGTTCCAGTTACAACGCCAAACTACATTACTCTCGTTGGATTTCGCCTGGCCGTCGGAGTTCGGCAGCGAACGATGCGAATCGATGATTTTTCGGGGTTTCCGCGCGCGTTAGCGTGTTACTTGGAGCGGTTAGGGGAGTCGAGCGTATCGCGAAATTCGCACAGAGGTTGCGTGGACAGAGAAGACGCGTATTCAAGCCGCAGACGTGTTATCGGCAGGGTCCGCCCGGTAAATCCATTTCGACGGCGAACCTTTGAATGTTGCGCGACGCGAAGGGATTTCGGGTAACGGCGCGACGCGACGGGTAGAGACGCGCACGGCCCCCTTTCTGGCTCGATCAAGGAGCCCGTTCCATCGACGTCGGGGAACGAACCCCGCTTCGAATCGATAGCCATCGACCGGAAGACGACTGGTACGCGAGAACGAACGCGGGAAACCCAATGCTCATTGTTTTCCGAATATTAGCGTGCCCGTGTGCTCGTGTGCCCGTCTGAACAGCTCCCAGCCACTCCACCTACGTACCGGAATTCAGACACGTCCAATCAACCCATATTGCAAAACCATTTCGCCCTCTAGACTCTTATTTTCTTTCGCGTACACTCGATTCTTCTCTCTCTCTCTCTCCCTCTCTCCCTTCGCCTCTTTGATTTGGCGGAGTCGTGTGTTTGAGGATACAATATATGTCTTTCTTTTCTATCGATTCGTTTCCTGTTTTCGTTGGGAGATCTTTCATAGAATTTCGGTGCTGTACAAAATGAGAAATTGATAATTAAGTACCAGCGTATTTGTTAAGGAATTGTGCAAAGATTTGATTGTGAGTACATCCAATTGTGAAAGCGTTCTACGAGGAAGTGTCTAAGAATTCTACAGGGTGTCCCAAAATTCCTACAGCTCTCGGAAATGAGAGGTTCCTGGGGTGATTTGAAGCAATATTTTCCTTTGCAAAAATGTCCGCCGGAGCTTCGTTTAAGAGTTATTAACGAAAAATACTGACCAATCAGAGCGCGACCTACACGCGTGTTGACAAAGATGGTTCGGCGCGCCAGGCGGATCCCCTCGCTGGAGCGTTAGCGGTCCGCTGCGAAGAAGAAGTGAACAAGTGAAGGAGTAGAAATTTTGAATTATGTATTGTAAAAACTCACTTATTTAGCCGTAAATCCACTTGCTGCTTGGAAATGTGGGTCACTGGTCCACTCAGTGACGAACTACACAGCTGCCCACAGGTATGCGACAATCTAAGGCCCAAGGGATGCGCGGTGAAGTCAAAGATACAGACTTTCACTTTCACTGTTCACATGATAAAAAAAAAACCCGCAGTCTTGTGATTATCACTATTAAAAACACACATATTAGCAACCGGGAGTATTGTACTGGTAACTCTTTAGAGATGTTCTCTCCACCACGGCTCGAACGACACTGATTGTACACAAGATTTTTCTGAAAATTTTATCGAGATCCTTCTGCGTGCCGAAAATGCACACTGTAGCACGCTTACGAAAACGACGGGGTGGATAGACAAAAAAACAGGATACGAGAAGGACCGCTGTAAGACTATAATTTATGGCAATCACATGTTTCAGTATACCTGCAGATTGGTACGCAGAGTCGATGCGTAACTGTTCGAAAAGTTGTCCGTCCTTCTTTTAGAAAGTTTCTTAAGAGAGGTGTAGGACAATGGCCACCCTTGTTGCTCGCGGACCTGAAATTTCTACCTCTTTTTGGGTAAAAGGATGGACAACGTTTTCGAACAGTTACACAATGACTCTGCGTACCAATCTGCAGGAATACCGAAACATGTGATTGCCATAAATTATAGTCTTACAGCGGTCCTTCTCGGTCCTAACGACCTCTCTAGACTTTTCACAAAAATCTTGTGTACAATCAGTGTCGTTCGAGCCGTGGTAGAGAGAACATCTCTAAAGAGTTACCAGTACAATACTCCCGGTTGCTAATATGTGTGTTTTTAATAGTGATAATCACAAGACTGCGGGTTTTTTTTTTAATCATGTGAACAGTGAAAGTGAAAGTCTGTATCTTTGACTTCACCGCGCATCCCTTGGGCCTTAGATTGTCGCATAGCTGTGGCCAGCTGTGTAGTTCGTCACTGAGTGGACCAGTGACCCACATTTCCAAGCAGCAAGTGGATTTACGGCTAAGTAAGTGAGTTTTTACAATACATAATTCAAAATTTCTACTCCTTCACTTGTTCACTTCTTTTTCGCAGCGGACCGCTAACGCTCCAGCGAGGGGATCCGGCTGGCGCGCCGAACCATCTTTGTCAACACGCGTCTAGGTCGCGCTCCGATTGGTCAGTGTTTTTCGTTAATAACTCTTAAACGAAGCCCCGGCGGACATTTTTGCAAAGGAAAATATTGCTTCAAATCACCCCAGGAACCTCCCATTTCCGAGAGCTGTAGGAATTTTGGGACACCCTGAATAAAGCTCCCACAGAACGGGAATAGAATTCCATGTAGATACCATGGAATTGCAAGTGGAATTCTATACAGGTCCGAAAGAATTTCAAACAAATTCTATGTAGGTCGGAAGGAATTGCAGTAGAATTCCATATGTACAGCTTCGACAATCCGGCAGCTAAGGGGGTCGGGTTTCGATGGTCTTCTCTCGTGTCTTCGAGTCCTCGCCGTTCCTCTTTCGCTGTGTTTCACGGCGGTGAAACCGTTCCGCCACGCGGAATAACCGTGGCGCGAGGTTTTACGCGCCGACCAGTTACCCAGCTATTCACCTTTATTCCTCCGCGGAAACGAGCCACGAAACGACAGCGCCGACGAACAATTTTTTTACGCGCGACGCGAGCAGGCTGCGCGATCACCTGCTCACCTCCTGTCTGCTCTCTCGCGTCCGCCCTGTTAAGTTACGGTTCTTACCGGTCCGGGGGAAATGTAGATTCCTCGGGAGCCGCGCGCGTAAAACGACGCCGAAATATCCCCGGCGATAAATCTATATGGGAATTATTTTATCGTACCCCGCGACCTACATAGCATTCCTTTATAATTTTCCTCGGGACCCCGCTCTAAAACAATTCGCCGAGACCCGCGCAGAATTTTTCAGATACGCGCAGTATTTTCAACGGCGATTTCTCGCGATTCCTCGCGATCTACGATGGGATTTTTCTGCATCTCCTTAGGACCTCTGTGGAATTCTTTTTCTGCAATTTCTTGGGACCTCTATAGAATTTTTCTTCAATTCCTTAGGACCTGTATAGAATTCTTCTTCAATTCCTCAGGACCTCTATAGAATTCTTTTTTAATTTCTTAGGACCTCTATAGAATTCTTTTTCAATTTCTTAGGACCTCTATAGAATTCTTCTGCAACTTCTTAGAACCTCTATAGAATTTTTCTTCAATTCCTTAGGACCTTTATGGAATTCTTCTTCAATTCCACAGGGCCCCTTTAGAATTCTTATTCCATTCCTTAAGACCTCTATAGAATTCCTCTTGAATTCATCAGGACCCCTATAAAATTTTTCTACAACTCCGTAGGACCTCTATGGAATTCTTCTTCAATTCCTCAGTACCTCTATAAAATTCTTCTGCAACTTCTTAAAAAACAGGACCTTCGTTCCCGAGTCGGGCAAATGTTGCAGGAATGCGTAAATTTTCTCGATTCCCTACTCGAACAAGGCAGATGCAATATAAAGCGAGAACGAGTGGTTCCATTATTACCGGAAGATTGACGCGGAGGATCCGGGATGATTATTTGTCGTCTCCTCCCGAATGGAACGGCGCCCAGCTCCTACGTGCATGTGTGTGTGTGTGTCCGGGTGGAGAGAGAGAAAGAGAGAGAGAGAGAGAGGGAGAGAGTGCGAGAAGGTTGGAAGGGCCGTTCGATCGGCGAACGACTTCTTCGATGGGGTTTTGATTCCGCGAGAATTTTCTTGACCAGCCGCTCGTAGGTGGGACGCGTCGCGACTGCGAGCACCCTCGAGCTTAGGGGTGCGAGGGAGCGAACGAGTAGGCTCGGCGCGTGCGCCCCAGGTGTCACGATCCTTCGAGCTTCTAGTCTCGCGTCAGTCGAACCCCGGCAACGGCAGGGGTAGAACGCGCTCGAGCTACCCTTCGACAACGTGCACGATTCTTCGCGATCTTGGCCCGTGCCTTCTTAGCCCTTCGAATCGACACGGGGTCGGAACGACGGGACACGTCACATATTTCGACACCTTTGAGAGCGTACCCGACGTCGAAGTAAACGGCGAAGCAAGCCTCGCACCGAGCCGGGGAGCGACACCCCCGTCGGCATGATCGCCAACGATGCTCCGGGACCGGCATCGGGTTCGTTTGTGATTCGACTGTCAGCGAAGCGGATCCTGTAACCCGAGACACAGTCCACACGCGATACCCACTCGGCTCGCACCGTGTCGGTGACGTACACACAGCCGATTATTTTGCTGAGTTGATCGCTCTCCGTGCCCAGTACCGGCGCCCGATTGTTCCCTGGTGGTGGTAGTGTGCTCGGTGACCTGGTGGTGGTGGTTGTTGGTGTGCTCTGGTGTGCTCCGGTGCTTCTTCGAGTAAGTGTGTTAGTGGTGAGAGGCGGCCGACGCCAGAGAGACAGCACGTGAAACACGCGCGGACACGCACACGCGCTGAACGACGCACGTACACACACATACGTACAGAACGGCAAAAAGATGCGGTGAGAACACCGGTCGACGCTGGCGTCTCGAGCAAGGCCACGAGGATTTCCCTTGCGACTCGTCCACCACGGTGAGTCCGAGAATTATGCTATTTCGCGATGAGCCCCCTAGTCGAGGCAAAACCGACCGGTTTTTATTTTACAGCGGTCGAAATTATTGAGATCCTGAAGGAACGATCTCGCTATACTGGAATTCATTTTTATAGTGGATGCGCGATAAAAACTGTAGCCTTTATAACGTGCACCAGTTCGGTTCGTGGTTTTAGAGCTAAAGGTCGTCGCCCACCTAATTGCTTAACAGCTGAACGGCGTATCTGCGTCGATATTTTCGTATTATCGAAACGAGGAGAAAGAGACGGAGTATCGATGATGCTGTATAGTAGTACCGTTGTCGTTAAGTACATGCACGTTGTTGACGAACTGTATCGAGTCCGACGAATTGTTACTGAACTGATTACACGTGGTCAGATTATTCGACGCGATGCGCATCGGTTATTGTTCGATTTCCAAGTATTGTACTCGCAGTACTGGAATCGATTGATTCGTATTCGCAGATCGTCGATCGTGTGCAGAAAAAAAATCGAAGATCGGTCGTTGTCCGTCTATGGTTGACCTTTTCCACTGAAACGACGGCAGAGTATACGCTCGCCGGGAGCTTTTTCCGTGTTGAAAGCCGTGGTTCTGGCGAATTATTCACGAGTGTAAATCGTTTAAGAGTAACCAATTTATTCGACCGACAGAACTATAAGTTAATAAGCTCCATCGAGAATAATGGAATAATAAATGGTTTCTACAAAAATCGACTCGGTGGGATTTTCATTTCGGAGAAACAAGAAAAATAAAAGAGAATGTACAGTCTGCGCGCTCCGAACTCCGGTGAATTTTCTTTCGGCTTTCTCGGAAAACTGTAAAAATCCACAGGGTACAACGCTGAAATTTTTTAATAGAAGGCCGACGACCTCTCCTCTCCGTCAGAGGTTTCCTTGCGTTCCGCAGCCGGGCTTGCGTATCCCGGACTGGGAAACCGCGATCCGCAAAGCGCAGGAGGAGGAACGATGGAAACAGCGATGCAGGATAGCGGAACCGTTTCAGTAGCAGCGAGTTGGAGAACTCTTAATAGCGTTTCGTTGCCTCGGAGGCTTTTCGGGATAGAGCGAAGCGACGCGCGGCGGTTTCCGCGTTCGAACACGATTAATCGCTTTGAAACGCGACTTGGCTTTCCGCGGGGTTTCGGTAAAAAAGGGTTCTGTGTTAAACAGAACTCGCCGTAGCCGGTGCCGGGTCCACCTGGACCGGGAACTAGCTGCTCCGGCCTGGAGAGAGAGAGAGGGAGAGAGAGAGAGATGGGAACGCGAGAGAGACCGCGCGCGTTGCGGGGATTCCTCTGGTTGTCGATTAACCGGAATCAAACGATGGATATTGGATGTTTGCGCGATTCTACCAGTCCTCGTCCCTCCCTTCTCCCTCCACTGCTCCCTCCCGCCCCTCCTCCTTTCCCCCGTATTTCTGCCTGGCTCTCGATAAAACGCACGCACAGGCCGCCGCGATACGCGAAACTCGAACACGATCGCCGCGCAACAAACGATCCCGAGGCGAGATCCGACGTTTGCCGCCGATTCGACGACTGGCCCGCCGATGCTCTTTTAACGCGCAACCCACCGACGAATTGGCTCCGCCGGGTCTCTGAAGGCTAGAAAGCTCTCGTTTGCGAGAATTTTTTTTATTTGTCTCTGTCCTCGCCGCGGCACCCGTTCGGAGCAATTTGAATGGCCCGGGACTGAGAGAACGGACCTTTTAATTGCGACTCTCCGGACACCGGTGTATAAGTTAATTTAATAGCGACTGTTTGTGCGCGTTCCGCGCGAATTCAGAGACTAGTCTTTCGCAGAATTTCAATTTTACTTGTGGTCCAATTTTATGGCGGAAACATAAATGCGTTCTCCTACCAAAGTGAGCGCAACGAGTTAACCTTTCGCGCTCGAATGGCCACCGAGAGACAAACAAATTGTCACATCTATTAACCACCGTTCATGATATATTTGTTTTTATTAATTATATATCGATCGTTTGTTATACTACGACAGTGGTCTTGAAATTTTGTCAATTTGACGAACCTTTGTGAGTAGACGGCGGATTTTTATGCAAAATACAAATTTTCTGTTTAAATTGCAGGAGTCTTTCTTTTTTTTTTAATTGTTCGAAGGAGTTGAAAATAATGTATTGACATAACTAAATTTTTTTAATTTTTCCTCTGTTTTAAATGGCATTTTACCTAATTTTGTCATAGATTATTAATATTTGTCATAAATTATTATTTTGAATATTTTCTGAACCCTTTAGGAGATTTTGTGGAATAATGAAAACATTTGTTTGGGACTTAAAAAATGAATCGCAGAGGCCTGATGTCGATAATTACGTTCGTCCCCTAGGGGAACGCGAAACCGATTTGTTCTGCTAACATTATAAATGCTTATTAACGTCTGCTTGTTATTTAATCAAGATTTATATTGCCCAGCGTCGTTATTATTACCGTAATCTTGTTATTCGATAATACGGAAAGCACGAAATTCTTTTGTAAATACCGCACGCTAATTTTAAACATCACAGGGATAATTGTACTACATTATGTTAAATGACGGACGTTTGCAGTATTACCAACAATCGCGCTTAACGCATCAAATACGCGGTCTACTTGAACATTATTCGTACTGTCGGCGGAGAATTCAAAATCTTTTGCGGTATCTCTGTATAAATTCTAGCAGTTTTGTTTTAATCTAAATGAAATCTCGTTTTGTTTGGTTCGCATGTTCCGATATGGAAATTATATACTACTCAATTCACGGTAATAATAGGGATTATACAGGCTATAGCGCGCACATGTGTTTTCAAACGGTTACTTATGCTCGACAAGCGAACGTGATAGCTACTAATGATCCTATTAACTGGTGAAAGAGACAATGAGTTAAAGGAACGATTTGTTAATTCGATCGGTTCATCTGAAGGAACTTTTCTCGTTTGCTCTCTAACGAGCATGCCGGTTGATTTATTCGACGAACAATTTCTTTTCAGAAATGAAAGAAGATTTAGGGAGCAGTATAAATACTGGTTAAATGATTAAATGTTTAAGATTCAAATGTTTTAGCTTAGAAAAATGACAAGGCTCGATCAATTTAGACTTTGTGCTAGTTTTATCTGAACATGTGCTTGGATAAAAATATAAGTAACATTATAATTTCAATAATTGCAAAATGAAAAATATAAAACCGGTTATTTGACCGATAGAGTAAGCGTTAGGTGCTATATTGTCATTCATAGAATCCAATACATCCCAAAGTAATATACCCCCGTCCGCCATTTTATTGCGACTTCATCTCCCGTCGTTTCTCGGCAATTTCACGCGCTCCACTCTATCACTGCATTACTCTTCCACGTGCTCTAGATAAGAATTTTACGCGAGCGCTCCTGCCAATATTTTCAGTCAATTATTTATGCACAGTGGTGAAAAGCAGCCCGCCGGACGAACCGTTAAAAATATCGGGCGAAGTCGGCGCTCGAAAAACCCGGAAACGATTCCGAAACTTTTCATCATCGCGTATTTGCGTCGAGCCGGCTGGCATCGTGATTCTTTTATACAAATTTATGCAGCTCTCCCCAGCGTTGTATGCGTCTCTTTCCAGCCAATTGTTCCACGCCGTGCTAAAGGGCGATGCACCATTAAAAATAACAGAGAAAATCCGTGCACGGAAATCGGAAAGCGATTCCGAAAGTTTTAGCATCGCATACTTCCGCAACAAGTCCGGCGCATCGTAATTCTATTCTACCATCTTTTGCCGTGCACTCTGTAGCGGCGTTCCCTCTGCGCGCAACTCTCCAAGTGCTTCCGGTTAATTATTTTGCACAGTTGCCCTAAAAGGCTGTGTGCGCCAGACAAGTTATTAAAACTAACAGAGCGTGTCTATGCAGGAAAATCGGGAAGTGATTCCCAGCATCACAATTCTACGTATAATATTTCGTAGAATGCAGCGTCGCGTTCGATATGCATGTCCGTCGGATCATCTGCAACGATTCCCAATTATTTTCGCAGAGTAATCATTATTTTACCCGCCTTATTAATAGGCTCCTTTTTGTTTAATGGACCTAACTGTACGAAAAAGAAACTCGATAATTTTCCGTCGAATAATACCCTCGGAGGAAGTTGTTACATTGCAAACCCTCCGCCGGTATGCGGAACTCTCTCCAATTATTTCGCACAATGCTAAAGGGCAATGAACCGGGTCATAAAAATATCAGAGACGGTCGCTGCGGGCGAAAATCTCGAAAACGGTTCGAAAGTTTACAGAATCGTATACTTTTCGGAGAGAGCAAGGCTGCGTTATAATTCCATTTTGCCATCTAATGGGATAGCGTGGCAGAGGTGCACGCTGGTCCACGTTACATTTCGGAGCTTGTCATCGTCGATCGGACCTCGATCGATCACTAGGGATGTACATAGAGGTGTGTATGTATGTATGTACGTACATATGTATGTAGTCTGTAGGCGTCGGGACGCCCTTCGACGTCTCGGTGGTTGGCGTTCGGTCGTTGCATGGGATAAGTAAAGGGCGGCCGTTAATTAGGGACGAGCGTTCCGATTGTCTCGCCGCGACGGGACGCCTCCGGCCGCAACGGGCCATTTCCATAAAGTCGCCGGAATTAATCCGAAGATTTTCGTGTCGTAAACTGACCGGAAATAATATCCGTTCGACGAGAAACATTTTTTGCATTCCTTGCAAGACGGGGATGGGATGAAAATTTGTTTTAATGATTTCAACAGGAGATCAGTGTAAGGTGAAATGACCCAAGCATGGACAGCGTTTTTTGTTACCTTTAATTTGACCAATTTAGATAAACAGACATAATTTTTCGAGAGTTTTAACATAAAATTCCGATTTTGTAAATTTGAAAAATCCCAAAATCATTCTTTAGAGGCCCTTTCCCGATTTTTTGTCGTGCTTCGACAAATCGGAAGAATGCTAATACTCGACTTGCCCCAGGGGGCACTCGAGGGTTCGAGCTGATGGCATTGGAAAAGTACCGGTCACTACATTCGGTCTCGTCGCATCGGAGACAATAACTTTACGAGTTAATCGCCGAAACTCGATCCGACCACGTCAGTTTCACTTGTATACCGCGAAAGTCCACTGTTTCCTTGTATCAATCGGCCAAACGCACTCTGCCGGCAACGCACTTCTACTTAATAGAAACAAATATTTATTTAAAATCGAGCGCAAGTAATTATTTCGATTGTTCAGATTTAGTGCACTTTCGACTTGTCCACGCTTAGGGCATCTCACCTTATCGACGTAATTATAAAAGTGCTCGCTGCCAAGATCGTGCCGGGACCACATAGAATTTCGTCTCCCGAACTATGCCATTCTTTTTGCCCGGGGATTTCCAGGGGGTGGACAGCGGCGGGAGATCGATGGGCCCCGAGGAAAGGAACGGTGTACCGATCGGCCGGACGAATCGGCCGAGACGAATCCAATTTCCCGGGGAATATGCTGGTCGGAGGGCGGCTCGGTAATCACCGCGCAGGTTATCCCGCACGAGATTAATGCCGTCGAAGGTCATAGATATCGGATGCGCTAATGCGTTACGCCACGCTCGAAATTTCGGTTCGTTGGCTCGCAGGGAATTCCAGCCGGATAATCGTTTCGAAACAACCGAGCCCTCTAATGAAATATCGCTTCGACCTCTCGGTGCAGCCGCTGCTCTCTCCTCTCTCTCTCTCTCACTCCACGGTGCAACTTTTCGATCTCTCGGGCGCGAGGACACCGCGCGACAACGGGATACGCGTTAGAAAGATCGTCGGATTCCGTTCTTCGATTCCAGGCGATCCGAACATCGGGGGAATTGTGTCTGGAACCACCTGCAACCTGTCGTTATTGCACACGGCAAAATTCAGAATCGCGGGCGAAATTCGTCCACGGCCATTTGCATCGTTAGCGTACACGTTGGATAATTTTCATCTGACCGAGTGGCACGAATAGATGTACGCTCCCGTCCATTAGCCACAGTTACTTGTCTTCCATAATATATTCAGAAAGAAAGTTTTCAGCTTGATGTTATTGTTTCATGTAGATTCGACGTAGTTATTGTACGATAAATGCTATTATTGTACTCTTCTATCCTCTTCGAGAAATCTGTAATTCTGGTTTGTCGTTATTTTAACGTAATTTAGTTTTTATAAATATTAAAGTTTTTCTCGATCGTAAATTGTTTTTCATAACCATGTAATAAGATTAGCAGCGCAACGGTAGCTATTTTTATGAACATTTAAAACGTTAACGATTCGGGTTTGAATCCGTTTAACGCTTTAAAACATATTTGCTAAAAATTGTTCTTCTATTGGAGGAACAGAAGGTGGTGTTTCGTCCTAGACCCGCTAGAGGACTCATCAGTAAGGCTATCTAGCGGGCTCTGCCTTAGACACACACGTGTCGAAAGACATCTTGAAGAAAGTTATTAATATACTGATTGATGACATTTCAGTAACTTGCGAGAAAGTTTAATTCGACCATTTGTCCATCTTGTGGACGGGGTCGAAACTAGTTTTAGAATTTAGTTTTTATATATGTTAAACGATAATTATGTTATCCAATGCTGTAGAGGTACAGTGTTGTACGAAGGCTTTCGCCAATTTTCTTATCGTGTTAGAGCGAGACCGTGTTATAGGAGGCCGCGTGGTAGGAGGGCTGTATATACATTTTGAACAAATGTTGAGAAAAAGGATTGAGAAACCGTGGAACGATTAGATAGAATAAGACAAGTCTACTCGAAATCGAAACAGCGCTTACGAACAGCTCTAGAAGTCGAATTAGAAAACGATCACCCTGCTTAAATGTTTAACAATAAAAAACTGTCTAAACCGAATACGAATAAGTGTCCGGCGACTTACGGACGGGGTGCGTCTGGCGCGATGAAGGAAACGGCGAGCAGTGAGAAGCGACAGGGCTCGGGGGATGATCTAATACTTTCCGGGAATCTCGTGGTCGCGGGTACGATGAAAGGTAAGATTGCTGATATAAGGGCATTATTTTTCATTGTTGCTTAGGATGCAAATGGGTTAATCTCGTCTCATCGTGCGCCGAGAGTGATTATGCTCGGTGGATCGGCTATATCCCTCGCGCGGACCTCGTTGGCCCTGTGGCCTACGACGAACCATGGTGACTGCTGGAAACGTTTTACGTCGCCTGAGGGAACTCGACACAGAGAGGGAGGAAGAGAGAGGTTAGAGGGAAGGATAGAGGCGAGTATAGAATTATGGCGGAGGGAGAGACAGCGACGGAGAGAGGTTGCGTAGGCGTGTGCATGCGCGAGCAGGCAAGCAAGCAGAACCGCCGCGTCGTCGTGCCGTAGCTCGTCGGTAGCAGGCGATTGCAAACAGTTTCAGGAATGCGTGCCGTGTGTTCCGAGCGTGCTGATATGATTTAGGAATGGCTTCCTGTGCGTCCCGGCTCGATCTCGTAGCTCGTGTTTGAGCGCTCGCGCTCGCTTGGCTCTCTCTCTCTCTCTCTCTCTCTCCTGCCGTGAAGCATGAGCGAAGCAGTGCGAAGCAGAGCGAAGCAGAGCGAGATGCAGACCGAAGCGGGATTTGCGTGCTGCTCGGCCGCCGCTAAATGTTTCGCTCCTCCGACATCGCCCAGGCCAAGATTTACCGAGCTTACGTGACCTTTCGGCCGCGAAATTAGGCCGATTCATCATAGGCCGGTTGAATGCTCGCAAGGCGGATAGTTGGCCGACACCGATCCCCATCCATTCATTGTCTACCTCGATCGACGATCCACGGGGCCGTTCACGCCTCCGTACGCGACGCGTTATGGCATCCACAGGATTCCGTTCGTCCCCCGCCATTCCGTCACCTAGGAAAACGGTGGAAACGGTATTTGTTCAATGAACGCAACACATAGAACGTATCTTAACTTGTTAAAATCAGTCTATCATTTTCTTCGTTAGTTTGCCGGTATCCAGACGTGATCTAGATCGAAGAATCCCGCTTAATTCGGATCACGGTTCTAGGCACGTCCGACGCGGATTTAAATGGTACATAATTTTCCACGATTTTTCTACGATTCTTATCAGATTCTCCTCGACTCGAACGGAGCTTTTCTCCGCTCGTAAATCACACGGTTAGGTCCGAGCCAGATCTGGGTTAGATTCGGTTTCAGTAACCTACGATAATCAGTGTATATCGCGCTGTGTGTCTCATAGATAGCGAGAATTAAGCCCTGCTAGGACATTTTTGACGACTTTATAGCACGCGCTGATAGATATCCGTTTAAATTCTCAGGTATCAATTTTCTTCTTACCGTGTAGCTGTTAACCCAGTTCTCGAGAAAATTGATGGCGAACCCCGTCTGGACCCAGTATAAACAGCTAACAATTTAAATCGTGGCGCTGTTACAGAATGTTACAGCCGAAATGCTGCCGTTTTCCGCTGCTCACACCGACGTGGCCATTAGCGATTCGATCACGTCACAGATTTCTGGGTGTACGATTCAAACTGTCATCTCGCGTTACGACTGTTCGCCGACCGTGGTAACTTAATTTTTACGAATCTCATCGGCAGTAATTTGATAATCGACTTCGCCGTTCCTGCGTCATTAAATTACCACGCTCGCGTAGAATTTCTGGCGAAGCGTCGTCAAGAATTCAGTGACATCGAAGACGTTAACCCGCGGGTCGATGGGATCGGTGGTGCACGCGTCGGCTGCGAGCGGCTGAACGCGACCGGGGGTGTTCAAATTTACAAATACGCGGAGGTCAGCGCCGCGGCTCGGCGCGTCGTGGCGGCTGGCTCATTTTTCGCAAGCAGGCTCGCGCTAATTACGGTAACATAAACGCGAGTCGAGTCGTATAATTGCGCGCACGGGACGAGTTACAGCGGCACGCTCTCTCTCTTTTTCTCTCTCTCTCTCTCGGGCCAGTTGGTCGTGCGCGCGTTCGCGCCTCCCGTTCTCGTCGTGAAACTTTTTACCCGACCGGAAGGGATTTTGATCGCTGATGCATTATGCATCGTCGCCGTCGTCGTCGTCGTCGTCGTCGTCCTCTTCCTCCTCCGCCGCCTTTTTTTAACCGATTCGGCTGCCGACCAGCCGGCCAACGAACTCGGCACCGAACTGCGGAATTCTCTCTCTTGTCTCTCTCGTCTCGATCCAGACGACGCTCGGTCGCGCTGATCCTGGAGCTTCCGCGGACCGGTCCTTCGATCGGGACTTAATCCTCCGGATCGGCAACGATTAATTGGCTCCGTGCACGGCGCAACTGTCCCAGCAGAAAGTAGTATTAATAGTGACGTACAAAGGACAGAGGAATCTCTCCGCCGCGTTAGAGCACCGCTCCTCCTTTATTTCCGACGATCCGGGATTTTTACCGAGAATTGAAACTACGCGGGAGTGCCGCTCTCCAACCTCGCCGATATCGATCGATAGGGCAGCGATATTTTAAGTCAACGATTGATAAAAACTTGACAATTTTTCGGCGTTCGTACGAGTTTCCGGCGCGAGGCACTCGAGCCGCACTGGGATTCAATTAGCCGAATGCGCGACGGTTAGCGGTGAGTCGGATCGTCCAATTACACTTGATCGCGTTAGTATTATTACGAAGGGATCGTGAATTTTTACGCGGATTTCACGTGGACGTGGAACATCGGCGTTTTATCGGACGTGTTCTATTACGCTTCAGTGCGCAGCAGTTACGTTAAATATCACTGAATAATTCGCGGCACCTAATTTTCGCGAACGAACGTAATCCACGGTTTAATTTTGTAACAACGCACAGGATAACGATTGCAGAAAGAGAGAGAGGAGAGTATTTCACGGAGGCTCGCGTCGCCATTGATCGCGCGAGAAGAAGGTTACGGTACAATGTGAAGAATCACAAAGGATGCATGTGACTGTACAGAAAAAAAGCAAGTGCAAACAAACGAAAAAAAACGAGGAATAACATTTTTTCAACCGAGGCTGCCGATATAATAAACTTTCCAAGTGACACGCGGCGCTATTGAACAGTAGCCCAGCCGCGTCTGACCAGCGGCGAGCCGTTTCTACTTACTCGGCAGACTCCGCGTAATTCCAGCGATCGTGCGGAATCGATTATCTCGTGAACGGAGGGTTTCGTATCGCGAAAATTCGTTCCGCGTTTTCAATCTAGTTTTTCTCCGTAGAATCCGTCGGCCGTCGCTCCGTCCGTCCGCGTGTATCGGCGACTGTTAAGCAAATAACGATTTAATATACCCACGGGACGGAAACGTAGACCTATATTGTATATATCACTTCTTATTTTACAATTTCCTTTTTCGCGGCGAGCAATTTCGACGGAAGCTGAAATAAATAAACGGACTTAACGCGCTGCGGGAACGCTGCGGACATCGGTACGGTCGGCTCGATATCGGTCCGCGCGCGACAACGGTTAAGCGGATAACCACGGTGGCATCGTGTTAATTTTATTATCGATGTTCCTCGCGGAACTTTTACAATGTCGACGCGCGTAATAGTTCCGAGGGCTTGTGTTCGGCCGGCCGCGCTCTCGGGATTCTCCTCGTTTCGTTCCTTTGTCACGTGTCCCGTGGATCCGGTCGATGCGACGCGATGCGATGCGACGGGACGCGACGCGATGGCTCGCGCGGATAACTCGTGGAAAATTTCGAAACGGGGATTCGCTTCGGGACAGCGAATAAACGGATTGTCGTTCATCGAAACGTCGATGCCGACGAATATCGACGAATGTCGGCGTCGGTCCGTTCACGGCGTGGCGACGGTGACTCGCGCATCCGTCTCGCAGACACAGACGGTCTTTTAACCCTTTCGATCTGTCCGTGTCTTTCGCCTAGTTTCACGCGATCGCTCGAATCGCCAAACTGCCGCTGCAACCTCGCTTAACAGGGCTTATAATAATAAAAATCGTCTACAACAAATTCAACAAAATTATCCGGCCGAGATTTTCCTGAATTTTATCGAGTAGAACGACCGAGAAATTCAATTTCCACCGTAACAAAATCGAGCGACTTGTAATTCACTGACAGAATAAGTCGCTTTGATCCAAATGTTTATTCGCAAGAAGATTACGCGCGTTTCATACGTACTACAAACGTAACAGTATTAATCTTTAACGGTAGATGTAGGAACTGCGGTCTCTCTTATTTTTGCCAGCCACTGTAGCCAGATTCTGTTTGATCAGGGCTGCGAATCAATGCAGAATTTTAATGGGCGACCGGTATCGAAAGGGTTAACAGAGCAGGATCGTTCTTTGTCGCGTATCTCCGGCAGCTCGGCCACTTTTCCGCGCGCACTTCTCCTCGACTAGAGAGCACCGGCTCGATCCCCTCTCGACTACCAGCGTTCGCTCTTCGATCCTCCCCCGCTTTATCTTACCGTGAATTTTTCAACGAGGCAAACTCGTCTGCCGGTTCCCGCGATTCTTCTCGAACCGGGTTGCTCGAACGTCGATCACCTTGTCGCGGATCGTACGTTCGAGGATCCGTCTCGCCCCATCGCGATTATCTTATCCCCCCGGCCGAGGGCATCGGTCAGCCGAAATCGTTCCTACCACGCGAGCAACTCTCGAACGAGATTGTCGAGCGAAATGCCATTTTCGTTTTCCAGCGACAGCCTCGCAAATCTGGAACCGATAAGGGATTCTTACGTTCAGTTATACATTTGCAGCGACTCCGATAAATTTTTTATAAATAGAGCGAACGACTTCAATTTTTCTGTTAGGCTAGACGGATTAGGTTAGTAAATGACGCGTAACAAACATGTTGAAGAAATGAATTTGGTCGAAATTGTGAGAAAACAGAATGGTCAAAGTGATTATCACAACTTTTTTATCTGGGCCAATAACGGAAATTTAAAAAATGTGTTTTGCAGACTCGCGTAAGTTATATGCATGCTGCAAATTTCACTGGAAATTGGTTAGCTTGTTTACGAGTTTTTAACGATCAAACGTGATGAAAATTGCAGTTTCTCACGATTCTCGGCCTATAACTGCCATTTTTACCACATTCGATCGTTTATAACACCTCAAGCACTTAACCAATTTCGATGAAATTTGCAGCACGCGTATAACTTACATGAGTTTGCAAAACACGATTTTTAATTTGCATTATTTGCCCAGAAGTTGTAATAATCACTTTGACCATTCTGTTTTCTCACAATTTCGACCAAATGCATTTTCCAACATGTTTATTAGACGTCATCTGCTAAACTGATTCTTGTAGCCTTACAGAGAAATTGAAGTCGTTTGGTCCAATTATAAAAAAGATATTCTGATCTGTGTGATCGATTATCGGAGTCACTGTATATTTTAAAAGCAATTAAAATGTTTTAGCTTATAAAAATGACAAGGCTCTATTTATTTAGATTTTGTGCAATTTTTATTCCGACGTGAGCTTGGATAAAAAGATTGATCGAATCAACTTTACAGTTTCTTCAACTTTACAAGAGATCAGGTGGAATGTTTTTTCGTGAATCCTGCAAGTGAAAATACAATCGGGAAAAGCACACCGATTTCCGCAGGGCAGTGTAATCGGTTTCGAAACCGGAGACACTGTCGCCGCGTCGGAGAAGCAGCGCAGAAAAATTCCGCCAGCGATCTGCAAACTTGGCGAAACTTGTTGGCAACGTACAAGAGGACCCACGGCTAGAATTTCATTTTCACCGGGGTCGAGAACTTGATTTCAGTTCGCCGGCGGATCCGAGGCAGGTTGCCGGTCTCGTGGACCGGTCCCTCTCGAAAGGCGCGCGTCGACGCGACGTTTCCGAGAGGCGTCGGGACGCCCGGCTGGATTGCCTCGGAATCGAATCGAGCGTGTGGCGAGAACGGGCCGACGCCTTCGATCGGTTCTAGGAAGCGCCGCTTCGCGTCGTGTCGCGCCCCGCCGCGAGCCGTTGTTCGCAGGGGCAAGAACGAATGCACATTAATATGTATACCCGTCAGTAGATTCGCCGACGATAAGCGACCCCGACAAACGACCGTTTAATGATTGAACGAAGAAACCAGGAGGGACGACGTGTCAGTCTTTTCCCTTTAGTATCGACGTCGAGAGGCTACCCTCCGAACCGCGCTATAGCACGCGAATATTAACGCGTATGTCGTCGCCGAGCTCGCTGACAAGAACTCCTTCGGCTGGCGAGACAGTCGTAAGTAGACTGCGGATATTATGGATTTATGAGAAAAATTAATCGGTGTAATTTGGAAGAATTTGAATAGATTTAAAAGTATTCTTTTTAAATATGCTTCTACACCATATACTGCTATATCATTTTTAACCTATTAAACGTATTAAGAGAAAAAACTAATTTACATTTCACTCCGGCACGTTGCAGTTCAGGCTGAAAATTTTTATTTCGCACAAAAATTCGTTGCCTGCTCATGATACGATGGGGTCTGTGGAATTTTTAACAGAATTCGGAAATATCAGCTGACGCGTGTGTTAATTCGTACAGTCACTCGCGTGTCTGACCATCGCGAACCGTTTCCACTTGCAGCGGAGCCTCCGCGTACAAAACCACTTAAAATTAGAAACTTGAGGAAAAGTGATTCAACCGATTCATGATTGAACCGCCAACACAAAAGGGACAACGTGTCAATCTATTCCCTGACAACTTCGTGACCGACACAGTCGCAAATTGACATTTATAACGCTCGTGTCAATTCTGGCCTGGAATAGGTTGACTCGACGTATATTTATTTTTTAAATTAGGAGCAGGAAAGGGAACAGTGTGGAGCGTTTGAATACGATCCAAAAGTACGGTGTACATATTTCTAGGATATTTAGGGTACGTCTGAAAATATTTTTCAATTTTCGTCCCATCGCACGGATTGCTTTTTCGAGCGTGGGGAACTTTTAATTGAAATAGTTAAATTAGTTGCAATAATTCGTTTCGCTGTTAATATATGGAATGCAGTATATTACTGTGGGGTGCGTTGGACGTTACACGGTGGAGAGAGTAATCGCTGGTAAATAGTAGGCTTTTGTGCTTTATTTTACCAAATAAATCACTCGATTTTTTGGGATTTTTAATTGGCGCGTTAACACTCGAGTTTGCGCGCAGTGATTAATATTTTTGTTTGCGCATTGATCGCGGTTTATTGGTTTAGGATCCGTCCGGCGCAGAACGGTTGAAAGAACAGTTTCAACAATGATATTGCAACTTTTTATTATTTTTGTTTTTTTGCAAAGGAAACGATTTCCATTTTGCCGAACGTTTAATACGCGCGAGTTCGTTCCGGAAATTCTTTTTTTCTGGTATGGTGTATACGCCAATTTATGAATTTCCGATTATATTTTTTTTCGCGAAAGAAATTACTTCAATTTCCGGCCGTGTGTGTGTTTAATACCCGTTGTACAAAGAATTCATTTTTCTCCTGGCGCATCGAGCGTCACGACATTTATTCAAGCGCCGTCAGACGCGGGTTATTCGAAAGAGCGATCGCAGATAAATCTAGCCTTTTCAGTTTTCGTTCCATTAAACAAATTGCTTCGATTTCTTGAAAATTTTTACACCACACATTAGCCCGCTCTCTGCATCAGATACGTCTGTCAGCCAGCCCGGTTATGGAACCAAAAATCTTTCGCGACGACTTTCGGACGATCCGAGTCACGTGTTAAATTAACATGGTGCGACGGTTGTTCGACGAGCATCCGGCACAATTTCATTAGCGGATTTTCGAGAGGTTTGCTGCGCTCCTGTAAAGGCGTTCTACGTTTTTCTTTTTCTCGTTTTTTTTTTAAATCGCACGCAGCGCGCACGGCACAGAAAAAATCGATGAACGATTCGACGAACGGTGTTACCGGAACACGCACACTCGCTCGATACAATTATACAGTCCCGGGGCGACGCGGTGGGAGTTTACGTGAAACGGATCGTTGTGTCCGCGAGACCGCTGCGGAACGTTCGAATTCAGCGATTCTGTCAGGCTATTTCGCATGTATGTATATATGTATGTGTCCACCGTGGTTCACGAAAGTGTTCGAACGCTCGCTATTCAAAGTTCAAACATGGAGTGTATGAATTAAACAGAAAAAATGGGAACGACCGACTAAAATTCTGAAAGATCTATTATTACGTATAATATCGGACCGATAGATCATTCGCCAGGGAAACCTTCACTATTTCTATCAAAACTCTCGCAGTAATAGAGGGACAATTAATCTTCTCTTTTTCACGATTTTACCGAGAGAATTAATGAATTGTGAATTCAACGGACCTGGGCGGGATTTCTTTTTCTTAGACGTCGCAGCAGCAGTCAATTTGTCTTCCCGAAGGACTATCAGGGATTATTAGTCGCACATAATCCCTCGTCGCACAATGGCTCGGGATAAAACCAATAAACCGGAAAGAACAAGCGCGGTGAGTCTGAGAAAAGGTGTATTAAACATATCCAAGAAATTTCATTATCGAACACGGGTGCTTGGCAGACACAATTAATTTTTCCGCGGGACATAACGCATTAATTCAGTTTGTTGAAATTCAGGAAGAAAATTTATATTTTCCATAGAGATCCGCTGCGCGGTAATCATTATTTCCGGTTCAGTCAATTCCCACGCCGTTCGAACCAGTTCTGAACCTCGGCGGTGTGCATAATTGCACAGCCAGCTAAGCAGGCGGTCTTAAATAAAGTGTACGAAGCTCGAAGGAAAGGAGAACCAGAGAGAGAGAGAGAGAGAGGAGAAGAGAGATTGCGAAACATCGTAGATTAAAAAATACGTCGCGGAGAATTGATGACCGGCGATCTCGACGAGAACCTGCGCGGCTCTCTTTCCCGGGCTGTTAATGGAGGAAGCAATTTGTCCGCGCGGGGAAGAATTATTATTAGTCCGTTGAATCGGGGGAACGTGGTGGCTCGCTCGGCGTGGCGTGGCATGGCGTGTAGACGCGGGATAAATAAAGATCGGGGGTACGCGGGCGGAAAGAAGCGAAGTTCGGTACAGAGACGAGTAGAGGAGAGGAGGGAGCAGAGCGGAGCAGAGCAGAGTAGTAGAGTAGCGGAGAGTGGAGTCGGGGCGCGAAGAGGAAAGATCGACAGAGACACTCGACCCTACTTCGCGTCCTTTCGCGTATCGTGCGGCAGTCAGGCTGGCATTGTTTGAGTTATCACAATGGCGGAACAAAACCTCAACCGGAGGATCGAACTCCACTCGAAAGCCGGTCTCCCCCGGCGGCGTCGCCGGCGCCGGCGTCGGCGTCGGTCTTCTCCCACGGCGTGCAAGCAGCAGCCCCTCGACCCCGTCCCCTCGAACAAACTCCCTCTTCGAACGGGTCCACGGAACAACGAAACTGCCTCTTGAAGCGCCGCGCCGCGCCACCCACTTTCCGCTCGAGCCGAACCGAGCCGAGCCGCCGTCGCGTTCGATCGCGGCCGTCACGCGCGTACTCGCGGCTGAAACTATCGTTTGTCGAACGACAACAACCTCTTGCCTACACCCCCACCCTCGTCCGCATCCCCCCGTACGCGCGAACAAAGGAGAAGGGTTCAACGACGAACGCGGGACGAGTTCGTTCGTACGCCGGTTCGTTGGCTCGTTCCTGTTCCTCGTCCCTCGCACACTCGTAGATGTCGAGGTTCCACTTCCACGGCTCGAGTCGATTTACTCTATCCGCTCGAGGAACCATACTTCGAGCGAGCGGAACGAGCACAGCCAACGGAGCAACTTCGACTTTCCTCGCGGCGCCCGCGACCCAGTTACGCACGCGGCTCCTTTTCGAAGGCACTCGACCTAGACCGCAAGCACGCGAGACGTTCCGCTCGCCGAAAGCTCAAAACGCCGCAACAACGAGAAACGCCTTCGAGGGCTCGGCTAATGCCGGCCCTGTCCGCGAACTAATCTCCAATTGGCTGGGGAGAATGCAGAAATTGTATTTCGCTAACCAATTAGTTCCCACATATCCCCTACATCGTTCGATCGAAGTTAAATGAGACGTGCGGATTGGTAAGATTTTTATTTAAAATCCACCGTTCCTAATAACTTTGTCATCTATACAGATGCAAAGTTACATGTTAGGCATGTATGGATAAAAAAAAAAGCAGAAGTTACTTATGACTCGACCTAATACTTCGATAACATCTCGTCGACCATTTGATTCGAGAAGACTGTTCTACGAAAACCAAACACCCTTCAAATTTTTTCTCACGATAAAACATTAATTTCCAAATCGAAGCGGGACACGCGCATTTTTACCGATTCGAGCGTTTAACGGCGAGCGTGTTCGAGTTTCCTCGTGGCGCTGTAAATTCGATTGTACGTCGATCGACGAATTCTCTTTTCCGGAAGGAGCTGCGGTCTCTCTTTCTCCGCTGGAGGCCTTTGGCGGGATTAATTGGAAAAGCGGAGCGGAACGAATGGTCGGTTGTAACGAGTTAGAGGGTCGATGAGGAGAGAGAGGGACACAGAGAGAGAGAGAGAGAGCTCGGGTCCGTTGCTACCGAGCGAACGCAGTGAGTAGCTTTTAATTTCAACGTTTTCGCCGTGGCTTCGTCTTGGTTCGCGGCGCGGCGACAGAATTTCTGGGGCTACGATATTTACGGTCGGGGTGGGGTTGGAGGGCGAAGGAAATGTTTGTGGAGTCTCTTTGAGCGCGGTCGAATCCTCTCGTGCGGTCCTCTCGTCACCGCACGGTAATTTCGCCTCTGTCCCCGTGATCCTCGCACAATTATCGGGCGAGGAAAAGTCTCGGTGGTCTCAGGGGGGGAGGTTGAGAGCCGTGTGCGAATAAACCCCTCTTCCCCTGCCGGTGTCCCCCTTTCCGCGGATCGATCGCTCGAAATTAAATTCCGAAGCCACCCTCCCCCTCTGTCGGCCCTTCTTCGGGTCCGAGAGCGATTCGGTGGTACGCGAGCAGCGTCGTTCGATAAACGCGTTGCTGTTGGTAAACACGGGAAACCTACAAACTGGTTCTCTCCCGCTGGAAACTCCTACGACTATCGTTAGTGTCCACGTATGAATATGTAATAGCTGCAAACACGCCGCTCAGAGGCGCAACGGGCCCTCGCCGGCTTTTGTACGCCGTTAAGCCGCGCGTCGCGTCGCGCCGCGCCGTTCTACTCCGGCCGAATTGTCCCGCGAGTAAGCGCAAGCTTCGACAAGCGTTCCGCCGCGAAACTTTTACGGTCCGCCGCGGAAAAAAGCTGTTGCTGCTGCCACCGCTCCTGCTTCGATCCTCGGCCGAACGATCCACGGGGTAATAATAAAATAAATACGGTAGAACAAATTTCTCTCTCGATCTCTAGATCTTTCTCTGTCTCTCTCGCTTACGCTTTTTGGCGTCACACTTTTGGTGCAGCTTTTTTAAAACACATCCATGTTGGAAAAGAAACTGTTGCAGAATGAACCGATATTTTCCATCCTTCAGAGACGCGTGTTCCCGCGGTCGCAGGATACCGACATACTTTTCTGGACAGGAGATAATTCTTTCGGCAACGAGTCCGACGAATCGACGTCGCGCTATTTTCGTCCGGGTAATTCCGCTTGTCATCGGGCCGCGTCGATTCCGATAAATGATGCTCGTCCCCATCGGTCGACACACGTCCATCCGTTGCTCGTCGTTTTTGCAACGATTGCTCTTCGGCGGACGCGGCGCGGCGCGGCTCGGCGTTCAAGCTCTCGTCGATATCGAACCCCGCGCGTCATCTCGTCCCTTCTCGGATTCCCAATTTTCGCGGTACCGATTCTCCGAGTTTCCAAGGCTCTCTCTGCTAGCGTTCCCCGGTTTTCTCCGGGCGTTCGCGTGTTTAGCCTGGGAAATCGATGCGCGAGAGTAGAACGGTGCATCGGAGAAGTCTGAGCGAGCCGGCGATGTATATGAAACTTTGAACGGTCACTTCGGTATCGATTCCACCGGCGATTCGATTTGCCGGGGTTAATCGCGGAACCGGCGCGACGCGTTTAAAGGGTTTCCCGTGTACCACGAAACTCGCCTCGGGTGCGTGGTCCTCGGCGATTCGCTTCTGTAATTCGACCCGTTCCAAGGATCCCGTGTGCAACGACGCGCCATTCTGCCGAGAACTTCGCGAGAACCGAGCGGCGAAACGCCTCACCCGAACACGACTGTCTCTGTCCGCGAGAAAATTCCGCCTTCAAAAATTCAATCGCCCTCCGACCGCTAACCTTTGACGACGACAGCGCCTCGTCGAGCTTGCACCTAGTTGAATATGCATTACGGTTGCTGCGAAGTAACGACGCTCCCCGGGAAGATCCTTCATCTTCCAGATAATTGCAATGTCCCTTTCATACTGCCTCGCCTAGAAGAGGTATAACGCCACCCTTCGCTACCCCCGTCCACGTAGAAATTCGTCGGTTTCAACAAATAAATACGCTGCCACATAAATCCCCGGGAATGCTCGCGTTCTCCGCGGCTCGTGGGAAACGCCGCTCTCTCTCTCTCTCTCTCTTGCTGGTCCTGTTGTATTTAACAGGTCCTTTATTGCTCGAGGGAACGCACTACGACAGACTTTCAATGTAAATCGTTACACTTCGTCGCGTTTACTTTTAGGGTGTCCCAAAACTCCTTCGATATCTCCTTTAATCATCTTGAAACGCTGAAAATAGCACTATACAGTGGAACCTTGATTAACCGGCTTCGTTGAGACCGAAGGAGCCCGGATAAATCGAGACCCACCGGATAATCGAGACCTCGGAAATATAAACATTTTATTACATAATAAACAGAATTTTTATAAAATCTATACATTTTTATATTAACATCTCTTTTAATTTCGTTAATTTCGGATTAATAAGTGCACTGTCACGGCAACGTTTTATTATCAACAATGCTTCTTATGGCGTATCGTCACATCGCTCGAAATATTTGAGAGCATTACTTAAACTTCAATCTTTTCGATGACCAATTGTTCTATTTTCTGTGTTCGTTCCTATTGTAACAGTATGAATGACTTCTCCAGAAAGACAGACTGTTGCGTATGTATACTTACCAACAGTGTCCCGCGACTGATGCAGAAGGGGATAAATAAATTATATTGCGTATGACTTTTGCGACGAATAACCGAGACGCGGATGATCAAGACCACGGTTGATCAGGACCCTGATTAATCGAGGTTCCCACTGTACCCGGAAATTGTGCATAATTTTTGGACGGCAAATGACCTTTGTACGGAGCGCACTCGGCACGCGAAGAGACCGCTGCAGCGGGAATTAGTTGCGTTTCGACGATCCCCGGGTAAGTGTCCGCAGAGCCCGAACGAATTTAGTTCGAGCCTAAGTTGGGAATAATCGATGCCCGGCGGAAGCGAACGTCGGACGATTTCGGAGAACCGCGGCTTTGCGGTATCTCCTCGGCGGAGCCTGAAATCGATGCGATTCCGAGATTACGTTTCCCCGGGTATTGTACGTAGAAAGCCACTTGGACTTGACTGATAGCGAGCCGAGTTCTCTCGCGGTTTCGGGGCCCGTTCTCTAGCCTTTCCTCTCTCTCTCTCTCTCTCTCTCTCTCTCTCTCACTCAATCACTCACTCACTCTCTCGCCTGGTTTTCGAACTACCCCCGCGTACAGTGGATAAAGGGTTGGAGGAACAGAGTTCCTCCTCGGGGCTGGCTGGTTTTCCTCCTCAGACGCCTTGCGCGACTGCTACTCTTGGATCAAAGTTGCCGCGGGGACGAGTTCGACTTTACTACGTGCCGATAGCGTGCTAGTCGACGGGACGACGAACCCATCGTACCATCTATTTCGTCTTTCTCTCTCCTCGCTCGCAACCTTGGAATCTGTCCTCGACCGGGGAAAATGTACCCCACGAGACGTCGCGTTTCTCTCTTCCGTCCTCCTCTAACCCCCTCGGCTCGCTCTTTTGCTGCTTCTCGCGCGCTATAAAACCGACGCAAAGTAGCTCTGTCGTCTGCAGCCAACGCGCTGGAAGAAACGTTGCCATGGATGCGCGTTCCGCGCAAAGAACCACGAATATCCCGGTCCGAGGAACCGAAAACACCGGCTACTGGCGCCGATAGGAACGACGTCTGCCGTTCGAACGCTATCGGTTTCCTCCAACAGCTAACGAAGCCTGAGAAACGAAAGTTTGTTTTGATATGCGCGTTCGTGTACCAGAGCGTTCGACAGGCGTGGCTTCCTCTAAGCAGGCGTGGCTGGTTCCGAGTAGGCGTGGTTGTTGATTTCAAATGAGCCAGAAGATCTTGCCGCAAATACGACGTCAGCGAGGTAGGCGTATTCAAGCCCGAGTGGGTGTGGTCTAGGTGGGGTAGGTGTGGTTTCTTTGCCCTCAACCTTGACAACTTCGAAATACCTCCCTACGCACACCACTATGACATTCCACTTTAAATACTTCTCAGACCAATCAAACTCTAACAAGGATTCTTCGGCTTGTCGTGGGAGCACTCGGGCTTGCCCTCAGGGGCCACACCTCGCAACAGTTTCCCCCGAAGTAGGAAATAAAAGCCTATCTAATCGGATCTCTTTCGGCAGAGTACTTCGAGCGGGCGTGGAGTTGTCGCTCGTGATTTCCCCGGGCCAAACCGGTGCTCCACGGGGCAATTTCTCCGCACACCACACAGAGATAGCGTGGGGAAAAGGCGTGGCGCTGATAAAACGGCATGGCCAGCGAGCGAGAACACCTAGAACCGTATCCGCTCGTAAATCTGCGGAGCGTTCTCGTCGTCGTTGGAACATTTTTTTTCGGGTTGGCCGGTTCCGTCAGGTTCCACCGAGACCGGCTCCGTCGACCGTTGCAAAAGCTCCTGGAACGTCCTGGCTCGTCTTGCTGCCTGGCAGCTCCGGAGCAACGTGTACGCGGCCGAACGATGATCGAATTAGTGAACGTCGTCGTCGTCGTCGTTCAACGAGGCCGATTGAAACGCGCGAGCATTTTCACCGGGCGTGGCGTTCTCGTCGTCGTCGTCGTCGTCGTCGGGAAAAAAAGAAAACGGTTCGCTGATTCGCATTAAACTCCCGTTGAGACTAACGAACCTGGATCGTCGAGGGGATATAACCAGGTGACGCGACACGGTGTTCCAACGAAACGCGTGGGCAAACTCCGGCAGGGGGTGGGAGGGTGATGGGGAGCGGAAGTTTTATCGCTCGCGATACCGGCCGGGTCGCGCGGCGGGATCCGCGTCTCCTGGAATCGTTTCTCCGTTTCGCTCTTCGACGAGACCGGCGCGGATTAATCTCACTCATCCGACCGATAAAGATAGAGCGGAGAGAAAAAAATAGAATTAAGCGGAAAACCGATGCGCGACGATTCCTGTTGTCGCGGCCGAGAGGTTGATTTTACGGGATAACGAGCACAGCCATTGCGGTCTAGGATGTTTTGTTCGTCGTCGGCGGCTGCGGGAGGAGGGACCAGCGGAGGCCAGCGGAGCCGGAGGCAGGGGGCAAAGTGACTTCGTAAATCACGAGGAAACGGGTTACGCCGCGCTCGGTCATTATACCGAATTTACGCGTCCCGCGCAGACCGCTGCGCGCGAGTTTCGAGAATTACGCGAATCGCGGGGAATTCCCGGCGCTTATCCCGCCCCCTCGTCGCAGCTCCCATTTAATCGAAACAAAAAACTCCGAGAACGTTTCTCCGGGCAGATTCGGCGCCGAGGAACGTTCTCGCGCGCGTCCACGGAAAACGCTGTCGCGGCTGCTGCTGCTGGGACAACGCGCGCGTGCACACACCCGACGCGACGACGCGACGCGACACGACGCACGCGGCCAGAGATATCGGCAAAGTTTCCCGTTCGCTCGCGATTAATTCGAGCGATTATACGGCGTTAAATTGCAATGCGGCGTATAATGCCCGGCTGTTCCCTCTCTCTCTCTCTCTCACTCTCTCTCTCTCGTCGCGCTATATAACACGTTAAGTCTGGCCAACGAGTTCGCTGGTGCGAACGAACACGTTTGGTACACGTACCAAATGTCACCGAGAACGCCGACGCTGAAATCGCGCAACATTGTACGCCGACGATTCTCGTTTTCCCTCTCTCTGTTCTCTCTCTGTATCTCTCTCTCTCCGTCGTCCGTGCAAACGGTCAAGTGGAACACCGCGTTAACGCCATTTTCCGACGGCCATGCACCAGTCCCGGCTCTTCCTCTCTCATTTCCGGCAACGTGGAACGTCGCTTCGACCGCGTTACGGAATCGTTCCCGGACGCGTTCCGTCGAAAAATCCTCTTCCACGACACGACCCGACGACCGAACGCTGGAGCAGGTGTAAGCTGTACACTGTCGCCGCAGCCGTGCTCTCGCGTTTACGTTCCCGTTACGCTGAATACGGGAATGTCTTCCGCGATCTAATTATTCCGCAGCTGATGCAACGGTCGCGCGGTTCTCTTCCGGCAGTTTGACCGAGCGACGCGTGCTTTCGTAAAATCCGATCATCGAACTCCCCGGATCTATTTCGATCGTTTCGAAATAATTCTCTACAGGTTATTTTTCTAGTCGACAATCGTTTATGAAGGGTGTCTCAGAATGACATTGCTCGTTGGACACTTGGTGTGTTTCTTTGCTCAGCTTTCGTAGAGATTAGGCTGACTTTCGCTCTGCGGGCTGTTTCGAGTTGTTCGTATCGATCCTCGATCATCAGGAATTCATCACCCACGGGTACGTCGTTCTACGATCCCATTAGAAGAGATGGGTACTCTCCGGGCCCAGTGGTTCCCGAGCTTTCTGGAGACCAATTTTCTCCGGCCCGTCTCAGGTTGTCAGTCATTTGTATCAACCCACCACCATGAGGAATTCATTACCCTCGGGCCTACTGCTCTAGTAGCTCGGGAGTCAAAGTGATTGAACCCGGTAAGAGAAACGTCTCCTGGTTCTCTGCCCCATTTCGACTCAGCTCTTCCGAAGGACAGATTCATTTCCTCAATTTCTTCAAGACGACCGATGCCGTTACTCGTTTGTATCGGGTGTAATAGAGGAATTGAAGTTGCCGTTACAACCGTAGACCATAAGTAATTCAGCGGCGCGGCACGGCGGTAGGGCCGTAGCAAGAGGAACAGTTTGAAGTCGGTTTATCGCGAGTCAGAGGTGCTACTCTTTTTCTTTTATTAGAGAAATCTTCGAAAGGAGGTCTCGCGAAGTATATAAGAACACGTGACAGGGCCTCCTCGAACTTTCCCGAAGTTGCATTAACTTTCTCAATTTTTCGCGGCTGACATAAATCAAGTGCGCCGTTCAAGACCTCCGTGCATAATATTCGGACGGCTTTGGACGTTCAGTTCCCGCCGAGATTCCAACGCGATCGTCAACCCGCAAAAGTCGTCGTTTATTTAAGATTTCTCCGCGATCGCAAACTTTACGAGAGCATTTCAATTCGTTTTAAAACCCTCTCCCTCTCTCTCTCTCTCTCTGATTAAGACACGCCTATCATCACACCTCCTCGATGAAGCTCTCCGCGCCGCGCGCCGTTGAAAAACCTGCAGAATATTATTATAGTGCATCATAGTCACCGGCAAGCCTTAGAGAAAAATGTTTTGCATCTGCGGCTGACTAGGATATTGTATAAGTAATGGCCGCGCAAATTTCTTCCGAGGCAATGCGTCGCTATCACGTTTCCCGGCCGACACGCGGTTTCCTTAAGACCAAAATCGAGAGAAAAAAATTTCGATTTCAGCTTCGTTGTTCACTCGCGCATACATACACCTTCTCAACAAACTTGGACTGCCAGTCTACATGCATTCTGCGCGAGACCGAGGTGAAAATGCGTCAACGATCGACCGAATATCGCTTCGTGTCTCATCGTTTAAAAGGTAGCTGTTGGAGCAGCGGGAGGAAGGGATCCTGAAAATGTGGAAGCGTGACGATTTTTGCGGGGCACACTTCGCGCCGGTGGGCCATTTATCCGCGTCCCGGGGTGTCGTTGGCGGCGGTAACGACGCGGATAAAATAATCGCGTCTCGTCGGGTCGCGCGAACACTGATTCGAGACGGGAGCCGTCGCGAGAATAGATTGCGCGCGCGTAGATAGCTCGCGCGAGCCCACCGGCGAGGAAAGATTTCCAACGCGCCTCGCATTGCCTCGAAATCGCATCGCATCACGGCGAGGCGCGGCAGGTCCCGGCGCGGCGATGGTAAGGTCCGCTCCATTACCATCCCCTAAATCACGCTGGTAACGTTTTTGGGACGGTCGTAACTCCGGTGCTCCGATGTTTTTGGCCTCATTAGTAGCCGTCTCTCGGCTTGATGTGGTACACGGAAAAGGCTCTCCAGGCAAAGTGAGCGAGACGGAGAGAAGAGAAGAGAGAAGGCGAAGAGAAGAGGTGACGGCGGGCCGCGCGCGCGGACGAGGAACGGGAGAAGAGAGCTTGCGAGGAGAAGTCGGTGGCTGCCGGGAAAGGGCGAAGGCGAGGGTGAGGCCGAGGGAAACCAAGTGGCAGAGCGACGGAGCAAAGCGAGTTGGAGGAGGAGTAAGAGGAGGAGGATGAGGACGAGGAAGGAGAGAGGACGAACGGCTGGGAGAGGCGAACCGTGGCGGAGGATACCGACAGTGGCTGCGATTAATATTCCTCGGTTCTAGCATCTCCGTCGCTCGCGCTCCTCTTCCGTATGTACGTTTGCACTTTGAGTCGCAGACCGGGGGATCCTTTGGCCGCGTTCGAGCCACGGCTGCTGACCCTTTCGGGACCCGCATTACGCTTCTCTAAGCTCCTCTCTCTCTCTCTCTCTCCCTCTTCGGACAAAGAGGACAAAGGAGCAAGCAAGGAGTCTTGGCTGTTGGTCTCGAGGATGATGCCACGCGTTATCCCGTTCCCGATCGAAGCGCGTGGCTGCTCGTCGGACGTATTTCGCGTGGTAAACACGGGCGCGCTGCATCTCGACGAAGCTTTCGGGCCCTCGGAGCCACGGCCGTTTACGAGATTTATGCGACTGGCTGGTCTCGCCCGGCGAGGGAACCTCGTGAATCTTCGAGCCGTCGAGTTACTTCGGACGAGAGCCTCAAAAACGAATAAAGTTTGCGGCCCCCGGGTAAAAGGAGGAGCGTTGACGACGACGACGACGACGACGTACCGGAGAAACGACGACGACGGGGCGAGACGGAGAGAGAGAGAGAACGGCGGTGGACGACGACGACGACGACGACGACGAGAGATTAGTGTCTCGTTGCCCGTGGTAGAGACGATTCACCGCTACCTACTTCGAGGGAAATAAAGAGCCGGAGAAGCGAGGGAGAGAGAGAGCGTTGGCTGAAATTTGTTCGAGCGAGCGGCCGGGCGCCCGGGAAAAGCGACGCGTGACGTTCAAGACGGCTGAAAGACGAGCGGGGAAACGAGCGGCCCGGATCGTCTCGTCGGTGACTTCACGGTATTAAGAGCCCTCAAAGGAAAAGGAACGCTAAAAAATTAGTAACCGGGATTTCGTGCGACCGCTCGCTTTCTCTCTGTCACTCGCTCTCTCTCACTATCCACCACTATCTCGCTTTTCGCGGAGCATAAACGATGGAAAACGAACACCTAGGAACCAGCGGAACCGAACCGGACCTGTTAAGCATCGCGTCGGACCGAGGGCCGGCGTTAACGCAACGTCTACCGCAGTTTTTGACGCAGCGAAACCGACGCGCCCGGGAACCTCTGTTTCGCGATGCGGTTCGATTAATTTTGCTCACGATCGCCGACGCGTCTTCGTAGACTTAATAATTGAAAATCCCAGATGGAACAGTTGGTGATTCAAGAGGAGTTCGTTGAAAGGACTCCGCCGCGTTCGCAGAATTTACGGTGATATTTTTGTTCGGTGTAAATATTCATTCCTCTCTCGGAGTTATAAAATCGTGAAAGCGACAGCTTCGCGAAAATTTATCTGCACTGCGGCTGAGAGAGAGGGAGAGCCGGCAACTTGAAACTTTTTGCGGGTTTGTTAATTGATGCTTTATGGACGCGTTGGTATATTTTTCGAACAGAAATCTTCATTCAATTGAAACAGGCACGCAAGTAGAAAGATAGGGTCTGCATACAGAGGGTCGATTATACCGTGGTTAAATAACAACAATATTCCGTAACCGAGAACAATGAGAACATACATTATTTCGAAACATTGCGGATATGTGCATGCATGTTTCAAGAATGCACAGTAATTTTTTCAAATAAAAATCTTCATTCATCGCAACACAATATTATCGTGGAGAGAATATCTCAACAAAAGCTCGTACAACGTATCGCGGGCATCGTTCAACAATTGAACATCATACTAACAAATTCCAAATCTCTTCGTCCACGTATCTCAAGAGCGAACAAGCGAAAAATTTCTAAATAATCGTGACAAGAAAATTCCCGACAACTTTCGAATCGCTGTCAAGCACCGCAGGCAAATCTATAAGCTAATAGCCTCGCCGGTATCGTCGACGGGATATCATTTGGCCGGCGAGGGCGGTCGCGAAAGCGCACGCGAAAACGCAGTCAGCGTTCGAAGTCGCTGGAATCGCGACAGAATCTCGCGACCTAGATCGCTGGGAGTAGGATAGGCAGCTGGCGGCGGGTAGGTGGTGCAGCGGCGGCGGCGGGCCGAATCGGCACACCCATTTTCCGATAGCTAATTATCGTGGATATGCGAGCGCATCCATTGCGAGCCGGCACGGTATCGCGTACACGCGCGATACGCGCGATTACGAGGCGCGGTTCGATACACGCTTCGCGTCGCGTCGGCCCGAGATCTCGAAAACGCTGTTGCAGGGCAAAGCAGAGCCGTGCAGTAGCAGTACTCTGTGTACATCCAGGGTATATCACGAGGAGAAGAGAGGAGAGGACGCCAGAGAAGGAGGAGGAGGATGAGGAGGAGGAGGAGGAGAGCGGAGGATGGCGGTAACGATTTCACGCGGCAGCTCTCGGTGCAATCTAATTTGAAAACGGCGTCGCCTTAGGACGCGAATTAACAGATGGATGCGATAAAACGCTCGAGACGTAATTCCGCAGCGAGCGAGCGAACGCGCGCGCGCGCCTTAACCCTCGGAAGCGATTACACCGGTTATGAGTAATTAAAGTCGGCGGAGCGTCGCCGGGGCATTATCCGGCAGGGAATTCACGGGAAATTTCCGATATAATGGTTCGGTGGACCGCGCGTCGTGCCGAGCCGAGCCGAGCCGCACCGCGCCGCGATCATCGTCGAGACGCGAGCGGAAAACGCCTCGTCCCACCGTGCTCGTCGCAGTCTCTCTCGCTAAAAGAGGAGGAATTACGGTCGACGAGCTGGTTTCTCTGTCCACGGGAAACCGATTCGATCGCGGACCACGCCGTGCGTGAAATTCGACCGAGAAATTGCGGTGTGTTTGCTAGCGCGAGCACCCACCGCTCTGCCGTTTATTTCGAGGAATATAAGGAGCCCAGCGAATTTCACCAGCTGAATCGTTCTCTTCCTCTCTCTCTCTCTCTCTCTCTCCCTCGCTCTCGCTCTGCACCGTTGCCGTTCGTTGCGCTTGCCTCTGCTCGCCTCTGCTCGTTTCCGCGACGACTGCTGTGTCGACCGTTGTGAGCGACGCTTAAGCCCACGCGTTATCGACGCGCTTGGGAATTGGAGCTGCTAGGACAGCTGCTGCTAAAGTATGCATGAACGGAGACTGTTTTGTATCCGTATACGCGGTATGCGACTATTCCTCGTACACCGTGTTCCGCGCTGATCGAACCGCAACACATTGTCGCGCTATAGTCCGCTCGAGCGTGCTGCTGCTCGACGAGCACAACCTCCTCGTCGGAGTCCGTCAATCTTGCCGTCACCCCCGCCCCTCCTCATTCTCCCCTTGTCCGGGCTACGTCGGAAACCGAGCCGATCGATCTTCCCTGGAATTATTAGCCTAGGCTCGTCTTTATTTTTTCAAATATTTTCGCCGCGATCCACCACCGGACTCTCGATCCTAAACTCTCGCTTGCCCTGGCTCGCGTTCTATACTGTAGACAATCCTCGACTGCTTGAAATTGTCGTCGGTGATTCTATTGATCGCACGCATTTTTTCATTTGACGCCTCGTTTTGCCGGAAGACCGACTTTATCGACTCTAGTGCACGCAGGAAGTAGAATAGGTCGATGGTGGTCGGACGCGTCGGACGCATCTGTTTTCAAAATCGTTTCTCTCGAGAACGAAGCGTCGAACGAAAAAACGTTATTCCTTTTTCTCGACTTATTTTCACGTGTAGAATCAATCCCCCGCCTTTGGTTGTCCACCGCTCGTCCCGTCACACCCTGTATATACGATACGTTTATCGTTTGATTGATTAGCTGTACGGTGGACGTCTTATTAATCACAGTGCCTTACCGATCGTGCGTTTTCGTGCAAGGTAAATCCGGTCGAGCGTCATTGAAAAATCTGAAGAATATGAAAATTCCTCGTGTTATCTTACCCGGGCAGTTCGTAATTCCCTTTTCCAAACGTCGTCGCGTCCTGCCGTGTCGGTCAGAACATATAACAAGCCTTGGAAACATCGTTAGGCGATCTCGTGACTCGCCTCGCACATTGTTGCTTCGTCTTGCGTTTGATTTGCCCATAAAGTACCCAGTGGCATGTTAGTTGCTCATAATTCTCCGAGCAGCATTAAACTAGATATAACCGAGCTCGCTTTAAAGAATCCCATGGCACATCGGACATTATAATTATGAATGCGAATACTTCCGCTAGTCGACAAACTTTCCACTTCTCTCTCTCTCCTTCTCTCCTCCTCTCTCTTTCTCCCGATACCCTCAGGCGCACTGTACAGTACACTTCGTTCACCTAGGCAACTAGACTACTTTTTGCCTGGTTACTTGACGTACCTACACCAGAGGCTATTTTATCCTTTCATTACGATGATAATGTACGGCAGACTTTAGTGCTCAATATTTAAATGTGACCGTTACAAGCAAGTGTTTTATGTAACGTCGCGGACGACGTTCCGGCACTGCTCCGCGGATCCTCGTCTCGAGCCAATTAAATTTTATTTTGTAATCTCTTGATCCAATTACGTCCGCGTTTCGCTCGGCGAGAAGAGTCTGAGGAATATTCTGAATGTAAGACAAGGCGAGCCGCGATCTTGGATTAAACTCAGCGTAATCCACAACACGTGGTCTTTCGAGTTATGCGAATGAGAAACAGGCAAACCACCAGGGATTAAAGGTATAACACGAAAATGTGTGAAAAACCGCAATGGCGACGGCAGCGAACGACTATTTCTTTCAACAGCGTGCTAAGAACGAACAAGCATCAATTCGCACAGCTTGTACGGTCGAATAAACGCTCGTCCACGATACCGGAGCGATAACATTTACCGGTAAAATTAAAAGTTATCGCGATTTCGGGTCGACCCGTCTCCGGAGTGGTTCCTTGTCCCCGACTTCGGGCCGCAGTCCCTGGACTTCGTCTTTCCGACAAGGGGCTAAGCTTTAATGTACGAGTCGTGTTCAAACCGAAACCTGTTTGGCGTAGTTAGAAGTCGCACGAGGCAACTTTGTCCGATAGCTAGTCTCCAGGGTGGAGCGGCGAGAGGAGAGAGAAGCCAGAGAGAGAGAGGAGAAGAGAGTACAGTAGAGGAGAGTAGGTTCGCGCTCGTACGCGGCCAGCCAGGGATCACCGACCTCTCGATACGATTCTGTGGCGAGTTACATGATCCGGCATAGTCCCCGTCAAGTATAGTCGCCTTCAAGCATAGTCCGTTCGACTCGCACGCGCAAGACGCTCGTTGTAATCGACGTTTCCGAGATAATTGTGTTCCGCGGCACCGAAGCCAGCGGCGACTGCACTCGATAAAACTTTTTCGACCGACCCCGCCCCAAAACCATCCCCCCCCCCCGTTCGTTCCTCCGTCGCGCGGTGGAATTAATTGAATAATTTTAACGGCGCTGATTAACATTAAACCGGTAGAGCTTTCACAAGTAACCGGTACACGTTGCCTTATAAAAATAACGAGATTAAATTTTGTTTGAACTTTGTGGGGTTTTTGTATTATAATATCTGCTCTGTTAAATTTATGCACGAAAGCACCTTCATAATTCTAGTAATTGCAAAATAAAATATCTGGAACTACAAATATCTTGAAACTACATCTTCTCGTAAACTAATGCCAAATGAATGTTTATTTAGTCCCGGTACCTTGGAACTGGTGCAGACATCTGCGCTGTTAAATATATTCATTGCATCGTTTACAACGAAAGCGTCTTTATAATTTTAGTAATTGCGAAATAAGAAATCTGGGACCGGTCGTTTGACCGACGATGGTTAGCGTTGAAACTAGGTCTTCTCGTAAGCTAATGCCAAATTAATGTTTATTTAGTCCCGGTACCTTGGAGTTGATGCAAAAAATTTTTCTGCTGTACAATTCGCAGAGACACGAATTTCGTCCAGCTTCTCCCGATTCCGGCCCACTGTGCATCGTCCTCGTTCCCTTCCGTCCTCCGCGCACCGACGAGCCCGACGCGGCGCAACGGGAGTGACGACACGGCGATGCAACTCCGCGAAAACTCTCCAAGTGGTTTCCTATCCCGGTGCACTGCGACGCGTCGCACACTGCAGACAGCGTCGCGAGCGACTCGAACCGGGTCGTGTAAATAATGCACGCCCGGACTACGGAAGGAGCGCTCCTAATTACCGCGCGTCGAATTTATTCGCGGCCGCTTTTTTCGTTTTCCCGATTTATTTTACTCGGACGAATATTTTTGCGCGCCCGAAAGTAAGACTGACGATGTTACGGGGTCTGTGTGATCAGAGGCGACCGTATGTTTCGTGCAATTGCCGGGAAGGATGCAGAGACAGAGAGAGAGGAGAGAGAGAGGAGAGAAGCTTGAGGAGCCGAGTTTATCGGTGTTGAATGACCCTACGTTTACCCTCGGTGTTTGTCTCGCGTAGACTGCGAGCGTTTGTCACCGGGATAAGTAGTGGCTACTCGAAGGTGTCTCTGTTTCGCGCCTGAGAGGCTGAATCTGTGCTTGCAGAAGGTGCGCGTGAGTGATCACTGCTGTTCCGTGTTTTAAGATTCTGCTCGGCTCTTTGACGATTTTTAACATCACCGCCGGTCAAACGACCGGTTTTATGTTTCTGATTTCACAATTGTTGAAATTGTAAAGTTAAGTACACGGAAATTGATTCGATAAATTGTTTTCTCCGAGCACAGACTGAAATAAAAGTTCGACAAAGTTTAAATGAACGGAGCCTTGACATTTTTATAAGCTGAAACATTTCAACAGATGTTAATCGATGTTTTGAATCGATGAAACATTTTAACCATCGGTGTTGTGTAAAGCTATTCAACCCATTCTAAGATACGAGATTCTTATTAGTGTAAATCCATTTGAGCACTATATCTGTGTTTTCCTTAAAATAAAATCTAAATTCGACTGGCAGTGAACGTGTTAAGAAATCCGCAATCAACAGTTCCCGAATAAATCTCTGAACAGCAAATAGCTATTGGAAGTTCTATTAACATGCCCTGATAGCGTTCTACAGTTTGGTCATAAGATCTAATTAGGAAACTTTTGATGTATAAAATTCATTTGACTAAACTGCAGAATCGTGGACGTCGCGTGCACGTCTGTGACGCAGCAATCGGCGTCGAAGGACCACGAGGCTCTCGGCTTTATTTCGCTCGCGGGATTCGCGCGTGTCTTGAAAATTCGCGGACTCCTAGGAGATTACCGACGCCGCGGCGCGGCGCGGCGAAGGCGTCGCGGGTTCGAGTTACATGGAAATGAGGTTTCGGCGGGGCTCGCAGTCGGGGGACCAGGTATCGCGTAATAATCGCATCCGTTTTGGCTCGTTAGCAGGTTGCCGGGATCGGTGACGCCCCGTCGGGCTACCAAACGGCGAGGATCGTGCCGAAGCCAGCGCCCGGCTACCTTGTCACCGTCTAACGATTATTAACGATGCCCCGGCTACGCGTCTCTCCACTTTTACAAGCAGAGTGCAAGCAGAGAGTGCAGCAGAGTCGAGCGTAGACTGTCGAGGCTTTGAGCCTTTTAGAATTATTTTCACGATCCAACTTCGTCAGGCGTCGAAAGCCACTATGATCATCGTGTGTGCCCGCGTATGCGTCTAATGAGCCATTAACCCTCCTGTGATCCTCGAGCTATACTTTCGAAACGATCTTATGAAAAAAGGAGCAGCGCGACTGTTTCCTTTTAGAGGTATTTTTTCTGAATTCTTAGAAAAACAATTGAATTTTTCTGACGCATCCATCTTTACGGGGAATCATTTTTACCATAAACGTATAAAATCCGCGGATCTATTCCCGACACTCGTGCGCATCAAACTCTTTGACATCGGTCCGCGCGCTCGCAGTAAATCGTTTCGATGTGTCACAATTTTACAGAGTCAGACCCGCGACGATGTCAAACAAAATCAGGCAACTACGAGCGCCTCACACGTTTCTGCAACACAGAAATAAAATTCTTCTTCTCCGATATCGACATTTAACCATTGGGCGTGTACCATTAGCAGGCAACAGACAGCGAGAGAACCGTGGCAAAGTGAAGCGAAAGCTCGGTCAAAATGGGGACGCGGATCGACGAGCGAGCGAGCGAGCGTTTCCACCCCGAAGATATCCACTTTGTCGCGTTGCTCGTCCCGAAGCTGGTACCCGAGGCAGGTAGCAGCGTGCGAGGACCCCAAGAGCGTCGCGGAGAGATCCGCGGCAACGGTTTTAATTAATTTTCATCAAGCCAGTTTCACCAGCGCGACGTCGCGACGCCGGTGAGCTTTTCCGCGGGGCGACGAGACGTTCCGACGTGCGTCTACACGCGAGCTGCACCCGGGTGCTGTCTCTGCACCCGTCCAGAACTCGTCGGGAACCTTAGGAAGGTTCAACCCTCAAAAAAAAATAATAATCAACGTTTTTCAATATTTTCTTTTATTATTTTTTCAGTTATAAATGATTGAAAGGTCATCTCAAAGACGCGGGATGATGAACAATACTTTGTTGCGAAGAAAAACTCGAGAACAGAGCACGGAGTTATGTTAATGTCACTGTGAAATGCCGGAGTTTCTCGCTGACTGATTATCTTGGGAAAAATTCGCGAGAACGTGTATGCGTTTAGATAGTCAAGGCGTCCGACCACCTTAAAATTGAGGGATTTCCGAGCGAGCGGGAAATTATTGACTCGCGGCGCCCCCGGTCGAGTCGGCGATATTCCGCCTGGACTGGGATTTCGCCGTTTCCCGTGGTTACCCCATGAGATGCGACGTCACGTTTCATGGCCAAACCTCGCGCACCACGGGCGGAATTAGTGGTACGCGTGAGTTACTCGCGAATCCACCCTTTTCCACCCCTGGTCCCTCGACCGTTTCCATCGTTCTTCCTGCCAGCCAGCATTTATTCATCGTCCTCTCGATGGAATCGTCTCGAGGCCACCCATGGCTGCCGCTGGCTGATGCCGGCTGGCTCTTTCTCCACCCTTCGTCGCTGGAAATGAAACCCGAGTGAAACTATTAAAT
Source organism: Lasioglossum leucozonium (assembly GCA_028454225.1). Lineage (NCBI taxonomy): Eukaryota > Metazoa > Arthropoda > Insecta > Hymenoptera > Halictidae > Lasioglossum > Lasioglossum leucozonium. The sequence goes on along the minus strand of CM052220.1, from coordinate 2,884,360 downwards.
AATTCCGGAGTTATTCGTTAGGAGGGACTTGAAATTATATTTTTAGCTTATATTCTTGAATCTGTTGCTCGTTATTTCGATAATATTTCAAAGATATCGAGAAGGGATCGTCTCGTCAGTAAATGAACTCGCCTGGCGACCTATCGACGGTAAATAAATAATGAAGAAATAAATTCGACTTGCTCTAGGATTCTATGAATACCAAGCTAATGCATCGGGAGGGGTCGCGCATCCGCTTCTGATGAGAATTCCGTGGGAAATCGCTCCCGCTATCCGATTTATATTGGCGTTTGGTTATTGCAAGTTTTGTGGGGGGGTTGAAACAATCCTCGATTTTGAACGTCATTTATTATCGGACTGCAAATGCGTGTTCAGGGTAATATATCATGTTTGCTTGACGGTTGTCCAGTAAATAGAACGTTGAAATCGAGATTTCGTATTTTTAATGAATGTATTAAAAATGTAGACAGTTATTTTCGTTAATAATTTTCGACAGCTACGTGTTAAAAGTGAAGCAGAATTAATATCAGGCGTATTTGAATCGTGCATTTATGAATATAGAAACGGCTACGTGCGACTACTTATACTTATTAGCTTCTAAAATAGGATTCACGATATTAGTCTAAATATACACTTCTCACCCATAAACGATAATCTCTATTTTTAGCCATTGAATATCAACGATAGCCGATTGGTTAAACGTACAGAGAAAGAGCAATGTATTTATAAATGCCGGAACTGTTAATAGTCTCTCGAATAGTTCAAGTGCTCGCCCCTAAAATTGAGACTCGTTTCATCCCCTCGTCAAGAGGGATGGCCAATCGAAAAGAGACGAGGGTAAGAATTATATTTATAATTATTGGAGCTACCAGTTTTCTCCAAGAGATTCGACAGCGTCGTTCTCACCCCTGAAGTTCAAGCGCGTTTCCACCCCCTTCGGACGAGCAACTGCTAATGAAAAAGAGTTGAGGGTGAGAATTATATTTATAGTTGTTAGAGCTCCCAAAATATTCAATATTGTTCTCACCCCTAAAATTCAAGTGCGTTTCCGCCCCGTTAAGAGGAGCAACTGCTAATGAAAAAGTGTCGAGGGTGAGGATTATGTTTATAATCATTGCGTCGTCCAGTTTTCCCCGAGATAATCAACGCACTTCTCAGCCGTAAAATCGAGGACCTTCTCCAACCCCTTAGGACCTGCGCGAGAGCCAATGAGAAAGGGACGACGGTGAGTGTACGCTTATCAGAGTTGCCAGTTTTCTCCGAGATATTTAATACAATTCCGTAACTTCGTGGACTGTTTGCAACGGTCGAATACGAACGATCAACAAGATCGGTCGCTCGACGATAAAAATTGTAATTGTAGCTATCGCGAATCGGTAAAAATTTCCAAAATATTCGAACACGGCGGTTTCCATCCCTAAATCCAACATCCATTTCCACCCTTCGCTCGAACGAAGCCACCGCCCCGTCCAAATATTTTCGCGCGTCGACTTCTACCAATATTTTCGCCAAAACCAGCGTTAACCGTTTCGCGATATCGGGATACCGGGCCACACGGTGGGATAAAGGTGTGCAGGCGGACAAATCAGGCGCGGCTCGCAGGTTAGCGCGTCGTCGCTGATAGAAGGGGAACGAGCGAACCGGAAGTCCTCGAGGAAGGATTTAACGACGGCCGCGCGCGTTCGAACACCCGTTAACTCTCGGAATAAATGCACGTACGCTATAGCAGCCAGCCGATTTGCGCTGCAATTTTATCTTTTCGCGCTCGGTCCTCCGCGTTAAAGCTCGCGTGTACGGTTTGTTGCCGGTTGTAGACAGTCGCGTAACGCGTGTGCGTGTGTGTGTGTGTGTGTGTGTGTGTGTGTGGCGAAGCGGAGGGTTACATTAAAATTTATGCGCGCGGCACTGCGTTCGTTCGGCCATGGTCGGCGCGCCGATGTACGCGGAGGAGCGTGACGAGAGCGATTCCGTTATTGGAAATATTCCGGTCGTGCCTCGACGTTTCTCCCAGGAAGAGACCGAAAGAGAGAGAAAATGTGAAGGTTAGAGGAAGAGAGGAGAGTTTGCTCGGTAGTTCTCTGGTCGCCGGGACGGGGAGAAGAAAGCCGCAAGTTCTTAAGCCTCTTTTTAAAGTATCGAATCGAAATTACTTCGATCCACCCTCGTCTCGTGCTCTCTCGCTCTCTCTCTCTCTCTCTCGCTCTCCTAGTCGCTCGTTTCGCTGTTCGCGCGCATCGAGTCGGGAGGTACGTCGATGCAAATCGAGTTTCGACAACAGTTCGTTTGGCTACGACGAATTCGAAGCCCGCGACAGCTCAAGCGTACGGAAAAGCTTTCAACCGGAATAGACCGTACGTATTCCTAAGGAATTGGCTTTATCGTGCGGCACTCTTCCGACCGTCACCTTTCTCTCTCTCTCCATCTCTCTCCCTCTCTCTCTCCCCCTTCATGAAATCGCCCGACGGATATTGCTGCTAGGCTAAACCACTCGTTCGCGACTGTTTTATTGTCGGCGCGTTTCGCTAGTCGATATCGTCGCGTGATCGGAATTATCTGGATATACGGGTTACGCGAGGGGGCGGGAGGGGACAAGATAAAATAAGTAAAGTTTGAAAAATGATTGGACAAATAAACGCGTCGAATACGGCGCGCTCCCGATGCTGGCTCGCCGTGATACGTAACGAATGGCTGTACCAATTTACGATTAACGAATATAACGCGGCCGTAAAATGGCTGCCAGGTGTAGTCGCGCGCTCTCGGACCAGCAGCAGCGCGACACCCGCGTTATCGCGGTACTCGTTGCCCTTTTTGTCCCTGTGTGCGCCTGTACCCATTTCCACCACACTGCTGCGTTCACCGTATCAGTGTGCGCTTTTTTTCCCCCTCCCCAGCGAACGTCGAGTTCCGTCGAAAACCAGTTATCATCGCGCGGAAACGTTACCCGGTGACCCGTCAAATATCGTCGACAACGACGACGATGACAACAACAATAACAACGGGGTCGCTCGATGCCGGGAAGAAGCCCGAAATTAGCGGTCTTTGTTCGGCCCGTCCTAGTCCGGCACGGTCCGACAGTCCGTCGAAATGTTCCCATTACCCGTGAAACCTTTGCCTCGAGGATCCGCTTTTACGCCATCCATCCGGAAGCGCTTGAAACGGTAATTCGAATTTGCCTCGACGTCGTTGCCGTTCACAAGAGCGCTCGAACAACCGTCGCTCTGTCTCCTCGAAGCCGCGCCGCACCGCGCCGCACCGCGCCGCACCGCGCCGCACCGGCTGGTTTCGATATTACGAGTAGCTAGTTTAAATTAGCGAAGATCCGGCCGACGCGACGCCGCTTTCTCGACGCTTTCTGCGTTTATCCCTCCTGTAATCGATTCCTCGATTCCCATCTACTCGAGCACCGGCGCGGCTCGGCGGCAGGAGCCGCTCTCTCTCTCGCCTCCTTCCGGAAAAAACATCGATGGCGCCCCGGCGGACTTTAGGAAAATTGGGACACTCGCTCGACGACACTCCCTTTTCCCGTAGCCCACTCTGACGCTCTAGACTCTCGAAGGAGCAACAAGTTAATCCATCTGGCCGATTTCGCTCGCTAATCTTGATCTCGCGGTCGCTAGTGGAGTAGGCGTGGCTTTCTGTGAACAGGCGGGACGTGTCTTGAGTGGGCGGGTTCTGTCTCGAGTAGGCGTGGACCCAGCGACTTTCACTTTTAGCGAAGATGAAGTTCTGTTTCGCGATTTGCTCGGGAGCGTCTTACTTAGGCAGACTGTATCCACTTGAACATCTATTTGCGGAGATCACGGTGACTCTGTTCCAGTAGTGTTGTTTCATCGACGCGGTTGAATGCTGGTAACCAGTGGGAATGCGCTGATGAAGATATGTCGCCCTACAAGCGTCCAGAATTGCCAATGGCAGTTCAGAAAGACATAGAACACTATTTATCTTGCTCTCCCAGTGTAGAGTAAGCGTTTTCCGTCCTGGGGAGGCGTGGCCTGTCCGTGGTAGGCGTGGCAACGTTGCCCTCGACGTTCACCGAGCCGGCTAGTTCCCTACAACCGAATCTACGACTGATTTAGACCCTGCGCTCTCGAAAAACTCTACCCTGTACCCTGCATTTTTCATTGCGATAGTTAAATCAGTTCGACGCGAATCATCACCGCGGTCTCATTCGTTTAACATGGTTTATTAGTTCTCACAATAGTTAAGCTTGAGTCCTCACCGAGGATTGTAATTGTCCTAATCCCCGTTGCATCCAGAATTGCCCTCGAGACCGAGAAAGACATGGCGGAGTGCTGGTTCGGTCTACGTTTCTCCGTAGAGGCGTGGCCTGTTTCGAGTAGGCGTGGCCGCATAGCCCCGGGTTCCGTCGAAGCCGGGGCAATGCTCCGGAGAGACCCGATCCCGAAAGGATGATGTTGCAATCTTCTAACGAGAGAGAGAGAGGAGTATCGAAGAGCAACCGAGAGTAGTTGGGTCACTCGGCGATCCGACCCGGAAGCCGCCCGGGGGAAAAATGCGGCGGCACACGCGGTGAATCGCGAAATATTTCTTCGGCAACTCCATCGTCTGTGCCGTACGCCGTCGCGCCGCGTCGTACCGTGGCCCGATCTCACCCGCTATTGTTACGCTCCCCCGAGTTTCCCCGATACTTGGTATTATATTAAATTATGATAGCGCACACGGCTGGGCGCGCCTCTTCTCGGAGAGGCGGAGAGCCTGGACGAGGCGCGTAATATCGTCGCAGGATCTTCGCAAGGAGTTTGCTAGAGAGAATGAGAGAGGGTATTAACGGGACCAGTCACACGAACCGCGTCGTTAATTGCACCACGTAGCATGATCGATCCATGCCGTGAACGCCCTCCGGATAGCGGAATCTCCTCTCCCGACAATCGCGGCCGAAAGAAATTTAGAGGATCCTCCGAAAGGTCTCTTTCGAGTTACGCTCGCGGTCTTTCGAGCAACTCCGAAGTTTTAGCCAACGACCGGTTTTCTTTCGAAAGAACCATCTCGACGGAACTGCCGTCTTTATCGAGAGTCAAGCAGATATCATCAGCCGGGAACTGGAACTCGCGGTTTTCGAAAAATCATGGAGCTTTATCGTGGAGGTTTTCCTCTCCGCAAACGATCGCTGTCCGGAAGCTTGTCCCGCCCTCGGATTCCGTCCGTCCATGTTTACGTTATAATTCGAACCGATTATCATACCCCGTGGCCGGACAATATTTAGCGCGGTCGGCTCGCAATGTGAAGTGGTGCGGTTTCGTTCGCGTGCTAACCTAAATTCATGAGATGTATTTACGGCCGCATACTCGCGTGCACGCGTCTCTCAGTCGTTCCACCGACTGCCTCGACGCCCTTCTCTCTTCGAGCGAGAAACCCCGACAATTCGATGCCACCTGCCTACCCAGCCAGTGTCGGTGTTGGTGGCGCGCGGACGCTTTTATAACACCTTCGTCGCTCCCGATCATCGACCGGCTTTCGCGGGGAGACACGACACGCGGCTCGGAAAAATCGATTCTTCTCGTATTGCATAATTACTTCGACGCGTTCGGCACAGGATTTCACGGCATTCTCTTAGATAACAATTAGTTTTTGATCGGTAGAAATTTCAATAGCGGTCGAGTAAAAAATCTGAACTCGGCCCTCGCAGTGGGCAGGGTTAAACGTCCCTCTCGGTCCGGAGGAAAGTTTCCGAGGGCAAAACACACGGCGAAAGTTTCGCGAAGTTTCATCAATCTTTCAGGAAAGGAAAAAATCCCCGAAAATTGCGTTATCTCGATCGGTTTGCGCGCTAGTCTCTGCTCTCCCCTTAAACTCGAGTGAAACTCGAGAGTAGCGAGGGCTCGGATCGTTTTTCGTAAAATATGAAAGCTCGTTCTTATCTCTTGTCTGTCATTGTAAACCCAGGTACACTCTCCACGCAACAGGTATCTGTCGCTTCCGTCGCTGTAGAATTGATCTGGCATCGAGGATTTTCCCGTGGAAGACAGGCTTGTCAAAAATTTCCTATTGTCACTTGCAGAACCCCAAGACCATGCGAGAGACGTCCTGGTCGTACACTGTAATTCCATTAATTTTCGAGGGGCTCCACGTCGAAGGCGTTCAACCGTGAAATTCGTCGGCAGGCTCGCGCCACCGCGTACGCCGCTAAAAACGCGTTGACGCTTCGCGGCGCGTCGATCTCGTTGGAATCGAACGAAGCGACGCGACGAACGCGTCAGGGGAAATGCAAAGGTTCGCCCCGGGGACTATTAGATTAACTAGGATCGATAGTTCGTTTAAGGCCAGTGGATGCGGCCGTAGGAAGCTCGGGTTCCCGCTGGGAAAGACGCTAAAAATAAAGTCGACCGTGTTCGAAGGGACCAATACCCTTGGAAACAGGCGTTGTGCGCGCGCGTGTCGTCGGGTAGAATCGTTTACGCTTAACGATCGATATCGATCGGGGGGTAGGTCGATCGTCGGTGTGCCGGGTGGAATCGGCACGGTTCGAAAGGGACCGGCGTCGAATGCAAAGAACCAATTAGAGTGGAACGGGTAACGGGCGTTGATACTCTCCTTTGTAAAAAAGGGGGACGAGAGCGCGAAACCTGTCCGAACGGAGAGGCGAGCAACGGGAGCCGCGTTCGCGATTCTTTGCGACCCAGGCTTTCTGGTAATAGTCCGCTAATAAGACGCTGCGGGGCAACGGCCACCGGCAGTCGCTATTGAATCGGTTAGGCGAGCTTTCCATGCCGCACGAGCGAGAGAGAGACTGGCATCCAATGCCACGTAATTAGACGGCGGTCGGGTCGCGAGATTGCGCGGTTCCGCGCCGAGAATTTCCCCGGGAATGTATCGCGTCCCGGTTCCCTTGGCTCCATGGCGAGCCGTTCTATTTTCGCGACCGCTTTGTTTAAAAATTCGACTGGACCCCCCCATATCGATAATCTATATTCCGTACATGCTGCGCGGCATCCAGCGGCATATACACGGTTGAAATATGAGGCGCTAAGGTTTTAAAACCGGTGCATCAATATTCATACTTTTAAGAATGGTCGTGCATCACTGGACCTGTGCGGATCTTTATGCGCAATACGGAACGATCGCGGTTGATTGCAAGACGTGTGACAGCCAAATTTCTCTATTCCTTCGACCCTTTGCACTCGGTTGCCCCCTCTGAGGGGACATCGAAAGTAACGCGCGGGATGCATCCGAGTGCGATGGGTTAAAATGATTATTATTATTTTATTATAAACGGACCGAAGCCCTCTTACAGGATCGTTTACACAATAGGAAAAAGAATTTATGCACAACGAAGAAGGGCATGTACGGAAACTCGTGGTACATAAGGTACAGCACTATCCTCTAATCCCACGGAATTGTTTTTTAAAAGTGCGTAAAGACCCACTAAATAAATCAATACGATTAGTGTTGGAGTCTGTAATAATGTGTAATCCATATGTAGATCTGGAAATAAGTGTTTGAAATCCTGCTCTAGATCTCAATACATGTTCAGATACGTAGACATTGATTTGCATAAAGAGGGGGTGCCAATCTGTATGATTATTTATAAAATGAAAAATAAGGCTCCGGTCGGATACTCATGCTAAATCATTTTTATGCGTCGACTGACTTAATCTCGTACTTATTTTCGTACGATAGCAATACGAGGGACACCGCTGATATCGTACCGGAGCGTGCAAATGCACAAGCATAATCGAACGACGGAATTCTATTCTGAGAATTTCCAGATAAAAAAATAAAATGGGGTATCTCATATTCCTATCTTCTCCTATTCAAAGAGCTATCGGGTCGAACAGGGTCAACGAATGCCGTGCTCTCCATCGGACAGCAGATAGAGCTCGACCTTTACGGTCTCGAGGGCGAAGCGAATCCGCCCACCGGAATTAGCCGGCAGAAGAGGCAAACGATTCACAGTTTCCGCGATCTGGAGCAGCCTGTTGGGGCCAATTTATTTAAATAACGATAAATTAAGAGTCGCCCTCGCTGCCCCGCGCCACGTCGGGCAACAATGCGCCCTTACGATGGAGAGAAAGAGAGATCTGGAACTGAATCTACCGAGTAACAATGCTCCTGTTTAAGCACTGAGAAAGAGGGGGAGGAATGAGATATGAGTGGAACGAGGGAAACGAAGAGGGAAGGATGAACACAAAGGGAAACACGGCGATAAACTTGTGGGTGTGAGAGAGAGAGATAGAGGAAGCGCAAGGGTTGCGATTAAAACGAGGGTCTGGAAGAAAGACGGTCTTCGAGAGCCGCAAGCCATCGCGAGGAGCACGTAGAGATCCGCTGCGAGTCTGACGCGGATCTGACATGGGCATAATCTGGATCTAACGGGGGCCTCACGTCGAAGGATTTGCATGAACCTACCAGGACCTGGTCCAGACACTATATAGACCTAACGCTAGACTTAATCCGGGTTTGTAGACTCAATAGTTGAAAGTTAGGAAGCTGGTAAGTCGAATAGTGTCTAGGTGTACGCTAAGTCTCAAGTGTGGATTAAGTGTGGGGTTTCCTGATCGGGAAAAGGAGTTGCGGAAAGAATCCCGTCGCGATGTAGATCGATGCTGCGTAGCTGATCGAAGACGCGTTCTAGATCCGGGTGATCCGTCTAGGGTGGACGTTCCGGTATTGGCCGGTTGTCGTTAATCCGGCGTTACATCGTCGGCCGGGTTCGCCTCTGGACCGGTGGAACTCCGGGCTTCGGGGGCGGGCGAAAGGGAGACAACGGAGAGTGTGCAGCACCGTCGCGCGTCGCGTCGTCGGTCCGATATACCGGTGTCGCGTGCCTACACGAGGAAACGATACGGTGGCCGGTAGGCCGGCCCGATAGGAGCCTAGCCCCGGTAAGCTTTGGGGCTCTCGAGCCCCAGAGAGCCCCAAGAGGAGTTAAGCCGACGCGAGCGAAACGGCTCCGCTCGGCCCGGCTCGGGCCCGCTCGGCGCCGCTCGGCTTGCGGAACGAGGAATAGTGCAGCCGTTGCTTTCGGGGAGAAGCGCCGGAGAGGAGGGAGAGAGGAGGAGCAACGACGAGCGGCGACGGCGTCGGGGGACGGTCTAATGTTACCGCATCCAGGAGCGCCGCGATTTCTCACCCTTATCTTATCTGGCAGCCGCCGCTTTCCTCTCGGCTCCCTCGTTCCTTCTTCCGATGCCGTTTCACGCGGCACCCTCCCGGCCCCCATCCCCTAAGCTGCCGCGTCCTCCTTCTTCCCGTGTCCACGCGTCCTGCACACCCCCTCTGTGTCCCTTGTCCCTTCCCCCCACCTGTCCCTCCGCGCATACCCCGTCAACCCTTCAACCAGGCCAGGACTCTCGTAGAAGCTCTTTACCCTGTCGATTTTCCCCGAGGGCGATCTTCCAACCCCAGCCACCCACACCCTCCCTCCGCACCCTATCGGAGAGAAAGGCGAACTTAAATTCGCTCGGCGAGCTTTTAATTCCACGGATTGACGCGGAATTTCGAGCGGACGCGCATCGGGCCTGTATATTCCACTCTCTCTCTCTTTCTCGCGCTCTCCGATTTTACCTCTCCTGTCCCTCGCGTTCGATTCAGGAGAGAATAGGGTTCTCTCTCTCTCTCTCTCCTCCACTCTCCCCTTCCCCGATGTTTGGTTCGAGAGAGAATCGGGCTTTCTCTCTTTTGCCCAGGTCCGCTTTTCGTGCGATCGCCTCGGGCGAGCCGAGCGAGCCAAGCAAACGAAGTAAACGGAGCGAACGGGCCGAGCGAAGCTTGAAAATCTGTCCTATCGATCGCGGCACGGGGTTCGCCGCGACTCGCCGGAATTACGAGTATCGATCGAACGAGACGAATACGACGACGCGACCGTCGGCGTCGCGACGCGACGATCAGGAAACTTCGCGCGTCCGTGCCGCCGTTCTCTATCCCGCCATCGCCCGCGTCCTCCTCGCGCGGGGTTCGACCGCCAGAGCTGCTTGCCCCCGAGAGCGCCCGCTAAATTGCCCCCCGGGGCAACGAGTCGGGCCAAATGACGTCGGTGTATCTGAATTCGGAGTAAACGATCGTAAAAAGACTTGTCTGAGTTAGTTTGGCACTGTAAAGGACCTGGGTAGGCGTGGTTTATTTGCCCCGCGGTTCTGGAGGAGCCGCGGCAGTGCCCCGTAGGGCAATCTATATTCGCGTCTGTTTTGGACACTACGTTCTCCATGAACGTAGCTCGGAATGTCAGAGCATGGCTCTGTATTTCTTCTCGTCGGAAAAGCACGGTAGATTACGTCCGTCGATTTTTTCCTGTAGATAGGCGTGACTTACTGTGAGTTAGCGTGGTTTCCCAGCTGTCAACCAGTAGCCAGTAAAACATGTCTCGCAACAATCTTTGTGCATATTTGCAATCTGCATTCTTTATGAATCTAGCTCCGGAGATCAGCGAATGTTTGCTATCCAACAGTGGGCGTGTCAAGTAGGCGTAACTGTCTCTGAATAGGCGTGGCTTTCTTGCCCCACGATTCTTACGGGGCCGGAGCGTTATCGTGGAATGTCGTGCCAGTCGTTGCAGTATGGTAGGTCGAAGGGAAGGTTGCGGAAAGGGGGTTGCCCAGTCTGGAGAAGTCTTGCGAGTCATTTACTCGAACAGAGTATCGTTAATCCGGAAGCAACACCGGAAGCTGGGCCTCCAATGAATCTTTCGGGGTTTTCCCTCGGACGGAACGACCCTTGACCGATGCTCGCGCGGACGAGGCTTACCGGAAATTCGATTAACCGGTCGGGCTCTCCTCGAAGGAGACGTCGTGGGCGTGCTGCGGGGACGAGAGAGAGAGAGATTGCAGCTGGCCTCAGTCGATGAATCGTATGAAATGCGACCTCTGCTCTTACGTAACTGGAATATCGAATTTAGAACGGCCACCCCGTTACGTAACGCACGCGATCCACGAATTCGTTTCGTCGCCGGCCAACGTTTTCGCGTGTCCCGTTCCACAACGATCCTCTTTTCCAACGCCTCGCGAGGCAGATCCCGTGCAAATAACTTGCTAGTCGACTCTGTTGTCGCGACGAAACGAAATTTTTGCGTTTTCGAGAATACCTTTTTTCGATAGGAGAGAAGAAAAAAGAAGAAGAAGCATCACGAACGACGAGGCATCGAGGTCGAAGAGCGAAGGGCCGAGCGAGGAGGCGAAAAGCTGACGGCGAAGATGCGATTGAAGCGAACGATTGGCGGAGCGCCGAATCAATTGGCCGCGAAGCGTTTCGATTCGATCAATTTACTGGACACGACGGCTGTTTCGGACCCTCCTTTCCCGGCTTTTTACCCCCGTCCCTCTCTCTATACACGCCGGCACTCGAGGCAAAACGGCGATTCATCAATTTCAACGTATCACGGACAGCTTTCTGCGCAACCTGGTCGGGCTGTCGATTCGAAAAAAATACTCTCTCGTTAATATCGACGAAACGTCGCGCGCCGCTTCTTCGCCCGAGCCCTGGTACACGGGTTTATGGCCAGCAACGGGGATCGGACTATCGCGGTTTCGCCGCTGTCGTTCCCGTTCTCAGCCAGTCGTCAAATTTTATCGAACTGCAAATTACAATTATCGTCGGAACGGCACGAAATCCCTTCTGGAATTGCTACCACTCCGGTCGAACCTGAAAACATCCTCGCCTCCTGTACTCCTTTTCGACGAATCCCGTTCGAAATAATGCGTCTCTCTCTCTCTCTCTCTTCACTGTACAATTACAATTACCTGCCGCGTCTGTTTGCGCAGTAACGAAGTGACTAGCAGCATCTTCAATTCAGACTTCTCGGACAGAAAGACGAAAGAACGATTTCGAGACACATCCTACGAGACGGTCCGGGACCTTTTCCTTCATCCAGGCAATTTACGCGATGCAATTTCAATTACCTTCTGTTACTCAAAATCCTTTCCTTTTTCGCTGCACCACTTTGCCCATCGATTTAATAGAAATATATACCTCGAAATTCTCTACCTACAGCATGTTCCGAAAATACACAGCGATTTCCATTTTGTTTTTCCCTCTCGTGCATCGGTCAGGAAATTTAGACATTTCTATTTAGAGAAATAAATGTGATTGTAATTATTATTATTATTCTGAAGCAGTTAATGCAAACTCTTGACATTCGATTAGCTCTAAGCACTTAACGCTACTTTCACTGTAGAGTCAACATATCGTCAATCGGGATATTTATATTCTGTACCGCTGAAATTTTCAGCAATCCATTAAACGCAAATAAATTTACCGATGCGAAATTTAAACGACGCCGTGCCAATCTTGCACGCGGTGCTTTCGAACGAATAGTCGAAACGATATTTCGTAAAAATAACATTCCTCCGAAAATGATATAATTATCGGCCTATCGCGAATAGAGATCCCCGGGTGGAAAAATCTCGCGAATAGCGAGAGTGTCGCACAGTGTGGCGCTTCGAGATTTCCATTTGATCGAAAGAACTCGGGCGTGGCGTGATCCCTGGCTTGTTCCGTTCGGGCCTAGACTGTCTTCCGGCCTCTATCTTCCTCGCAGAAGCGTGACAATGGCAGCGGTCCGCGAATCAGCGGAGCAGCGGCCTCGGTTCTTAGAAAGGGCCGCGGGTAAAGGCGCGTCCGCGTGAAAGCGGGTTTTGTAGACATACACAATTTGTCAAACCAACTCTCTCTCTCTCTCTCTCTCTTTAGTTCTCCCTTGGCGAGGCTCGGCCGGGCTACAATGAACCGTGTATTTTCCCAGCGGATTTTCCGCGATGGAATTCGGGCCATCGTTTCCTCCCTTCCGCCGGTTGGTGACGTCTTACAGTCGGTCGCGGACTGCGCTTTGTTTCGGCGTGTTCGTGTCTGGCTGCGCACGGTTGCTCGTCGCCGCGTTGTTTGGACGGTTCGTTTGCGGAAGGAAGCGCATTCGAAAATCACGATCGAGGACGTACGTTTTCCTCGTTCATTGTCGTTTGTTCGCGCTTGTCCGTATACCGTTGTACGTGAGCGACGGTACACGAACTCGCGCATACATTCACACAGACACATACACGGAGAAGCATACATTCTCGGAGAACGGCCTCTCTCTACTCCGTTGTGTACACGCGTTTTCCACGTTCCCGAACCTCCCTCCCCCCGCGTTTCTCTCGTATTTACCTACTCCCCCCGCCCCCGTACGGACCCCTGCGTCGTCTCCCCGCTTCGTTTACCCTTTTCGTAAATCGTGACTCGTGACTCGTGACTCGTAACTGGCCGATCGTCGTGTGTCACTCGGCTACGATCGATTTTTCCTAGCTTCCTCTTCGAATCCTCCTATTCTCTCTCTCTCTCTCCCTCTCTTTCTTCCCACCTCTCGCCACTCCTCCCCCAACCCCCCTTATCGATTCCGACACGCTCGACTACGCTCGAACCTCGATAAGATTGAATCCGAGGCGGCAGCCTTTTTGATTCACCGACGACGCCTGACGAATCGCGACTAATCGCGGGGAACGACGATCCGATGGCTGCGTCGAATCGTCGCGCGAGATAGATCCAACTAATTCTTTCGCGTTCCACGAGATCCTCCACGAGGTCTCTCTCTCTCTTTTTGTCGCTCGCTGTAGCGTGTAACAGTCTAGAATCTAGACGCTTCGAGCGCGCGTTCCGCTCCGGTGACAAGAGCCGCGGAGAAACAACGCCGGGAAACGCGAAAAACATTTCCCCGGATCGATTTCGCGAAATGGTGGGTACGTGCCTCCGAAGAGCGAAGCTCTTTACAGCCTCGCAACGGTAACTCGATGTTCCCTCGCGACGACGATCCTTCTCCTCCTTGAACCCTTTGCTTTCGTCGAGTCGCGCCCCTCGGGAAGATTGAAAAAATAATCCGCTAAACACGGATTGTTGGGACCGGTCGGGGAAACTCGAACTCCTGGAAAAACAGCTGAACACAATTTTTGGGAGAACCATTTAGTTACGGAGTCCGATGATGATTTTAGTGTTCATGTTAGATTTTAGTCGCAATCTCAACAGCGGTATACGCCTCCCGTGCGTGAGGTCTGGTGGAAAACCGCGTTATTTGTTTGCTCCCTTCCTGTTAAAAATTCTCATTTCTTTTTCATTCATCACAACGTTTACGTGATTTCAACTGTCTTCCAAGATTTCGTAAGCGAAAGTTTATTACATTAGAAACTCGGTAAAATTTCAGTTTTGAAATTCCAGGGATTCTAAAACACTTCCACAAAATGGAAAATTACGGAAGATTTCTGATAAAAAGACGAGACGGCGAGGACTCCTTGTTAAAGAGTGAGCCAAGACGCTGTTGCCGCGCTAGTCACCCGACAAGTTGAATGAAATCCTTATACAAGAATATCCTGTGTAATATTAAAACACAGACCCCATAGGATGTTGTTCGATTCGAGTTTTATTTTTCTTTTCCTCTTTCACTCGGAGCTGTATTAATCACGCGCTTCCGTCTCTAGCTGCACCTGTTCGCGATTAAACCGATACGGTGAAATCCTTATGCAAATCCTCTTATCGCGAGTCACTGCATAAAACTAACGCGCGAAGATTCTTTTCTCGACTGGAATGCACCTCGCGATAAGACCGAGCGAAAGCCGCTATTAATTCACGTTGACAGACGTACTGTTGTGACTCGAATTACGCGGATCTCGCAGCCTCGATGACACGCAGCGTGCAATCCGAACGGTGAGAGAGTCTGTGCAAAACAACGAACGAACGAGAGAGAGAGAGAGAGAGACAGAGAGAGGATGATTTATTTATCGACGGCCGGAGCCGTTCGCAAAAACGCGTTAAAAAGTGAAAGCTCTTCGGCGCGCAAGAGGGAACGTTATAATCGTGTGTACAAAACAAGAAATATTAATCGTGATTACCCGCGGCACGTCCGAACGCCGCGGCTCGTTGTAAAATAATGATGAGGTGCAGTTTAGTAAAGGGCTGGCAAATTGAAAACGCCGCGTTTCGAATTAATGATCAATTATATTTGCACCGGCGATGACGCTGATCCCGGCGCGGCGTTTTGCGAGCCGCCGTAAGCCGCGGAGACAGAGAATTGCGCTGGTCGCGCATTCTTCCACGCGCGGTTATTACTGTCCCGGATACACGGGAATTTATTTTATAGTAATGAAAAAAAGAAAAGAAAAAATAGAGGCGAACCGGCTACACGAGAGAGGGAGAGTGATTTCGACATCCGGTGCTACCGGAATAGAGGGAAAGAGGAGCAAAGCTTAGCGCGATGGCGCGGACGTGATCCGAAAGCGAAGCCCGGCTCGGCGAACGTCAGCCGAAATCGGTACGTTTCGTCGGAACGGCGCAACGTCGTCGCTCTAAACCTGGACCTTTCCCTCGCAGCACGAGTGTCTCCATCTTAGACTTTTGACCCCGGGATTTCCTCTCGGCTTAAGGACCCGAGATCTCTGTATTTTAGGGGATACTGGAGCCTGAAGCCTGCAGGTTCGATTAATGATAACATACCAGGTGAAATCATTTGCTATTCCGCATGTATATAAATTTAGGGATGGTTTCTTCACCGAGAACGAAACAGCATCCAATTTAAATTAATGTAGAGTCTTAAAAGTGGATCATGAAGTCTGCCGGTTCGATTAGGAATTAATGGTAACATACATAAATTTAGGGATGGTTTCTTCATCGAGAAATCCAGTGAACAAAACCTGCAACGAAGCTACATCCATTTTGAATTAATCTAGAGTCTTAAAAGTGGATCCTGAAGTCTGATGGTTCGATTAGGAATTAATGGTAACATACATAAATTTAGGGATGGTTCCTTCATCGAGACATCCATTGAACAAAACCTGCAACGAAGCTACATCCTTTTTGAATTAATCTAGAGTCTTAAAAGTGGATCCTGAAGTCTGACGGTTCGATTAGGAATTAATGGTAACATACATAAATTTAGGGATGGTTTCTTCATCGAGACATCCAGTGAACAAAACCTGCGACGAAGCTACATCCAATTTAATTTAATCTAGAGTCTTCAGAATGGATCCTGAAGTGTGCCGGTTCGTTAGAGAATTAATAGTAACGTACATAAATTTTGGGAGGTGGTTTCTTCACCTGGTGAAATCCAGTGATCGCAAGACCCGCGACAAAACTGTACGCAATTTAAATTAATCTAGAGTCTTAAAAGTGAGAAATAGTCGGAACGTACAATCAACAGTGAGATATACGCGCGCAATCCGCAGCATCCGGGTTGTTTCCAAAGATTTCTCGCCGTCCTAAATTCGTATAAACGCGAGCCCCGGCTAAAAACGGTGACAAATCCTGGCTCGTAGGTCTTCCTTAGGAGACAAGTAACGCGGAAATTTTTGTCGAACGCCTTCCACCGGCGAAATGTACTTTTAGCGATATGGATTCTAGATGGATGAGCAATAATGTAGGTTTCGCTTTTCCCGGTGTTTTCCCTGGAGACGAACGGGAACGAACGGGAACGAACGAAACGAACCCGAGTGGGATCTCTCGATCGATCGTTCGCGAGGCAAGACAGGGAACGTCGGCTGTTCTTTTCGCGGTGCGCGACGGATTACATACGTCCCTATCAGTCTGAAAGTCCCAGAGAGAGAAAGAGAGAGAGAGAGAGAGAAAACGATCGATGGATCGAGTCGCGTCTTTGCGGTCGAACGTCGAGGAATGCGAAACGAATCGTGGGTGTTACGGTGGTGGGCCGTGACACCTTTACGTGTCCCGTATTCCTCCGCTTCTCGGTCTGTCTAGCTGCGGCTGCTGGACCCTTAAGGGTAAAGTCCGCCTTTCGAGGACGAGTTCCGGGCGAAGTTTTACGGGCGAAGTTGGAATCTCGGCAGCCAAGAGAGAAGGCGCGTCTCGCTCCGGGAAGCGGGAAGGAAATGCGGTCGAGAGGGAAAGATTTCGCGGGCGCGGCCCATAACTTTGCTCGTAAATTCGATATTCAAAACAGGAAGTGAACAATGCTCTTATATAGCGGCGTGGGCGCGTAGGGCTGAACGGAGCGGAACGAAGCAGCGCGAAACAGAGCGAGGCAGAGCGGAGCAGAGCCGAGCCGGAGCGTCCACTGCTCGAAACTCTGTCCCCGGCGCCCGCGCCCTCCAAATTCGACGATTAACGATCCACGCCTTCTCTCTCTCTCTCTCTCCCTGTCTCTCCCGATGCCGACCCGGCAGCCATCCGCACGATTGCGCGTCTCGCGTTTATTAAACGCGTCCATTGGAAATCGGTTTTTCCGCGTGCCGGCTAAGACCGACGCGCTTCGACGCTGGGGAGGCGGCGCAGATACTCTAGAGGGAGAACGAGGAACAGGATAGATGGAGGCAGGGAGGGAGAGCGAGGCATCCGGCCGATTAATAATTTTCTAGCATCCCTTCTTCCCCTTCGTTTCGCCGGGAATTCTAGGAGGGAAATTGGTGTTCCGATATGCTTTCGCGCAACGGCAATATCGCCCGGACGCAAAGGTTTATCAACGATTTATCGGGCCGCGTCGGCGGTGCTGTACAACGATCTCGCTGGAACTCGCATCGCATCGCCTCGCCATCGCCTCGCAGCGAATTTAATTTCGAATTTCGAGAAATTAAAATTCAGACGATCGAACGCCCCACTCTATTTGCATACCGTAGCTATTTATTAGCCGAGCACCGTCCCCGTCGCTTCTCCTCGAACCCCTTCATCTCTCTCTCTCTCTCTCTCTCTATTTTTCGACGCCGCGAATGTGTTAGCCTGTCGATGGTCGGTGAATATTTTTTTTTTCGATCGACCGGAGAGTGCAATTTTCGACGCGGCAATTGGACTTTTAGCTTTTACTTAACGGCCAATATCGTCGCAGATGTATTCGCCGGTGCCTCTATAAACGCGGAAACAATGGACGTTCATTATTTACAACCGGAGGGACTCTGGCTTGAATCCAATTGTCGGCGTTGCGGCAATTTTTTGATCAATGAGATCGGTACACACTCATTTCGGGCCGGGCACCGTCGACCGTATATTTGCGGGACAGAGGCTCGACAGAGCCCGCGAATCAACGGCCGACGCGCGTTTTACACCATCCCGCGGAGTGCTCTTCGAAACCGCCCTGAACCTTTGCGAACCGTTCGATTCCTCGTTGAATCGAACATGGAGATCCGATTAGTCGGATCTTGCATCGACTTTGGAAATATTCGGACAATTTAATTTGATATCGTTCTCGAAAATTTATGTTCCAGTCTCCTATTAGTTCGAGCCTATTTTCAAAGTTAAAAAAACATTTGTATCATATTCTGCAATGTTTCAGCTTTAATCTAACAGAAAAACCATCGCTCTATCTCGTTTCTATCGAAATTCCTTTGAGTTTGACACAGAATTCATCGGTTTAGCCCAGGGGTCGGCAACCTTTTGAGTCGGAAGAGTCAAAAATTACAATTTACAAAATTTCAAAGTTTTTAAAGAGCCACAATTCAGCGATTCAGAACGATTTTTAAATGTTTTTTTTTTATAAAATAAATAATATTTGCGTATGGAACTAAAGAGCCGCAGCTTCACATCCAAAGAGCCGCAGGTTGCCGATCCCTGGTTTAGCCCACTGAACAGTCCGATTACGTTTCCCTCGATCCGTTTCTCGGACGTCGCGTCGTCGGGGCGCGTTGGTCTTTGACGGCGCTAATTCGTTTGTCGTTTAAACGCCGATGATAAACGAGCGATTGGCCGAGAGAGAGAGAGAGAAAGGTCCGACTACAGGATAGAGAAGTAGGAAAATCGTTTAAGCGAGTCGGGAGATGAGTGGCGTGCCGTAGATCGAGAACCCGGGGCAGAGAAGGCGGAGAGAAAAGAGTCGAGAGGGTAGCGCGAGCGTGTGTGTCCACGAGAGCAAGATTGAGATGCAGACGGAGAAAGCTTGCAAACAAGAAGAAGAAGAAGAAGAAGAAGAAGAAGAAGGGAGAACTGACAACTGAAAAGAGACGGTGGAACAAGGGGAAGAGGAGTCGTTCAATTAGAGGACCCGAGCTGGCACGATCGAATGCGAGAATTCAATTTCTTCGGTCTTTCAATCATTTCGAGTGCGCCAGGCTTCTCTCAAGTTTTCTCTTCCTTCCCATTCGCTTTTATCTGCCGTCTCTGCCGTTCGATCCCCCGGCCTATCGCTCTCCGCTGTTCGTTATCAACGGGAACAGAGCGCCGCGATCTTCTTTTTCCTTTTCTTTTCTCTCTTAAGCGTTTACTTTCGGCTCTCCGCTCTCCTCTCCGCTCCTCGCCGCTCCGCACGCCGCTCAGGATATCCCTCCCCCGGCAGTAGCTTAACGCCACGCCGAAAAATAAATTCAAAGAATCATCCGGCTCCGGGCGGCGTTTTTACGCTAGCGAGCCCCGCTGAATTCCGGATTTTCTAAATCCCTGCGACTCTGCCGCGCCCGGTTTTTCCGCGAGCGCCGCTTCCGCTTTTCTCTCTCTCTCGCTCTCTCTCTCTCTCACACGCACGCGGGGATGAATATTAGGATCCCAGTTTTCCCGGCCAGAACCCGGTCCCGGCTCTCCCGCTACATACTCTCTGTCTCGATCGCTCGGCGAAGCTCGATCCTCGATCCTCCGGGGACACTCTCTCTTGCCTCTGGACTTTCCGGAACCCTCTCGCCGGATTTTCCTCGAGATGAAATCCAGAATTAGCGCTGACACAGTCAAACAATTCCACCGGGCTGGGAAAAAATGTGACTGTTACAGCATCTCGTGATTGCTGATCCGGGGGAACCTCGCCTAGCGATTGCCGCCGCTCGCGAATATAGCTTGTTCGAGGTGTTCGTGATGCTTGACGATGTTCGGGCGCGAGACGTCGAACAGAATTAAATGCCGAATCTCTTCCACAGAAACTGCAATGTTATAACAGTTCAATGATCGACCCCTGTCGCGGACGGAATAGAGAGGCAACCCTCTCGAACCCAGTCGAACGCCTAGAAACCACGATTCTCCCAGCAACTCTTCCGCTCGATACTCTGCGAAAGCGCACCAGAGCGCCCGACGCACAGACGTCCAAGTACGAGCAGTTTTATGCCGCGGCGCGACAGCGTTTGAACAGTCCGGGCATCGCGTCGATTGAAGAATCCGCGGCGCTCATCCGCGATCCCCAACCCCGTTCGCTTTCACCCGTTGGGCTGGTAGAGACACGCACGCGAAACTAAGCGTTCCGCTTTGATCTGACAAGCCTGGCACGTGCACGCGCGATGCACAGAAGCGGCGCGGCGCGACGCGACGCCGTTTGTAGCGGCGATTCGAAGCGTGTGCTGCGGCGGAAACAAAACCGTGGTATGAAATTTTAAAACGCGCTAGGTTTTCACTGTTGGTCCGTCGAGCGGCGACGAGGTGGACGACGCGAGTTCGACGAACGTTTTGCTGCCACACGAAAGAGTAGAAGAGAAGAGGATCGGTTTCCGGGTGCGCGTCGAAGTTGCTGGCTGCTAGCCGGCTGCGCTGACAGTGACGAAGAGACAAGGAAAAGCATGGGAAAGTAGAAACGGTATAGAACGAGCGAAGAAGAACGGAGGCAGGGAAAAGTATGAGGCGAACGTGTACGGGTTCTTGCGGGGGGAGGCGGAGGGGAGAGCGGTTTCGCAGCGCGACGAACAAATCGTACGTAGTTGAGGGTGGTAAGGAACGGTGCGAGCGCGCCAGGACGAGGAGGGCCGCGGAAAAGGGTGGCGAGCGCCGGGTTCGAGAGGAGGGTGCCGCGCGCACGGAGGAATAGGAAGGGAAAGAGATACGGAGAGGCGAGTGCACACTATTTCCACCGGTAGCCTGCAACCGGCTCATCAATCATCGGAGTTTAGAGTCGGACACGTAATTTCCGGGGCGTGGGATTCGTTCGACGCGCGCGTCCGCTCGACCGAGACTCCGATTGGCTGCTGGCACCTAACTGGGCCATCCGATTGGCTGTTCCACCGCGTCTCTATGATTTATGAGCCCGAGTGCGTTCGTTAATATGCCCGGTGATCGGTTCGAGCGAACGAACCCCGACCAGCTAGCCCGGACCGGACCTGGACCCGCGCCCGCACCCGTACCCGCGCGAGACACACGGCCACCTCCCTCTCTCCCTCCCCCAACCCCTCTCTACCGAGCGCTGCGACGTGAGTTATACTCCGCGATGGGCTCGCCCACTGTTCCCTCGATCATAGCCACCGTTCTCTTCCTCGCTCTCGGATCGCCCGCGAGCCCCGTCGTGATCCACGTCAGGATTTAGCGGTTCCGAATCAATGTACTCTGTCGCGGCTGTGTGTTTAAGCACTCTGTTTAACCCTAATGCCGATGAGCTGTCCGCGGCACCCTTTTCCTCTCAGAATTTCTTTAACAGTACACCTGCCCAGCTTTACGAGCAGCCGGTACATGTTGCCTCGTAGCAGTGGTCTTCAAACTTTGTCAATTATGCGTACAAAATTATTCCACGGACGGCCCGAGCTCGTTCGGTCAATTCGGAATGCTTTATTTTTATTGTTTTCATCATTATTAGTAATGAGATCGCGAAATCCATTCCGCGATCGTTAATTCGATCGACCAGATTTCACCGTTCTCTGTATCGCGTTAGCCGGCTCTCGATCCGCTCTTGCCAGCCAACAATATTCTCCACGGTGACTAACGTTCACCAACGTCCGAATCCAATTCGAGCCGCGATAATCTCTATAAATCTCGAGGGCTCCGTTCAACAGACGACCGACGACTCTTACGAAGGTTCCGCGTGTCCCGCGATATCGTCGATTTACGATCAGACTGTTGGTTCTGATGCGGAAGACTGTATTTTGTCGATTCCCGACCACCCCCTCCCCCTATTACTCCGGAATCGACGCTCGGAAACCCGTTGTGCTTCTTCGGCGCCGATATCGATAGATTCCCGGTGGTGTCAATTTTGAAAAAAATCGATCCCCTGGGAAAATTAAGACCAGCTCCGAAACTTTTAACTACATTCATCTTCGAGAAAGTTGTACGCGTAAGTAACGGTCCCGGGACGGGACAACTTTGGATAAATGATCGTTAGACCGCGCTCCCCTCCGCATCGATTGCAAACGACCAAGGGACAGATAGAAATTTCTATCTTTAACGATAATCTCGAATCTGCTATTTCGTTCAGTTTTAAATCTCATCTGTTTGTCCTTCTCATAAATGCTCGAGCATTTTAATCTATGATCACACCCGACCGAATAACAAACTAGCACCGGTTGAAAATGCCCGCAAATTATGGAACTGGGAAGCGTTCCACGTAGCTCCTAAAAATTTTTAAATTAGAAAGCACCGATTAACGCACTCGCTCGTAAGATTTGAACATTGTCCCGAATGTTTCAGCACATGTCGATAGTCGTTCCGCGTCGCGAGACTTCGTAGATGAATTTCCGGGTCAGTCAAGGTCGTTTGTCCGAGAGAAGAATGTTCCCCGAAAAATTTTCGAACTCGTCGCTGTATCTCGGATGTGTCATTCTGACGAGGGATTGTTACGTTTCGCTGGTGATTGCGGGACACCCGGTACACACTCGTCGCACGTCATCGGCCGCGTCTCCCCGTGTTTTTCGAGCCTCGACGTCGGAACGTTCGATTAAATATTTAGAATAGAACACGAGGGATTCGGCGCGGATATGGATTTTCGATGAGCGCCGTTTCAGCGGCCCGTTAGAACCGCGTAGGAGAGACCGCGTCCCTGCAGTTATTTCTATTGCGCACGCAATACCATAAAAGCTCGATCTCTTATCTGCCGGGGATCTAAAATCGTGTCGCAGCAGCGCGACCCAGTTTCGGCCCAGTATTGCGTGAGCCGGTGGCTGGGATTCGTTGGATGTCTTTCTGGATAACGCTTCGGAACGCGCGAAGAGAATCGCTCGGAATTAGCGTTAGAAATCACGGTTCTCCTCCGATCGCGTTCGATCGCGTAAATCGCTGCGAGCTCTCGCGCAAGCAGATGAAAATCAAATCAGGGTGAAAAAATCAAGAACCGGGACGCTCTAGAAACGTCTCCGCATGCGAACAAAACGATACCTCGAGCGCAGTCGACGTAATTCCGGGAAATCGGATAGCCGTGAAAGCGCGAGGAAACTCTTAGCTCGATATATCTGGCGGTTCCAGGGGACGGGGAAAAATTGGGGAGGGGGTGCCTCGTCGGGACTCGTCGGGAGCTCTGGACCAGAGCCAGGAAATAGCGAAATTGATAAAATTTGCCGAACAGAGAGAGAGAGAGCCAGACGCTCTTCTCGGCCCGACCCGGCCCGGCCTGTCCCGTTAAGATAGCAGTTCCGCTGGGTCAACAAACCGGGCACACCGACTGGCAAATTGTCACGACCATCGTAAAGATTCACGTTCCTCTTCTCCTATTCAGCCCCCGGCCGCTTATACCTGCAATTAGGAGCCACTGCCCGCCGCCCGAACTTCCAAATTATCCCGCCAATCGATGCAAATGGCAATACATTTGAGCCTCGCCGGTCGCCCGAACTAGCCCGCCGAATATTCCCCCGGCAAATTGGCAAGTAATTCCGCAAAGATCGAACCAATTTATTTCGTGTCTACCAACGGTAATTCTAATGATTTCTTTTTTTTAGCGTACCTCTAATTTTATAGAAACGTAGGCGTTTTTATAGAAATGACGTGCGTCTAATTGCAAGTAAAATCGCGCGTTGCGATATACGATTAACGCGTCTAATTAAACTAAAGTTCTCGAAAATTTGCCGGTTCAACAACTTTGTTTTGCTCGCTGTAATTATTTCAAATGAAGGGCCCGGCGAAAGAGTGAAATGAAATTAGATTGTATAAAGTTTATCGCCGCGCGCGAACACTTTCGCCGGGAGTCGCTGCGTGCGAATCGACTTCGCTTCTGCTACTGAAATATTGTACGTTTTCCGCGCCGTAAAATCGTATCAAATTTTCGTCCGTAGCATTATTGTACGATTCCATCAACGAAATACACCGTAGTTCCGTAGATTTTCTAGTATCTAATATCGTATTGGCCGTCCGCGACATGACTAACGCTAAAGCCACCGCTTTTGTATTTTTCATTTTACAATTGTTGAAACTATAAAGTTGTTCACGTCGAAATTGATTCGATAAATTTCTTTAGTCCAAGCACGCGTTGTGTTGAAAATCTCACAGAATCGAAGCAAATGGAGCCTCGTCATTTATGTAAGCTCAAACATTTTTATCGCAGTTAGTGCTCGGTAGATTTAGCGTTAAAAACAATTGTGGTTCATATTTGGACATGTCATCGCGTGTCGGTTATTAGTCCTTCCGGTGGCCGTGTCTAAAATCGGCTTGATCGTTGCCAGGTGCTTGTTCGCGAACGATCGTTAGAGAACTAGCAGCGTAAAGCGTAAAAAAATTCTGTTGCTCAGCTTTTTAGGTACCGTAAAGCGTTTGATTTCTTTCTGTTTACGTTGCAAGACGTGTCCCTTTAGAATGTGACACTGTAAACGGAGCATAAACGTCTGGTTTTATAGCGTGACGGAAAATTGAGCGAAGCATCATGCTCGGATCTCGTTCAACTATTTCTGAAGGGTGTTTTCTCGGTGGGAGTTCTTGAAAATTCCTACGGATTTCTCTGTTTACCCGTGATATCGTGTCAAGCCGGTATCATTGAATGTCGCGGACAATTTCATGGCATCGGGTTAAAGAGACAATCGGCCGTGCGACCGGAGGAAGATGGGGGAGCGATGAGCGCGTTTACCTGACGGCTGACGGCGATTGTTGGTCGGCGTAAAAAGGGTTCGTTAAGAAGAGCGTCGGCTGAAAAACAGCGGGAAGAACGGCCGGAGTACCGTTTATCCGCGGTTTATACGGTGCTGGCGCGATGAGGAAGAGGAAGCCGCGTAAACACGCGCGTACACGTTCAGCTCTTGCACACGTTCCTGCGGCCGCGCTCGGCTCGCTCTTTTTTCCAACTCGGTATTTCGCCAGTTTCGCCGCGGCGCGAACTACCTAATGGCAGAACCTGCCTTGGCAACGAAAAGAAGCAAGAGAGAGCGAAAAAAAGGAGATTCGGCGGATGGAGAATGCGAGAAAAAAGAGAAGAAAAGGCGAATCGGAACGCCGCGCGATGGGCGCGTCGGAACCAGGGGGAGGTGGAGCAGGAGGAGGTGGAGGAGGACAGCCCCGGCGTAATAAGCCGGCCCGAAGAAATTATATTTTATGATTGCCGCAGCGTTTAAGCCGCCTACGGCGCACTGCACGCGCGCAATTATTCCATGCATTCTAAGCTGCGATTATGACTGTTGGCTTGCTCGATTGCCGCGCCGCCTCCTGCCTCACCTACGTTCTCTCCACGCTCTACGCCCTTTTCTCGCATTCCGCTATCCGCAAATCCGAACCACACATTCGAGCGTTCGTCTCGCGCGCCCGCTCTGCTTTTTGCGAGAGCTTTATCTCTGTAACGCACGCGTACGCTCGCTATTCGTCTCACTCTCTCTCTCTCTCTCTGCACGCCTCTCTTTAGAAATATGTATCGCTTCGGACGTGAAACACGCTCTTTGTCTTCCGGGAGCTGCCTGCTTCGATCCACCTCCGGTCCGGTTAGAAATGCCTCGTCGGGTTTCGTACTTCACCAAAAATCCCTGCCCGCTGCGAAATTAATTTCGAATACCGGGGAATATGTTTCCGGCCCGTTACGTCCGAAGTGGATTTTTGGAAATAGATCAACGATGGAACGCAGTTTTGAACCTACCCGTATACACCGGCTCAGGTTCTTTATTATGGGTATTGAAGAAGTTGATTTTAAAATTGACAAAATATATTTTAGCACAGATTCCGGATACACGTAGCGTTAGGAGGAGTTTAAAATAAGGCGTTAATGTTACCGTCAAGGTGTTTCGCTCTAGTTTGGTTAGATGACGTCCAAGAGTCTAATAATCATGAATTAATAACATTAGAAAAAAAATTATTAATCACTATTAGTGCATGGACCATCGGGCGACACCAGCGAAACCTCACGCTCCAATTTCGTCGAGGACAGAACTCTCGGCACGATAGAACCGACAGCAGCCGAGATAAAAATTCACGCGAGCGCAGCCTATTTTCGAACCGATCTGCGTTCTAGTTTCTCTCGGTGGAGCGCGCGAACGGTGTTGCGAGCATTCTCTATTTCAGGAACGCAAGCGAAATCGGTGGAGCGACGACTTGAACGCTACTCAATTTTGCATGGACTACGTTATATTTCATTTCGAGAGATCCGGAAGGGTTTCGAAACAGCCGCTTCGGGGAGCACGAGGACAGAAATGATAAAACAGGAGTCACGGACCCTCGGCGGAGTTAAATACGGAGAGCTGGCAAACAATCGCGTCGCGATTACACAGAGGCCAGCGCCAGCGCATCGGCTCCACGAGAAAGGTTTCCGCTCCCTCGGTGAATCCTTTTCTCCCTGCAATCTCGGATCTCGCGCGCGAGAAAGATTCGATCCTTTGTGGCCGATGAACCGGACGGCAAAGTTCTCGTCAACGCGAACCAGCTTCCAAGATTGCCTACGGTGTCGCGTCACCGTACAAAATCGGGATCCTCCTGGACGATATTGCCAACTTCCTACCCTTGGTTTTCTGCATTTTCCCTTCTCCCATTTCTTTCGTGGCCCCTTGCATTGTCGCTTCGCCGACCTCCCCCGGAAACTGGGATGAGATTCTCGCCGGGCCACCCCTTTGTCCCTCCCATCCCCCTTGTCAGCCCTTCCGCTGTCCCTCCTCGTGTATCGACTGGATTTCGTCTTTTCGCGCGGGAAACTTCCGCGGAATCGACTGCGCGATATATTGTTTGCCCTAGAGCTGAGCCGCGCGAGCCGCCCGGGCTCGAAAACGCGTCATCGAGGAGAGTGGTTTGGAAAATTGCACGTCGAAATGCTGAATTAATGCCCGACGGAGCGTGAATCGACACTGCACGCGATTTCCGGAATCGATTTTGGAGGGCACGCGTCCATTAGAACCGGCACGCAGCTACGCCCTCAAAAGCAGACGCTCTTTCGCTATTTCATTAATTTTTTTTAAACAAACGCTTTGCGCGAACCCAAACATTCCTTCTCGCGGCTGGTGCTCGCGCATCGAGCCGTACGACGGAAATTTTCGAACATATCCGTTCATTTTCAATGCAACTCGAAGTGGGCGCTGCTGTTGCGAAATCAATGTGAAATTAATATGGGCCACTTTTTATGGTAGGGCCTCTTGCGCCGGATAGAGCGACAACCTGACACGATGCACATGACACTTTAGTTTATACAGAACGTGAATAAGGAAAGACGTTTCCTATTGCGATCCGAGACGTAAATCTCATTGTGTTCTCTTATTAAATATTGTATTATTTTCATGTTCGTCGGTGGTGTATTATTTATTAACGTCTGTGATCCTACAATACATACAGCTCATGGCCAAAAACTTCCAATCCCCACGGTAATATCTGGAAGCCGAAAAATTCGAGGAAACTCAGCTTCAGTTCTCGAGTGTGAATTGTGAAATCTTCCCGAAATTTGCGGGGCGCATCTATTTTTTGGGAACCAGCGTCATTCGGGCAACAGCGAGAATAAAAAAGCCCGATGTTCCCCGTTGCGCAGGCCGGACGCGAACAAAGGGCTCGTTGTAATTTCTGCGGGTCCACTTGAAGCGGCGGTCCGATCCGTTTTTCGATCCGTGCATCTGTTACGCCGCAGCCTTGTTGCATAAAGAATGCACGAGCGTCCTCGCGTCCCTTCCGAAATCTCGGCGCGGCGGGTTCTCCCGTTTCGTTCTCGAGGAACACAACGGATATTTATTCCGTCTCGGTATTACTACTCGCTTTTGCGGGGAGCCTCGACGCAGCTCGGGCTTCTCGAGAGCACCGAGCTAAATGCAATCCGGGCTATTAAGTGCCTTTGATCGCTGGGTCTTGTAGACCGCGCGCGTGTGTGCGTGTATGAGATCCTGCGCCACGTCGGAGCTCTTCGACTCGCTCGGAACTATTCGGCTCTCTCTCTCTCTCCTAGTTATATCCAGTTTGACCTCGTTCCGCGATATTTCGCGAAATGTTCCCGGTGGCGGGGGAGTCGCGGGGCGGCGCGGTCCTCCGACAAAGGTACCCGGCGAAATCATGTCGAATGCGATGCATCGATGCGCAACAGACATCCCGCAATATCCCAGTTTTGGGGACTCGCGGAAAAATTGACTGCTCCGGCCTCCGACGAGGGCTAACGCTTCCAGCCACCGGAGGAGGAGCAAAGAAACCCTCGAATCCCTGTCCCCGGGATTTTTCATCTGGCAAGGATCGCAGGCTGTCGAGATCGCGGTAAAGCCGACAGACATCTCGGCGAGATATCGCCAATGAGGAAAACTTCGCGAAGTTCGACCGAACAACTGAGCGAACGTCGCGAGCAGTGGAACGAACCCGCGATGGGTCAGACACACGTCGCGTAGCACAGTGATATCCGAAGAATGGGAGGACGACGCAGGAAACGAGTGGCCCGCAGCGACGCGGAGAACGTGTCGCTCGGGAAAGTTATTCGCGAGGAGAGGCGACGCGACGTGGTTTTCCGCGATCTTTCTTTTTTCGGATCAGTTCTGGGATAATTGTTCCGCGGCGAACGGGAACGTTCGCTAATTTTGAGAGACAGGGAGGCGCGTAATTTGTCGCGCAGGTAATACGTCGACGCCGGTGTAACGCCGGGCTCTCGAACGATTCATCATCGCGCGGAAGGTAATGAAAGTTATGGAGTATAATTTGGAATAAGCAACGATTTATAGTCGGCCGTAAATTCCGGAGCGGTGCGTGCGCGCGACAATATGAATTTTTCGTTACAGTCGTCAAACACAGAGAGAGCAGCCTACGCGTAGCTACGGTAGCGCGGACGGGACGCTAGCAACCGTGCACGGTACGCGTATGAGAGTGAACTCGATTAAATCTCCAGGATCGGGAAAATTCATTCCGCGAATTCGATTGAACGTCTCGCGATTCGAGGAGATCATTTTTATCGTACAGATCCGCCATGTCCGCACACGTTTATCATAATTTCTGTAATCGGCAAGACTTTTTCGGTAATCGCGGCGAAGAGACAGTCTTCGGGGGGAGGGGATATTTTTTCGTGAAGCGTGCGACCGCGCGTAGCCGATTCGGCGAGAGCGGAAAACTGACTCTGCGACGCGGTGAATTCGTTGTTTCCACAGGGTGACAAGGCAGCGGAGGTACCGGGCCGGAGCTTACTCGTGCGACCGCATAAATTCCCTGACGTGGAAACCTCCTAATGTTAATTCGAAACAAAAGCACGAGCGTCACCCCTCGCCGTGCCGTGCCGTGCCGTGCCGTGCCGCGCTGTGCCGGGGCCGAGGGGGGTCCTGCGAAAGTCTAGCCAAGACTGAACGCACAGAGACAACGAGAGAACGCCGCACCGCTGCTCGCAGCAAAGCCGGAGGTTCCGGTGGCGCGGCAGGGATGCAGGGAATTCTGGGGCTGTTGCGGAGCCGGGTCGAGCGGATTCGGGCACGGCGCACGGTATAGCACACGACAACGGAAGCAGGGTTTTGTTCGAGGGATGCGGCAGAGCGAAGGGTGGCCGCCGGAATATCCACCGCAACAAGGCGCACCGTCGGAAAAAGGGAACGACGAAACGGCCAGAAGAAATAAAAGCCGTAGAATCGGCGCATAAAACCGACCACCCCCCGCCCCCGGGACCTACGCTTTCGAAACGCGGATACACGACGATTAGATATATTTTCTACGGTTACCGAACCGCAATCGCTTCCGTCTTGGAACTACTTCGGTCGTTCGTGGGCTAATTCCACGCAAGATTCTCTCTGGCTCCTTCACCTTCAACCCCTTGCGCTCGACGACTTTTTCGGTCGGGTGAAGTAGCAACTCGAGACGATTTTGCGCATACGAATGTCGTTACTAAAATGATTTTATATACAAATTGGAAAAACGTTGCTTTTTTGAAAATATAATTTTGCGAGATTAAGTCCTGTAGTTGTGTTTCATTGGTTTATCCGGTCTTTGGTTTATCCGGACGTTTATCGATAAAACACTGTACTTTCTGAGGACCACAGTCGTAGAGGAATTTGAGGTTTATCTCAATCTCCGTTTTAACCCCTTGCCATACGATTTATTTTACAGTTTCAGTGATTAGAACTTTTTTTGTAGTTCGTAATTTCCTGAAACAGCAGAAAATTGATATTTGTTGTATACCTACATGTTCTCCAATAGCTGTACATTTTAAATTTTGTTTAAAGGAAATAAATGATATACATATTTATCAGACTCGGTTCAGAATCTTCATCGCATCTCTGACACGATATTGTAAGGGGTTAAGATGTATCATTTTACACTTCCTGTTGACAGAACATAAACAGCTAAGAAACCTATTCACGAACCAATACTGCGGTTCTCTACGTTGCAGATAACGCGATCTAGAATAAACAGAGACTGTCGCCTGTCACTCGCCACTCGAGTTGCCACGCGAAACGCCGTGATGAGGGAGAGTGTCGCCTCTCGAGCGCAAAGGGTTAACACTGTTCCGTACTGGGATTTTTTCTCGCAACAACACGCTCTCGTTTCTGCTCCTCATCTACCGCAGCACTTCGCTGCACAACATCCCTAAACCTGTAAACATCCCTCGAATATTCGAGGGTCCATCGAAGGCTCCAGCTAGCAAGGAATCGGGATCACCCGTAAATCGCAGGCGAGCAACGGATCACCCTTCCCGGCCCTTTTCCTACACGCCCTCCCTGGCAGCTTGTTCCTCGGGGTTACCAGCATCTTGCGCGAACTTTTTCCATTTCGAGGGGGAAGAGAGAAGAATGGTAAAAATGCGGCTTTGACGGGGCATTGATAAATTCGCGGTGCATCGATCACGGGCACGCGGGACACGATGGGTACACACAATGCGGAGCGATAACTCATTTTCCATTGGGCGGATCGATGCCGGCGAAGTCGTCTCCGCGCCATCGCACCGTCTTGACCGACGACGTCGCGCAATAAGATCCGATCGAAGTTCGTAACATTGCGAATTACTAGAAAAAAAAAGAGTTATCGTTACTCGAGAGAGAACAATTTACGACACGGTGAAACTCCATTTTCTAACGTTCGCTTTACTGTCACGGAAAAATCCTACACAGATTTTTTTGATGGCGAGTCGTTTCGTCCCGCTGTGCGTTGCGGATCGATGCGTCGCCGTGGCCTGGCGTGTCGTGGTCGCGCGTTTAGGAGCCAGTATCCGTCGTCACGTGTTCCGTCGAAAATAAGTATCGTCTATTGATAAACGCGGCCGGAGCATTGCCGGCGAAGCACGGCTCGAATGCGAGAGAAGGGAAGAAGACAGAGCGCGTGAGCGGGCGAAAGAGAGGGAAATTCCATTGGCCTAGCCGTAGATATT
Source organism: Lasioglossum leucozonium (assembly GCA_028454225.1). NCBI lineage: Eukaryota > Metazoa > Arthropoda > Insecta > Hymenoptera > Halictidae > Lasioglossum > Lasioglossum leucozonium. The sequence goes on along the minus strand of CM052220.1, from coordinate 2,853,147 downwards.
TTCCTCGATTCCCGTGGAACACGCGACCGACCGCGTTACAGTGGCGCGTACACTACACATCAGGACGCGGCGTGGCGCGGGTTTGCCCGCTCGTACACGCTCGCACGGAACGAAGAGATCGCTTTATACCGCTCCGTTCTATACGTGCGCCGTAAAAATGCAAAGCAGGCTTGCACGTCGGCGCATACATCAGCGTACACGTGCACACGAGACACCCGCGCGCGCGTACCCGCCTCGCAGAGACTTGTTCGCGAGAGCGAGAGAGAGAGAGAGAAGGATAGAAGGGGATGGGTGGGTAGCAGGGGGTCGTTTACCCTGCGCCGCCACTCCGTTATCAACTCGCCCCGATATTATCGACGAAACGCAATTTTCTCGGGTACGCCACCAATTTGACGTCCCGTTTTACCCTCTACTCCGTTCCTCGTGCATCTTTCTCTTTGATCCGTCCGTGGTGCCCCGGCTCCCGGCTCACTCCTCCTCCCCCCACTCATCCAACCCCGATCCATTCCTCTTTCACTTTCGCTCGTCTCGTTCCCGCCCGCGCCTCTTTCACGCGTTATTTCACAGTCGACGTTTCCCGTCGCTTCCGCCGCAACGGCCGTTTAGTTTTTCACAAAGCTCTTCTCCTACGCGCGATCGAAAACGAGCCCGTTCTACGCCCTCTGCCTCTAATCCGCTTTGCTTGTCTCCGCAGGAAAGAGCCTCGTACGAGCGCGGCCCCGACAATCCGCGTATCTCGGCGTCCGGTGAAGGCGAACGCCTTCGAACCCGGGAGAAAACAGCCGAGCCCCGTTACGTTGTCCTATCGGCGACGAGCGAACGAGCGGTCGTCGGCACGCGTTCCACGCCGAGTTACGACCGCTTTGTTCCGGTCCCTGCGGTTACTTCCGAAAGAATTCGGTCGTTGGCTCCATGCGGTCGCGTTTTACGTTCCGCTGCGATAAACCGACTCCCTCTCTCTTTTTCTCTTTGGTGCTCGCCACTTTTTCTCTCTTTCTCTCTCTCTATCATTCGTTTTCTCGCTCCGGCGAATAATATAGTTTGAACACTCCGCGGAATGGACAGAGAGCGAAGCGACGGGAAACTAATTTCCTCTTTGGCGATCGCGAGCATTCCACAGAGCCCGGGGTCCGGCTCACGCGCAAATATTTGTCGTAGTTCGCGAGCCAGCTGGCCGCCGGCGCGGCGGTCGGAATGCGTGTAAGTTTTTCAGGGGTAAAAACGATGAAAAAAAACAAACAAAGAAAAAAAAATGAGAAAACATACATAAAAGAAAGAGAAGGTGGAGCCGCGGCTATTTACAGCGAGGCGAGGGCGCGGCGGCGGAGGGAAAGACAGCGAGAGACGCCGATACGGAAGGCAGGCAGGCAGGCAGGCTAGCTGGCAGGCAGACGCGGAAAATGAAGGGGTATCGAGGATCCCATAGGAAATCGTCGGGAATGCCAGCCCCTGTTCGAGTCTGAACAGGACGGAACAATGCCGGTATAATGGGCGAGTTGGTGCACGCAGCAGCCGGGTCTGGAATTTCGCTCGCGATACACCGGCACTTCACCCGCTCTCTCTCCCTCGGTTTCTCCCTTCCGTGTCGGTTGTTCGTCGGGTACAGTGTATCGGAGAGCCGGCATCTCCTCCTATAATATGTATTCAACGCCGCGGCGCGGCGCGGCGGCGTGAGAAACGGATTGCTGCGTCTCGTTCTCCGCGGGACTGGTCGATGCATCGAACACCACCCCGGTTTTACGCGAAATATTAGTCGCAGAATGAAACCGATGCGATGGCTCGCAAAGCGTCCGGTAATTGCGCGCCGCGCCGTTCGCCGCTTCGAATAGGTGCACGCGGCTTTTCACCTATTCACCAGCCACACACGAGTTTCGGCTCTCGACGAGGAGACACCAGCCGTCGTTCAGGCGAGTTTCCAGCTGGAATCCGCGACGATTACGCAAGTTAGAATTGCAACCGGCTTCTCTTTTTGTCGGGAACACGCGGTTCCGTCGCGCGTCGCGGTCATTCGATTTTCTCGCCGGTTTGAAAACGCGCTCTTTGTTCGTCACGCGGCCGTACAGCCCGCCACTTTCGCCATCGTTCTTTCTCTCTCTTTGCATATCGATCCGACCGTATACACTGTGTTTCCGAAATCCTGCGACTACTCGCTGGAACTGGCGGAAAGATTCGTCTTGAAACATCTTACTTTGGAAAATCGTGAATTACTGCGAATTTGGTTTCCGCGTGTGGAAGAAATTTTCATAGTTTATTCGGAGCCCCCAGTTGTCGGACGTTTGTTCGTCGCTTGTAACGATTCGATAGAGTTTCCGCTGTTTCTGAAACGGTGGTACGGCCTGCGCGTCGTTTCGTGTTTTTCGTTTCTGCACGCTGTTGTCCCCTGAGGAGCTTTTTTGATGTAATTGTAACCCGTTGGATCATCGCGCGCGAGAAGTTCGACTTGCAAGAGCAAATTTTCGGACAAAGAATTCTTCCGAATGAAGTTTACCGGTCAAAGCGAGGACCGCGAACCGCGCACTTCCGCCGGGCGGGTTGTTAGTTTCTTAATCCTTTGACAGCGTTCGCGGGACACTGTGCTGTTTAACAAGCCGTGCGAATCGCTGAAACTCGTTACAAAAATTGAGCTTCCGTTTGAGCTTTGGCTGCACGAACACATGGCGGAAAATTGGGTGTAGCGAATCTGGCTGGTGGAAAAGACCGTGGGCTCATTCTCGCGCGATACCGTGTCCCATAATCAACGTCACGGAAGCGTGATTCGCGAGCTTTCATTTCGAGAGAGCTAGATCTGAATTGCTAGGAGAACTTTAATACAGATCCGCAGTCAAGAAACAATCCGAACCGAGTCCGATTCGATCGAAAAGGTTAGAGAGAGAGCGGCCTGAAAGTGAGACCGTTTGTTGGACGTTGCATAGGCTCGACGTCGCGTCGGGTCGCGTCGGTCCGGTTTCCATCGACGCGAGATCGAATCTGAATGACGTTTCGAACACTCGACGAACGGCAATCCGGCGTGCAACGATAAAACAGAGCGAATGGAAAATCGAGTGAAACGGCGGACGGGTATCGTTTTTGTTTGACGAATAGCTCTTTAGTTCGATGGTATCGATCGAGGCTTCGCTCGGAGAAGAACGTTTGGGAAAGCCCCGGCATTGCCGCCGAGGATTAGCAGAACCGGCGCGGCAGCGTGGCGATCGAACGCGGCAAAGCTGAAACTGTTTACGAGCACCGGGAGCACCGATATGCACACCGCGGATGCACCTCGCGGGATGGCCGTCGCGCGTCGGGAGCCGACGAGCGAAGAACAGAAAAGAATAAAAAGGAAACGCGCGAAGAAAGAGAGAGAGAGTGAGGAAACAAAGAAAGAGCAACGGGGAAACACGATACCAGCGAATCGCCTAGAATAAAAGCGATCGAGACGATAGTACCGATCACGAAATAAAATTTTCGTGAGTCCCGTCTCGTCCCGACGCATATGCTACACCGAGCAACTCTCGCAGTTCGTACGCTCGCACGCTCGCCCACCCAACCCTTCCGCTCCCTTCCGTTCCCAACGAAACTACACGCCCTAGACTACCCTACGTTCCTACGTTTTATCGACTTTCTTCCGACGTCGGTTCGAGACGCGAACGCGATTCCCTTCTTTCCTTTCTTTCGCATTATTTAGGGACTGTTCCCCGTTTCCACGACGCCGTCATTCTCGAACGGTCCTCGGCCCCCGGTTTCACCGGGAAACGAGGATTCCTGGTTCCCGCCGTACTGTTCTTCATTGTTAAACATCTCGCGGTTTCGAGATTTCTTGGAAAATTAAAGGCCATTTCGAAATTGGGAGATATCGCCTCCCACCATTCTTCTCGTCATATTCTCTTGCTTCCTGTTGCGAAGTCGCATTGTTTGGACGCTCTCCCCGGCTTCGGCAGGCTGCTCTTCATTTTTTAATATTTTCTGATTCGTAAGTTTGTCGGAGATGCAAACACGATTTCGAAATCGAAGGATATCGACTGCTTTCGTTCTTCTTTTCAAATTTTTCCTGTTTCCTGTCGTAAAGGCGCATTTATTTGAGAACTGCCTCTGGCCTCAGGACACTGTTCTTTGTTGTTAAATATTTTTTTAGTTCGCAGATTTCCCAGAGAATGAAAGGCGATTTCGAAATTGGAAGATATCGGCTTTCACCATTCTTCTCTTCATATTCTCTTGCTCCCTGTTGCGAAGTCGCATTGTTTGGAGACTGTCCCCGGCCTCGGCACACTGCTCTTCATTCTTAAATATTTTCTGACTCGTAATTTTGCCGGAGATGCAAAGACGATTTCCAAATTGAATGATGTTGACTTCTTCCATTCGTCTGTTTACGGTTATAAAGGCGCATTATATGGAGACTGTTCCTGGCCTCGGGACACAGCTCCTTTGTTGTTAAATATTTTCTAGTTTGCAGATTTCCCGGAGAATGAAAGCCGATTTCGAAATTGGAAAATATTGGCTATTTTTATCGTTCTCCTCGACTTGTTCTTCTTCTCCGTCGCGAGGCTGCATTATTTAGAGACTGTTCTCGGTTCCCAGAACATCGCTCTTCATTCTTGAACGTTCTTCGATTCGCAATTTTCCCTGGCAAACGAAAGGCGTATTCGAAATATATTGATTCTTTTCCTTCGTCTCTTGTTGAAGAACGCATTATTTATAGCGGATATCCAATTTCCAGAACGCCGTTCGTCATTCTCGAACATTTCACAGCTTTACCAACAAATGTGTAGACATTTTTCTGAATCGATGGACATCGGCTGTTTCCATCGTTCATCTTTTTCTTGTTACCTGCCGCAACGACCCGTCGCGTTATTTAGAAACTGTTTCCAATTTTCAGGACACCGTCGCTCTCCTTAGAACATTTTGTGATTCACAGTTGCGCCGGGAAGCGCAGGCTGTTTTCGAAATTCAAAGATATCGTGAGATCGAAATTCTATATGTGTATATTTGTTCGATCTCATTCTGTATATTCACGCACACCACAGCATTCTAGACCGAATAATATTTGGATTCGCGTTGGTCTTGCGAAGAAGATCGTCCAGCACTTTGAACGTGCACTGAGCGTAGCTTTTTCGTGGGTCGAGAGCAGCGAATAAGCGGTCCGACAGGGAACGCGCTGAAGCGAATTCGATGTTCCTTCTTTGAGTCGAAAAAACTACTGCCAATGTTATTCTGCCGTTGGAAACTGCGGCATTCGGTTCATTCTCTTTCGTCGAACCTTAAACGTTCTCTCCGGAGCGGTGTATACATGGTGTTCGGTAACTGGTGGTACAATCGGATAGAGAGGCTGATTCTATGTCAGACAATAAGTCGAAAATATAAAACTATTTTTCATTTGAGACTTCATTTCGAGAAAATCGAGTTTAAAGATTCGTCGGGTTCGCGTGCTGTAGTATACGGAGCAAGTGGAATAGGTCGGCCATGATCAGACGCATCAGACGATTCCTATCGAATAACGTGCGTACTCGCTGCATCTCCAAACTCGATTTTCTTGGGAACGAAGTCTCAAATGAAAAAATTTCATTCTATATTTTCGACTTATTTTTTCGTGCAGAATCACCCCCTTCATCGAACAGTGTATATTTCGTTTTAAATACACAAGCTCTTCTGCTCTATACGTTTCTGTGCTGAAAAGACTGCAATTTTTTAAAATTCTCAATAATTGTCTTTTCAATCCTCAATTTTTCCACACGTCTCTAAAATATCATGCACAATTGTCAGATTTCCATGCATCAGGGACCGACAAAATTTCGGAAGCTGTCGAAACCGAAAAACAATAGCTCCCGCTCGCAAGTGCATCTACCGTTAGATAATTCAAGCGGAAAATAAAATTTCCGCCAACCACACAAATTCTATTTGGCAGCAGAATCCGGACGATTTAACGAGTGGGGCGCAGCAATGCATTTCGGGGATGTCGTTTTTAATCAAGAAGCGATCGATGGGTGGGGGAAGGGGGAGTTAAAGGATTTCCGGGAGAATTCTTGCGGCCGGGTTTCCGGGTCGCATGCTGTGTCCGTTCGCAAAAATGATAGCGACGCAGGGTATCGTCTGGCGTCGCGGCTCGCTTCGTCAGCGGGTCGTATGACACAGTTGATACCCGCGGCTTACACCGGAAAGAATTGTACGTATGGTGGTCGGGCGTGTAAGTTGAATTTCTGCGCTTTTATTCCGCGAAACGCGCCCCTCCCCTCCACCCCACGCCTTATTATACGAGTTTCTGCCGTGAAATCGAATATCCTTTATTTCGTTAGCAGGCACGTCGAATATGGTAAATCATGTTTACCACGGTCGGAGCGAACTTCCGTTCGCCAGTAATAATGGCTTGGTTACCGAACTTTGAAATTCGAGCAGCGGAGTGTGAAATATAGAATATCCGGTGAAAGTTTTGCTCGAACTCGATACAACTTTCTCGAGCGGTGTGCGGCTACGGCGCCGGCTACGCGCCGTTCAACGCCGTTTGATCTCAAACGTCTCTCTCTCTCTCTCTCTCTCTCTCTCGCAGAGTAATCGAAATTACGTAAACCTTTTTCACCATTTCGCAAAGATTCGCGGTGAACCGAGCTCGAGAAACCGGCGCCGAATTGTTTCGATATACGAAATTCGAACTGGCTGTCCGATAAATTAATTTTCCTGTGTCTCAGTGTTCGTATTAATAAATTTAATATTAAAAGAGGAATCACAATGAACGAAATCGAATGCGTAACAATGGAGGCTTACCGCTCGGCCCTAGAATTTTGCGGAGGGTCTTTTAATTTGGAATAAAAGAAAGATCGGCTCTTCTTTGCGTGACGGTGGGCGGAAGATCCCGAGGATTCGCGGGCGAGCAGTAGGGCGAGAAGGGGCGAGGCGGAAGGGTGGATTCGAAGGGTGTTTGCTCCTTTAATAATTCCGAAAACGGTGACAGCGACGGAACGCGAGGCGCGGAGGGAGGGTTAAGTAGGCTGCGAGGAGGCAAGGTGGAACCGAGCAGAATGAAATGCCGGGGCTAAAAAGGAAAAAGGGTGACCCGGCCCGCGAGGAGAAAGAGAGAGAGAGAGAGAGAGAGAGAGGAGAGAGAGGCTGCCTTTTATTTTTCCTCCAGTGTCGTCGTCGTCGTCGTCGTCGTCGTCTCTTCTTCGAGTGCTGGCTGTGCGCCGAAACAAGACGGAAACTCCGTGTGTTCCGAGCACGATTTCTTCAAGTATCTCACCTCTTTACTATCTCCCGCCTTCCTCGCCCTCATCCTACGTCTCACCGGGACCGAGACACCGCTTCGTTTACGTTTCTCACCCTTTCCGTCCGCCCACACACCACCGGCACAGGCGGACACACATACACGGACAGATGGACGTGGAGAGTCCCTCTCTCTATCTCTCTCCTCTCTTCTTGGTCTCCTTCTTCCTCTTACTCGGCCGATTCCGATGTAGCCGAAACTAATTTCCGGGACAATATCGAGCCAAGAGACGTTCCGGGCTGTTTCGCTGACGCGGTACCGAAAGAAGCTTGCTGGATAATTCCTTTTCCTCGCGACGGGCCCCGCCGCCCGCCAAAATACGGATAACTCAACGGCGCCACGGACACTGGACATTTTATTAACCCTCGGCCCTCTCCCCGGGAACCGTGCGTTTCGAGTATTGCCCACGAAGAGGCGGCCGCAATTCTCTTGCTTCTCTTGGAACATCGTCGCACGGACGAAACGGTTTCAGCCTCGGGCAAACTTAGCTTTTCGGAAAAATTATCATCCGGACGTTTGAACCTCGCGATCTCACGATGTCCAGCAAACGTTTCAATTGTTTCGCTGAATAGGGACATTTTCCGTAGATCGAATATTCAAGTAATTCTTAAAATGTCCGAGGATAAAGGTAATTTCAAGGGTGGAACGAAATATTCGAATTGAAATATATCTGAAAATTAGCGAGAATAGTCGGGCCGTTACGTGTCCTCTGTACATACGTTCGTCGCATTTAATTTCTGCGATCCGACGAGACCGATTATTTTATGCAGCTCGACGCGAGAGGAGCGCGCGTAAAGAGCGGCCGCAATTTTCTCCAGGCATTAGAACGATGTAATACGCCGGCCGCCGTCCCTAAACAGCGATCGCGTCGTACCGCGAGGCCCCATTATTTTTCGGCGCGACGCTCTTTACGGGAATAACGGCCCGGAGCCGCGGTCTTTACGAGGAGATCGGTCACGGGCGGCGTGTTGGAACCACGGCCCGGAGATATGAAATCCGAGCCAATTTCGGGGAGATTTTCGATTCGCGGTTCCGATAAATGCATCTCGTCTTCGCGCTCGAGCTGGTTTCCGGCGGTGGGTCGCGGCCGGGTGCCCGCCGGCGCGCACGCGGACCGTGAAAAGTGGGTTAATGTTCCTCGGCGTTCTACCCCGGAAAGAGAATTATTCGAACGAATTGGATAGTCGTGCCGGAGAGCACGGCGTTTTCTAATTGACAAAGAGGAAGGATAGTCGAGGAGAGACGCGAAAGAAACGGAGGTGAAAAGAGGCGAGAGAGAAGAGCACGAAAGTGAGGAGGAGTAGAGAAAGAAGAGCCGGGACAAAACGGAAAGAAGCGGATGAAGACGAGCGACGACCACGGCGAAGAGGGGCGGCGGCGAGAGGGTGGATTTCATCTTTTCTGCAGCCTCTGCACGAACAACCCTCCGGTATGTCCGGAGGCGTGCCGCGGAGTGTGCCCCCTCTCGTCGAGAGTCGTCGGGAAAAGGAAAGGGGGACGGGGAACGATAGAGGAAAACGCGAAATTGCCGGAAGCCCGCGTATTTAGGGGACACGTGTTTCGGGAAACTCGCAGGTGTAACGCGACCTCGGCCACCGTTAATCCGCACGATCGATACCATGCTCTGGATTCTTCAACGCGGCCGCTGTCCCGACGTTTCAAGCCCTCCGCCGCCGGAATTCCACCGGAAAACAACCGGCTTTTTAACAGCCGCGGTAAAACCCTCAACCTTATTCCCTGTATCATTTCTATCGGGATTTCTCAGGAGCTTCGCGCCCGGATTTCGGACCACCGACACTTCGCGAACAGTCTGCCCCCCACGCGCTCAGTTCTCTCTTGAGAGAGAGGATAAAAATGGACGAAGAGCGCAAGGATCCCGGCACCTGTATTTTATAAACCGAATCGCAAAACAACGAAAGCGACGGTGCTGGAATGTCGCGCCTCGCTTCGACGAACGGAATCTCATAAATCCACCCCCGAGACGAAGCCGGATCCAACATAAAATCATCGGAACGCACAATTGGTACGCGAGCGGCGTTAAACCGGATTCGCTCGAAATCGTTTGACGAAGATAGTAGCAGTCTGTTCGCGAGTTTCTCTGAAGCGTTAAAAAAAATGGCGTGAGAGGCATCGTCAAGCGATAAATATTGAGTGCTCGCAACGGCGCGGCGGCCACCGCTTTCCTCTTGGCCTGGGTCCCGCGGGACTCGCTGAAACTTCCGGCATATTCGACAAATTAGTTTCGCCGGCGTAATTTGCTCGATCAAACTTTTCTATTGGAACTTGCTCGCCGTGCCTGGATGATTTTTCTCTTCTCGATTCCGTCTGGCGAAGCAAAGTTTAATCGCAGTTTAAAGTATCGCCGGCGTAAAATACAGAGGGAGAGAGAGAGAGAGAGAGAAAGAAAGAGTGAGGAGAGTCAGTTACGCATAAAGAATCGCGAGCCGATATCTCTCGTGCTTGTTTCGTTTTATTGTACCCGCGCGAACACGTTCTCATCGCGCTCGTAGAAGAGGAGCGAAGAATCCACTCGACACGACCGCCGCGGGATCGTAGGGCCATCGATCCTCGAAAGGGCGCAGGATCGACTGTCAAAGGATAGTAGACGCGACACGCGTGCGTGTTGCTCGCGATTTATTCTACACCGGCGAAGAGAGAAATCGTAGAACGGAGAGAGCAGCTCCGTGTCTCCTCGAATTCGAATCCGATAGTCTCCGTGCGAGGATTTACGTGCTCCCAACGCTGGACAGAGAACGTACCGTTATTGCGATCACGACTGTCACTAATTAAATCGCTGGTACCGGTTCCCTTATCCGGTGGAAACACGGGCCCGCTAATCCAACGATAATAGCGAGCTTCTTCTCTCGTAATTATTATCGGTGTTGTAGGTCGGCGTGTTATCGCGCGTGTTTCGAAGCTATCGCGTTCCACGCTAATAAACGACAGGAACGTCGGCGGTGGGGTGAGGCTGTTTCTATCGGAGCGGGGTTCCAAACTTTTAACAAGACAGCGCGAGATATCGATGCGAAACGGCGCGGATCGAACGCGTCCGTTTTTCGAGAAAACTGCCGCTCGTTCTCGCCGGTGTAAACGCGAGTTCGCCGAGGAATTCTATTTTCCAGGTAATTCGTCCGCAGAGTTTGCGAGAGCCGCTCCTCTCGAACTGACCTGCGGTGGTCACTATCTCCCGATGCCTCTGGCATTTCCGGCGCAACGTTCCGCATATACACCTGTCCTGTCAACGTTTCCACGGTCCTGGGAAATTCACGTCGACGTAGTTCCACCAAACTTCCGTCTCGCATACGCCGCATAATACACGCAATTAAAATCTGTCTTATATATGTATATCGCCGGAAAATTCTCTCCGAGCCATTGACCGGCCGTCGATATTTTTCGACCAGTCGGACATCTGTGTCCTGTTCTACTTGCTAATCGCAATTATAGACCCGCACTACTGAATTGTGGTCGGGCCAGGAATCACCTCTGGGAGAGTGAGAGAGAGAGGAAAGCCGCTCGATATTTAATCCGAGAAATTAAATTTAGCGTTGTTTAATCTTCGGGTAATTCGTGGTTTTTTCAAATGTAAATGGATCGATTTTATAACTTGCTGCTTGTAATTGCTCGAACGATATAGATTTTATATCGCTTTCAGTAGAAAAAGCAAGGATTGTTACAAGCGATTGGAGATTTGATTTCCACGGTTGATTCGACAGTATTTGCATTAAAAACAGATTTTTACAAAAGCCCGAGCAACGGTGTGCATTACAGAATGAAACATTAATAAAATCACTATCGGTGAACGTTAAAAATTGTTTAAAGCAATATTCGGATAATGAACGCATTGTTGAACGCCTCTCGAATAAAAATTAGCGAATAACTTTTCAACGAGATAGTATTTCATTATAGTCAGCTTTGCGAGCTTGCCGGGATAATTGACTTCATTTTTCCGGCGGGATATTTTATTTTTCATGCGTTTAAACTCATTTTTACGTTCGATTGCGTAACACAATTATAAAAGGCTGGCGTACACCAGCAATATTCCCGGGTCAATAAATTCGTTACTGAAATCGAGGATTCCCTTATCAGATACAGAAGAGAGATGTTTCGTTTCGTCCAGGAATAGCGGCGATCACTAACAATTTTCTCTAATTGTTGCCACTCGATAAATTGTATATATCGAAGGTCCTTTCAATTTAGAAAACCAATGCCTGCGGAGGCGAGCTTCAGCCGTCTCCAAAAATAGTCGGGTCCTCCGGAAATTTTCAATCATGAATCTTTGAATACATCGACCTCTCTGCATCCAATTAAAATCTTCTCAGTATTACCAATCAACGTATCATTAAAGTTCACCAGGTTCTCCACTTTCGCAAGGACCGGATGCTTCCTCGCAAGAAGTGAGCTGACATCCAAAGACACCGGTAATCATAAACAAAATTCATTTAAACCGACTCTTCTACCCGTCCGCGGATCTTAATTCAGTCCGGTACAGCGGGCACGTTAACGCAGAAATTCATTAACAAATCTGGATAAATAATTCCTTCTCTGAGAAACGGGCGACCGCATACCAGAATCGCATACCAAACCGGGGACCTGGACACAATTAGCGCTGGATAAACTGTATAATTAAATTCCGCGGGCCGTCTACAGTCGCCAAACTGCGAATCCAGAGAACCGGTTCGCCAGAGTGTCGCGCGTTCGAAAATAGTCACGCTCCCTGACAATTTTCCCTCATGAATCTTCGATGAAAGGAGACGGTATGAATCGAATTAGCGTCTATCAGCAATTACGTTGGCCTCAGTTCTAAAAACAGGCCCGCTGTCTGCCGAGCGCGAAATCACCGTCGGTTTTAAAAAAGCGATTCAAATTCCGCCGGCGTCCGATAATTTTCACACTTGTGTCTCGCATAGCGAAGCAGCCTCGACGGGGTTCGTCCCGTCACGGGTAAAGGGTTGGTTGATCCTCTCCGCCGGGCCGAAACTGGGGAACTGAGCTGACCCTGGACCGAGGGATTACCGCGTTGCATCCCGTTGCCGTGGCTGACAGTCACGTAGGCGAGAGACTTATCGTTTGCTCCATGGAAAATTTATCATAGACGTTCGCGTGGCTTTGCGCCTCTCTCTCTCTCTCTCTCTCTCTCTCTCTCCTCTCTCTCTTTCTGTTCAGAGCGGGAGCAGAGTCTCTCGACGTTTCTTTATCCCCGGCGTGTACCCGAGCCATTCTTCCTTTCCCGGGGATTCGGCCGGCTACAAAGCTTTGATCCAGACAGCGCTCTGTCGTCGAAACAGTTGCCTCTCGGAAGAGGTGGCGCCTCACATAATCGAGGCTCTCGCCAGTTTTCAAGCGGCCGTAAACACGGCCGCGCGCGGGGAATACGGTTCTCGCTTCGCTACGGCTCGAGCGATCGAGCCGAGCAGCAGCTATACGCCGAGCCCTCGAGTGCACTGAAAAGGGAACGGGTTGCATTCGGAGTCACGCGTTTTCTTTTTTTTTTTTTTTATTCGCCGAGCAGCCGAAAGCGACGCGCTAATGCGTCTCGAGAGTTTTCGCGGAGAATGTTCTTTGAGAATCCAACCAGCTCGGATACGCGATCCGTTTCCCCGCAACGATACCGGGGATACAATGACGTATAGAATCGGCCCGATAGAACCGTCAGCAGAAAGGACGGTGAGAGAGAGAGGGAGAGAGAGAGACGTCTCCCCCTCGACGAAGTTGCCTCGAAACAAATATCATGGAAATTACGAAGAAACGCGTCGAAGTTGCCGCAACTCGGTAAAGTGTTTAGAGAGTTTGTCGGAAATCTGAAAGTCGAGCCGAAGGGCTGATATCGAGCCCGAAGACCTTGCAACGAGACTGATCTTGCCCCAGAGTGCAGCCTCGAAGAGCATACCGAAGTGTAAAGCTGGATGAATTAACATTTTCAAGGATGTCTCATCCCATCGAGAGTGTTTTTGTTGCATACCACTGGTAAAAATGAGTTGGTGCGATTTGAAAAATTGAAGAAGAGAAATACGCATCTGTTAATACCTACCACTGCCGATCGGACGTCCAGTTTTATATTTTTCATCTCGATAAATTTTTTTATTCGAGCACATATTGTGATAAAAATTGTACAAAGTCTAAATAAATAGAACCATGTAATTTTTATATGCTGAAACATTTTAGTTGCTTTTAGGTGGATTTACTGTAATATGCGAAGCCATCGAGGACTTTAGGTAATAGTAACTCTGATAATGTCTAATGGTGGCTCAGAGGAGAGTGTGTTAAATAAATCGAAGGGGATTCGTGGGGATGGGCGGATAGAATATTTACAAAGAACAAACAGTCTAAATAAACGAAGCCTTGTTATTTTTGTAAATTAAAACATTTTAATTGATTCTAGTGTTCGTTAAGTGCGAAGCCATCGAAGAATTTAGGTTTTGAATTATAGTAACTCTGACAATGTCTAGTGGTAGCTCAGAGGAGAGAGCGTGTTAAATAAATCGAAGGGCATTCGTGGGGATGGGTTGATAGAATATTTACGAAGAACAGTCTAAATAAACGGAGCCTTGTTATCTTTGTAAATTAAAACATTTTAATTGCTTCTAGTGTTCGTTAAGTGCGAAGCCATCGAAGAATTTAGGTTTTGAATTATAGTTTAGTGGTGGTCCAGAGGAGAGAGAGTGTTAAATAAATCGAAGGGGACTCGTGGGGATGGGCGGATAGAATATTTACGCACGGTTCGTTTTACAACGAGCAGAGGACGGGGAACAATTCTCGAGGAGGGCCGGCCGTCGAAAATAGACTTTTTAATCAGCTTATTTGGCAGCGTTTTCATTTGGTTATATATGGCCGGAGGTTGCCGACGATGCAACCGTTTCAGCCCCCGCAGCTAATGACCGCGCCCGACCGACGGAATTTATCGCTCGTTCTATATTTGCCACGGCGGCGGCGGCGGCGTGCGGCTCGACGGAAAAACGAAAGGAAAGAAGAAAAATACAACGAAAGATTTCAAGGTAACCGCGGCGTGCTCTCTCGCCGGGTTTTTGGATAGCTTCCAGGCAAAACTATCGCGATTCGCTCGGCGCGGCGCGGAAAACGTTCTCGCGAGACACCGCGTCGTACCGCCGCGCCGGGTCTTTCGGATTCCGCGAGATAGAAACTCGAACGTTGCGGTTTCGCGAGTTTAATGCGATTCTGGTCGAACCGTTGGCTCCGCTGGAAACTTTCTGGCCAGCGTCTGGGAAAGAGGAAAAAACCTCCGGGGAACGTGCATTCGAAATATGAGAGAAACGTGTAAATGAGGGGAAACGTTGCCGAGGCCGAGCGATTAAATTTTTCGACGCTGGACCGTCTTCTAAATAATTTCAGAGAAACAGAGAGAAGAGAGTCGGATGGGTCGAACAGTAAGGCTAAAGTGTTAGTAAATTGTTCCTGAGAGAAGTTTCTTTGGACGATGGTTGTTCTAGGTATACGGAAAGTTATGATGCTACAGTGGCGGATTATGGGTACTTTGAGATATGGTCTTCAGTCAGGTGGTACTTCAGGTTAAGCAACGTACCGCGCGGTACCAACTGGGGATGGGTGAACGCGGACTTGTTCGCGTTAATTAATTCTGGGTTTCTTTCAATTGGTCCAAAGGTTCAGGCTCTCAGGGACCTCTGAAGGTTGTTCGCAAAGGTCATTCAGAACAAAATTAAGCCATCATTGGAAGGTCAATCGAGGTAAATAAAGTCATCAAAGTCAACAACGCGCAACAATGCAAAGGAATTTCGACAAGATCGTCGAGAATACAAAAGAAAGAAAGGTTTCTCCAAGAACAACAACAAGTGCTGTACCGTATGCAAAGGGAGAGCAATTCTGAGGAAGTTTAGGGAGCACACGCAGCAACAATTGAACTACCGCCAATTCTGTCGGGCATGAGGGAGAGACAACAATGTCAAAGGGGGCGGCAACATTAACAATGCAAAAGTAAAGTGCCAAGACTCCCCGGAACGCGAAGTACACCAAGATTCTCGGGAATGCAAAGGCCGAAGTACACATCGCGCGCGAGAGAGAGTGAGAGAGACAGAGAGAGAGATATTCTCGGGAATACAAAGATGAAGTACACGGGGAAGATTCTTACGAAGGTAAGCGCGCAGCGGCGGATTCCTCTAGACGGGCAGAACCTCAACAAGCCGCGCGCGCATAATAAAAATATAAATCCAACCAGTGTGTACTACTACCAGTTCTATCTCTCCGGGACCCTAGTCTCGAGAAGTGCGCGCTTTCGATCCGCAAACGGGATTGCGTTGGATGTGTGGTGCGCGTGTCGTAAGTGTGTGCATTAGCTTGGCGCGGCGCCGTGTGTCGGCCTCGCTTTAAAATCATCCATTATCTCTATTCGCGTTGGTCGTACGTCGTCGGCGAGTCCAGAACAAGGTGAAGAACCAGCAGAAAGACCGGTCGAACGCGGTATAATTAATGACAAGAAGAGCCAACATCCGACGTCTAACGATATTAATAGCCCCGAGGTATAAGGGCATAACTTCGTTAGTCGCGCAACGACTTCGAAGACTAATGACGAAACTTTTGTCTGGATCTCTGGCGCGCATAGAGGCGGCTGAGAGAGAGAGAGAGCTGCTCTCTCTCCGTCTCTGGGACCAGAGAGCCCTGGCCAGGAAAACACAGGGTCCGATTAACCGCTGGGATGTTTGAAGTTGGACACAGGCGATTCGAGAGAGAGGGAGGGAACGGTGCAGAGCAGATTTGCTGGCGATCGTAAAACTGACCGGCCGCGAAAACACCGCGAAACGTTTTCTATTAGCGTCGATATTCGGCGCAACGAACTGTGAAACGCGACGGGATCGGCGAGCGTACGGCAACGTTAGCGGTGCGGGGTATCGTATCAGATTTATCGAATCGAGAAATTATTACCGGTTACTATAAAAAAAAAAAGAAACAAGAAAAATATAGAACGCTCGCGCGAGCGCGCACAAAGAGTTCGGAGGAAAAAATAAAAATCAAGAAGGAAAGAGTACACGGCCAAAGAAACGAGACGAAATGGTCGAGTAGTTGGGTCGTAATACTCGCAGACCCCTCGCGACAATTATTGGAGTAAAGTCGTCAAATGGCTTTCCTTCGCTCGACCGGTCCCGGCGTTCCGACCGACCCTCTCTCGGGAGAGAGAGGAGAAAAATCATTTAGCCCCCGGTTCCTGAACACGACGGGGCCGACACGGAGAGGCAACCCGTGAGCAGTGGTAGTAGCAGCGGTAGAGTAGTAGTCGGAGAAGGACGCCGCGCCATCGGCAGAACGTAATTGGTGGCATCTGTGACCTACTGTTCCGCGAAATTGATTCAAGTCTCGAGCCGGAGAATCGGAGCTAATTGGAACGGGTAACGAATCTGCAGCAGGAAAATCGCTACGATTTTTCTTCTGCGCTGCCGAGCACTCCGCGCGTACCTGCTCGTCGCGCTCGATTAACGATTTTTCGATCGCGTCCGATTCGTTCCCTGTCTGAGAGCTGACGGGATCGAGCACCGGTCCCGTCTTTCCTCGTTACGTATTCCCAGGAATAGTTTCTGCGCCGCGCCGCGCCGTCGTTTCCCGAAATACGCGGAATTATTTCGGAAATTTTCACCAAGCGTGAAAGAAATCATCATCCGGTCGAGTCGCAAATAATTTTCCTTTTACTTCGTTTTAGCGTGCCAATTTCACTTGTCCAGCGTAACGAGCGACAATTTCTCATTTTAGCACCTTCGTGAGTCACACTATCTAAATTGCCTACGTCATAGCTAGACAGGGGATTTTCGTGAAAAATTTCCTGCAGCGAAATTTCCCTCTTCATTTAACAGTTCTAATAACCCGACGACAATTAAATTCCTTTTATCCGTCTATCGTTTTGTACCGAGGAGTATGGACGGGGGCCAGTGTTTCAATCAGAATGATCTGGACACGGGTATCGGCGGGTTATTGGGCGGTCGAGTGCGATTAAAGTTCGAGTTGGGCGCGGTTTCCGGTAATTTGCAGCCGTGGAAAGTGTGCGCGTCGTCGATAAAAATGGTCGACTACTGTTCCGCTCGCCGCGCCGCTCGCTGTTCTTTCTGTTTCCACCTTTGCTCGGCTGTTACTCGCGGTATTACGGGCCGCCGAGCGAGAACTAGATCGAAGAGCCAAGAATGAAACTCTGACTTTCACGGCATAGATAGGGTATAACAGAGAGGCGTGGCGGGGAGGGATGGCGAGGAGAGGAGGACGTGCAGATGGGGTGAGCCACCGGAAATAGAAAGAGAAAGAGACGGGGTACTCGGTTCGGGTAGACACCCTTAACGCGGAATGTCGCCTGAATTACGGCTCTCCTTATGGCCGGTCCGCGCGCACCGTTTTCAGACAAACGAGCGTAGCAGAGGCCGCGAGCGCGAATTTCTTTGCGAATTCCGCCGGAATTCCGGTGCCAACCGGCGCCACGGGCCTCGACACCCTCTCTTCGCCCACCTAACCCCTACCACCCTCTTTCGCCATCTCGGCGTTGTCGTCTTCGCTAGGTGAAAAGTAGCTGCGAGGAATCCTCGTACTTTTCTGAAATTTCGGTAGATAAGGCGAACATCGGGCGCCGCCATCCTTCCGGCTCGTTAATGCCGCTTACAAGACCCGATTCTCCGCTCTGGACCACCATGCTGCTCGACTTTTTCTTCGGGAAGCTGCGCCGGACATTACCCCGTCCTTCATAATCCACCAATCTGCGGATTTTCGTGGCATATTAAAAAAAAAAAAATCCGCCTCTTAACGAGCATCGATTGAAAATTTCTGTCGCTCGCTGCACATCCAAATTCGATCCTCAACGCATAAAATTCCCAGCGGATTTTTACGCGATCCCGATCGATCGGCTGGCGCATCTGACCGATTTAATCGGAACGTATCGTTTCGATCGGCGTAACCGCGCCGACGAGTATCCGAGACGAGTATCCGACGCGTCGGTCGAGGAGAGACGCGGCTGGCTATTAAATGTGCCGCGGAAAATTGGATTTGAAATTCTTATTTTTCCGGGCGAGGCTTTCCCGCGGGCTCTACACGCCCTCGCTCGCCGCATTCTCCCGGCGAATCTTTCAGTCCTTCCGTTCCACGTCTCTCATCGCTATTCCTCGAAGTTCCCCCTGCTTCTGTCGGCTGGCCCGACATGTTTCATCCTGGCCAAAGAAAAGATACGGAGCACCGGCCGCGCCCCCAGGCTAAATACCTGTGTCAGCATTGTTAACGTAGCCGTGCGCCACGGCTGACCTAATAGTCTTAAATTTTCACGTTATGTACCCGCCGCCCTGGAGGAACCTTCGGTCCCGGCCTCTACCCGACACTTTTTCTCCGTTTCATCTTCTCTCGCCCCATCCCCTTCGAACCCCTTCAGACAACCCCCGTCTATCCTACGAAAGAGGACCGTAGAACGTTTTAGACGGGAAGCGTCTAATGGAATTCCCCGCGGCTACAAGCAAACGTGCCAACCGCGTTTCTGCAAGCCACCGCTGTCTATCGCGCCGTGCATATCACGCTTTTTCCGCGTCGAAGATCGAAAATCGACCGCGCGGAAACCGAGATCGGACACATTTCCTACCGTAATTCCAATGGCTTCTCTCTCTCTCTCTCTCGTCTACTCTCGTTCTACTTCTCGCCTCTTTCTTCTTTTCTTCGCAGGTCGATCCACGGGTCGAGAGCATCGCTAACGTTTCCCTAACGAAACTCGAAACGAAAAAGTTATCTCGTTACCGTGCCGTAATTAATGAGCGTTAGTCGCCTCTGCTTACACCCGTTTCAACGACTCAAAGAACTCGTTAACGAGCCCCGGTTTATTCCCGTCGTATTCGGAGAGCCTGGCCTAAAGTCGATCCACCCTCCGATCCCTGCCTGCTGCTTTCTTCGACCCTCGAGCTTTATCGCCTCGCCATTTCGACGTACCGGCGCGTACAACGAACCAACCGCAATGATCATTGTTGGTCGTCGTTGCTAGCCGATTCTTCTCCCTATCTGCTCTCTCCATTCGTTACTTAAGCAGAATTTCTCTTTTTCTCCGTGGAACTCGGCGAACTTGAAAATTACTTATCGACAGTCCTTCGAAACTGTTTTAAATTTCTGCCCACCGGAACAGGGGTGTAATCGGATAACGGTTGGTAGGGTCGCGAAATCGGGTACGCGACGAAAACGACTCGTTTAACAAACTAATTGCCGTTCTTCCGGCTCGATACTCGGTTTCCTTGGTTCGTTGCAGCGCGACGGGCGGGCGGCGGCGGGTATCTCGTAGCCGCCAGGGGGAAAAAAACTGTCGGTGGTGCTCGCACGAAAAGACCGATACAGGCGTGGATTCCGCGCGAGGCGGAGACGAGAAAGGAGGAGACGAGAGTGAAAGAGGGCGAGAGAGAGAGAGAAGGGACTGGGGCGCGGCAGAAATCCATGGAAAACGGGGCAACGACCAGATATCGGATGCCGGAATGAAAGCGGGATGCGGATGCATCGACGGCACACAGAAAAAGGGGGGCGGAGAGGGGGGAAAGAGGGAGAAACCGAAAAAAAAGAGAGCAGGAGGGATACACCCCCGGCTCGAGAATGATTTCGTGGGCCAACGCTGAAATATCCACTGTCTGCTCGTTAAGCGATTACAACCGACGTACCCTTTTCTCTTGTTCTTTTTTTTTAGCTGCGGCGGAACACAACGGTGCAACGGTGCGCGTAACAGATACGAAAGCCATTCACGATCGGCTCGACGTTGCGGCGAGCATCCGCGTTTTGTGTAGAAATGCGGCCGATACGCGGCTAATACGTCACGCGACCGACCCGACCGAGCCCGAGTCTGCATCGGACGTTAGTCGGACCCCTCCGCGAATCCAGGTCTCTTCTCGAGACTCCTATCTATTCCGGTTCTCGAGGACTCGTCTTCCTCCTCCTGGTCCTCTTTTTCTAATTTTCTTTATCGCACGCTCCGATGCTCGCGGAATACGTCGTCTGCTTAAGTGATTTTTCGAAATTGAATGGATCGAAGAAGCCAGCCCCGCGCGGCGCGGCGCGACGCGGCAGCGGGCTTCCTCGAATGCCTCGAGAAGGAGCGACAAACTTTAAACGCGTTTTTCCCGGAACTAAGTTTCCTGCCGCTGTCCCACAGTTTCCCCGGCGAACCGATTGCTTTTCCCTTTATACCGCGCTTTCGGAGCATCCATCGCCATCGTCTCCGACCAGAATCCAGTCAATATTTTCGAAACTTCGACTCCCGTCCCACGGAGAAAGTTCTTCGCCGAGCCGCGGGCAGAAATGTTTCCGAAAATTTCTGATTTCGAATGACTCCTCATTTTTTAAGCGAGCCCCGGGACCGGATTTATGGAAGTGACAGTTGCCGGTAACCATAAGGATTCAATGAAAACTTGCCTCGACTTTATCCTATTCCGTTATTAACACCGGGTTTGCGGGAATCGTCAAAAGGACGGGTTCGGATATCTTTTTAATTCGCGAATATTGAGACTTTGAAGATGCATTCGTGGGGAATTGTTAAACCAATTTATTTCTTTAGGTAAAATTTTCTTTGGCTAAAAATTTCGGTGAATATTCTTATTTCTAGAATATAATATAAAATATTCACTTTTGTTGCTCCGAAAATTCAGTGCTAAAGCTGGCAATTTCCGGTTAAGTCAATGAATATTCGAATAGCTTCTCGAGGATCAATAAAAAACCGCACGGTGAAGGTTCTGCATTTTTATCGACTGTTGCAGACAGCCAGAAGACGGATACAAATATGTTCCAATTATCAGAACACGGTAACTTTCGTTATTGGCCCGGGAAAAAAACAATGAAATTCGTCAGAAGCTCGCTGAGCGACCTGACAGTAACAGATCCGACTTGTCTGACAGAATCGGCAGCTTGTTTATTAATTTACTACATATATTACGGTATCGTGCTTCTTTATTCACGGCTCGCGTGAATGTTTCATGAAATTTGTTCAAGCTTATGAAAAACATAGAGAGCGAGAGAGTCGTGGCTCTTAAACGTCTTCTTATCTCGTGATTAGTTAAAACGTCGAAAATTTATTATTATCTTGCGAAGCTTCTCCAAGAGGACTCGCTTATTAATTTATTTAACGGTGGCGGAGGTTGCTATTTATTTAGAGCCGAGTGTACCTCGATTTAGAATGTTAACGAACCTTTTGATGGATTGAATGTTCCAATTATGTACGCGACCTATTTCTTCTGTAAACGCGCATGAAATCCGTCTATTAATGGACCGCCGACACGGTCCGAAGATTCGAAACAAAGCGACAATCGGTGAACTGTGACAGCCACGAACCGACTGGTACATTTACAATAAAGAATAAAAAAACCAACGAGAAACAACACTGACAGGAAAAAATCGATTTTACGTTAAACGACCAGCTAAAATTCCAGTTCCCGAGGCCGAGCGTGTTATTCCGTGGTCGCATCGAGACGCGATCTCCGCAAGACGATTCTGCGGCAACGAGGCTCCACCGATTCTTCCCTTCACATCCCTCATTTCCCTCGGAGAGTTTGTTCGACGTCTGGCTTCGTTACCGATTGATTTATGCCGAAATAATATTATATGTCGACGAGCCGCCTCTGCACTCGGTCCGCCGCAAAATCCTGCCGGATATCGAGCGAACTTTTTACGGGCTCGCTTCCAATCGTCGCGCGAAAGGTCTCCGGCGGACTTTAATTCCCGAATTGCTTCGTCGCGTCGTTCCGTTGGTTTTTCATTTTATTAGAGACCGGTAAAATGTACGCTGGTACTTTCTTCGTCGCGCGGCAGGAAGCTATTCTCTCGACGAATCCTCGGCTGCGACTATGGGTTCCCACGTGTCTGCAGACTGTTACGGTTGATGTCCCACATCGATACTCCGTAATCTTTCGTTGGCAATTTGTTGTGAGAATTTGTAATTCCTGTATGAGAGTCGGTACGAATGAATATTTGATTGGAACGAGCGAATGAAGAAATTAGGCGAGAGTCAGTCCAGAGTGTAGAGTATAAAACGAAGCGAAGCAGAAAAGAATAAGCTCCCATTGTTTATCTAGTTCCTATTAGTTACAATTTCCGTTGCGCAATATCGTTGCGCAAATAATTCACAAGGAAGACGTTTCCCAGAATGTTCATCACGCGCGTTCATTTCAGCTCACGAACAATGAGTTCATCCAGCTCGGGTCACTTATCGATGATCCAACGCATTTTCCATTCGTTGGCTTATCCTCTTCCGGAAACGATGGTTCCGATACGACGACGTATCGCTCTCTTGCCACCCGCAGTTCCGTTGCTTTTCTTTCCGCCCCCGTCGCGTCTCGTCGACGACGGAAAACGTCGAGCAAGACGACGACTGAAAACGTCGAGCAAGACGACGACGGGGGCGAAGGCTCGCGGAGAATTGGTTTCTCCGAAAGCAAATCGAGAGAAAAGGCGAGCGAGCAGCGAGAGCTAGCCGAGCGAGGTGAAATGCTTTCGCGAGGGAAAGGAGAAAGAAGTTAGCTGACTCGACTCGACGCTATAATAAAAAAAGAAAAAATGATTTTAAAATCTTCATTTCTAGTAATTAATGAAGAACGAATTTAATTCTCGCGAAACCTCGTATACGAGTGTAACTCGTTCCACAGCTGAGTGCTAGCAAGAGATAGAAGCACAATTAGCACGCGATCGCTGGATAGATGTTGACTCATCGGTTCCAATAATCGCGCGTCGCTGTTCTCCCGGCGGTTGCAGCTAATTCTTATTTGGACCGTCGGAGCCGAGGATTTTCCGTCCGAGTGGACGGGCGACGGTCCCGGCTATCTCGAAAAATTTTCAATTGCCGGCGACGCGACGTTTCTTCTCGCGGCCAACCATTCCCGCGTCCCTTTCTTTCGATGTTTCTCTCTGTCGGTCTTTTTCCCCTGGCCTTTCAAGCTCGTCGAGGCTCGTTCAAAGTTTCCCGTTTAACCGGACCTTCGAACTCGTTCCAACGATTCGGACTAAGCCCGCCCCGTGCTCGCCGGGCTCGAGTCGAACGTTATCGCACCCCTTCAATCCACTTCTCACCACCTCGAGAGAGGGAGTATCTATCGTGGAAAAGTTGAGGCTCCGGCGCGAAACTTCGTAAATTTCAAGCGATCTCGAGAACGCGAGAACCCTTTGAATTTTAATCCCCGCGTGTTCTCTCTCTCTCCCTCGTTTCCGTCCGTCGTACTTTTTCTCCCTCCCTTCCCTCTCTCTCTCTCTCTCTTTGCCACGGTTGGAAAAATGGTTATAGGTTTACGAGAGGGGATCCGTCGACGCTCCCGTCGACCAGTTGCTCTCGAAAATCCAGCCCGTATCGCGGTAATACCAGCGCCGCTCCCGTCCCTGTTATTCAATTTTTCATTTTACCGACACGTCGAGCCGAGCCCCGTCGCGCCGATCCCCGGCCAGATTTACTCTCGTCATTGTGCCGGCCAATTACCGAATGAAATTCGCATGCGAACCGCGCGCGAGCGCAGCCCCTGATGAGCCGCGCCGAGGAAACGACGACAGTTTTTCGCGAAATCGCGAGCGCGCTTTTTGCCCGCCGGCTTTTATACCAGGGCCGCACGGTGGATTCGCGCACGGGAAAAGTCGTCCCCTAATTTTTACCCAATAACGCACTTTCGATAGTCCCCGCCTTGTAACCAGATCGCGGGATTTCATGCATTTATCAGAGAACTGAATCAGTTGAATATGGAAACGTGATATATATCAAAAGAATTCGGGAGCACTGCTACGCCATTGTTGGCTCATTAAAATAATTAAGAGGGAAACAACATTTTTTATTTGATTTCTGCTCGTTGCGATGGAGAACATTTTTATTTCCCACCGAAAGTCCGCTGTCTACTCGTCACTATACTGGGTGGTCCACCATAAATATCTCCTTTATTCGTGATGACATGACAAATGTTTTTAATGAAATATAAGTGCTGTCACAAGTTGAATTCTTTGCGAAGGTTATTTTTTCCGGAGTATTCCTGTGTGTTTCGATCAGTTACACGATGCAATAATAAAAAATGTAATGTGCCAAAAAACCCCGATGATCTTGGTAACTTCGAAAAAAATGACTTTAGGAGAAAAATATCCTTGCACAATAACTTAATGAGATATTTTGGTGACCTTGCTTAAAAGGAGCTCCCTGTATAATTGACGGCATTCAGGACCGTACACTGGTTCATTTATATTTCAAATCATATTTTTGGAGGTTCTCCTTATAGACACTTTCATTTTTGTAATGTTCCAAGTGCAGATGTCGTTCATTTAATTCGTTCGCCGAAAGCTGAAAGATTGACGATTTGACGCAGACTCTGATCCGTTTTAAAAAGCAATATCGCCAGTTTCGGTGCTCGCTGGTTCGTGTGTGAACCTCTGAATTTTCGTTTCATTAAATAAATTTCCAATGTAAACGCTGAGTGGCCAATTAACGTATTAATATATAATTAGACAGATGTTCGACAGGGGCACGTTGAATGTCGAAAGCGAATCGTAAAAATACATGCAGCGCGATATTCAAGAAACAATTCGTTCAATTTTATTCACCTTACTCATCGCCAAATGGAGAATCAAAGAACAATTCGTGAAGATTGTTCTGACAGCGAACCCGTCCAAATACATTTAACAGAATGTTTAAACTGAAATAAATCATCGTATTCGCTTTCCCGGTACGCGCAGCAGAGATTTAGAGCGCACGATTCACGATACCCCGGGACATCTATTGTTACATATTGACGGGGCCGTGTTTTCGAATGTTCTATTATTTTTCCTGCTAGAACAGTGGCTATTAGCGTAAAAAAGCACCGGAAGCGCGTTTCCTGAGAAAATACTGCAGAAAAATCACATATCGCGGTTCCGGGGGAGCGGTGGCGAGCGAGGGGTGAGTTACACCCTTGGATCGTTTCGTGGATGAACAACAAACGAGTGCGCGCGTGTAATTGCACGGTTCCTCGCAACATTTCTATCCCCTGTTTATTCGGAAATCGACCGGCAATAACGAAACACCGTTGCACAGAGGCTGCGGCAAGTTTCGCGTGCAACGAGAATTCCGGTTGTCGTGAATCTTCGTCACAAAGACACCGAAACGTTGCGAATTTTTGCAGCAGCGTGGGTCGACGCGTCGCTGGTTCGCGATGCAATCGTTACTTTGACCGACGACAGATGAACTTGGGATAATGGGTTGCCTCTCTCTCATTCTCTCTCTCTCTCTCCCGGTCTCCCGGGCTGGGGTAACTCCGCGGTTGAACGGCGTCCTCGTGTTCCCATCTATCGAGGCAACCCACGAAAAAAGGGGTTGCTTTTTCACCGGCTAGTTTTTCACTGTAACCATCTCTTTCCAAGTTGTTGGTCTGGAAAGAGGTTTTCGAGTGCGGGGGAGGAGGTTGGAGGGGGGGTTAACGAGCAGTACAAACTGAAATACGCGGGGGCCGCATACACCCGCGCCGAGAGTGCACCGTCTATACGTAACCAGCAACTAGACGGCCACCATCCTCTCGGTTATTGGTCCATTGATTTTTGCATCGGCTCCGACGATGCCTAGGCTCGTGGAATTGCAAATATCGATACTCGATGACGGCCCTCCCCGGTCCCCTAATCCCCTCTGGGTTCCCCATTGGGCTCCCGCTGAATCCCTGCGGCCCCGTTACCAACAAAACCGATAATCCGCCCACGGAATCTTGGTGCCTTCGTCTCCGCTTTTGTCTTCCGCCCTGTCCGTCCGTCCGTCGCGTTTCTTCTTTCACGATCTCCCCCGCCACCGTTTCGTTCGCGTGTCCCCCTCGAACCAGAATGGTCTGTGCGACTATACCCCCCTCCGCTCTCTCTCTCTCTCTCTCTGCCGATCCTCAATGGACTCGGCTACCCCGAAAAGATAGCATTGTTTGCATTCTTGAACGCAACTGTTACCGCGCAGCCAGCCAAGCTGCTTTGTAGTCGTCCCCTCGTGACCGATAGTCCGTTCGCCTCAGAAATTAATATCGCCGAGAGAGAGAGACAGAGATCCCGTGGATAGCGTGTTTGATTACATTTGAGCCGGTGGACACGCTGGCAACGTTGTTCCAGTTTGATTAATACACCAAGAGTCATTTGTGAGCCGGCGAATGTTGACTGTTCGAGAATCGATCGGGTTCTGTCTGGTCCGAGTGTTTGCTTTGCTTGGGTCCAAGAATGATTGGGTTTGCGTCGACTGGAGTATGTTGCCGGGTCCGCTTTAAGAACCTCGAGTCTCGAACTTGTTAGGACTGTGTTACAAGATTCCGTCGGTGTCGGTTGGTTCTCGTAGTTTGTGGCTGTTTGAGACTCGATCGAATTGCTCGAATGCAAGAACCATTAGGTTTATAATTGGTTGTAGACGCTCAAGTTTGGAAAGTAAAAATTTTCACGTTCTTCATTTACGAGATTGTTGTCTCCGTTTTATTGATCTTTTCTTTGACCACATTCTGGTTAAAAATCGTACAATGCTACCGGCAACATGTTATTTTCTCCACAAACGTGAAAGGAATATACGAGAGTCGCGTTGATTAACGTTGACATGAACTTTATTTCAAAATAAAATTGTGACATCTAAATTAAAATTGCGATATTTTAAGCTTTTAGTCTTACATAAACCTGTAGTAATAGCCTTCCTTGATCAA
The DNA here is from genome assembly GCA_028454225.1 of Lasioglossum leucozonium. Lineage (NCBI taxonomy): Eukaryota > Metazoa > Arthropoda > Insecta > Hymenoptera > Halictidae > Lasioglossum > Lasioglossum leucozonium. Next base: position 2,826,330 of record CM052220.1, on the reverse strand, counting down.
AACGTTTTATAAGATTTTCATTCCGATATCGGTCGTTTTATATGCAACAACCGAATACATGTCGGCGCTGTTTCGAAATTTCTTCACATTCGCAGTCTATTCCGAGAAACTCCTTAAGAAATGCACATTAGCACGCATCGTCTAGACGTCCGTGAACCCCGGTTCGTGTTCGTTTGACCATGTTTGACCCCGGCGAGCGGCGGCGGCGGCTCGCAACAAAAGCATTCTTTTCGCCCGTTAACGACCTAATGTTCGCCAGATCACTGGCTCGCGAGGATTTAATTAAGGCGTCCCCGGGGCATCGATACGAGTGACGGTCGGGAAGTTTCGCCACGGTTTCCGACGAACCGCTAACGAATGTCTGCGGAAACGGCGCGGATAAGGAATCGCTCGATCGCAGAAACGCGGATGATTCGGTCTGGCGGAGACTACGATTGGTTTCCGGGGCTCAGCGCCTTCGCCGGAAGTCACGCCAACTGCTACCAGCACGCCACACATTGGCGTAATCCCCTAGAACCCGGCTTTAACGAAGTGTGGGCTGCCGTCTCTATATTCCCTCGAACGATTTCTTTCGAATTACATATATTATATCTCGTTCAGCTGGAACACCGTCGTCTTCTTCTTCTGCGTCGTCGTCGATATCGTAGCGGAGAGATCGCGTTCCAATGTGTTTCGCTGCTCTTTCTCATTTTTCGTTTAAAATGCAAAAGCAATTTCAGCGCGACAGAGATTCAATTTCTGAAAGCTTGCGCAAAGTCGGCCTCTCGCTTGCTCCGCGCGCGCGCGAGAGAGAGAGAGAGAGAGAGTTCTTTCCGGCGCGGCGCGTTCCTCGGGCCGAGAGTCTTGTTAGAGAGCCGAAAGATTGGACGTGTCATCGATGGAACGAGGGTCGACTTTGGAGTTGACGGGATTTTCGGTGGCCGGCCACGACAAACAGAGCCTCGATCCTTCGTGGTCGCTAATCCATACGACTCTCTCTCCCTCCCACCCCTCTCTCGTCCGACTTCCTTGGACGTGGTCTATCTTCGAGCGGCAGCCTGTCCGCTTCGGAACGGACTTTGACCCCTAACCTACCCCTCTCTCTCGCTCTCTATCTTCATCTTCTATCTCCGTCTCCGTCCATCGGAGGCTTTGCCCTCCGCAGACGCTCGCGGTCATCCATAAATTCGGACGCCACTACCGACACGATTAATTTACTAGGTTACGAGACCGGCTCCATCGTTTTTCAGACCGTGCATCGGCTCGGAAAACCAATTATTCTTGCCGCTTTTACTTTTATTGGATAAAACTACTACCCGGCGTGCCGCGGCAGACGGAGGTGGAGGGGGTAGAAAGTTCGTCGTCCGTAGCGGGATGGAAATGGTGCAAAAGATTCATCCGAAAATGGGAAAAGTAACCGGCGAACTTTTTTACCGATGTATACGCTTTCCAATGCCGGCGACGCCATCCGTCTTGTCGTCGGACGGAGAAAGTGCTCGCGTAGAAAAGTCGGAGAGAGAGAGAGAGAGGGAAGACGGAAGTTTCGCCCGGTCGCCAAAGCGAAAGCATTTCTTTTCTCTCCGTTCCTCGGTGCGCGCCTCGCCGACGCGACGCGACGGTCTCCGAGTTCCAGCTTAGTTAGCGAAACGCAATCTCCTTCATTGTTCCCGGTAATGAGACGAAACGATAAAGTGGCACACTTTGAAAGTTTATCGAGGCTCCGGGGGTGTGCTCTCGACGTCTCTACATTTTTCGTTCCTACGCCCCGGTTGGTTAAACAGAAAACAACCCTCCCACGGATCCTTCGTCTTTGCCGCTTAACTCATAAAGTCGTAGCCCGTTCTCTCGTCCCCCTCCACCCATCACCAGAGACCCTCTTTCTCTCTGCAGACCAGCCCGCGATTTACTGCTAACCAACGCCGAGACGCTCCTCTGCAACCGTCGTCTTCCCCGTGCGACTGATCTCGCCGCGACGCTGCAACGTTGTTGCAACAACTTCCAGCGAAATCAACCATCTCGCGCGAAAAACGAACTCCATCTTCGCTGAGCGTACGTCGACGATCCGCCTTTTCTTTCACGATCGTGGGAAATGATTAACCCTTTGCACTCCGAATCAAGTTAAACTTTACTTTAGGTAAACAGAAATTTTTGCCTTTCTCGTGTATAGCCCTGTCAGATTTTACCGAGAAAATGCCAAAAATCCAAGCTTCAACTCCGCGGAGATCAGTGGTTCAAAAGTTATGAGCGTTTAATTAATTTTTTTTATTTTACTAATTATGTAAATATATTTTTCAAACTTTTTAATTACTATTGACTCGACAAAGGAGCTCCGGAGATAAAAATTTATGTGGAGTGCGACTCGACATAGGAGTGCAAAGGATTAAATAAATTCTATCTCGTCAGAAACGCATCAGTCGCTCGCGGTGTTCGATATTAACAAGTTCAACGACGTATATCCACTCCTGCGTCCATTTATTTGTGGCCCGGTTATTAGAAATACATTTAACATCGCTGATCCGGTGAAACATTTTTAGCTAAGAATTTTTCTATCTTGTAAATGGCAGATAATTCCTTTGGGGTGCCCTCTTCGCTCTTTTTATTCAATACAGTCTATTAATAGGATTTCCAATGGCCGTGCTCTATCAAAAGGAAGCTTAAAAATCGCCTTTTAAATTAATAATCCCGAGAGAAATTATGAGAGCTCGCTGCTCGAGGTGAATTGGCTCGCTGGCTCTGGGATGAAATTTCTGTCGATATCGAAACATTTGTCGAAAAATCTTTACAACTGTTCATCCTGGATAACTAACCATTCCTAAAATGTATCGATTGGTACCGTTCAATACCAACCATGGCTTTCCCGATTTCAATCGTCCCGCTCTCCTTTCCGCCAGCAAATATTTTCGTTAATGAATAAAAGAAAAGTTCGCTCACAGTCGTTCTTTAAATAATTCGATTTATACATTCCGAGCGATCCGAAAAACCCAGCAGCCTCGATCGCGATACATTAAACAAACACTGAAAAATCCCGGGAAGAGGCGTTTGGAAACCTCTCGAAACAATTGTCGGAGTGGTAACGATGGTGACGCATCGATTAAATGATAATCGACTGGACAAAACCCCCGAGCTTTCGTCGCATCGCGATTAAAAAGCGAATAATGGTCAAATAATAATTTTTTGCCCGGCGGAATTGAATGGAGTGGCACAACTCGGAGCGAAAACCCGCGGCGTTTTTCGCCCCGGTTCATTGTCTCTGGGGGTTCCGTTTGCTAATTAATGTTTCCTCTTTCCCGCGTTCGGTATTTACCGGATCGCGTAACGCGTTTACTTTATTCCTCGTGATCCTTAAGCGCCTTAGCTTCCGTTCGCGAACGTTTTCCGGCGGAGCGCGCGATAAAGGCGACATTATTATTGCTGGGCGCGTTCGCGGCGATGAAAGGCAGAGAGAGAGAGAGAAAGAGAGAGAGAGAGACGAGAAAAAAAAATGGATCGGGGCCAGGTTCCCGTGAAAGTATTAGAGGCGACCAGAAACCGGGAACCAAGCGGGATTTTCTTAAGCGACACGGTTTTTCCGGTGGAAGGTAAACGCCGCGAAATAGGGCCGGATATTTTCCGCGGCATCTTTACGCTCGCCCATCTCCTCTTTCTCCACCACCCACGACCCCTCGTGTCGCGACGCTTCCTCTCGAATGGTTCGACGATAAAGCCGTTCTCCCCCATTAAAAACTTTAACATCCGAGAGCCGACCAGTTTTCGCCAAGATTGCGCGGGACAGTCGCAGACGCTCCGAGCGAAACGTCGTTCGCAAGCTCGTTTCGACTGTTTCCGCAGCCTCGGGAGAGACTCTAATTAAACTGGAAACTGCGAATCTTGCCATCACCCACGGGCACATTGTCCGAGAGACCTCGTCGATCGCTGTGTCGCGACCTATCCGCCGAGAATCCACCGCGAGCCCCCGTTATTTCTGTTCCGAAACCTCGTCCCGCAAAATTAATTTTAAAAATAATGAAAATCCAAATAAATCATATTAATACCTATCGAGTGGATGAATGAAGAAAATGGTACTCACCACGTAACCGTATCCGTATTGCGTCGTACACTTGTATCCTTCTGCGTCTCGAAAACAAATGACGCGGTACACAAGATTAGAGGAACACTCGGAGGTGACGAAACGTACGTCCGTTTACTTTGACTTTCGCCTATGTTATGAAGCCGCGGTCGGATCCTTGCGAACGAATGCCCCCCCCCCCCACCTCCCCGCCACCCACCAATAGGTATTAGTATGGTCGAAAACGGACTATACATACCGTCAACTAAACCATTGAATACAGTCTGTAACTACGCGCGATAAAGAAGAAAGGTATCCCAATAAATAAAAATATCGATACTATTTCCCATTTAAGAAAATGTTGGGTGTCTTTATCCCTCTCTCAAAAATATTTAATTAATACTGAAGTATTTCTAAAAATTTATAATAATTATTTATAAAAGATTTCATGAAATATCAGCAGGGAGAGAGAGAACCTATTGTCATACACCTTTCTTAAGAACCTTTCTAAAACAAGGACGGACAACGTTTTCGAAAAGTTACGCATTGACTCTGCGTATCAATCTGCAGGAATACAGAAACATGTGATTGCCATAAATTCTAGTCTTACAGCGGTCCTTCTCGTATCCTGTTTTTTGTCGGTCCACCCCGTCGTTTTCGTAAGCGTGCTACAGTGTGCATTTTCGACACGCATAACGACCTCCTTAGACTTCAGAAAAATCTTGTGTGCAATCAGTGTCGTTCGGTCCGTGGTAGAGAGAACATCTCTAAAGAGTTACCAGTACAATACTCCCGGTTGCTAATATGTGTGTTTTCAATAGTGATAATCGCTAGACAGCGGTTTTTTGTACAAAATAAAAGTTGGCTGCTGCTGATGCAAGTGACAGGATCCAAACAGATATTTAACTTTTACTTTAGTCAAGTGAATAAGTTGAAAATAATACATTGGAGTTTTTAATTATTTTAATCTACTGTTTTAAACTGCACCTACTCATTTTTGCTACAAATGCATGAAAACCGCAGTCTACTGATTTCATTACTTCATTACTGTGATTTGTGCTGCAATATAAGTGATATTGGAATTGTTACTAGTCCATCGCGAGTGTGGAGAAATTTCATGGCATCTGCATGAAAGAATCATACGATTTATTTATCGTTTGAACAGTGAAAGTGAAGGTCCGGATGTTTGACGTCACCGAGCATCCCTCGGGCCTTAGATTGTCGTATACCTACTATTCGCCACCACCTGTGCGGTTCGTTAACCTGACCATACGTCCCTTACCGTTCGGCACTGTCGTATACCTGAGGCCAGCTGTGTAGTTCGTCACTGAGTGGGCCAGTGACCCACATTTCCAAGCAGTAAGTGGATTTCCGGTTAAATAATTGAGTTTTTACAATAAATAATTCAAAATTTCTACTCCTTCACTTGTTCACTTCTTCTTCGCAGCGGACCGCTAACGCTCCAGCGAGGAGATCCGCCTGGCGCGCCGTACCATCTTTGCCAACACACGTGTAGGTCGCGCTCAGTGTTTTTCGTTAATAACTCCTAAACGAAGCCCCGGCGGACATTTTTGCAAAGGAAAATATTCCTTCAAATCACCCCAGGAACTCCCCATTTCCGGGTGCTGTAGAAATTTTGGAACAGCCTGTATAAACATTGCATTCGATGCATTTTTCTGTCTCCGATTCTGAATTACCGATTCTGTGGAAAATGCCGTGTGGCGGGTGTCGATAATGTAGATTGCACAGACTTGAGCGTGTTGTAGCACCGGCGAGGTATAAGGATGGACCTGTCTGTGCCGGAAGCAAGTGTGTGGCAGGTAGTCGCCGGTCCGCTGAATCGACAAAGAGCAAAGGAACGAGATTTCTACGAGATCGAGCGTCTTACGAGCAGGCGACGTCGTTTACGGGAGCTCCGTGCGGAAACGGAACTCCGAGTAATCGTGATCGAATCGGCGCATTAGAGCGGCCAAGCTCTCGTAATTAAAACCCGACGACTCGGGCAGACGACCAGGACCGCCGACTACGACGCCGACGACGACGCAGACGACGACGGCGTAAACGATTCCGCGATTTCGACCCGATGAAAATCACGGATGAGCAGCGGCGAATGCAACCGCTCTGTCGACTGGTGCAGCACCGCGCGCGACCAATCGAACGAAACGAAGCGTTCGCGTAATTGGGGGTCTCGTGTCGCCGATTATCCTCTGTAAAAGGTCGATAAATGTAAATCGTAGCGGCCATTAGCCGTCGATGGTGCCGATATACGTCCTCGAATAATCATAACGTCCGGCAATTAACGCGGCAGGCCGTTCCACCGATCCGGACGGACCCCGGATCCGCGAAATATCGACGCGGTCCGGTATTTGTTTAAATTATATCCGGCCGGTGCCTAATCCTGCAACACGATCCAGGCCGGTCCTTCTCGAACCGACTGAAAACATCCTCTGGTTTTGATAAAAATTTTCAAAATTCAATTGTCCACCTGTATTCTCGAAGTCGGAGATCGGTAATTTTGAAAAAATTTTTTTTAAACAAGCGATGCGATATTTTCTTTTTTTTAAAATATTTGTCATCCGAGAGTTGCAGGAGGCTTCGATCGAGGGACTTCGCTAGACAATTACGACGACAGAGTACTCGGCCGATTCCTCGTGAAAAAAATGAATCGAAAGTGCGGGGATGAAGTTTCCCCTCATACGAGACCTCGTTCTGCGGGCAAATTAGTTTGAAAACTGAGGGAGGCGGTTAACGCGTCTGACCATGGCTGGCCGATTCCACTGGCGCGGCGGTGAGAGCTCGACGAGAGCTCGACGAGTTTCCAACTCTCGTTTTTTCCCGAAACGGGATGCACCTATGGAAAAATTTCATTCTATGTTTTTCGCGTCCGCGATGTCCATAGCCGACGAATCTGCCGCCCGGTTACCGATTCGATCGCTCCGGATACCGGCGTAATAATTCGCGGATTCTAGTCAGCGGTAAACGGACTATAAAAGATCAAGGCACTCCGCCCGGTCGCGGTTCTCTCCTCTTCCCGGTTTTTTCTTCACCGTGGACCGTGGGGAATTTTATTAGGCAGATCTTGCCAGATTTTCCCGTCGCTCTTTTCCTTTCAAAAGGGACCGGGGCGAGCTGAAGCCTCCTCGCAGACAAGCTTCGGCAGCCAATATCTTGGAGTGCGACTTAGCGTTGATCCCTCCTTTATATCCACAGAATTTAAATAACGGAGCCGGTGCTAATTCGACGCCAGCGGTGGCCAACTAAGCGATAGCCTCGGAAAAGAACGCCCCGGCACACAGAAAAATCTCGTCCCGGATTAAGATTTCGTTGGAGTAGCAGCGGGCCTCGAGATTAACTAACCGACTTATCCAACAAATAAAGACTCCGCTACGTAGAGGCGAAGAAGTTTCGCCGTTGTTCGTTTTAACCCGGCCCGACCCGGCCCGTGTTCTCGCGCAAGAAAAATCTATCCTCATTATCGAAAAGTTTCGACGCGGCTCGCGAGCTAATTCATGGCTGTCCCCGTTCATTTTGCGCCCGTAGCGTCGCGTCGTCGCGCGATAGCCGGCGCTGGAGAATAACAGGAAGCTCCGGAAAACGGTCGGCCAGGTCCGAAACGGACACAGAACAGATGGCGGCCTGATCCAACTGCTGTAACTCGTTATACGCTGCGGTCATACCACCGTGATTACCTGCACGAGCGAACTCGGACTTTCCGCTGAGTTTCCCATTATCGTAGCCAGCCGAGCCCGTGTAACCCTGAACTTTAATCGGCAACGTATCGTTCCCGGGCTTTTTATTAACTGCAACTTCCGCCAGCCTCCGCCCGCCACCCGCCTCGTCTCCATTAAAATCCCCGCGAGAAACGGATTTACAAACATATCGCACCGATCATCCACGAACTCGGATAAACCGCACGCGATAACGCGCGACGCGATCCCATCTCGAACGTTTTACGGTCAGAAATTGTTACACCGTTGCGATGTCGGAGATGTTGGTTGATTCAGACTTTTCCGCATTTTCAAATGTAAACCACAATGAGGCGAGGCAACTGTTTTCCCTCCGACCATCGAGATTAAATTGAGAGAATTTTTTGTTTATTAAATTCTGTTTACACAGCGCATTATAAAAGTTCCGAGAATTTTTTGCGGACTTACTGGTACCGTACTCTTCACTCCGCCGCGGTCCGGCTAATTAGTGTAAACTTTTCGCTATATCCCGGAATTAATTATGTCGACTTCCGGCAAAGTCGTTTGTTCGCATTATACTTGTAAATTTAATAAGTTCGCCGCACGGTTGTCGCGATTTTTCAATGGACTCGCGAGACTACGATTCACCGTGCCCCGAAACTGCTGCCGGAACATGCGAATGATTTAAACATTGCATCTGATACAGCTGTTTCGGGGCTTGGCGCTCAGGGAACTCGAACAACTTCCAACGTGTCCACGTGCACGTGCTGAAAGAAATAATAAAATTGTAGGTAGTTGAAATTAACCGATGCATTCTCGGATTTTTACCACGGAATAGAACGGTGTACAGATTCACGTAACTTTGGATATCGCGGTTGTTTGTAATGATATTGTCGTGTAAACATTTCTCGCGTGGGTGAAGGCATAGAGGAGATTTCAAAGTCAACTTGATTTTTTTAAATGGAATACTATATTTCTGTTTATTGCGATGTGATATAGCATTCCATTTTAAAAAATTAAAGAGACCATGAAATCTGCTTTATATGTATCACAATATTTCCCCCTCTGTACCGTGGAAGCTTCATATACAAAATTGTTTTAATATTATTGCAAACAACGGAGACATTCGAGGTGATAAAGCTACGCGACTCGCCTCGTACACATTGGAGAATGTTTAAGAACAGACTTTCGCGTCTCCTCTCGAATAAAGCGGGCCGTTGTACCGAATAAATAAAGCGCTCGAACTATCGCATCGCAAATAATTTCCCCGATTCCCGGAGAACCGCGCTCGCGGATCCGTAACTTTTCGACAGCGGTGCGGCACGATTCGTGGAGAGCTCTCTCGAACGGATCTTCGGGGAACCGAGCGAACAATCGAGGAGCAGCGAGAAAACGAATCGCACGCTAATCCACGATAAGGTGGGGCTCGGGCCACTTGGAAAAGGGTCAACGGAGATTTCATCGGAATAAAGCGGAAACGCGGCCGACTGCGCTGTAACAATAATATGACGCGACAGGGACAACGCTCGGCGACGCGACGGTTCTCTCGGGCTTTTCCGGCTAACGACTCACTGGCAGCGAGTCAAGAATTAACGTGCACGTACTCGAAGGGTGTTCATTGATTCCCGTTGAAGAAAATGCTGCGCTTTACGGCGGTCGGGGGTGGCGTGGGGGCTGGGGGTGTGGAGGGTGGAAGGACGAAAGGAGGACTGCCGGTGCAGGAACGAATTTCGTGGCAGTTCGGGGGAAAGTTTCCCTTACGGAATCGAATGGAATCGCGAGAGGAATATCGGGGTCGTGGGACGGGAACGGGTCGGAAAAGCGGGACGCGGGGTCGAAAACGGAGGAACGTAGAGCTCTCGGGCTGAAGCGGCAAGCAGGGTCGGTTACGACTAGATCTCCCTCGTTACGACGGAAAATGATTATTCACCCTCTTACGCTCCGCCCTGACACCGGTGCTCCGGTACGTGTCTCGTCTGACGTTGAACGAACGTTTCCACTTAAAGACGGGGCCGGCTTTATCGTGCGTCCCGAGTGGAACGTTCCGTCCAGGTCGGATTATCGCTCGATTCCTTAGACCTAATCCCGGCGTCTTCGTCGTTAGCCGGTCGTGAGGAAAATTAAATACGAGCCCCCGGAACGGGAACCGGGCGATTCTTGCCGTCGCGTCGTCTCTCTCCGCTCGAAATACCCGGGGCAAAGACCCTTCGGACAGCTTTCGAACCGACCGGAACTTTTCCCGACGATCCAATTAAAAATTTGGAAATGTTTGGGGCCCCGCTTGTCAGCTGCTGAACGGGAAAAGGTGAAACGTCAAGGAACAGTCCGCCGAGCGTGCGCGCATGCGAATATCCGCTAGACTTTGTCCAGAGTACGCCCGCGAAGCTCGAGGGGCGCCGTCTTTATTATTTATCGCGCGACCCTAGCTACGCTCGGACGCCATCCTGCCAGTCTCTTGTCAGCACTGTGCTCGTTAACCTGCTCCGGATCCTCTACACAGCCTAGAAGAAAAATAGTAATCGCTGCGAGATTATTGTGATCCGCACAAAGGAATCGAGACAATCCCTGGTTGGTTATAACTGGATTGCGGATCTTGATGCACTTATAGGCCAATTGACTAGATGATATTCAACTTTGTGGAGAAATTTTGAAAATCCAACGTGCCAATATATTTCTCATCTATTAAAATTGTTAAGGGAAGAAATAACAATCCATCTAGTTTCTATTCCTCGCGATCGACGCAGACAATCTTTATTACGCGCACAGAAATAGACTGCACTCGCAAATTCTCGCTGGCAGTCTAGCTTCGAGACTGTCTGTCCGTTCGAGACGATTCTTCTTTTATTTCGCCTGGTTTCGAGAAGAAAAACGGCAACGGATAAACCTCAGCACATCGTCAACAAGCGAAATTATTTTCGTACTCGGTCGAGAGCATGTTCGAGTATCGCTGCTGCCGCGGCGAGCGAAGGGCTCGACAATCCGGTCGTAGGGCCAGGTGGACGCTCGATACGACGTTCTATGGCCGATGCAACGCCGCCACGCCTCCTAAATGGAATCTTGAAACATCGTTATGTTTTCGACGGCTGATCCTTGAGATAGTTATAGTTGTAGCCATACGTAACAACGTTGTACACTGCACTTTGTGCTAAACTGCGGATAGTTTGCGAAACTTGCATAACGTTTAGGCAAGTATATTGGCGAATTTGGGCAAACTTGCATGAGCCGAGGCTAGTTTGCGTAGTTTCGCCTCGAATCCGGCGTGCCTCGTGCTCTGTCCAAGCGTACACAGAACCGATTCAACAGAGAGAAAGAGAGAGAGAGAGAGAGAGAGAGAGAGAACAGTGGCCGATCGTGTCCTCCCTGCTCGCTTTCTATCTCCCTAAAAAAAACTGTACACGTTCGATTCGACGAACGGGAAACGATTCTTTGATCGTTCGAGGCGAACGATCGTATCGTTGCCGGTCCGGCGCTGCCGCGCGGGTATCGCAAGCGGCGGGACTCCGCGCGGTAGTGAACAACTCGTTGATTACGAGGCGTCGAGTGAAAGCATCTCGTGAAGTGGCAACTGCCGCTGTCAGGTTGCAGATACCCGCCGAATTGCTTCGCCAGGCTCGAAACCGTGCGGTGGCAAGCCTGACGCATTGGACAACCAACCGGAGAAAGGCCATTTACAGTCCTCCGCGAAATGGGATAGCCCTCTCAAAACAATTTTATTCATCCCGGTGAATAATATGCGCCGAACCACAGTGTCCGGCTACACTCTGCTCGTTAGTTCCGCGGAATTTTATGTAAAATTTTTACGCATCGATCGCGTGAACCAGGAAAGTACGCCGTATAAATCTAAAAAGGTAAAAAAGTAACTCAATGTTACACAGGGACACTGTCGCTTGTTAACGAATAGCGGGCCGCTAATCAGGACGTAATTTACGTAGTGCAGGTTTTTCTTGAGTGCGCCCGGTGAACGACGGGTAAATCAGATCGGCCGAGATTTATTAAACCGTCGCCGATGCTTACGTTCCGTAGGCTATAGAACGGATTCCCCACATTTGCATAGCGTCTACCTATCTATTAAGCGAGCTTGGGAGTCGTACGATTTATCGAAGAGAGAAAGCGTTTGTGAGAGAGAGAGGGTGAAGGAGGTAGGTGGCGAGGAGAGAATCCGAGGATCTATTTGCGGATACTTCGCGTCGGGAAGGAGCAGGAGCCTCTCTGAAGATGGCGGATGGAAGCGATGGCCGGACTAAAAAAGTAACGAAGTCCAAAATGTTTTTCCCCTGCCGGACCGTCGAGTGCTCAATATCTATGCTAATCCGGTCCACCGCTTCTTCGCCGCTTCCAGCTACACTCTCCTCCGCCGTCACTCGTATCTCTTATCTTTTCTTCCCGTTCTTTCGCCGTAGTTAAGCGAGCGAGCGAACGACGACGACCGAAAATATGGAGCGTCGGGACCGTCGCCAGTATTTTTCTAAACGCGAGAAATCGCATAATTTTCGCTTAAGGTCGTGAGTTCGAAAAAGCTACGGCATTAATTCTCACCGAGCAGCGCGTTGCAGCCAGCCAACCGGGTCGGGCCGGGCCGAACCGGGCCGTCCGCGTTTCTTCCTGTCGTCGTAATTTTCCAGAGGAACCGGTTGCGGCGATACGTTACGCATTACTGTTTGCTGTAACAACCCAGTCTTCTTTTCTTCGTAAACGTTTGCTTTTCACCGGCGGATATTATTACTCCGCTTCCGTAAACGTTTATGTATCGGCGAATTACAGACGGTGTATCCCGGGCCGCCGATAGATCCTTCTCCCGCCTGGAAGACGAGTTTTTCTTGGCTCGCGTGCGCGAAACGAGAAAATTGAAGCCGGGCTTCGCTCTAGCGAGCGCCACCGAGCTCGTCGCAGCGCCCGGAAAAACTTTTGATAACCGGGATACGCTCCCTCGAGCACGATCGCGGCCCTAATACCGCGAAACAGTCCTTATCAATCGTTCCCTCGTAACCGATCTTGAACCACCGATTTAATTCCGACTACGAATGAATTCCTCCCCGATCGCGGCACGCTGAAATTAGTATAACTATTCGACGCGCGTCCGCTAAATTCTCGAGCGTGATTTTCACCGAAACAAAGCCTCGCGCCGAAACAAATTTTATTCTAATTTAAAGTTTGTTCCTAAAATTGGATCCCGCCACCTATCTCCTATAAAATCTCGGAGCCGCCATCGCCTCAGATTTCGAGTAGATTTCACGGTTTTACGTACGCCCCGGCCATCGACTACTCACCGGCGGCGCGGCGCGGCGCGGCGCACGACGTGCCGCATTAGTTCTAATCTAATCTTCTATTCACCGTTTCCGTGATCAGCGTCAACAGTACAATGGAAGGCTGATTAAAGCCACGCAGCTCCCGCCGCTATATCGAAAGCCGGAGACCGGTGCGACCGTTGCTACAATTATTCGTGCGCTTTCGACCACGTTGCCGCGAATCGGAACGCCGCGCCGCGCAAAACGGAAGCGATGGTCCGTCAAAGGGAACTGCGAAAACATGGAGGGAACTATTTTTTTCCGCCGCTTTTTATACCCTCCCCCGCTCGCTCTCTTTTCCTCTCTTCTCTTTCTCTCTGTCTGGTTGTTCGAGTCGTTCCCGTTTTTTCGGTCATTTCTGCAGGACAGGCGACGTACGGACCTCGGTTCGTACAATTTACGACGTTTGCACAGCAGCAAGACGAGAGATCTCCCGCTGTCTGGCCTGCGCGCAATCCTCTGCAAGTATGCACACCAGCAAAAAACAACCGGAACGTTTCCGCCGGGAACGAGCCGCGATTCGCAGAGACTAATTTTCATCGACAATTACAAAAGACCGCGGCCCTCCTGTTTCCTCCCTGCAAATTTCCCGAAACCCGTTGGCTGTTCCCGCATTTCCGTTGGCTCAAGAAAATATCAAACACGAGACAGACTGGGGTTTAATTAATTGAACTGATGAGAAAAATCGTACAGCTGACTCGCGTTGAATGTCTCGAGCTTATTAAACGTGTATGTTATCGATTTCACCATCGTCTGCTCGATGAGGTCAGGGGCAATACTGTATAATAACCACAATTTGCATACGATGAAAGTGAAATCAAATAAAATCTTATCTTCAGTGGCGGTAGCCAGGGTAGTTCCGAAATAAATAAAAATCCTACGATATTCCATCGAATTTTATGCTTGAGCATTTTTTGAGAATTCTCAGATGCCATAAATGCGTAAAAATCCGCAGTCTACTAATCACGAGTAAATTATTATTAACCACGGTTCAATGTTTATTTCATCAATACTCACCGAAAACGAACGTGCCCGGTGTCCTTCCAGCGGGAGGCTTCGATTTCCGCGAAAGTTGTAACGGCGTGTCCACCGTGAAACAAATCATACTGCGAGGGGGTTAATCGCGAGCGCAATTGCCGACGCATTCGAGCGTTTCATCCGGCCCACGCCCCGTGTCCATCGGGCGGTCCTCGTCCGTCTCGTTCTTCCGCAACGCGGATCGAGGCCGATCATTAGCGCGGATGCCCCGCAAATCATTAATACGATTAGCCCGTAGGATAACAGTGCGTGAAACGTATCGCCGTGCTGGACCCCGGTGAGCCTATGGTATCCGACGGGGTAACATGCGAGCCCGACGAAGGGAATAAACACTAATGAGATTTTTTGGTCGATCGCGCAGCCCTCTGCCGCGGTCGATTCGTCGTCAAAAACGCAGTCGCAAGAGAGAGAGAAAGTTCGATCGGAGCTTCGCTTTCGGGGAAACAAATTGAACCCTCTCTCCAACGAAGGAGGTTAATCGATAACCAACCTTTTCCCTTTGCTCGTTCAATTTAAACGTTTCACGGGCTCCGCAAGATGAAAACCTCGATGCCAAGAGCATCGCGATTGTCTTTGAGCGGCCCGCGAAACGGTTGATACACTTCCCGACGATAAACTCTGCGCCCGCGCGATCCACCACCTCCCGCTGCTCGGGTAATTAAACTCCAGGAAATCTAAAAATTCCCGTTGCCTCCCGACAAAGGCGATTGAGCAAACGCGAAAATTCATAACGCCCGTATTCAGTGGGAATTGTGTCTTCCGGTTGAATTATTTACAAGGATGTGGGTGGATCTGCGGTATGGAGATCCGTGGAGAGGTCCCGAGATCGTGCAACGAGAGCCTGGAAATAATTGTACAATGTGTATGTGCAGTGTCTACAATGGCGTCGGTACAGTGGATTCTCTGCTACTAGCACCCACCGTGTGTCTGCTTTTAATAAATGTGCTACACCGTCCAAATGATTTTCTAATTTTACACTCTCGAGGCGCAGTCGTCTTGCTACAGTGTTTCGGATATTTTACCGCAACGCGCAACATTTTGTTAACAATAACGTTCGGATTTTCGACTCGCTATTTCGACTGAACGCGTCCATGAACCGTTTTCTAATTTTATCGACACCGGTCTCCACGGATTTCGCCGTAGACGCGACAATGTCTCGACAACTTCAGTCCGGCATACATATTTCATACGTTAAATGCAAATGTAAGCGTTCGAACGGTTCCATAAGTCACAGGTTGTCGCTCGACCGGCCTTAGTTACGAGTGTACAGGCCGTGCCGAACGAATTAAAAGTATATCAATCATCCGCGGGCCGCGATCGAACGCGTGGAAACGCGGAGTCGGGGCGGCCCGTAAGCATAATCGCGTTGTCGATAATTACGGAGGCGTTCGTTTGTCGTCGGACGTAGTCGCGCGAAGAATCGCTAATCGATTACCGACTGTCGGCGATACGATCCACGCCGCGGTAGTCGAATCACTTGGAAGCGTCGGTTACGGTGCTCGCTTCCACCTGAAATTGATCTTTAAGCGAACAGTAAGGCGACGTCGCGTGTAACGGTGGGTACCTGCGAACGTAAACCGGGGTACCGGTTCAACAGACTCCCGCGGAGTCGGTGTTAATTATCGGATCGGGCGCATCGGCGAGCGTTGTTTCGGGGAGTTTTGCGCGAAATTTAACGACGCAGTTTACGTACAAGCGGGGATCCCGTTCCCGAAGTAATTCCGCTGGCTGGCGGTCCGATTAACGTTTTAATCCGATTACCAAAGTTTACTCGAACTCTCCGCGCTCGCGCGCGCAAAAGGATCGCCCCAGTCCGCGAGAAGAAAACGTCGAGATTCGGTAATACGAGAGAAATTTTCCGTCGAGACGTCTGGATTTCCGGCGAGTCTCGGTGTCTCGGCTAATTAATCCGCTAAATTAGTAGGTCGACGGGGAGGAAGACCGTAAGAGAGAGGGTGGGGGGAGAGGGTTAGTGTAGTCAGCGGAGCGTGAGACCACGAGTACCGAAAAGGCCGTCCCCGTTGTCGGTGCACACGGGCTTGTACCAACCAGCCCCGTCGAGACACCGTCGTCGTCCCGAATCTCCGCGGCTCTAAGCCAAATCGCCATGAGTCCCGTGTTTCCGAGGCGTCGCGATTTAACGCGACGGCACGTCAGTGGCCGAGAGATTGCGCTGCATTACCCGCGCGCCCCCCTTTCAAAAATAATAACCCTCCCTTATTTCGCCGGTTCGTTTCGCGCCCCTCTACACTCGGCGTCGCTTCTGTTAACAACTCCTGCGACGCTGGGAGCATTCTGGGTTTAGAAATTAATGTTCGCGCCCCGGTATCCTAACCGCGAGAAGTTCGGTCGCGATCCGCAAAGTGAAACAGGCGCGACGGGCCAAGTGCTGCAGCTTTTTTTTCAATTTTCTCTCTCGTCGAGTAAGTTGTACTGTTCTAATGGTATTCAGGTTGCTGGACAGTCAATAGGCTCGTCGGTAGTGTGCCTGTCAATCCGCTTAGTCGATGTAGCGGCTACCGGAAGCATCTGCTTCGAGCAGGCCACTGAATCGATATCATTTAGTTAATGAGACTGCGGAGTTAATGCCTGTCGGAACGACTTAACCTTATTACATCCGAAAAATTCCTGCACACTCGAGAAAGAAAGAATTTCCTGTTGTTTCGATCGGCCGTCGCGCAATTAGAGTGCAATTATTCCACGCAACGGGGAGAATTCATTTTCCCGTGTCTTCCCGTTCGCATTCGGTTTTGCTCGAAGCAATTAAGGTAACGTTCCACCGATAAAAATTACCGGGGGTAACGTTCCACGAACGCGGCAGCGTGTTCGAGAATTTTTTGAGGTGTCTCCAAAAGAGGGAACATGAAAATTGCGGCAAAATATTAAAAATACTTCGAATTCTTTGCACACTATACAATCAATATTTTTAGAGGAACGCGAAGAATGAAATACGGTACCTAAATATGTCGCGCGAACAAGGATGGTAATTGTTAGAGCAATCTAAAAAACGGTGACGCCCACAAATAATCAATGTGAAAACGAACGTGTCGTTTAATTAACGATTGTGTAATTTATCGACCCGCATGCTCCACAATAAATATTGGTGGTCGTTTCACAGGATGCTGCATTTTCAAGCCCTTGCGCCATGCTTATCTTACATAACAGAGAGAATCTCTATAATAAAACTTGAATAGACATTCCTCGTTTGCTGATTCCTCATTTAGTAGCCTCGAAAGTCGAATCGGCCTGGCGAGAGACAAGTAACGTTAACATCCCGTAAATTCATTGAAAAATCTAGGCCACCAGTCAGAATGGGAAAGTAGTTGGTAAATCAAGCACCAGAATCCGGCGCGGTGTCACGTGGAATTTTTCCTGGCCGCAGCTCGTTCGTTTCCTGTTTCAGCGGAGGGAATGTTCAGCGAGTACGACGCGACGCGGCGCGGCGCGACGGGGGAATGGTTGGCAGGCCGAAAATGCGTAACCGAATGGAACGCACCGGTGTGTTTCCTGTGTGGGTGGACGGGCTGGCGTTCGTGTTCTAGCTCGCGATTCCGTTTAACGTTCCGCGTACGCGCATCAAACGTAATAACGTCTTGTAATGGAGTACAACGTTGTTTCCGTCGTTTCCGGACAGGTTAGTTCGCGAACGATTCGTGCCAGATAGGGCGCGAGAGAAAATAGCGTAGGGAGAGAGCGAGATAGGAGCGCTTGGTAAAACGTCGCTACAATAACCGGATAGAGAGGAGACGGTGCGCGGCTCTAGGCGGTACACCGAGAGCTTAGGCTTGCCTAACCCCGATTTCGTGGCACTGTGTACGTGTCGTGACGTCACGTGCGTTCAACACCCTCGCGTGGTGGTCATCGATCTACCACCACCACCCCTTACACACCCTCGGACGACGAAGGCGTAATACGAGCCACCGAGCATCCATTCCGAGCGCACCGGAATGGATACGCTACACACATACATTCTCTCCCTCTCTCTCTCTCTCTCTCTCGAGCTTCCCTTTCGATCCGTTACAAAAATCTCGACTCGATCCGTTTCGTTTCGTTTCGTTTCCGCCGGCCACGTACCCTACAGTTAGCCTTTCAGAACGATACGTGACAAACATCCCTGAACTACGCGATCCCGAACGCTCCACACGGGAACAGTCTCTTCGGCTCTCTCGCTCTCTCTCTCTCTCTCTCGTGACTACTTTGACAGCCCGCTCTACCGTGCATATCATCGACCCATCCCGGTGCCAAAAGAATCTTTGAAAATCGTTTGCTTCGTGGGAATATCCTTCTCGAATAGAAAATACCCGTCACGCTCACTCCCTTGACCATCGATCGTCCCCTTCGAAGTCTTCAAACTTTGTCAATTTAAGGAACCCTTACGAGCAGTGGCGGCTCGCGTGTAGAAACTGTGGAACTGTAACACCTATTTCCAGCTGATATTATATACAGGGTGCGGCCGAATAACCAGCGGACAGAGGGTGATTCTACAAGTGAATATTAATCGAAAAAAAGGAATAACATTTTTTCGTATGACGCATGGTTATCGGAAAAATTGCGGTTAAAGATCCGTCGGATTCGCGTGCTCTAGTATACGCGGCAAGTAGAATAGGTCGGTCATGATCAGACGCGACAGACGATTCCTATCTAATAGTACGTATACGCGCTGCATTTTCAAACTCGGTTTCCCCGGAAACGAACCTTCGGATGAAAAAATTTTATTCTATATTTTTCTCTTATTTTGTCATAAGGAATCACCTGGTGCCCGCTCGTACATGTTATTCGGCCCTGTATATATTACGGAACCGCAGGGTTCCGTGGGACACAGTTCGAATAACACTGCTCTGAAGGGACACGAAGAAATTGTTTGCGAGCTGTCTCAACGCGATCCAGAATATTCAAGTTACATTAATCGGCTGCCGTACGAGTTGTTAATGCTTAAATCCAATTATTAAATCACAGGCTCTGAACATTTCATGGAGATCAGCGATCCGCTAACGGGCAACGGAAAGGCAAATGCGACGGAGATTAACCAAGGTGAACGTCGAGCGAGCACCGCTGATAAAGACGGGAGACAAAAGATTGTGCTATTTACTCCTCTCGGGACAGTTCTCTCGCTTCTCGCAAACGTCTCCCGGTCGCCGAACCGCTCGTTAACGAGGGCTCGGCAACGATCGCCGTAATTCGGGAACGGGGGAACGCAGAGCGATACGTATACACACGGGGGTGGGGGAGAAAAAAAGGAAACATTTTACGCGATCCAGAGCCGTGTACCTCGATTCTCTTCGGTGCTTCGCCCGGGAAGAGTACTTCCACTTTCGCGCGAAACTTTCTTCTTTCGTTTCCGTCTCGGAACTTGGTCGAATTCTCGTGGAACAACGTTACACGGGAACATCCGGGGGGTAAAAAGTTCTCCTCCTCTCCTCTGCTCGGCCCTGTATCTCGCTCTGTTTCTCCCCCCTCCTGTCGTCTCCGTCTCTCCGTTGCACACTCGATCGCGCGAGTACACCTACAAATACCGTGGAACGAGAATTGAGATAAACACACGGACGTGTCTGGCCGGGAACTCGCGAGTAACCGCTCTCCACCGTTGATTACGGGTATCGGCGCGGTTTTGTTTTCATCCTTCGTTCCGCTGGATGCCGTGTTTCCCAGCGACGACCCCCGTTCTCCTATTTTTCGATCTTCCCTCGCGAGAGACACGGCCACGTTTGACCAACAACGGGATCCAACCCTCCCACGCCACCCCGCAAAAGTCTCCGCAACGAATAAACCAACTCCACCGACTCAGAGACTCGAGCTTAGGTTATACTACTGATTGCTTGCGGTCGCTTTCGAAAAAGTATTAGCCCCGCTATACAGTGTGGCCGGACCGGTGATACAACCGGACACAGGGCTGATTCTGCATGAGAAAATAAATCGAGAAAAAGGAATAACGTTTTTTCGTTCGACTCCTCGTTTTCGAGAAAAACGATTTTCGGCAGCGAATACGCGTGTTATTAGTATCAGTCGTCTGGCGCGTCTGATCATGACCGACCTATTCTACTTCCTGCGTGTACGCTAGTGGAGTTAATTCTGGACACTTAAAAGTTTTTACTTATTATTTAATACATTATCATTTATATTTTATATTGTAATAATTGTTTTCTAATTTTAGGACGTCGCTTATTATTAAAAAAGTCAGTGAACCATTTAATATATAATAAAAATTACAATTTCAACGCATCAAAGGAGGATACATAGAAATTAATATTTCGTTGGATACCCTTTGTTCTTTATTTATATTTTATTATTAAAAAATAACAACACAATTTAAATTTTTTTCAATTAAAATTTTAAAACATTTTCATACTAAATCACGTGAAAATATTTAGTATAAGCATTATAGATTACAGGAAAAGTATTACGTTATCAATTTAGCATAGCAGAATTTTCTGCACAAATATGAAATAAAGAATATTTTTATCCAGTGTCCAGAATGATTTACTCGAAAACAAGGCATCAAACGAAAAAATGTTATTCCTTTTTTTCGACGTATTGTTACATGCATTAAAATATTATCATACAATTCCATCCCGGCCCAGATGCTTTTACAAGTTTTACACCGTTCGGGAGCCTTTACAAGGCTCGTTTCATTTTTACGAAACCCTAAAAAGAATTGACGAACGATCTCGCGAGCGATCGATCCCCCTACCGGGAAGCCCGTGTATCCCTGATTTCACTCACTTTCGGCCGGATCGAAGTAAACTTACATTCGTTCCGCGAGCACGTAGCCCAGTTATTTCATCGATGTAAAGAATTCGCCTGGAGTTCGCCGTTGCGGATCCAGCGATCTGGATACTTTACCGATACGAGACGCTGCCATGAATTCTCAAGAAGGTTTCGAACGCATGCACACAAATATACACACATACTCACACGAGCGTGCGCTCGTAGCTTCGCTAGAGCTCGTCTCGAGGCAGTCGGCGGAGATCCCTTTCTAAAAATTAAAAAGGGAAACGTCCGGTCCGGGAGCGACCGAGAGTCTGGACACGAAGGTTCGATTAATCGAGGGGATGCGGGAGCGTGTTTCCCGGTATCGTTCCCCCGGAATCGCGGTCGCTCTTAGAACGGAGAATTCTGATCGCAGCTATACTATATGTATGTACATACGTATGTATATGTATGTAACGCGTAGAACTGTGTGTTTTCTTATTTGTAATAACGGAGAGTCTGTGGGAAACTTCGACGGAAGAGGTTCTATCGGTGAAGTTGCGAGACAGGGTGGATCGTTCCCGTTTGCCAGCCAGCGTCTAAAACACCTTCTAAACGGCATCGGGGAGCATGTGTTCGGAAATTTGGCACCGTTCTTCAACTCGTTGGGAATCCAAACCCGCTGTACGCAACCCGCGAGAACACAGACAGCCTCGAGGAGAACGTTGCGTAATACTCGCGCGGGAGGGCGCGCGACTATACGGGGGGAACGTTTCCACGAATATCGCGGCAATTGCAACACATTGTCTGAGAGAAGTTCGCCGCCACGGGTCTCGCGGCTAATTGAATTTTCGTGTTGAACTTCTGTTCAGCCCCGCGGACAATCGATTCCGGCTAAAATAACGAATCCTCTTTCCATCTTGCTAGCGCCACCCTCGGTTTCCGGTTTGAGCGATCGCGTGGGCCAAGTAGCACGCGTTCGGATAACCGGCCATACCTCGAGGGCGATGGAAAGAAAACGTCCAGAGCTATCGGCGCGGAAAATCACACTCGGTTTTTCTGGGGGGGATCTTTTAAGCCTCGCCTTCGAGAACTCGTTTCGCTGTCCGAGCCGAAATTTGCGGGGATGCGCGTTCCTCGATTAACACAGTGCTCTCGACTGGCTTCGGTTTCTGGATAATCTTGACGGTACGCTTTTAATGAGCATTCTCTCGCATAATTTTTCATTTTTTACAAACACAGTTTGCAACAAAAAAATCTGAAAAAATTCTATAAAATGCGCCTTAGGACCCGAAATATGCCACATTTTTTCAGAATTCTAGAAAGCACCTGAGAGCGGAAAATGAGCGGAAAAGCGCAAAACCTATTTTACCCTATAACTACCCTCACAGACAAGCTAGAGGGCTGAAATTTTACTCAGAGGGGTTTTTCTTGGTCAGCTTTCGAATGGTTCAATAGCCATCGAAAAACCTCTAAGGGCAGTTTTGACCATCTTAATCGGCTATGCCCTTTGCAATCACCTATACTTTACGTTAGTATTTTATAATGTAAGATTCTTACGTATGTGCAACAATAAAAACGAAGTGTTTCTTTCATATTTTGCAACTTCAAATTTATGATCTGAATGGACAGCGACGAATGTCTCACTTTTCGTTTGTCTCGAGGCACGCACACGATTATGTTGTCGCATCGACAGTAGTAGGCCATACGTATAGCTCCACACAATCAAGTTTCGCAAACACTTGAACTGTTTGTATCTCAGTAACAGTCTACTTGCGATGTACGGCACCGTTCAAGCTTTTTCTCTTCTCGACGAGTAGAAAGCGTTGTAAAAACAAGCTTTAACAACAATGTTCATTGGTATAAACGATTTTAAGGCACGTCTCTTTTACAAATGTCCACCGACCCCGGAGGTGTGGAATCATCCATAGAACGGACGACCATTACGTTTTATACACCCTGTAGAACGCTCCGCTGTTGCCAGTTTCGCGAGAGAAAATGGCAAGCGAAAATACTGGCCGGCGAACCAGTCTCCATTACAGAGCTAATAAATCGAAGACAGGAACGATCGTAACCGGCGCGCAGCGAAGACAATTACTTTACGAGCGGGTAAACTGTTCTCGCGATGATTAACAAAGCGGAATAACAGGCGTCGTAGCTGGTTGCCTTGCAACCGGTTTCGAGATAGAAATCGTCGGCTGGGTAACGAGACAAAGTGCATACCGAACGAGTCTCGTCGGGTTTTCGTAGGTCGCGCGTCGCGTCGCGTGAATCGAATACCTCGGGGAGAGAAAGGAAAAACGATCGGCCGAGGATGCGCCGTTAGAAAAGGAGGTTAAAGGGGATCGAGAAGAGAAAGAAAGGGAGAGGAACAAGAGAAAAAGAAAACGAGAAGGGAAACGAGCCAAACAAACTGCCCGGAAGGAGTCTAAAGAACCGTTCGAGATTAAGAATCGACGGCAACTCGTTCGTAATCGCATCTGGGCTTTCGCGATCGATTTACGTCGAATTTCCAGGAAGGTTCCATGGCTTACCCAAAGATTTATCCCGTGGGAAATCAGTTAGTTTCGTTCGTTTGAACGAAACTCGTGGCGATCGAGGAACCCGAGGCGAGGCGAGGCAGGGCGAGGCAGAGCGAGGCAGGGGCCTCTCGAACAGCCCCGAATAATCGGTCACCGAACCGTTAAGGTCGATAGCCGATGGTCTACGAAATTTATGTGCACACTTTTCCCCCGTTCGGAAACCCCCCGAGGGAATGAAACCAGGGGGGAGGGCACCCTCGTTCTCATTCGTCCCCGATCCCGCCAGGCATCTTATAAATTCTTATCATTTTAAAGAACGCGGGCGGGTTGCGCTCGCGCGAGCACCGTCCAGAATCCCCGCGCAGCTCGCAATCTCTTTACGGCGCGACGCTCCGTACGGGAATTCTATTATAAAATGCAGGCGAACGGACCACCGACGCGCGTGCATACACTATTCCGCAAAATAATAGCCCGGCCAATACTTTTGTCTATTCCTGAATGCACCGCGGCAAGAATCTCTACCTTTTTCCATAGCCTGTGTTTTGCATGTCCTGTTCCACCGAAACGTACCGAAAATCGCTTTCCCAGGAACGTGGATTATAAAAGTTGAAGAAGAAGAAGATGCCGGCGAAAGCTAAACTCTCCGGCGATATTAAACTATAGGCCATGCGCGGCTCTATTTCTGAATTTATATTCAAGAATTCCTACATTTTGCATACTCCGTATATCGTGCGCTCAACCAAAAAAATGTTATTCGTCTTTTCCCACCTATTTTCTTCTTTTTTTAAATGTAGAATCACCTCGTGCCCACCTATTTTAGTACACCCTGTATAAAGCAGTCCAATACCAGTTAAATTAAGAAACTTTCGCGTGGCGCAAAATTTCACACGGAATTGGAATCAGCGCGAATCGACGGCGCTGGTTCGAAGTTCTGGTTATGAAAAAGAAACGACAGTGTCACCGAACGCTAATAAACTGTCTATTTGTTGTGTAAACGCATTTAGCACGTATCGTGCATAATTCAGCCGGCGTTCTCGTTACTCTTCGCTACTAGCGTTCCACGGAAGCGAATCTCATCGTGTTCCCACATAATAGCACGTGCACAATATCGAATGGGTTATCGTCTTGTCGGGAACTGTACATACAACAAGCACGAGCAGAGCAGAGCCGAGCCGCGTCCGCGTGCGCCGCGCAAGAAGCAACAGCTCTAATCAAAACCGAAGCGGAACAACAGACTCGGCGTTCGCCCGCGGAAATGATTATGTGGAAGTCCGTGTGTACATCGTTGTTTAAATAATTCATCGTTGGCCGTTTACAACGAGGAATTCCGTCCGACCCGGCCCGGCGCAGCGTTACATTATGCAGATATTCCAATATTCGCGTGGTATCTCGATACTGTATCGGTGTATCGCGCGAAACAATCTCGGTAATCATCAATACCTTATGAGGCTGGCCGAAATAGGGGTGGAAAAAAAATATATATAGAAGAACGCACAGGCGAGGCAGAGAAAGGAGAAAAACAAGGAGGACCGCGGCAGCATTGTTTTGTCATAGGGTACGGCCACCGCGTCGCCCCCGGTACATAACGTATATGTACACGTGTGTATCGGTTAATGTGTGTACGCGCGTGTATCCGATGAGACATGCAACGCTATGTACGCAATCATATCGACCTGTATGCCGAATGCACGCGAACCCCGGACATGCTCGCACAACAAAATGTTTCTACGTCCGCGTACCGTTACATGCCGCAACAATTTTGCTTTCCCCGTGCCGTCGCGCCGCGCCGCGCCGCGGATGCCTATGATGTTGCTGCCGAGCCACGGTTTTTTTCAAATTTCGGGGATGCGGATCGCGTGTGCCGTGCGATCCGCCGGGCATAAAAAATGGGAATTCCATGCGCCGGACGGGGACGAGAGCGAAAACGAGATAGAAGAAGTCGGCGAGCCAGCGCGCGCTCGACAGAGGAATTGAGAGAGAGGGAGAGAGAAAACAACGGACAAAAAGAGTCCGTCTAAAAGCTCTTCCCCAGTATCGGGCAGGCCGGCGCGCGGCAAAAGTTCGCGAAGTAATCAGAAACATGGAAAGAGACCGGTCGGCGTTACGCTCGCGTTTATGCGAGTTTGAAACTCCGCCCCCGTCGTCGTGCTGCCAGCGGAGCCACCCTTCCGTTGTAACGGCCACGGGAAACGAAAACACATCTCCGGGGCCCGGAGAATTCTCTCTTAGTTCTCGGGGGCCGGTCTCTTCGTATGAATTATTAGCCTAAGTTGCGCGCGACGTCTACGTCGGCGACGGCAACGGCAACGGGGACGTCGACGTGGACGCGGTGGCGGCCGAGTTATTTTTCATTCATCCCGTATTTTAATTTCAAAGAACGCGCGCGAGAGTGTGCGCGAGGTCCGTTTGATTTCGGAGAGGTTACCCGGAGAGGGTTGGCGAGGAGAGGAGAGGAGGGACGACCGAGAGAAGCATCCGGAGATGCATCTCATTATAATATTCATAGAAACGAAGCGTCGCGAGACGGCGTGCAACGTCTGCGAGAGCGTACCGGGGCGAATGTACAGCGGGAGAAACTGGTATCGAGAGGCTCTCTCTCTCTCTCTCTCTCTTCTCTCTTCCTTCTCACTCTGTTCTCTCCTCTGGTTCTCGGCCCTCCCCCGAAATTGTTGACAGTAATTAACCGTGCTATGCGAGACTGAAACAGAAGCTGGAAGTCACCAAACTTCGTTCGAGAGTTCGTTAAGGAAGTTACCTGCTTCCGTATGGCAGCGGGATAACCAAACTCACGTAACGACTCTTAACGCGATGGCCGCCGCATAACGAACGCAAAATTCCCGGCTCGAAGAACACGTATCCGACGGTGCTCACAAATTTGTCGCACGCGACATCTGACATACGTTTCGCGTCAGGAAACTTGCGATTAGTTGGATATACCGGATCCAACTTACTCCTCGCGCAAATGGCAGTCTTTAAGCGTCGCCTCCATCGCCGCCGCGTCGAAATCCTGAGACGCGCCGATTGCGGACGTCATTCGCGCAATGTATGTACAAAGTCATTGTTCCTGCCAGATGCTAGAAGATATAGCCGATTATTTTCGGCAGAGTGTGTTGTCGGATGAACACCGTCCGCCGGCGCGCTCGTTCTACGGGAAAATTTTGCATTATTAATGAACCGGTTTATCGTTCTGGCGCTTTTACGTCGTCTTAAAATTCTAATCTTCCCCGCGAACGCCTCGTGAATCTCTTAATGCTTTTAGCGGCAACTTCGAATACTCCCGAAGCGATCGACAACGATCTATTCGATATAATGAATATCGAAAGTTCGCGGAACGCGATAAAGATCTCTTAATGTGTTTAATAAATGTCCGCCGCGCGACTATTTTTTCGAGGAAAACGCTTCTCGCCGTCCGGACGAACGAATTTAATTTCGCATCGCCGCATCGTTACACGAGCGACAATGTAACGCGCATTTAACAAGACGCGTGACGGTAGTTTAACGCGCGGCCGGACACGCGCTACATTTGATGCGACAAATCCGAATTATGCGCGCGCGACGAATAAACAATATTAATTTAATTATTACCGTTTGTTCGTACGGGAGACCCATTATACGTACAATTTGCAGTGTAATAAACGGAGCGCGACGTAGAAGTCGCGCCCGAAGAGTTTAAAGCGTTCAACGGGGACCGGTGGTCGACAAACGGTTTTCATGAAATATTAATCTGGAATTTCATAAATATGCGGCTGGTTTTTCCTCCCCGAATGATTTTCTCGGCAAGTAACATCGACGCGCCATCTGCCGGCGAATCGGCGCAACGTTTGAACCGCTGCGATTCACCCGAGGTTTACCGCCGGCGAGTAACGCGCACGTGTGCCGAGTGTCGCCGAGAGATGTCGACGGCGGCCGAGCGAAGGCAACATGGCCGCCCAGTGTTAACACCGCT
The DNA here is from genome assembly GCA_028454225.1 of Lasioglossum leucozonium. Classification (NCBI taxonomy): domain Eukaryota; kingdom Metazoa; phylum Arthropoda; class Insecta; order Hymenoptera; family Halictidae; genus Lasioglossum; species Lasioglossum leucozonium. The sequence continues at coordinate 2,799,142 of CM052220.1, read as the reverse complement.
ATGGCGAGTTTCTTGTCAGTTTCTTGAATTGTCGCCTTTTTTATACGATTTACACGAGTTTACCGAGGAGCAGCGCGCAACGAACGAACCAGGTGCACCCTAATTAACGATGTAACGTCGACGAGCGGTGGTTAACGGTCGAACGAGCCCCGCGAACGCGAGAATTGCGGTAAGTGTTTTGCTCGTGCTCCGTGCGTAATCGTTTGTTCTGCCTTTCCACCGTCGCCCTCCAAACAAGGGGGGCCAATCAATTTGTTTACATAGCGTACCGAATTAATTGCGCATCGCCGGCGCAACGTGCAACGAACGTCGCGAACCGTCAGCTCGGCCGAAACCACGGCGGCCGTGTCGCACGGGGAAACATTCCCGAGAGAAGCATGCGTCGCGTGTTACTCGACCGCGTCACTGCTATCTAACCTCTCCTACCTCGACGCACACACGCTTTTCTTCCGTGTTCCCCGTGCCGACTGCCACCGTTGTTTGTCCTTTGCCCGTGCCATTTTCAATTATCCGCCGACGTACTTCCATCAAATTTCGTCTACTCCGAACGAACCCTCGAGCAACCTGGTCCATCGTCCGTCGCTCCGAGGACCACCGACGTCGTGTTTTCCTTTCGCTCGAACTTCTCCCAAGGAAAACTATCGATTTTTCTCGCGAGATTCAAAATCGTTCCGTGTTCCGTTCAATTACTTCAACGACACGATGAAAAATGGACGCGCACACCACCACCATCCCCCTTACCACCCCGAATTTATCTTCTACCCATTTCACGGACAGCTTGACGAGCCGCTGGTAAACAAAAACTTTCTATTTTACTGGCGACGCGTTATTTATTCGACGGCGTACGTGGACGCCAAATATAAATCTATAGGATATTGAAATTACTCCGGGTACGTGCGTTCCTTTTTTTTTTTGGTTTTTTTGTTTGTTTACCGGTGGCCGGGGTAAACGACTCGCGATATATTATTCCGAAGGATGTTTATTTTTAGTGGCGGTAAATATGAATATAAGGATTATTCAAATTACTCCGAATTTATGTTTCTTCGCGGGCCGATGCAACGAGGCACCGGCAAATCACCGCCACTATATTGTAAATATGAAATTATTCGGTCGTTGTACTCGAAATGGGATTTAAATATAAATATACAGTTCATTACGCGTACCCCAAATTATATTGTTTTTTCGGACTGGTGGAAAGTGGAAATCACTCAAAATTTCGTGGGGACAGAGAAGGGGGTGGTAAATAGAACGTTCGCAAATTTGTCATATTCGTGCAATTATTTATTCCGTACTATATATACATTACTCCAAATTTGTGTTTTTCCGGCAGAGAGGCGAGGGACTGGTAAACGACTTCCGCAATTATTTAATCTGCGTTCTCTAAACGCGCGACAATTATAAATTGGTTATTAAAATTACGCAAACATTCCGGACGCAATAAACCGCATGTTGCGTTCAATTATCTCAACAATAAATAATTACTCCGCAATCGTAATTCAAACATCCGTAAACAAGGAATTATTTATTATTTTCGTGGCGTGCGACATACATAAATAGACCATTGAAATAATGGATAAAACAATTCGGCGAGGGGGGATGGTGGTAAACATTTTATGGTAAACATTCAATTATTTGTTCTATGCATTGTACGTGGTCTATTCGCGATAACAAACACAAGTATCCGTAGGTTATTAAAATTGCATACGGATTGTAGACGAAATAATTTCGTCGTTTAACGAACCTTGCGCACTCATTACACGATACGTTGCATTATTTTAACGACACAATAAAGCACCGCCGCGAAAACAATTTGTCTTGTACCCTGCGTTTCTTTCGCTGGCGGATAGGCTATTAAATAATAAAAGAAAGGACTTACCGAGTTATCCCGCGAGCGTGTAATTAATTCATGGCGTTTCGAAGCTCGCGAGATGCACTAGCTGTAATAATGGATGATTCGATATATTTGTAAATTAGCCGTGAAAGTAGTTGCGCGAAGTGCACTTTTCCTCTTGGCAATCCTCGAGCTTTGTTATTTACACGGCTAGTGTTTATCGCGAGCGAAAGTGGCCGATTAACGGCTTAAGGATTACAACGGTTCACCGGAATAAAAAGAGCGGCAATTTTGTTTCAAAGTGTTTAATCTTGTTTCATATGTTTGCTTGCAGAACGAGCTTAAAAAGGATCGACAACGAGGGAAAGAGAGAGACACACAGGTGCGTACCAACGCGGCCGTCCCAAGAGGGAATGCTCGAAAACATTCAGACAGAATTCGCAGACAAACGTATGTTTTTATTTCAGTTACAATTTTCCATTCGTTTCTCTTTACACACACACACATACACATGCAGAGGCCCATCCAAATATTCGAACGGCCGTTAAATCGAAATAACTTTTCCCGAAATTCAACGAAGCGACTCGTTCGATGAAATGTTCATTATAGATCTGCAAAATATACCGGGTGGTTCACGAGAAACAGGCCACCTACATAGCTCCGTTAGGATTAGAGATCGAAGAAAATGTTAGAGAGAAAAGTTGTACTGTTAAAGGGGGCAAATATGGTGATATAAAAAAATGTTCCAATTGTAGTCGTTTTCAAGGTTTTTTGAAGGTCATCGATGATTTTTAAATTGCACCATATATTTTAACTTCATAGTGTTGTAGCTGATGGCAAGACGAGTTCAATGATGTGGTACACTATGACCTTCAAATGACCTTGAATTAGAAAATAGGTATAGTTTGACTACTCTGTTTGATCAACGGAAATTTAATTTCTTAAGCCATTCAGTCTCATAACACGTATACCATTAACGCGAGGTGATCTCTGAGCGTACACAAACAAGATTATCAACAAACTACAGGTATGTATGCCGAGTCAGTTATGCTTATCGAATTATTGCGAGTGTATCAGTTTATTGATAACCGTTTAACGATGCGTTACTCAAACGAGCATAAGACCGATCTTATTTCCATTTATTACGAAAGTCGTCAATGTCTTCGAGAAGCTGTTCGTCTTTACGAAGACCGATTTCCTGAACGCAAATGTCCATCTCGTTCTACCTATTCAAATTTAGTTAAAAAGTTCCGTGAAACTGGCAGTGTAGAAAATAAAAGACCTGTGAAAGTGAGAAGTGTAACAAATGAAGCAAATGCAGTCAATGTTCTTGCTGCAGTAAATGAAAACCCTTCCATCAGCACTAGACAACACAGTAGAGAAAGTGGCGTTAGCCGAGCAAGTATCATACGAATATTTCGATTACACAAATTCCACCCATATCACATATCGCTCCATCAAGAACTTCATGGAAGAGATTTTGAAAATCGCGTAAACTTTTGTGAGTGGGGTTTGAGGCAAATTATTAGTAGCAAAGTATTATTTACTGATGAGGCTTCCTTCTGAAATCATGGTCAAGTTAATTTAAGAAATATGCGTTACTGGAGTAATACGAATCCACGATGGTTACGGCAAGTGGATAAACAACGACCCTGGACTATCAACGTTTGGTGCGGAATCTCTTGATTTTTTTTTGTGGGGAACACTCAAAGATGATGTATATCGTGATCAACCGACTACACCAGAGAACATGCAAGAAAGAATAGTTAGATCTTGTAGATCAATTCCAACAGAAACAATTGAAAGTACAATTGATTGCCTCGTAAAACGTTTAAATATTTGTGTTACTGCTCAAGGTCATAATTTCGAACACTTATTTTAGTTCAAATAAAGTGATTGCACATTTTGAAGTTATTATTGCTTTATCACAAATTTTCTAGTTCAAGGTCATGTGAAGGTCATAGTGTACCACATCATTGAACTCGTCTTGCCATCAACTACAACACTATGAAGTTGAAAATATATGGTGCAATTTAAAAATCATCGATGACCTTCAAAAAACCTTGAAAACGACTACAATTGGAACATTTTTTTATATCACCATATTTGCCCCCTTTAACAGTACAACATTTCTCTCTAACATTTTCTTCGATCTCTAATCCTAACGGAGCTATTTAGGTGGCCTGTTTCTCGTGAACCACCCGGTATATTTTAAACGTTCATCGCGGGCTGAAGTGAAAAATTTTTAAAAACTGCTTTTCTTTTGGTTCTGATTGCTAAAAAACAAGTCCATTTAGAAATAGCTATTCCGACTTAAAGAACGTTCGAATACTTGCGGCGAGCCAGCGTACACGCGTGTATATTCGGTAACACGCGCTCGCGTTTTCCCGACCGCGCGTACATTTTTTATTCCTGTTCCCCGAATAAGATCTGCAAAATTCGGCCGATTGCCTCGTTGCCCCCGTAATTACGCGACCGCTGCGCATTTCGCATTGTTATGGAATATTTCGAGTACAATACGGCCGAAAGTTTAATGAAATTTCATAAATAGACCGCGGATTTTGCGCGCGTTCACGACACACGCGCACAACACGATGCACAACGGAGGAAAATTCCGCGTCTGTAAACGGGGCGAATAAAGTTTAATGAGCTTTTTATTTTGTTTTAAACTTGATAGGACTCTTAATAGAGCAAACAAGTTTCCGGTTGATCCTCCACCCGGTTTCTGTACATTAGTCCGCGGCAAGCCGATGTTTGCGGGAACGGTCCCGCCCGTCGTCCGCGGCTAATGAAATTTTTAATTTATTCGCGGATCCGCATAAAACTTCCCGATCAAAAGGGACTAGCTTTTTATTCGCGCCGCGGGGATAACGCATGGCGAGAACGTGTACACAGTATAATAACCATCGATAAACGTTCGTCACAATGTATTCTTCGTAGCGGATAACATCGTCAATTGTCGTATAGTAGCGTCATTTACTGTGAAACGCATTTTCTCGATGAACGACGTCTCCACTGTGCGATATTGGACGTTATCTCGCACAACAATTCCGTGACGATGAAGTATTAGCGCGACCATTGTTTCCCCTTTTTTCTATGCGCGCGCTGTTACCGAATATCCACGAGATTCTCTTGTTATTTTCATTTTCGCGGGGACACGTTCATTATATCAGTTTTTAAATTTTTTCAAACAATTCATTCGACTCTTTGAGGACGAGAGATCGCACGTTGCCAGTTAATCATCTAATAATCATTTAAAAAAAGATCAGCACACATATAATTTTCCAAGGGAGATCCTCGTCTACGAAGGGTCGATATCACTTGCCTTGTCGCCTACACATTTTTGCCCTATTGTTTCCTTATTTTTCTGTAACACACACACACACACCCACACGAGTAATTATTCACTGATGATAATTGCGTTAACGTGTCCAGTGGCTCGAATGTCCGTTTCCCTCACTGCGCCAAGATTTAAGCGAGCCGTGCCCACTAATTCCTGAATTAACATTCTCCTCTGTCGTTAAACGCTTCCTACAGTTTTAATTATTTTTAATTTACTACCCGTACACGTGACTTTTCACGGTATTCATTTCACTTCCCGCACCTGTTACATTTAAGAGTGATACAACCGAGTATTACCGGCGTCCCCGTAACCCTTATTCTCGAGCAGTGCGATTTAATGTACCCAGGTGTAATTAGGTCCATAATTACCTTCGTCAACGACTATCCGGCGAATCTAGTCCCTCTCCACCCCCCGTAGGCAGCGCCTTATACACAGATTTACACGTTCCCACGAATAAACTGCTCGATCGGAGCGAATACAACCAGCAATTTCGAAATCTTGCGACCGGGGGTTGCTAAAGGGTGCGTTTTACCGACTTGCTTTTCAACCCCTCTGCTTTACCATCGTTCGAAACGTTAGCTGGCAAGGTAAGTCCTTTACCGACCTACCCGAGATGCCTTGCCGACCACGATTCGCAGTAGTACCGACTGTTCCGTACCCGACCGTAGATCATAGTCCGTTTTACCGACAGCAATTCGCGTCGCGATCTTCCGCACCATGCGCGGATCACGAAAAACCCTAGGCCATTTTCCTAGGGTATTCGCCTGATATATCATCCGTCGTTATTCCCCAGAATCGTACCGACCGTAGAAATCCCAGAGATCCGGACGAGTATCGTTCATCGACAGCACAAGGAACCGCAGCGAACCGAACTTAGAGAAATAATCGAAGCACTAGCCGTAATAATAATAATAATAATAATCAAGCGAATTTGCGGAGTGCATTGTACTATAACGAGTTATCCGAGTCGATAGCGTGGCCGGTCTACGGAGTACTTAGCTTGATGAACCCGTTTCAATTGCGAAGAGCACCGCGTATAGATGAAATTGACCGTCTGTGCAAATATTTGCAAGTAGATTGCGCGGCCCGCGAATTCGATAGATTAAAAAACAATCGGAGCCACTGACCAAAAACCGAGAGAGAGGGGGGGGGAGAGGGGAGAGAGAGAGACCGTTCTGCCATCGGCTAATCACATTTCCCGCGGCTCGATAGCCTTTTTTTTTGTTTTATTCCTCGTATGAATATGCAGCGTGTCACGACGATCGAGAGGGGGTGTTGATATTCCGAAAAACGAGATCTGTCCGTCGCAGGCTTCGTACTTACCCTGGGTCTTTTTTTTATTGCATCTAACAAGTTGAAAACAACGTGTCGATAAGAAACGACGACGGGGTTTCGCGCGAGCAGGCAGTAGAGTCGGCCTGTAATGATCGGACACGTCGATCGAACGGCCTCGACGAGAGGGATCTATCGGGGCGTTTCTATCAAACAATTTCGTTCCATAGTTTCGGCTCACTTTTGCATGAGGAGCCCCAGCCACGCCGGTGTAACACGATTGCCGGGACGCGCCCTTTGCCGAGCGCCGTATGAAAGGAATCCGGTATATCGAGAACAAGGGGTTTGCCAGTGACGTTTGCCAAGCCATGTATGGCTAAAGAGAGAAAACACAGCGGCCCCGGTTGGAAAAGCCCGAATCAAAGCCCGGGGCGGGGACGGGTGGTTTGACTCGTGCTCGAAGCGCGTTCGTTCACACGCGAGCAAACTTCCGATCACGCGCGCTCACATATTATTTTTAATCGCTCGATATCGTGTCCGAATGCCCGTACCCGTTGCTCGTACCCGCGCGGCAACGCTGCTGCCGGCCTACGACCCGCAGTAATTGGATTACAGTTCTTTTTGCTCGGTTCCCTACATAGACATCCATCCCATTACCCACCCCCGCGGCCGTGTCACGCTCGAATTCAGACATCGGTTTCGTTAATTCGCCGCCCGTTTCCTTTATACCCCCGAAGGAGATGTTTTCGACCGATCGATCGGCCCCTCGACACGCGTCCCGAAGCTGTTTCCCCCGCCCCTCCGACACCGAAACAAAGTTAATTACACTTTGTCTCCGAAATTTTATTTTCCCACCGATTATCTCGAAAGAGATCGCGATGATTTCAATCTATAGAAACAATTTCACTCCGAATTTTCTCGGTTATTGCTTCGGGCGAAACGAGTCCCTATTTTTTCAGTCGCTCGAACAAGATCGCCCGCTTTCAACCGGCGGCGAACGCACTCTGCAAGGAAAATAATGCGTGCGACCGGGTTAATGGATCGCGCTCGTTTTTTTAGGATAATTTCCTGGATCTTCTTAATAGAGAGATACTTGCTCGGCTTGGGGTTACCTCGTGTTCGTCTTGTTGCCGGAATTCGTCGGGCGGCAAGGGCGAGCCCATGGGGCTAAAAAGAATAGCAAAGGGTGAAAAGTAACTGACCGCAAAAGCGATGGGGGCGGGACGGGGGAATGGCTGGTGGTTTTTTTTGTCCGTTTCGTTTTGCTCTTTTTGCGGAAAGCCCCATTCGTTCATTAGACTGGAGCCGTTGGCCGAAGCCTGCGCTTCCCTCGGCTTCCCTAACCGCATCCTACGATCTTTTCTTTTCGTTCCGTTCGCTCGTCTTCCCTCTCGGTCTCTCCCCTCCCTCGCCCTCCTCCCGTTGCAACACGATTCCGATATTTCATATGCAGCGAACTCGTCGTGTTGCATCGCGTTTTAATGAAATCCGTCAGGTTTCCGCGGTCTCGAGCCGCGAAAATGATTAAATCTGTTACGCCAGAACGGAATTAGTTGCGAACATGATCCCGAACCGGGATAGACTCGCGAATACTCGGAAGTCGCTCGGTGCGTTCAAATTCGCGGAATATTTTATTACCGTCGAAGCAGCTGAACAATATAGATCCGGTTATTTTTTTCTCCCTCTCCTCCGGGAAATAACGAACGACAAAGAAGCTCCCACAATGAATTGTACGGCAAGAGTTTGAACTTCCTCGGGAGAATGTTTCGTCAGAGTCGTATTTATGCAAAATAAAGGATTCTATTTGTCGACCCGCCGCATCGGGGGGCGTCCCCGGGCCTGTGTTAACAAACCCAGAGAGACAAGGAACGCCTCCGCAGAATAAACGAAAGACTGTCGCGGACGGCCGGCCGGCGAAGTTAGGGTGGTTTAACGACTTTAATGACCCCGCGATTACGTCGGCCACAGTCACGCCGGTTTAACAGGCGATAAATAAAGCGTAGACACGAGCGCACCGACGACAACATGCGACCACCGCGCGACCGCGTTCTTTCTCGCGGCCAGATTTCGTCGGTCCTTTGTCTCCGCTGTCTGGCCCCATTGTCTTCCGCGGTTCTCGGGACGCTCGGCGCAGCAACGTTGTTATCTTCCAGGAATTAATATACACGAAAGACCCGGGATTACTTCTGGCTGTACGCTGGCTGGTCCGAAAGCTCGCAATCGCCGCCGCGCGTTGCCTCTGATGAATTTCCCTCCCCCACTTTCTGTTTGTAGAAAACAAACGGCCGTTTTTCTTACGATTAATAATATATACACACACATATATATGCATGTATATTAATAAACGCCCGGGATGTATTCAACTGCGTCCGTTGAATAATTCTCCCCGGTGGAACGTTTTTCCCCCCCAGAGCATTTTAATTGCAGCTCGGCGGGAGTATTTCGGAATTAAAATTTCATATTTTTTCCGTGTGTCAGGTTGCCGTCGAAACAAAAATTCTGTAAAATAATTGAGAGGGAACGAGCAGCCAGGTTTTCAGACGCGGCCACCGCCTGCCGCGAGGTGGATGATAGTGTTCCTTTTGCAGGTGAACCAAGGAACCATTTGCGATTAATTGGGGAATTGTTGATTCAGCGAGGATACATCTCGGTTTCCAACATCGATCCCGAGTTTTCGGTCGGGCCGGCGGTGTGTATATTTAATTGCGTAATGTGAAGTACACATAATAGCTAAATAAACGCCCGGTGGAAGGGGACGGGGAATGTGCAGGGGAAGGAGTTATCGCGGAGCAAAGGATAAAGGGACGGGAGATTCCGTGGCCCGTGATATTTTAGGGAAACGCCGGGAGATCCCAAGTACCGTAGACTCGCGAATTGCGGTGGAACCTGAACCAAGCCACGGCATAACTACTGCCCGAGGCTGATGCTTCGCCACCGGGTTCGGGTTCCCGGGGTTTGCCAAGGGAAATCCCTCCCTTCGCCCCTCCTTCCTACTCCTCTGGCAACCCTCTTACCTCTTAGGGCCTCGTCTCGTTGTCACCGACGTTTGCCTCTCACCTTGCCTCCTCAAGAGAGCTGCTTAAGTTGCTCGTTCTTTCTTGATCCGGCGGCCGGCTCTCTCTTCTCTCTCTTCTCTCTTTCTCTACTCTCTGTTCTTGTCCCCTTTAGCCGGTGGTCGTGCCGCGACTTTTCCTTGCGAGGCTCGCGCCACTAATTAATTAAGAACGCTCGAGAGAAACGGGGGATTCCGAGACAACCGACGAGATGAAATATTCGACGAAGTTTGCTCATTTTTCATGGGCCGCGGCGATGCCACGCGACGCGCCGTCCGACGAGATCGCGTTTTAAAGATGCATGCTCGCACCTCTTGATTTTTCAACCAGCACCATTAAAATTTAATACTTCGGTACTAATTAGCCGAGCTCTCGTGTTCTACAGGAGATCGCAAGCAGGCTTCCCCACATGCAAAGCATTCGAACGAATCCAAATAATCACTGCAAGTTATCTCTATCATACACATTTTTCCCTAAAATTTTAAGTCGCTTTTAACACCATGAAAAATTAATTTTCCTGCTATGAAAATCAACGACTACGGTTTAGTTTGTAATTAAAATTTGATTATTCGAGCACGTGTCCATGCACGATTCGTTGCGATGCAATTAAGAATAAGGCTGTTCGCGGCTAGCTTCGATTGTCCCCACTGTCTTAAACTCTGATTAGCGACGGGGAGTGGCGGGTTACGCTTGTCGAATCGCGGGGGAAAGAAAGCGGATCGTGTTTGCCGGGGAAACCAGCCGACACACCCGATTTCATTACTGTCACTTAAAGGGTAAGCCGAGCTTAAACCCTGCTCCACGCGATCGTACACTCGCCGCATTAACGTTGAAACGGGTTTCTAGCAGCGAGATCCGAACGATACGAGCGGAAATACATCTTAGTTTGTTCGACGCGTACCAAAGGCGAGCAAAATTAAACGCGGGGGTTGGGAAGTGGAGAGAGAAGCTCTCTCTCTCTGTTTCTTTATCGCGACGGGCCTCGAGGAAAGGAGAGGGGGTTGAGCGCGCGAGCGAAAAGAGCGAAAGAAGAGGGAGCGTCGATACGGTCTTCCCCGAGACCGGGGAAACTTCTCGGACGAATCGAATGAAATCCAAGTAGTACTCGCGTACCACTTTCCACAGCGCGCGGAAATCTGTTATTGGGAAACTTTACACGGTACTTGTTGATATAGGACCATGATCAAGGGGCGAATTATTAAGCACTCGTTCCGGGACGAAAGTTGCCGGGGCGAGGACGTTAAGCGAGTCTCCGACCGCCGCCATATATTTCGCTTAATCGATTTCCCACCGTAATAGGGAATAAACGAGATTCGGAACGAATTCGTATTCCGGCTGGCGCGCCAACTTCTCGCAAGGACCCGTTAAACCGTCTCGCGAAACTTCCTCTCGCCCGCTCGAATCGAAGAATTTGCACGTACGGCGGACGAACGAGCGAGGTCCTTCGCGAGATATCCTTTCCCTTTCGTCCTCTCGTCGTCACCGAACTGGAAAGAAGCTGTGTTTCGAGCGACGAGAAGTTCTCGGATGGTGTCGCGGCGATTCGCGTCGGAAAAATAGCTGCCGCAGAGAACGACCACCGATCCGCGCGTGCTCTATCGTGCTTTCCGCGGTGTCGCATCTAATTCACGCGACGCGTCGCGAGGCGATCGTAAATTAGGGCGCGGATATACCGGCCGCGATATTCGATCGCGAACATGAATCCCGGAAACTGCGATTTCTTCGACATATTTTCCGACAAACAAGCTCGAATGTTTCATATTTTTCATTTTTCGATTATTGAAATTATCGAGTTACTTGCACGGGAATCTATAGGATCAATTTGTTTAATCCAAACGCATATTGCGACAATAATTGCACGAAATCTAAATAAATTCAGCCTCGTCGTTTCCCTCAGGTGCTCGATAGGTTCAGCGTTAATGCAAATGGACAGATCGGGGCTCGTTGGTAGCAGCGTGGAATTTTTCCCGGGGAGGTTGGTATGAACGCGGCCTAATGTTCGAGGGTTCGGTCGAGGAAGTGGGACACACCGGGTCTAAAAGTAGTGCGGCCGGCGTGTGTCCGGCCGGTAAGATTTCGGGTTAGGAAACCGATCGATCGGTGGCCGGACATTGCGAGCGCTGTCCACCGAGTGAACAATGGACATTAGCCCTGATTAGGACATGCAACTGACACCGTATACGTAATCTGCTCTGTATTCCTGGAGGGCAGAGTCGGTAGAGAGAGCGTGAGAGAGAGAGGGAGAGAGTCGGTTCATGGTGATCCAAGGACCTGGTTCCATAATGGTATTAGTGCGACGGCAGCGCTCACGGTAGAACGCCCAGAGACCATGCAATCATTGGCACGCGAGAGCGCGCCCTGTTACTGCCCGGCGATAAGGACTACAATCGGTCCTTGCGACCGACCACTCTGTTCCCGATGCTTTCTCTCCACTGTACCCCCAGCAGCAGCACCTCCGTTCGAAATAGTAAACTCGCCTAAAGGATTCTTCCCAGCCACGAGCAACGTTTCCTCGGAGCCAGAAACGACGCCGCGAGAAACCCGCAATCCGAGAAAGAAAACGCTCGCACGCTCGCTCGCTCTCGGGCCGACTGGAATTTCACTTACCCACGAATCGACGGCACACTCCGATGTAATAGGACGTCGGACGAGGGTGCTGAAACACGTACGCCGACCAACTTGATGCGATTTACCGCCCGGCAACCCCTCGCTGACGATCGATTCGATTTTTCGGAGCCCCGGTCCCTTCCTCCGACGATTTCGCTTCACTTCGCCGCGAAGCGACGCGACCAGCCTCTCGCGAAAGTCAGCCTCGACGAACCGACCCGCTCTTCTTCCTAGACCTGGTGGGATCACGCGATCGAGAAATCTGTCCTCTAATTTCTGCGATTTCACACCCGTAGATCACCTCCGCTGGGGAGGAATGGGGATAGAGATTGTGAAATGAATAATGTAATGCAAATTTGTATTTCGCATATAAGTCCGCAGACAGACAAATCTACCGATACAATATCCGCGTCGGATCGCCCAGAACCACGGAGCGTCGTTTCCGCGGTGTAAAAAGAAGATTCCCGCGTTTCGTCGAATCTACATGATCTTCACACTCCGCTGTAGACCTCGATGAAGGTCTGTGTCATCGTAAAAGAAGGGAAAATCGTCGAGACAGTCTGCAGAGTCTGCCGAAATCCTATCCAGAGCCGGAAGAGACGCAGCCCAGAGGTGGATGCGCGCGATTCTGGCCCCGTGCTCTGTGCCTGTGGAAGAAACCGTACGATAACAAGATTGCGCTAGGATAAACTAGTAAATAACGTGCATTATCCCGGCGAGAAAAATATTTTCGAAGCGCGGCGACACACGAGCCCGAAAGAGAAAGAAAGAGAGAAGGGTAGATAGGTAGCTAGCCTAGGAGAAGAACAGCGACGGGGGAAGAAAGGCGAGAGCGCAAACTGGAGCAAACAACTCGGCACCATCTTTAATGCAGGACATCTCGAGAACCGAGGCCGAGCGCGCGAACGAGAAGAAGAGAGGGAGAGAGAGAGAGAGAGAAGCAGGTTTCGTGATACTCTTAGGGAAACCTCTCCGAAGAATTCCAGCGTTTCCTCGCGGCCCCCGCAGTAAAGAGCACGAAGTATGGATAGGAAGAGGGTATCCTCCGCGACGGGACCGGGGGAATTTTATTATCAGGGGAAAGAGAGACACGCACGGCGTCTCGCGCCTATAATTGCGCGTGAATAAAGGAAGTGCTCCTCTCGAGCCTATTCGTGAGAAAGAACGGTGAAGGGGGTGCGGGCAAGAGGGGAAAGGGAGGAGACGTCGAGGAGAGATGGTTGTTCCATGGGATGTGCAGGTTATCGTCGATCCTATAGACCCGTTCGAGAATCTAATTACACAGAAGCCGGGGGGCTGTTCGTCGTCCGGGACCTTTGCCGACTTTACGGCAAGAGCCAACCCGGGTACACGGGTTGCTCTCTGTTTTTCCATTTTACGAGCGACGGAAGTCGTCTTATTCTCAGCGGCTATCGACTACTATCTAGACGTATACCTCGCCTCCCGAACGCGCGCTGCTCTTGTGCTCCGCTTCTCTTCCCTCTTCGCTCGAGATAAAAGACACGGAGCGAGGACGGACGCGATTCGCGTGTCGCCTAAGCATAGCTGCCGCGCCGGAGCGTCGTCGATCTTGGAAAATGACGCGAAACGGCCCGTGGATAGACCGGATAATCCGACAACAGGATTTCTCTCGTCTCTAAATGCTTCGAGCTTGAAAGTTTAATGAAAAGCGTTACCGTACGGGGTCCCGGGTCCGTCGAGACGTACCTCCCCTCTCCCCTCTCCCCTCGACGACTGGTTAAGTCGAAGAGAGAGGGGGGGGGAGAAGCGAGAGAGGGAATAGCTCTTTAAATCTTATCCGGATTCGAATGTACGATTATCGGACGAACGGGAAGGGTACACGGAATGGGTGGAATTGGATAAAACGTCGTTAATCGTTGAACAAAGCTGGCATTGTCGCGCTAATCAGCAATGGCCGACTTGATCGGAAATAAATTGTCGGGAACGAGAGAGAGAGAGAGAGAGAGCAAGAGAGAGAGAGAGAGAGAGCCAGGCGCGGCGTTTTCCGCCGAGCACGAACGCCACTTTTCTTTATTGCGCTTTCATACGTGTACTGGGTACGTTTTGGCGCTGCTCCGGCGACTTGAAATTTACCAGGCTGCTTTTTCACCCGTCTCGAGCACACGTTCTCGCGGACGTAAATACGTATGAACGCGTGCGCGCGGTCCATACGTGCCGCGCCGATAACGCCGCAGATCGGCCACCGATCTCCGCGTGGAACCGCCCCCGAAATATTCTCCTCGCCTCCGCCATCCTCTACCGAATTAATGCCACCGGGGAAGGAGACAGAGAGCCGACTTCTGTTCGCTTTCGTTTGGATAGAGAAACTCCGCGAGCTAACGCCAACGTATGCTCTAATAAGTCCGGCATTGCTGATTCGTTGACTTGTCACTGGTTTGCTGATTTCTTGCGAGCAATCGTCTTGCGTTGATCGATCACTCGCAGTATTCGTTTGTTTGTATTCGACGCTGGATGATCGGTCTTCCTCGCTGTAAATCGGCGTTGAAAAACGCAATTGCCATTCGAATGTTCAGTAACCTCTAGCCCGCGTGACCGTGTTTGATCGGTCTCCGGGTAGAGGTGCAGCGTCGCTTCGCGTTTCGAGCGTTCTCAACTGTGACAGCCTCGATAACTGTCTCTGCCGAATGCATCGGCAAGTTTGACACACGGAAATGTGCCGTTTAGAGCCATTTCAGCGCGACCGAGTCTAAATAAAGCGTCTCCAGCCGAACGGAACGATCGCGTTGGCAGGAAGACGTCGGTCTGTCCGCAATTAGTCGACGAGGTAACCGAAAGTAGAACTTGCAGACCCAAAGGCGGCTTCTTCGGCTATTATTGGTCGACGTGGCGAGACTGCGACGGGAGGGGGATGAAGCGAGGTCCGGGCGCGTTGATTGGCGGCCAGCCGTGAAACTGGTCGGAAAAGCTTGAAGACCCGTAGCTAAACTCGGCGCGGGTCGGCTCGGCTCGGCTCGGGCACGGAATAGCACGGCGCAGCGCACGGCCGGTTGGAGATGGGGATGGATTAAAGGCTCCTCTTTCGAATTTCACGTCAGTCAGCTGTACGCCGAGGTAATCCGGAGCGGTGTGTACTCTCGCGACGCGCGCGCGTATAAAATAAGGATCCGTCGGCTGTCGGGCTACTTTTCTCGTCCCCCGCTTAATAACGCTTAATAAAGGGCGACCGATGTCACGCGGGAAACGCGGACGCGTTCACCTGGCCACGCGGTCCTCCACCTCTCTCCACGCCCCCCGCCCCCGCCACCGTCCCGCGCGTCTTACTCGCCCTTATTCCTTCCTGCCCCCGGCTTTTATACGGGCAATGAAACGGATTAAGCCCTTTTACGCTTGTCTCCGCCCCGCCGACCGAGAAACCAGCCTGCGAAACGCTCACCAAGAAAAACGACCGACCAACTTCCGCGTTAAGAGAACACGCAGCTCCCGGCGATCTTCGCTGTTGAAATTCCACGGGAATTCACGGTGCCTCAAAACTGCTTTTAAACCGTTGCTACATACATTTCCTTTCTCGAAATTGTTACACGAGAATTTACAACTGTTTATCCGACGAAGAATAGCGCGTGCGCCTGATTTATAAAGCGAAAGCGTTTTCGGCTACCACGAATTTTCGTCGAACACACTGACACCGCCGAAAGTGTTGAGAAAGGCGTGCGCGCAAACAGCGCTCGCTGGAAGTAAATATGTCGTGGGAAATCGATTTTCCCGGTTGGCGAAAACCGCGCCGCGCGTAATTGCTTTAATTAATTATGATCATAGCGCGGGTCGGCGCGGCGCCCGGAAACGTAACAAGATTGATTCACGCGTAACTGCCCTCTGCCTCCACTCCCCCGCGTCTTGGAAGTTACGGGAGAGCCAACTTCTTCTTCTTATACTTCCTGTTCCTCTTCTTCATCTTCTTCTCGACTTCTCGCGGCGAATTTGGTCCACGATTAATTAACGTGTCGGGGTACGCGAGTCGAACGATACCCGGAATCGGTGGGACAGGAGAGAACCGAATTTAATTCACGTGATTTCCCTGTTTGATTAGCGGTGAACTCGAAACAGCGATCGCCGATGTTGATCTCCGCGGATCGAAGCGGGGGATCGGTTGATCGCGAGAGTTTTTCCGTCGACGGCGAACAGGCAAGCGTTTTGCCCGGTTGCGCGGAGGTTTTTACCGGGCCGAACCAGGTTTATCGGGTCGGAGGACGGCTTATCGATTAATTCGGGGTTCGAACGCGGAAATACGCTTTCACGGCGATGTAATTATCGCTTATTTCGAGGATGCACCGGGGACATATTCTCCAGGAAATTTATTAGGCGACCTTTCCGCGGCGGCGTGGCACGGGGAAGGTATCTATCCGACGACAAACCGAAATGCTCCGCAGACGGCCCTGGCGAACCGCAAGCCGTCGCTTCGGCCAATTATTCCGCCCTCCCCCCCTTCCCCTAATAATTTAACCGCGTGTCGTTGCCCTGCCCAGATTCGGCCGTGATAACGCCCCCTAACCGCCCTCCTTGTTCCGTGCGGGGGCGGCAAGCCGATCCCCAGGGACATTTTATGCTAACGTTATGGCTTACTAATAACAACTTACGGACCGCGTTTTAGGAATGCTAATCACCGCCGCCACGAAACCGACAGACACGTAACACATCCTCGCGGACGAGCGAACCGCAACCCTCGCACCATGGTTGGTCCACGAGCCCTTTTTCACCAGGTTCCATCGTTCCGTTTGTACGCAAGAAATTTAGACGAATTACTACCGTCGCAGGTTCGAACTCGAGTTGACTTTTCTTCGCTCGACCCTCGTCGGAATAATAATCGCGGTAACTTTGTCGCGGAGGGTACAGCGCCGATCGGCGGCTATATCCCTTTTTAAAACGCGTCGGTGGATTAATCAATTTTAGCCTGATTGGCGCGCACCGGTTAGCAGCTACGAATATTCCGTCGACATTGGCCGGCTTAGCGATAGTCCTTCAATAACGGGCCATTCGATTAATCAGTGTCTCTACCGGTCGATAATTCGGCATCGGGGAGATTAAAGTTATCCCCGGAATCGATGATATTCTCCTTGATAGGCGGCCACACCGGCCCCTTTTAATGGCCCCGGCGAATCGGTCGAATCGAAGATACGGCGCGACGCATGCGACACCCTTGAGGTCGCCGCGCACTGGGACCCGCCAGCATCTAGCCGTAGAACGATCCTCGATCGTCGATCAGCGGATTGGGGATCGTTCGCTCGATCTTTTCTCTTGACTCCTGGCAGCGGCGTGTCTCGAATTTATCACGGGTGGGACCATTTCGCGGCGTCCTAAGTAGAATGGAATTCTGGGCGTCGCGTCGACTTGAACCAGTCTTTCGAGCCGTCTTCGTGCGACGCAGGTTTACTCTTGTTCCGCTCCCGGTTTCTCGAACGAGTGCACACACCTGCCTCGAGACTCCGGGCAGGGGTCCTGGTGCGGCTTTATATTTTGCTCTGTTCACGCGTGACGTCATCGCCGGAATACGTGAGCCGGGTTGCGAACGGGTGAGGCAGGACAACACGTAAAATCGTGGAAAACCGTGGCATCAACGAGCGTAACGAGAACTACCCCGCTAAGCCACCCCCGGGATTTCATCCCCGCTAGGAAACATCCACCGCGAGATATCTATATCCCGTCGCGAATAAATTTTTCGTCTGGAAACGAACCGGCGCGGCACGGCCCCAGTCTTTTATCCATCGACGACCTGCGTCTCTTCTTCTTTCTCTTGATTTTAGTTCTCTCTCTCTCTCTTTCTGTCTCTCTCTCGTTCCTGCAGCAACGGTGATCGCGATCGATGCGATAGCGGCGAACTAAATAAAGAGAAATTCATCGTGGGAGAGTCGTGCCCGCGATCCCAGATAAACCTCGCGATCGAACTCTCGACGAGTTCACGAGCCAGAGATAGATCGCATCTTTACCTTAGCTATCGAGATCGCGGGCGGAGGGGACGCCAACGTGCTTCTGATACAACCTGGATGCTGGTACAGGCTCCTCCAAAAACTTGGACCCTCGGAAGTCTGAAAATGTTTTTTGCTCATCAGGCTTCAGGGTGGTTTCCACCCTCGAACGCTCTAAATGTACGTGTATACAGTTGCTGCCACATTCGTTCGCACGTTTCGCGAATGATCGAATCGTAAAATCGATAGTAAAAATTTGTTACGATGTCGGTTGCATGCTCGTTCGCACTACAAACCACTCACGGTACATTTACTTATTAGACGTACAAATTAACTGGTGGCCATCGCGAGCAATCAATCGTAGCTTTGCTCTACAAATTTGTTGTTGGATTGATCGACAACCCGTAGGGTGGGGAGTGTATGTACCAGAGATTCATGGAGATTGTTCGCAATGCATTGATAATGATCATTTAGGATTGCGCGGCTCATTGTTTTTGGGACGCGCTGTACACGGTTGACGAGCGAGCGCTAACGCCGAAGGAAAACCGGCGGAAATGGATGGGTTTTAATATCCGAGCTTGGCGAAACTAGGAGGATGTCGGTAGTTGGCTAGAAAATCGCAGACTCGCTAAGCCTAACAGATTGTGGGTTCGAGGCCGGGCCGAGTAAATCATGGCATCCCGTGGCCGTCGGTTCGTAGTTTAAAGCGTGCCGGGCTAGGACGCAGCTGCCACGCTACCCTGCCGGATCATCCCGAGGGATTAGCGATACTTCGATAAAGTCCCGGGGTCTCTTCGGCTGCCGTCGTCGAGCAACCTGTGCCACGTACGAGCAACGTGGAAACGTTGACGGGAGAAAGCTCCGAAACAGAGAGAGAGGGAAAGATGAAGGAAGAAAGTGTAGCTTGTCCGTATTCGAATTCGCGAGCACTCTGTCCGGAGAAAAAGGCGGCCAACGGAGCTAAACGTCCATCGAACCCGGCGCCTCCTTCATCGCTGAAAACGATCGTCCGGCTCGCTCGCTTTCGTAACTTCTTCAACCGGGCACGACTCTCGAAGTGGAGGAAATAAAAACGACGCTGCGCTGCGCGACGCAGCGTGGAGTGCATTTCGCCGTGCGTTTTCTCAAACGAAACTAATATTCCGCGGGATAACGAGAGCCAGCAGAGGCCCCCTGCCGGAAAAGGCGAATAGTTTCCCTCCCCGGTAGCGCCTTAGTTTTCCGATCGCTCAGGATTTTCTTACCCCCATCCCTCGCGTCTGTGTACACCCGCGGAAAAATGGAATATTTACTCCCGGGACTTCCGACCCCGGAGCCGCGTTCCGTTCGTCAGATTTTCGTACGCCTGCATCCGGCTCTCTCCCTTCCGCGGATGCAGCTTATTCGAGCGGAACGCGGGACACGTATTTCTCCCGCGTCGCCGCGGCTCCAGCGGAAACGAAAATAGAAACGGATCGATGTGCCCGAGCCCGAACCCGAGCCCGAACCCGAGCCCGACTCTTTCCCGTAATCTTTCGCGTGTTCGTCGCGGAATTTAGCGACGTTCAGCCAAAAAGCCAATTCTACCGCACCTATTTATCCTGCTTCCACCGCTTCCTAAATGCCCATCGATCGCCGAGATGGAAATATCAATCGCAGTTCAACTACTGACGCGGAACTCTCGAATAGCATTCGCCGAACGATATTTCCAGACTATTGATCGGATTTTCAGTTCGGCGATTGTTGAAGTTGCAAAGTTATTTTTAATCGGATTTCATTATTCAAGATACGTTTCTAATTAACACCGTGTTAGATATCCAAATGTATTCGGATGTACAAGTTGTTCGAGCTTGTGTCTCCGTCCGACAAGTAGATTCGGCCGGTCACGATCAGACGCGTAACTGATTTTACAGAGCAAAGTCTCCACTTTCACACTGTTTAACTGTTTTGCTTCGGCTCGCGCGATAATTTCGCGTAGAGTGGGGGGCCTCTCCAGCGAGCCAGCGCTCCGTCTGCTCGTCAGAGCGCGACGTTATCCGGTTTTGCGATCGCGCGCGGAATTCTGCGCGGATTTAACGGGGTCCGATGCCGGGCGGCGGCTGCGAGCAAATTAACGTGCGCCGTGCAGATTAAATTCTCCCGAAGTTTGAGAGACGTGTTTCTACGCGGCAAAAAGGTGTCCCGTTCCATTCGGGACCGTGGAGTTAGAGTCCGTTTCCGGGAAATGGGAACGGGGATTTCTGGGGGTTCGGTCGTCGTTCGTCGTTCGGCAAAAACGAATCTCGGCTTCGATCGTTATTTCGGGGAAGCAAAGTCGAAAGAAATGGAAAAGGTGGCGAAAGAAAACAGGGTGTAGTAACGAACCGAGCCTTGCGTTCTCTCTCACTCTCTCTCTTGCTCTCTCGTGCACCAATCGGGTCTCTCCCGCGCGTGTTATCGATCTCCTTTTTAACCGTAGCGCAGCGTTAGGGTAGTTAGGCAGCGAGCATTCTCTTTTTAACGAGGCCATATTAGGATCCTGGGAATTTCGGAACACAGGCCAGATACTTGCCTCAAAGCTCGCTCGATGTTTGACCTGCAGGCAGGTACGATCAACAGAACCCGCAGTTTACATAGGTGTGTAACATTAGCTGACTCTGAGTAAATATGCATGCTTGCAACACACCTGATTGAGTTACTCTATGCAGTCTCGGCCGCTCGCGTGACGAGTTCCCCACCGAACAAAACTACACGGTCGCCAAAAACGCCGGGTCTCCGCGCGATCCGGGATCCTATGGATCGCCGACCGTCTATCGATTGCTTATCGGCGGCGCCGATTCGTCGGGGAAAAAAACCCGCCAATAAGTCACTGGGAAAACGAGTTCTTCCGATCTTTTCACGATCAAAAGTCCATAATTCACGGAGCCGTGGGAGACGTGTAATTTTCGCCGGCGTATCGCGAAAATGATTAGAATTGATGGAGCTGCCGCAGTAAAAAAAAAAGAGCAGCTCTGCTTTCAGAACGAGCAGCAATTAAAAACCAAGTGCTGTTTCGAACGTGCTGTAAAGTTAATATCAACCGATCTACCGGGTATAAAAGCTCCGTACCCTCCTGGGTATTCTAATAAACACGTTTCGAATATTCGTGCTACCTTCTCTCTGCGCTGAGGTGGGAAAAGGGACTTAAATGGAGCTTACGTTTTACTGTAATCGTTGCTGTAACGGGTGATGTGTTTACGGGTGATAATGTTGTAACGGTATACAGGCACGTGTAAGCTCTCTATCGCTGGTATCCCACCGCCGTGCTTTTATTGCTTGGGTACAGAAATTTTTCAGGAAAAAATGGCAGTCCTCCCTAGTGTCTGACAATTGCCAAAATAACACGGCGTAACGCGACCGTGAGCGTATTCCGGTTCGTTTGAGATTTTCCGGAGTAGAAACAGCGACTTTCGGCGACGCTCAGCTGCAAACCGGGAAGAATCCGACGCGACCCTGGGCTCCGGCTGGCTAACAAGCGGGCGGAAAACTAATTATCCACATGCTTGTCAACGAGCTTACCTTTGTCGAATCCTGACAAAGGACGCATGAACCTCGGTTGTAGCATCGTTTTAACGACACCGATGATTTTCTCTGGAGCGAATCGCCTGGCCCCGCTCGCGCGTTTGGATCCGCGAAAGTGCGGGGCCGCGCGCGCTGTTTTCTTTGCCGGTTCCCGTTATACGGTTGGTAAACGCAAGGTCGTTATCAACACTGCGAGCTAAGTCTCGTTAACCATTCCTAACAGGACCGAATAGGGAGCATCGTAGCATTGGATTTGATGCCTTGTTCGAGGAATCTCTATTACCTACGTGACGTCTGGAGACATTTGCTAAACCCGCGCGCGATACACGCTCCGGATAACAGGCGAACGAGAGCTGCTGGCTCTGCCGTGGCGGCTCCGAAGGGCAGACGGAAGGATGTCGGGGCAACGCTGCCAAATGTTTCGCAATGTACACAGAAGCTATGTACGTACCAATCTAGCACGCACATGCACGCCAGAGCAGCCCGGCCGCCCTCCGCCTCTCTCTCCTTCTCGCCACCCGTTCGTCTCTACAACTCCTATATTATTCACGATTCGACGTTTCTCATTATCCGACGACTATTTTCCTCGAGTGCCTTGGCGAAACCACCTCTTGTCTCTCTCTCCCTCTCTCTCTCTCTCCGTCGCTCACCTTCTGGTTCTTCCTATTTCCAGCGTATCTAGCCGTCCGCGTTAATCCCCCAAGATTTCGCAACGACGGAACGGACGGATAGAACGACGACGACGAAACCCGTCGGAGATAGAGACACGACGCGACGAATAGATCGTAAACGAGACCGGATGCGAACGTTTTCGTCCGCCAACACGTTTTAGTCCTCGATACTATAATCAGCTCGAACAAGGCTCCTTCCTACGCCGATCGATCGATCCCGTCGACGCTCCGGCGTGAAACAACGACCGCGCTGCTCGGACGCGATCGTCCCGTGAACTTTCGGCCCGTATCGCGAACTTTGTTGCCCTCTCGATCGCTTATTTCGATCATCCGAAATTGTCTCTGTTCTAATATCGGTCACTCCACCGGAAGTGTGCGCGCGGTACAATTTTCGGGGCTCCGATGATCGTTTCCTCCAAGTGTCTAAACATTTTGATCCAGTGTTCCGTGGGAAATTCCCGTCGAGATATTTCGTAATACCGTGTACAGAAACGCGACTATTTAAAAAATTGGGGCACAGAGTGGCAGGATCCCGCGGGAATCTTTCGCAATACTGGTTGAGAGAGAAAGACAGGGGAACGATGAGAAACCGCGGCTGGCAATCGTCGATCGGGTTCGTGGAAATTAATTTTAGCCGTATTCCGTCGGATAATACGGGACGATCGAGAAGCTGTGACGCGTCCGCTTTCATCGTTTCTATATAAAACCGGCTCTCCCGGCTGATTCCGTGAGTCGATTCTCGCGTGTCCGCGAACGCGAACCCAGACGCGCACCAGCGTGGCCGATATAACACGACCGCATAAGCCCGGCTAGTTTATTAGACGGCCCGCTGCGACCTTTATTAGCCTTCTCTATCTCCTTCATAAACGGAGTTACGCGTGTACCGATATATGAATTTGCGCGCGAACGCGCTGCTCTCACCCTCTCTCTCTCCTCTCCTCTCTCTCTCGCTCACTGACTCGCCCTTGCGCCACCCCCGAAGCCCGTCGCCGACATCAAAGTTCCGCGCCCCGTTCACAGCGTGTTTATTCCTCGCAGTCACGGCCACAGCGGATTCGTTATTAATCTCGTTTGCGCGATGGATCGCGACGTATCTTTGTGCCGAACCCGCGGAATTGGCATCGTAACTTTCGAGGAGCTCGTCGTAAAATCTCTGCGCTAGCTTTTCCATCGTTCGCCGAACTCGATCGGGCCTGACACCGGCGTAAACCGTCCGTGGATTTCGTATCGTGGGATACGCGTTTCGGTGTCGAACGAATTCGGTAAAATTTGTGTTAGGATCTTCGTTGGTTGCAGTTTCGTTGCACTCCGACCGACAAACAGCCAGTCAGGAGTCAATGAGCTGAGAAAGGGGGGAAAAAATGGATAAAACCAGCGAGATAAACGTTTTAACGTTCACGTTACGTGACAGAGCGGTGAGAACACGGCTAGCAATGGTCCCTGGGTTCGCGGCGGGACAGCAGTTCCGCGGCGCCGATCGCGATCCACCAGACGACGACGACGACGACGACGGTACGAGCGTACAGGGAATCGGTAAAGGGGAGTTCATCCCTAAGTCATGATGCTTTTATCCGGCGGCCTCGTCACAGTTGCGTACTCCGGGTTATTCCGATGCTCGTCGCTCCATTTCAGCGTGGCAGGCTGCGCGGCCAGCTACCACTGGAACACTCTTCTTCTGCTTTTTCTTCTTCTTCTTTCTACCCGTTGTTCCTCGCTCTCTTTACATTCGGCTGCGGGCACATGTATCGTCGCGCGTCGTACCGTATTTGCGCTTGGCGTATTTATATCCGCTTCCGGCGCGAGAACCGCCCGGACCTTAAGGTGCGATTACACTAGCGAGAGTAACTTTTTAAACACACGTCCGCAACTTCTCTATTCATCCCTCTATGCCCGTTCGCAAATGTTACCAACGCGAGCGAACGAGAGTCGCTAAAAATACAAGTCAGTCGCTGGTGTGCTCGCAGCTTTACGGTTTGTTCCGGAACCGGGTCAACGGGGGTCGCGAGATCGAAACCGTCTGTCCGTCCGTTCTTATCCTTGCTCGCGATGAGATAGACACTTTTGACGCTCCCGAGAGCCTCTCCGTTATTAAATCGATGAATCGCGCGTTTCCGTCGCCCCGCTACCCTCCTCCTCGCAGCTCTCACTCTCTTCTTCTCTCTCTCTCTCTCTCTCTCCCCATTCTTGGCTTGTCCGAAATTCTGAGGCGCAAAGCGTTCCTCGGAGCGAGACGACGGAATTGCTCCATCGTTTATTTATGCGCGCGTAGGCGCAACGGCGAGCTCCTCACGCGGCAAATATCCTCGCGGAATCGCTCTTGGAATTGCGAGAACCGCGCCGCGAGCCGTGGAGGAAACGAGCGGCCAACGAGCCGGGAGAACTCGTACTTAAAAAATTTAGCCGACCCGCCTTCGGACGTATTTTCTTTGCCGCGAGGGAAACGCTCGACACGCCGTGGCGGTCATTAATTTCGCGCAGAAATCTCTACCGTGAAACGCGCGTGGCATGTTTTCTTTTTTTCTTTTTCTTTCTATTTCCCTCCCCTCGAGGCGAGAGAGCAGAAATCCGAAAGTTCCCGAGGAAGAACGTCGTCGCCGCATCGACGTCCGGGACGAACGTCCCCGCGGAATCCTACAGCCTCGATAGTCCATTTAGATTATTCGGCCCCTGCGGTTTTATCGGGCTTTCGGTGAAACGCGCGCTCCCGGCGAAAGTGGTAAGCAGACTGCGGATGTTTATGCGATTTTCAATTTTTCCAGGGAAATTTTCGGAGAACGGAATCGCGTAAAATATTAGTTTCGGCGGGGCGGTAGTAGTCCTTGCAGTTCCGAAATAAATTCGAATCGTGCCAGATTCCATGGAACTTTATGCTTCAGCGTTTTTTGAGAATTTTCAGAAACCGTGAATGCACGGAAGATCCGCTGCGGAGGATCCACCTTCACGCCCTTAAATTTCTATTCGCGTCATTTTCTACGCTGAGAGATTTTCTTTTCTCGATTATTTTCGATTCGAGCGCACCTGCAGAAACATTTTTTCGGCTACACCGTTCGCAACGGATTTCGAGTCTCCTGCTTGCAACAAATGCTTGCAGTTTGATCTGCGATCTTTCGTCGCGCAGCTTTATTGCACTCGAAAAGCATACCGCCTGGAAAAATTGATAGGACAATCTGTGAGTGTTGTTGATACAAACGCTCTCTCTCTATCTCTCCTGTGTTTTTCCGAGTGGAGAGGAGACCGAAAAACTCTGCGAGGCAGCATCGACGTCTCGGACGAGCGTCTCGGTGGAAATGGAACGGCTTCGATAGTCCGTTTAGATTATTCGTTCGAGAGCGCGAACAACGAGAGCCTAGAAATCCAGCGGGAGCAGCGCAGCCTCGGATAATGGCCCGACGTGGAAGGAAACCGATGCAAGCTGCGGAACCATGTTTTTCTTTTATTCCCGTTACGGCCCGGTGACAGCGCAGCGCCAAAATAGCCGCCTCCGGCGATCGCACGATAAACACTAGTCCATTCTCCGCTGTTCTCTTATCTTTCGCCTCCGTTCCTCGGATTCTGACTCGCGAACACCGGATCGAACGACTCGCGCGACTTTTCTGAGATTGCATCCTGCGCGCTGAAAAACTGGGTCATGATAAACTCTACCACTTGCGGGATCTAATATCATTCGCGGTGATCCATGGTACATTGAACATGAATATTCTTCTTATCCGAAATATTCTTCTAATTGGAAAATTAGATTTACGGTGGGGGAAGTTATTCGTCGTTCCCCTCGAAGAACACATTAACGAGTGATCGATTCGAATGGCCGGGTGAAATAACTTGAAAGCGTGACAGGATAAATTCCGATTGGATCGCGTGGGGACGTCGGGAAGGTCTTCGGTTTCGGAGGATGTTCCGCGCGGTGGCAGTCGAACAAAGGCGCGCGGGATATCGGTCGGGCGATTTTCGTCGATCACGGTGGACGGTTCTAATTACCCTGAGCCGAAGGGAAGAAGCGATCTCGTCGAAGCGAGTGGTGTCGGGGGGTGGGGGGTTATCGTTTAATTTCAGCGGAAGAAAACGACGAGAGGCGATAGCGTCGGGGATCGGGAAGAGGCTTCGAGTGGCTTTCGTACACTTAAATTTTCTGGGTGGTAAGACTTTACGGCAACAGGCATCGTAAAATGGATACAAAGAGGCTATATTGCCTCGGTTATGAGGCCGTGGAAGCCCAGCGCCGGAGAACGTGAATCTGCATATGGAACGCGCATTAAGTAGTTTCTTCAGCGTTTAATTTAATACCGTGGCCACAATGGACGGGACTACGAGACTGCGAGACGCTCAACGCTCAAACGCCTTCCTTGTATGAACGGAGCTTTACACCTCCCGCAGTTTCACCGTCTATTCGCGTTCGCTCGACGTTACCTCCCCGCCCACGCGCCCTCCTATCTCTCTCTCTGGTACCGCCCGAGGAACGCCATGAACCGCTACGACGCGCGATACCTTGATATCACCCGAGATTCTGATTATTCCGAAACGACGTTGATTTCCGCGTTAATACACCGTCACGGCGAAGCGCGGCGCTCGGCCCGCACACGAGCCCCTGGGAAGAACCGTTTCGTTTTCGTCGCGTAATGGAAACACACGCCGAACTAACTATCCATCGAACCTAAGAGGGTTCTTCCCAGCGACGAGATTCTTCTCTTTACAACGGAAGTTCGTTTATCTATACGAGCTGACGCTCGGATTCAAGCGCGCGAACTTTCCAGCTAGTACACCGTAAGGTATAGCGGAATGTTGGAAAAGTGTCTAACAAGAAACTTTCATTCGCATGAGTAATTAATTTCCAGAGAAAAATACGGGTTCGAGGTTGTTGCAGCGGTAATTGAACCAATTGGTGTTCGCTCGGAAAATTTCATATCGACAATAAAATGCTTGACCGATATCTGCATTGTTTTTGTTTTCGGTTATTTTATTCGTACGCGTTTATACAGGCCGCAGAAAAAAGCAGGGGTAATTACGAGAAAATGTGGGCGGAGGAAAACGTACGAAAAAACATAGCTAGTGTAATTTTCCAACCGGTATTTTTTTTAATACTAATTACTCATCCGGCGGCAAGCGTCCCTAGTTAGTTCTATGTCCGCTGAAATGGAATCTCTGAAAAGGAAAAACATTTTATCTCGTTTCTAGTTTCCGCGAGAATATTGATCCGCGAATGTCTGTGATTTTATATCAAAAAAAGGAACGGAAAATGTACAGATACGTTTTTTCATCCGCAGTTTAGTTCACTAGTAAAATCGAATTTCAATTTTGTACGAACGTCCGGCGCGTCCGCGCATATGGCTGACTGTTTCTACTTGCAGCGTGCGCGGCTCGCGCGTTACGAGCCTCTCGATCTCTCGAGAACTGACACTCGTGTGACATAAAAAAACAAATGTATATTTCACGGTCGTCACCGTATTGTTGGAATCTCATTAATTAGCCTGACTTACATTTTCCGGCGGGACCGTTTCCGAATTGGTCGATCGGTCGGTCCACGAAACGACGCGATACGACGAGTCGTAGACAAGAGAGCCGCTTCCGGTGAAATCGAGGCCAAACGGTGAATTCGAATCGATCGAATCCGGCCCGGTCCGGCTCGGCGTCCGTGAGTATCCGGTGACGCGCGCGACTGTGCATGGGCAGATGGGCCGGGGAGGTGAACGGAGGGGGGTGGATGCGCGCGGGCAAGTGCATAAGGAAAGATAAAAGCGGAAACACACAGGGGGAACGATGAGTTACACGGGCGTCGACGGCGCGGAGGCCGTCTCGCGCAAACGATTGCGACGCGCCGGGAGAACCGTCGACGTATCCAAGGTGGCACACCGAGACTCGAAGACAGTTCCGCAGAGAGTGAGGCAGGGTGGGTCGAAGGGAGCCGCGCGACTGGGACAGGAAAAAGGAATGCGAGAGCTCGACGGGAGAAAAAGAAGACGCAGCTGGCAGACAGAGGGTAGCAGAGAGCAGGCTAGCTTCATTTCTTCGTAACTCGGCGCGACAGTCGAGAGAAAAATTGGTTCTACCCTCGGTCGGGTCAGGAAGGTGCGAAGAATTCGTGCGAGGGGCTGCTCTCTCTCTCTCTCTCCTCCCTTCCACCACGTCTCTCCTCTCCTCTCTGCTCTACTCCGCCACGCTCTGTCTGGCATACGAAGGGTCGGGTACACACCCTGTAATATCTTATGATTTAGTGTTGGATGCAACGACGCAGCTTAAACGTCGACGCCACTACGCTGCTACGAAGCCGATACCCACTCCGAAATTAAACTTTCGCGGCTGTACTCTCATTCTCTCTCTCTCTCTCTCTCTCTCCTTTACTGGAGGCCGTATTTTTACCGCCGTTGGAGATTTGTTCCGCGGCGACGGTCACGAAATTCGGTCCTCTCTCGCTTCTTCTTTCTTACTTTGTTCTTAGTCGACTTCATCTTCCTCTTCCTCGTTCGTAGTCGTCCTCTCTTCTCCGAAGCCGTTTCTTCTGTTATCTCGTTAATTTCGTTATCGCGGAGACGTCTTCCACGAGGCGGAAACTTCCCGTCATCCTTCGAACCCCGGCCAACGAAGGATGTCCGGGGGACTTTGAGAACGTGACGTGACGCGATATACTGCTGTCGCGAGGCAGCCATTTAAGTTTCTTCGCTGACGAACCTTCGGGCTTACCGAGGCGGAGCTAGACCCTTCTAAACCGGGACGGAGATTAGCATGTTTTGATACCACTCACGGACTAACCCTGCCAAATTTATGCCGGTCCCGCCATCCGTTCCGATATCCCTCTCTCTCCGCATTGCTCCTATACCGTATCCGCTACAAAACTATCCTTTCTCCTTTAAATTTTATTCATTTAAACCAGTCGTATGATCGCAAGAACTCGTCGCCTGCGCTTGTTGTCTACGACTTAAATTACCGATATGCCTACAGTTTCTTGTAATTGACGCGATGGATAGATGGTGGAAAATTAAGGTCGGCGCGTCAGCGTACACAGGCAAGAGAGCCCCAAGAAAGCAAAGACAGATAGTGTGGGGGGCTAAGTCGAGCAAGAAGCACGGCGTGTAAGACCTTATGGAAATCGCGTCGCCGCGGCGGTAGGACGATCAATTTCCTGGCGTTGGCGGGAAACGCGCGTGAAACGGTAATTAAATGACGAGTGAAAATCTCTGGTAACCGAAACGGACCGCTCAGTTTTTATCGCGGTTGTCTCGTTTTGATTTGGCGCGGCGACGATCGATCAGCTTGTCGGGGAATTTATAGCGCGGTAAACGCAAACGAGAATAGATGAGGCCGCAGAGCCGGCGTTTCAGTTTTCATCTGTGCGGAACGCCGGAGCCCGTAGCCCTCTTCTCCTCCTACTCCTCCTCCTCCTCCTCTTTTCCGCAGTTAGCTGTATTACCGTGGGATACATAGTCGTCGTGTATCCGTTGGCGAAACGACGAAATATAAGAGAACGTACGGTGCCTCGGAAGGGTCGTGGAGAAAGAGAGAAAAAGAGAGAGAGAGAGAGAGAGAGAGAGAGAGAGAGGAGCGAGAGAACACGGTCCGATCGGACAACCAACGATAATCCCGAATCTCGCCGGAATAGGGGAATGGAAATACCGAACCCGTGGGTGGAGAGCCAGCTCCCGTGATTCCTCTAATATAAGCGACGAGTCCACCGTCGGCAATCAAAAAAGGATCGTATAACCTCCGAAGATCGAGATTCTGGAGAATCATGTTCCCCCTACCAGACTTTAAGTTACGGCTTAGGTAGGAAAGGCGGCCCGGCCCGGCCTGGCCCGTGTGCTAGACGCTGCGATTGATCGTAGGCTATGAGCAAGCGTGATTTATCTTTCTCGTTTTCCCTCGACGCTATTCCTTCCTCCCGCGCGCGCGCACGTTCGCGCGCGATCCTGATCGAGAAGTTTAACGAAAAAAAAAAATCTATCTTCCAGCTATTTATCGGCTGCCAGTAAAGGGAAATAAGACGCGGAATAAAGTGGACCGTTCCTCGTCGCTTTTCAAGCCAGAAATCTCAATCGGGAGCATTTGCATAGATAATTGAACGACGTTCCAAAAATAGTTGAATTATTTGTACAGATTCGACTATGAGTTTTCGATGTATTCAGTGTACAAATATTCCGTTTTGTCGATCGTAATAATGTATAATAAAACAATTAATGTTGTCAGCAATTTTTCAATGTGACTGTTTCTCAACGTTTTCAAACGTCTTCTCAAAATTTTCTCTTGATAATGAACCATATCAGGATCGAAACGTTCAGAAACAGTTAAATGGCAAAATTGCTAATTATTAACATTGGATCGAAGCTGTTGCGCCGACAACATTAATTGTTTTATTATTCAGTGTACCTTGTGAAAGTTGAGAAAGTACTCGGCGTAACGCGTCTTAACTTTTCAATCCTTGTTTCATTAACTTCGCGCGGAATTTCTTTTTTGAGGTTGATGCATCGACGCTGAAAGTGTTAAGCGAGCAGTTTCCGAAAAAAAATGCAAAATACGTGAAGTCGTTGCATGCTTGATACGTTTTATGTGCGAAAAGTTCCGGGAAGAATGTCACTGAAATTCTCGATCGGGACAGCACCGTGGAGAAGAGCCTATCTCTCCTTCTCTCCCCGTGGCTGCCGTAAAGGCGAGCGTTTCGCCGAGAAAGTTATAAAATCTGAGTTACCGTGCCGCGAACGGCTTTCTTTTCCCCCTACGCAGACACTTCGCCGCCATTTAATTAACCGCGAACCTTAAATCAGGTTCTGGTATTAAAAACTTTGCACCCTCGACGTCCCGGGGACCGCAGTAATTTCCACCCCCCGCGTTTTCCCAGCCCGACCACGTCCCTCGGTTTTCCCTTTGGCCAACGTGTCGGAAGAAGTAACGATTGCCGCATCCTCGAAGGGGAAAAGGACGTTATCGATCGGACAGGTAATTCTCGCGCGATCGTTTCGTTC
This sequence comes from Lasioglossum leucozonium, assembly GCA_028454225.1. NCBI lineage: Eukaryota > Metazoa > Arthropoda > Insecta > Hymenoptera > Halictidae > Lasioglossum > Lasioglossum leucozonium. Next base: position 2,767,983 of record CM052220.1, on the reverse strand, counting down.
CGTTCCGTTCCCTTCTGTCCCGAACCTCTACGGCGTTCTTTCGGCGAATGGTTTTTCCCATTCTTTCGATTGCGACGCCGTTTCAACGCGTCAACGTCCCGGAATTTCGTGTCCTCCGGGCCGGGCTAATACGTATAAGTTGGCCACCGAGCAACAGGCAGTCGCGACACACATAAATCCCAACGAGCCGGCGAGTGGCACACCTGACTTCCGGCTCGACGCGTCCGCTTTTCAGAACCCGACCAGAGACAGAACGTGGTAGGCACTGATTTTCGGCTCGGCGATAAATCTCGTCGAAGAAGCTCGTCGCGGAACTACGGAACACTTTAACGGAGGAGTCGCGTAAATGCTCGTCCGTTTAATAATCGTCCCTCGGTCGTTTTAGGACAATTTTTGCCGGTTTGATACGGGAATAGAAATTACGGAAGTCCGGAAACCAAATTATTTGTGGAGATACGTAGATGAGAACTTTGGTATCGATTGAACGCGGCAAGTTTGGGATGGGATGTGCAAGATAGATGGGTGAAGAAATGTTTTTAGTAGCATCTTAACTCTTTGCACTCGGAGCTATTTTAACTGGAAAATTAGAAGTTTCTTACGAGCTGGAATAATTCCATTCAATAAGATTTCTTACTTTTTATTCATTTTGATATGGCACGGAAAGTTTCAGTGGCGACTCTGAGTCTTCACTCGAGTGCTTAATATCATCTCAACCTCTCAATTGCACTTTGGTGCAGTTTCGAAATACTTGGCGATGAATTCTCGTAACGAGAACAGACTCTCGAGAACCTTTGCCGTGATTCGACCATGTTTAAACTCTCCAAGACACCAGTGACCGCTTCATACAGCTTCGGCGCATTATTCCGAAGCACCTCCGCGTCGATTGCCTAATAGCGATCGGTAATATGCTTGCACACGATGTATCTCCAAGAGCCCCAATTCCCGAGCACACTCGTCTCGTGCTGTTCGCTCGGTCGAAGACCGTTTCGCCTCTTCGACGCAGGTTAGGTGCACCACTCCGTGATTCCCAGACAGCTGAAAAATACTTTGCAAACGCGTCTCCGCGCGACGCTCCCGAGACTCCTGATCGGGGGCGGTCTGACAATGTTTGCGCGTCTCTAGGCAGCGTAATTCCCGACATTCGTTCGGATAATCGTGACTCGATCGATAGCGATCGGTTTGCGAATACACTCGGAAAATATTGTCCCCGTTATCCGTCTAAGAGTTGCGTCGAGGCAATCTATAGAGATAGTCGAAGGAAAGAAGCGAGAGGACGAGGAATGGAAGGGTGAAGGGGAGCGGAGAGGCTGCGAGGGAAAAGGAAGACGAGCCAACAGCGACGAAGAACGTTCTCGCAGATTCTCCCACGGCTCCGAAAGTATTGGCCTCGGATGACGCGGCGTCTTTCACGGTCCGACGTCAAAACTTTTCAACCGGTCGCTCGACAAAGTGTTGACCGATTCGTTGCCGGTCCCGCGACGGCACCCTTTGCTCTCCGATGGACCATAGTTTGGCCCGCGGGCACAGGCTCTCCTCTGTCCCGCGGTGTAACTTATATTTAATTACTGTCGGTAATATATTAGATTTAAAGAGTTTCCTCGTAAAATATCGCAACATTAAGAAAACCTCGGCGCTTCCACCGCGGCCGCCCGGAGGAAATGATTTAGCTTTCATGAATTCTTTAAGGCCGCCGCTCTCGCCCCGGCGCACCGGGCAGAAAGTCCTCCGAGTTACAATCGCGCCGAGTTTTACCTTTTCTCTCTCGGTCTTTCTCTCTCTCTCTTTGACCGCGCTCTGGCCCCTTTTCTGCTCCTGAGGTCGCGAGAGTGCGGGGGCCGGCCGACCGGCTCCTTCTTTCTCATTTTTATCAGAGCGCCGGCAGAGGCTCAGGGCGATACTCTCTTAAATTCTCGCGATCGTTGCCGCCCTCGGCGCCGCGCTTTTCTCTCTCCCGGCAGGCGGCCGGGGAGCCCCCCTTTTCGTCGAGCAATTAATAAAGCTTCTGGAATTTATTGCGATCCAGCCGGCTCGCTCGCGCACGCGCCAGTTTTCGGTTTCTTCGCGGGACAATGAATCAACTCGTATTCGCTCGAAACGGATTACCGGCGGAGGAATCGTGTCGAGTGATTCCTCGTTATGAAAGCCGGTAAAAGAGATACGGGGACGATGGGCAGAGGACAAGGGAGGATCGGTTCGTACGGATTTAATGGCTTCCATTGGTCGGTACCCCGCGGCTCATTCTCATTTCTCGATTCTTCTCCCGCGAACAGACGGACAGAGGAGAGAGAGAGGGAGAGAGTGAGAGAGAGACCGAGAGAAAAAAACACAGTCCCTCGCGAGTTCGGTAAATGGCGCACTCTCGCGAGCTCTGTTTTTTCGTCGTTTCGACGAGGTGCTTCGTTGAATTCGTCGGGGAAACGGGATCAACAGCCGGAGTAATCAGCTCTCTTTAACCACGCACGCGACTATAGATCCCCCGGTGGAAGAAAACGAAACGAACCACCGGCTTGGCAGTTGATGAAAGCTTGTTTTCACCGCGAACCTGAACAACCCCGAATGCGCTTATCGTTGCGACGCCGGGCAGAAACGAGCCCTGAATGCGAGACGGAAAATGAAAACGTTTAGAAATGCGCGCGCGCGGGTGGAAGGTCTTCGTCGGAGCGAGCACGAACGATACGTATCCCCCGTTCACCGTCGATTGAAAATCTCGCGTGGCTATGCGCGGGTGGGTGTGTCTTCTTGGCGCTCACTGTTCGCGGCAATTCCGCTCCGCTCCGATGCGATTCCTTTTTCAAAACAGTTACGAGTCAGCGGACATAATCGTTCGAGAGGGGCTGCCAGCGGAGGGCCGTTGGAGGAGGCGGAGGAGCAGGAGGAGAAAAGCTTCCGTCCCTCCGCGCACGATATCTCGACGACGTACGTGCGCGATATCGAACGTCGAATCGGTGGTCATGTGGGTTAAGTGCTCCCGTTTGAACGTCTATTCTAGACGCGGCCTTTGTAAGTCCGTTTTACAGAAAATCGTACGCTTCACGTGCCCGATGTCTCACAGAAACGTTCCGCGGTTTCGAGCAACATTCCGAATTCGTCGCGATAGTTTACTTAACGAAAGTTTCATAATTTCCAAATCGAACCGATTAGTCAATCAGATTACGGTGTTAACATTGTACAAAGTTGCGTGCCGATCGGTTCGCCGGGAATTCGAGATAGCGTTCGACTTCTCCGAGAATTTAAGCGAACTTTTTAATGAAAATCCGGAGGAGAACCGTCTCAAAGTTGGGATACACCGTTATCGGTACCGTGTAAAAAAGAAATATCAATCGGAGAAACCGATTTTTCCGTCCGGTGGGAAACGCGCGGACGAGAGAACGCGTATCGAGAAAACTCGATGAGACGCGCGCAGCGGACGCGAAAATGATCTCGTTCCGGTAATTGCTCGGCGCGGTTGCGGTTGCGAATTCGTTAGCGAAATTTCGAACGGAGAGTAAACGCGAGAAAGCGCGCAATCGGCCGGTCTGTCGAATCCGAGTTGCTTTGGCGAAACCAGGTGAAAAAGAGAGAGAGAGAGAATTTTACAGTTCTAATTCGCCTCTTCCGATAACAATACTTGGCCAGCGCGGTGGATTCCGTCGCGCCGCGCAAGAATTTAATTGCGACGGTTTTTCTTTGTTATTATTCCCGCTTGACGACCACGCTGATGCCGTATAATGAGATCTTCCGTTATACTTTCGCGACGGAGTAAAGCCACCTCGCGCGTCACGTCAAGCGTTATCCTGCCTGTTTTTCTTTCGTATTCCCTATTGTTCGGCGGAACAAAAGGGTGAACCGAGGGGCTGTGCTGCCTTCGGCGCACGCGCTCCCTCTTCTCGCGACCGAATACGTTTCATACGTTTCACACATTTCGCGCGTTTCCATACACTTGGTAACACACTTCACACGCTTCGTATACGTATACGGTTCATACGGTTCCCGTACGTCTCGCTTGGCACGCAATTAAATTGTTCTTTTCGGGCGAACGCCGTGTGCCGCGCCGCGCCGTTCGCGAAAGCGCACCTTTTTCGTCGGTGCCCCGGCTCATGAAGCGACGACCGATATCGAATTGTTTTCCGACGGATCCTCCTCGCCTAGGAGAATTTTCACGGTAATCCAAATGGTCAGTGTTCGATGAAAAATGCAGAATTGGCGCCCGGGATATCGTTTGATGGAACAATTCCATTAGAGTTTTCGCCTGGGATCGGCTGACAAGGGATGCGGGCTGGGATGGAGATGGAACGAGAGGAAATAAAACGAGGGTCGCGCGGGAGAGAGCCAGGAACTGTGCACGGGCAACAAAGAAACCCAGAGAGAGAGAGAGAGAGAGAAGGAGAGAGACGCGTACCGAACATTTTTCGAAAAGAGCTCGGAAAAGCCCCAGTGGCCGGTTGAATCGTGTACACAATGACGTTTCCGTAAGGCTGCAAAGGGACTTTCCTTCGTGCCGGAACTTTCCTCCAGTGTGTCCTAGCCCCTCGTTCCGAATTTCCTCCTCCGTCGCGACGCTTATTCCCACGAATTATTCGTGTCTCACGAACACGATATTCCCGGGCCGCCGAATAATCGACGAGCTCTCTTCCGTTCCATTTTCTTCTCGACTCGCCCGGCGAGAATAAACGATGGAAATGGCGTTGCTCGTCTGTCAGCATCCGATCGGAGGAAGATTTGAAATTTTTGACAGGAGAGAATAGTACCTCTCCCCCGCATCACCCTCCTCCCCGCGTGTCTGTCGACCGATTACAAACTGAAATTTCACCGTCGAACGTGTGCGAGAGCCCCTTTTAGCCTATAAAATTTGTCTCTGTCCGGAGCGGCATCCCGCCGCTGTTACGCGTATAATGGGTTAATGACCGGTTTGCCGGGCATACGCGAGCACTTATTGTTTATGCTATGAATAGTTTATTCCGTATCGTTGTTCGTCGACGTCCGGCCACACTGTGTGTCGGCCGGCCACGCTTCGACGATGCACCAGCGTCCATTCGACAAACCGGTTGAAAGCGTTTTGCACGCGCAACGAAAGAACATCGGTGTCGCGTTGTTGCAATTTTACAGAATTTACGCATGTCCATAGTTCACACGCTGTAAAAAATGCACGAACAGCTGGCATTTTCGACGGAACTTGCTGGACAATATTTATTTTGCTCGATGTTCAACGGTTTTGTAATAGCATCTACCGGTTCGGCACGGTCCGTCAAGAACTTTTTCTGATCTTGCGCCTTCGAATGCACAGCTTCAAGACAGAATAAGAAAGATCGGTTCCGAAAATCGCTGGAGATCAAATTAAAATTGGCCACCGGTTTGCTCGACGCGGGGATCGTTCGATGGGGAATCGCGGTTTGGCAGACGAGAGCTGTTCATCGATTTCTCACCGGCTGCTCTCCCCGTCGTGTGTGTATATGTGTGTGTGTGTGTGTGTGTGTGCACCGACGAAATGCATAAATAAAGCCGCGTAAAAGCAGGAAACTCGACCGTTGTTTTCCGCTCGCGTGGACCGGGTTAAATGGCGGTAACCGTGCTGTTTTGTAAGTGGCGCTCGGGAAATTTGTCGGAGAACGGAGGAAGGGAACTCGCGCGATAAAACTGCTACGGGAGATACACGCGGCGAAACGAATTAAATTTGCTTCCACCGTTCGACTGCGCTTTTTCCGATACTCTCTCTCTCTCTTTCGCTTTCTCTCTCTCTTCTCGCTTCGGGAGATCTACGTGGATGGACGTAGATCTTCCCTGGCGTCCCATCGACTTCTTGAGAGGACGCTGGCCCGTGACTCCGGATCGCTTTTAGACAGAGCTTCGGTGCAGACTGAGAGAGCCTCGAGCTACGTTTTATACGGTTCGCCCATTTTTAGCGTTATCTGCTTCTTTATCGGCGCTTTGTGCTTGTAACTGAAACCTAAACGTGGATCATGAGGTACATCAAAGACTGTACGCTGCGGGAGAGGTCTAGATTGTCTCAAGAAGCAGCCATGCAGGGCTAATAATCGTAAGGTTCGATAATAATTAGCTGTACGGATCGATGGTAATGAGAATCAGAAAATTTTTCGATTCCTCGCTGCCTTTCGGTGAGGTAGGCGTGGCCTGAGTCGAGGAGGCGTGACCTGGGTTGGTTCCTTGGCCCCAATTGAGCCAAGCCAGTCTCAAGTTAAGAATAGAGTGTACCAGCCGTCAGCGATTCTCGCTGTCGTCGGAGCCAGTGCAGTGCTCCGTAGGGCAACGAGCACCCAAACCTTGTACTTTAGACCCTCCGAGAGTAAAGAGTATACCTTGGAGAGGTCAAGTTCCTCGTTTCGACCATTCGCCTCTGTTTTCCCGAGTGAAGTGGGCGTGGTCCAGTCGGGAGTAGGCGTGGCTCCGCAGCTTTCGCTGCCACCGGAGCCAGTATAAAGCTCCGTGGGGCAATCAGCGTCTGGTGGCTGGCTCGTCGACGATATTTCCGGAGGCTCGGAACATCTCGGATAGAATATGCGAGCGTTAGCGGATCGGGTTCGGAGTTTCATCGAGGTTCGTTGAATCTGTTTGATCGTTCGCGGGCCGGGGATCTAGCGAGAATAGGAGGAGGACAAGCTCGGGAGTTGAATCGGATCCAGATGCTGCACCGGGGGCTGTCGTAGCGCCGAGAGCTGACTCGCGTAAAGACTGTTCGGGGTTACGTGGAGAGAAGACGCAAAGGAGGAGGAGGAGGAGGAGGAGAGGGTGCGAGAAGCTCGCGAAGGGAATTGAGGAGGTACGAGCTGGCGTCGAAGCGACGAGAGAAACCCGTCCGGAAGAGCAAGTTGCTTTCTCGCGTTCCCAGTCGTTGTCGACGTCGTTGTTTGTATTTTCGAGGCTGCAGCGGCGGTTACGAGGGGCCTTCAAAAACTTTTAATTAATACAGATGACAAGTACACAAAGCCCCGGCCGAGCAAAGAATTTCGGAACAAAGGAAAGAGAAGAGTATTGTTGTCGAGTCTTGTTACGAGTGACGCGTCGTGCCGTTTCCCGTTTCGTCTCGACTCGACTCGTCTCGTCTCGTCTCGTCTCGTCTGGCCGCGTCCCGACGCCCGGCGTCCCGTCATCGTCGGGGGGTGGTACACGACGAAAGTAGGGATACACGGACCGGCTCTTCGCTTCGCTCTGCTCGACTCGGCTCGGCTTGACTCTACTCGGATCCGCGCGAGAAAAAGGTCCACAGGTGAAAGGCCGACCGGGGAGCAGAGATAAAAACCGTAAGTAGAAAGGAAACGAGGAGCAACGCGTGGAAACGCGGCCGAACAAGCTTCCGTGTCAGCATCATCCAGTTCTCTTTACTTCCGCCTCTGTGTTTCGTCCTTTCACGGCGACGGAAGGAGACGCCGTCGACAAGGGGAACGAACGCCGCTTTCCAACCCAGCGTTTGCCGTTTTACAAGCTAACACGCGCGCCGACCGTTCCCCTCGCATATCCGTGACCCTCTCACGAGCCACACCAGCAATCGGTCGCATTGACTCTCCAGCGATCTTCCGGTAGTCTCTGAGCAATTAAAAATTTTTCCTCGCTGAAAATGGAACTCTCGCTCGTTTCCCGCTCGACTACTCGGTCAAATTTCCGAGCAATTCGGATCTTATTATTTTCACAGATTACCGGCTAGATCTTATTGAATCGCGCTCGAAGGAATTCGCAAACGAGCAATCTGTTTTCGAGATTTTTTGACGAGGCGCAACAGATCACTTTTCACCGAAATTGATCGGTGCAACTGAAGCCGCCGCTTCAGGTTTTACAAAACAAAAAAAAATACTTGGTTTGTTTATTCCCGCGCATCCGGTTTGCCGCTACATGTTCCGGATTTTTTATCGAAAAAGAAAAACAAAAAAAAATAAACGTTCCGACACGCTTGGTATCGTCGAGCACCGCGGTTACAAACATTCATTGCGCCAAAATTTGTAAGCGCAGGAAAATTTTCGGCACCCGACTTCCTTACGTAACGAAGAATATTCGACGTTCTTGCCCGCCAATGGTGTTCAAGTTTGATCGCAGCCTACGCGCGGGAATTACGGCAGAATATCCGCGCTGGAGTTCGGTAATTAATAGCTGTTGATTTATCACCGGTTTAACATTGAATAAATTCCGGATCGACCGGGTTGCCCCGTTAAAAAGTCGAAAATATTGTTTCGGCGTACAGCAGATACGAAAGCCGCGAAAATCCATTACGCGAGTGTGCGCGTACATATCGATTGTGAAGAGCAACGTTTATTCCATCGGCCGGTCGCGGACTGTTCGACAGAATATTTTTGTTCCGACAGCACGAAACATTTTTGTCGATGGAAAAACCGAAAGTCGCGCACCACGACGGACTCCGTGTCGTAGTAGGGACGACGTGTGCCGTCGGAACGACGGATACGCTGGTCGGGGAAACGACGCCGTTAGTCGTCAACGGTAAAAAGATCGGCGTCTTGGCGGTTTTGCTCGTGGACGAACGAAAACAGGGGGAGCGGAACTTTTAAAGCCGAGAGAGGAACTTGGAGCGGGACGCCAGATTTTAATTAGTCTTTCCCATGGTCAGAAGCCGTCGATGCGCGCGGAAATTTCCGCTTCTCGACTCGGCGGCGAAACTTTAACGACCGACATAATTATACTTAATTGCGTAGGCGGGGAATTTAATAAAACGAGACATTATCGCTTATCGGGCCGCGCGCGGCGTTAACGCTTTCGACGCGACGACGCTCGTCGTATTAACCCTTCCGACGCGCAAATCTTCGTTCGCCGCGGAATCGAGCACCGTCTGTTCCGGTTTCTTATTTTCCTAATTATTCCGCTTTCATTCAGCCGTGCTCGCTATCGCCTGCTAGGAAGTTTTCATTCTCTTTTTAATACGACGAGCAATCCCTTCAGTTTATGGTACCGTGGAGTCCGTAATGCTGTGAATTATTGCGTATTCACGTTGACCGGGGCTAAATCTTTGTCGCAACTATTTTATCTTGCTTACGGTGAATGTCGGTTTACATTGTAACACCAATCCTCTATAATTACTGAAACGAATAAACTTTTACTTAAAAATTCGCAGACACTAGCGATTACAATGTAACGATTAGGGTGTTTAGATGGTAAAGGGTTGGAACAGCCATAAAAATCGTGAGTTCCCAGGGATCAGAGCCAGCCTCCTTCCCTCCCGCTACTTTCTAATTAAACGTCCCATCGAAGTCTTCGGTTTCGGACGCGTCCGGAGTGAAAGACTGGCCCGGGGTTTCGGTACCGATCTGATTAATGTTGCATCGTTCGATCGTTTGCCCCCCCGTATCGATCTCCGTCCTCTGGTAAACGGAAAGCCAAATGAACGGGGAAACGAGACGGGAACGTTGCGAGCGGGGGTTGGCGAACCCGGAGTTCGTCTCGTTTGCGGGAGAAATCGTTTACACGTGTGTGCACGTCGGTGCGTTCCGATGTGACCCGTTCCTCTCATTATTTGGAATCGCGCGCGCGCGCGCTCGTACCTACGTGCCGCGCCGACCAGGGAACACCAAGATATCCGATTGGTGCCGAATCGAAAGCACTCGGCAACGCGTTATCCCCGTTTTCCGACGGATTTCCCTGTTGTTACACCGACGAACAGCGTACCGTACTCGCGAACAGCTATCTCTTCACCGGATTCCAATGAAATTTCACGAAAATCTCATCGCGTCCGGTGGCCTCTTGAACTTTCCGTGTATGTACAGCCGTACAAGCGAGGAATTTGACTCTACTCGCAAGTTTCTTGTTCATCGTTGAAACGGTCGGGTTATAATTTCTGACGATCATCGAGAGCAGCCGAATGTGGACGACGAGCATCGAAATTGGGCTGGTTCAAAGATTGGAAATTGACTCCCGGCGGCGTCTCGGAAACGAACGAACCAAAAGTTGCCCGGTTTCCGAAATTCTCCGTTGCCCCGAAAAGTTCGTCTCAGTTCGTCCGACGAAATTTCTACGCGAAAACTTTGTTGCCCGGAGCAGTTTTCTGACCGACAGAAGCGGCCAAGAGAATGCGACGACCGCGCGATTATTCGACCATCGAGCGATTATTCTCGACGGGGTCGTCGATGATGGGGCTCGTTGCGGCGGATCGGAATTTTGATCGATTCCCTGCTCCTCGGGAGAGCACGGTGAGTTTACGAACGAAAGAGAGAGAGGGAGAGAGGAGGGCCTCTCTCGCGGAGACGTTCGTGATCGATTATGGGTGGCCGAGCTGCGATACGCAATCTCCCGTTATTACGCTGTGTATGCGTTTAATATTCGATCCGCGAGACTCGATGCCGGAACTATACGAAGCTGCGAGTTAAGTAGCGCCTACGACGACAACGACGACGACTGCAACGACTATAGTCTGCGAGGAGAAGAAGCTCCTGCAACTTAATACTGGCCCGATTTCCTTTCCGCGAACGGTGCGCGATGTCGCGATAAAAATTTCCATACGGCTGGATCGCGGCCGGAATTCTCACGCCGGTAAAGAGCCGCAACCGTTTCGAAGGGATTTGCCCTTGCTTGGATCACGATCTCGAGTTTCGTCGTTTCGAGGATGATCTAGCCCGCTTTCAGCGGTCTCACGCGCGAAAAACATCGGCGGATATTCACCTTTGTCGGGTTCGATCGCGTACCACTGCGAGAGAGAGAGAGTGGGAGAGAGACAGAGAGAGAGAGAGAGAGAGCGACGAAGAGGGAACTCGAAGACACCGGCTCCTAAGGTTTAATCCGTTTCCGCCCGATTTTCAGCCCCTCTTTTGTTCGTTCCATCTCGGTTTAGCTCGCGACGACGACGTCGTCGTCGTCGTTGTCGTCGTCGACGGTGGTGGCGGTTCCTTTGCCACTGACAATTGGATTCGCCGCACTACTCCCGTCGAGTTACAGATTTTTCCTTTCCGCGAAAATTTCCTTAGAGTCCCCTTTGACAGGGGATCCCCCATCCCGGCGAGTTCTGTTCCCTCGGTTCCCCCTTTGGCCGTGTTCGTTCCCTCGCCCTTGAGATCCGAGCGGAGTGGAGCGGATTCGAGCAACGTCCCTAAGTACCGTGGAAGAAGGTTCGTTACCGGTCGACGGCCCTGTTTTCTTGCGGTTTAAGAGCGACGCCAGCGAAGATTGCTCCGCGGAGTAGTCTCCTGGCTCCGGGGAGCCGCGGAGGGACACGCCTATCTGCCCCTGGCCACGCCTACTCGACGCTGACCACGCCTATTTCGATACTCTACCACTCGGCGATAAATTTGGAAAATCGAGGGGATCTTTCGTATCGTTTTCATCGGTTGCTCCACGAGCAGACTCAGCTCTGGCCGTGATTCGTCTCGAACATTGAGAGGGGAACGCGCTGGATCGTCCGTTTTCCCGGTGATCGATGCGGGAAGGATGTTCAGGAATCATTGATGGCGCGCGACGTCCGCGACGTCCGTCTTCTTTTTTTTTCGTCGTCGGCCGATGTTCTTTTCCGTCGCGTCGCGTCGAGCCGAGTTCGAGTTCGAGTCGCGTCGGATCGATACTCGGACCCGTACGCGAACCCGGTCGTTCGATCGATACGAGAAAATTTATGTAGGTGGCGATAACCGATGCCCGCGACGAGCCGCAATTACGATTTCGAGCGTAATTGGCGACGGCCGGAAAGACGACGCTGCTCTCTCCGATTACTAGTTGCCGATTCAATTAGAGGGTGTATCAGCCAATTAAATCGGCTCCCGACGAATATAACGACGGGCACTCTCTGCCGACGACTTTTTTTTTCAAGCGGCGTTCCTTTCCACTCGACCGTCGCGACGCTTCTTGTCTCGTCTAACTATTCTTGTATCTCTCTCTCTTTCTATCTCTATCTCTGCCGTAAAGCTTCTCCTGCGAAAGAGAGAGTTCCGAGACGCCCGCGAGTCTCTTTGCGAAAGAACGGATTCCGTGCTCGAGCGGGTCTTGATTTTTAACTCGTTCCGTGATCAAGGCCATTAAAGAGGAGGGCGACGGTAGAGGGGCAGACGTCGGAAGGGAGAAAACGTTTCTCGGAGGGATTCGAATCTTTGCCGTTCTCATACACTCGTTTCTCGCGTCTACGTGCTCGATTACCGGCAAATTTACTGCGTAATAAAACGCGACCGCCTGAAACGCGTGTTATCGAAAAACCGTGCCGATTTTCTACGCGCGCTCGTCGGTGAAATTTTGCCACTCTCTCTCTCTCTCTCGCGCGCGTTGATCGTTCCGCGACGTGTCAACGATTCTTGCTCCTCGATCTGGAAAACGATTTGCACTCGGAGAGATCGCGAAACCGCGCAGTGTGGAAATACCTCGTTCACTAACCTGGCCGAAATCGTTCTACTTGGACATTGTTACAAGTACTATGTCGTTTGGATACATTTCTCGGCGATACTGTTTTCATGCGATTTCGACGATCGAACCATTGTGGCGTGCAATCGCTCAAAAAACTTTCAACAGAGAAAACATTTGGAAAATTGTTTTCAATCCGTCACTGGTCGGTTCTTTTGAACTGAAAGCTGATTAAAGTTAACACAAGCCTTTGGAGTGGTTTGTAAATGCAACGAAATTATTCATGAAATGTTTGACCCGTAATTGGGCTCGGAGCGGTGCGCATTATCAAACGTCAATAATCACAAAAATATACGTAACGATAAAAAGAGAGAGCGTCCACGGCGAGCAAACGAGAGAAGCGACATTAGCGCGTTGCTTTCGAGGTGCTGGATTGTCTGAGAACAGGAGGAATTTCGTTTAGATATATAAAATCCTAGAATGTAGTTTCGGCTGGCCGTGGGGACGGCAGCTCGTTACGAGCGGCGAATGAGCCGCATAAAGAGTGGAATTGTCGACACGCACCGTCGAACGTGGAAGTTTAACGAAAATCGCTCGTCGCTGGTATTATATTTCCGGGACCGGAGAAATAGTTAATTAAAACGGCCGTAATTTACCTGGTGAAAGAGCGGACGCGCACCGATACACGCTCCCCGGTGTGCAGCGCGCGTGTAGCCGCCGACTGCGCGCGTTTTTTTTTATTTACGTAGAAAGCGCGGCTCATTGCGCGCACGGATCCGAACTCCATTATGATTTAATCACGGGGCTGCTACTCGTGAGTCGGAGTTACTCGGGGATTCGTGTACGGCGTTCTGTCGTCGTTATCGTTTGTTGCCCGTTGCCGTTCCCGTTGTTGTTGTTGCGACAACCGTATCGCGGGGACCGGTAGCAAGATAACCAGCCGGACCAGCAACTCCGTTTAGTAAATCAACACCGAAGTGCATCGATAGCTCGCATCGGAGAGCCAGATAGAGGGGGAGGGGCCGCGGGAAATTCACTTTTACCGCGAGAGCGGCGCGCGGTATATATCAACGGGACGATCAACTAATTATCAACGCAACCGAACTTGTGTCAACATTAATCGCGGTCCACGACGACCCGGTCCGCGGCGTGCTCGATTTACAATTTATAAACATCGGGATCGGCAACGGGAAAGTGACCGAATTATTTTATCGTCGTGCACCCTTCTGGCTCTGTGCTCACGCTGGTTCTGAACGCTCGCGCGAACGCGCTCAATTTTCACCGCGTTGCCGGCGTCCGCCCCCGAAGAGCATCGTTGAAAAATCACCGCCTCTCTCTCTCTCGCTCTCTCTCTCACACCGACGCTTTTGAATTCCTTTCGGCCCGGTCGGAATTTTCATCCGCCGCGGACGAGAAGAAAGGAACCACGGTGGAAGAGAGGTGCACACCGACGCGACGGGAAAAGAGAGGCGAAGAATACCGGCGCGGGGATACGGATATTTCCGAGCGTAATTTTCCAGTGGACGGCGCCAAGAAATGTTTATTCATAAGTTACTAGAATGCGCGCGATGCGCGATTGTTCCGCGACGTTTTACACGATCGTGCGCGGGACCCGGTGGCCGTCTCGTCCCGCCGGTTTTACTGGCCTTCCCCCGTTTTTCCCGACGATCCCACTCCACGCACACACACGCACATGAGCCCCAGGATCGCGCACCTGCTCCGATCCAGTCAGGAAAAGCGAGAAACCGTCGCGTCGCGACAGACCCTTTACCCACCGGCCAATTTTTTTTTATCCCCCTATTTCATTCCCCGAACTTTAAAGTGCGTGGAATATCACGTTCGAACAATTTTTTGAAGTTTGAATCGCGAGAGAGAGAGAGAGAGAGAAAGAGAGCGGGCGCGCGCGCATGCTGGCATCGAACCGGAGGCAGCGCTCTGTGCGCGAACTTTTTTGCAAATTTTTTTTTCCAAACTACCCATCCAATTTTTGGTCAAATATCGAGGGAATGTTCTGCGCGAGCTGGCGCGCTCTGGGGTCCGCCATTTTTTCGGTGGCTCCGATTATTTGATTTTTTGGAGCTGGTCGAAAATCGACTCATCGGTGGAAATTGTACTTTGCACTTTATACCGACACACTCCGGCCCTCTATAGCGATCGGAATTTTTCGAAAACGTTGTTGCGTTTCAGAGAATGCGTTTCAATTTATGCGCCGAAAGGAATTCTCGATTCTCTCCAATTACCGTCCGTCAAAACAATCCTAAGCATCGTCTATCCTCTCGCGATCAACCTGCAGCTACAGTGGGCGGGCGGATGGAGAAGCGGTGGGGGGAAGCTCGCGCGTTACAAGCCAATAGGCTTGCTCCGCTGTCTCCGGAGCCCCGGACGCGCGTCCTTATCGAGCATCCAACGTAAAATGATCGAACGTTAGCCTTCCCGCGAGCTGACACGTCCGTGGCCGCGGCATCGGTGGAATATAATGCGTTTCCTACAATCCCGGCCCCTTTGTAGTTTCGAAATACGTTAATCCGGATTATAAATTCGTAATTCCGGTTAAGCGGATCAGAGAGCATTGCGCTTCGGCAAACCGTGACGGGGGGTGGTAAGGGGATAAAAAAACCCGGGAAATCTATCGTAAACGTTATCGGATGACAGGCTCGTGCGCCAGTATGGCCGTTTATATCGGGCCCGTGAGCTTTTCGGTGCTGGTTTTCGCCCGATGCCCGGGACAAAGCCTCGCTGCCATCGGCCGCTGCGTATTTCTCGAACGGTCGCTCGTAAAGCAAGATACTTGGAGAGTTTAGTTACACAGGACGCAACGAAAGAACAGTATTACGCGGTCGAGAGAAGAGCGGGGAGCAGAGCGCAAAAGGTCAACGTCGACACCGATATTTCCCTCCGGCGATCGTTCGCCGGACTCCCTACAACTTTTCCTTCCGATCCCCGGTCCCTCTCTCTCTTTCTCTCTTGGGAAAACAACTTTTCATTTGACGACGACGGGAAGAATAGATTTTATTGTGGGACGAATAAAGAGCACCGTAACCGCCCGGGATTCTTAACGCGTTCCCTGTCCCGATGTCTATGGTCCACGGCGATTTTAGGTCGAACGAGCCGCCCATAAGTTTTTTAAGAGCGACGATAGATTGTTTTCCTTTGATAGGATACCGTGCTTCGGGGTTTAACGTTGCGGTCGTGCGTTGCGGCGCGCTTCCGCGCTGTTACGGTTGAGTTATTTTGCTCGAGTGCCACGCTGAGAACAACGCTTTCGAGTATCGCCGAAAAATCGAAGACGAAATCGATGAATGTTTTATCGATAAATGTTCCAAGTGTCTGGCCTATAATTGTCCCAACACTATCCCCACCAAAGCTAGGTATACCCCGTGGGGGCCTCGAAGCTCGAGAGGTTGCGGTCGCCGAGAGGTATAACATAATACGGATCGAGTATATCGGTGTGAGACCGGGGCACCACTACTGATCCAGTGACAAAACTTGGTTGGTCAAAGTTCCGTAAAAAGTGATGAGAAATGAAGAAGTTTTGTTATTGGAATAGTTATGTTTACACTTTTCGGCGATCGAGGTCCTCGGGCTTCGTTGTCGGCAGAAGTCAAAGAATAGTATCCCTGGCGGATAATTGTCCCTGGCCGGGCTCGTGCTTTGAACAATTATCGATAAAACACTGTACCACGCGCCAGCGTGTTCAGCGTGCCGAATTAGGACGCGTAGAATTGCAAGAGGACTTAGCGTAACGCGTTTTAATTTTTTAACACGTGGTTCCAGTAAATAAACGAAGTTCGTTTAATAAATTCTGACAGCTTACGTCGCCTCGGCCGCGCTTTAACCCTGTCGAGATTACCGGTACGAGCTGCACGAATTTCCGCGAAGTTAGCATTTGAACGACTATAGCTGAATCATTACAATACGGCTAGGTCGAAGAAGACCGGAAGAACACGGCGGGATTAATCTAACAAGTTGTATTACGCACAGAATCTCTGCTCGAGAACGAGTACGAGTTACAACAGGACCGGAGAGAAGTTGAACGCTTTACGATATCTGGATATACACGGACATGCAGCTATTTTGCCTCGGGAAATAAGAGTTAAATAATTTCAGATCGCCGAACAGAGCTGAATAAATGCGCACGGAAATAAAACTGTTAAAGCATTAGTATGTTTTTTCTTTTTTTTCTAAGGAAAACTGTTATACCGTACACAGTTCAACAGCACTACCGCCAGGAAGTTGCAGCGCAAGTTCTCGTCCCGCTAGTTTCAAAGTGGCTTCACGGCTAATTATACGCATAGTATCACCGAATCAGTCTCACCGTGCAACCCAGGGAACTTCGTCAGAATTGATTATTCAATTTTAGACAGCGCTAAGCGTAATCTGACAGTAAATTCGAATTGGACGCGAAAATAACATTTTTAAATCAAAGAAGAGCGACACGCTTTTGGGTACAGCTCGCGTCCAGAAATAGTGAAACACACGAACAGAGCCAATTGTCCTGAAAGCCCCAAATCTCTAATTCATGAACTCTTCGTACATAAAATCACCATGACCTATATCTCCGGTCAACGGACAAAAGAGTATCTATCAGACGTCAAAGTTGGTTCAATTTTGATCCAATTAGTATAAATCATCGTTCTCGACGGAAGCGGGATCGTTTTAATGGACTAGTGGAGCGTAATCTAATTGCAACGTAATTTTTAATGGTCTACCGATTTTATGCACCGGTGACAAAAATAGAGCGAATTGTAGAACCTGCTGACGAAATCAATTTTTGTATCGCTCGCGGTTCAAGGCAGCAATTGACAGAAACAATTCTCTTGCGTACAAATATCTAACAGCTGATCTCGCGATGCACTTTGAATATAGTTTCCCGCGTAATAAACAATTCCGACTCTGTCGCTCGTCCAGCATGGATAAACGATTCTGAGGACAGTAAAAGCGCAAGAATGTCTTCCTGTGTGCCCGGCTAAAGAACGACGGAAAAATTGGCGCGAAAAAGAACGACCGGACGCGGGCAGGTGATCGCGCTGAAACTCGAATTAGAGCACGGGTAATTGTTTCGCGGTGGCGCGGCTCTAATCGCGATCCCGGGCTCTAATAGACAGGTTATTGTAACGTTAAACCGTGTCGGACGTCTGGTATCTGGCGCGGTTGGATCTCATCGTCGCGATGGGGCCCGGGGTAATTTCGTTATCCGCGCGCTCTTTTTCCGCGTCCTCGTTCGGCAGAGCTGTGCGGCAATCGATGAGGCGAAACGCGCTGGCGGTGCACATGAAACAAAAATTACCGCTCTCCGCGAGCGATCCGGCCGCGAGACTTAGTCCTAATTGAATATCTCCGGCGAGCAGAACCGACCGACGAACAACGCGAGAGAAAACGAAACGCGAGAAATTAGCCGCTCGACGGATAAATAAAAACGAGAGCACTTCGACGTTGCGAGTCGACGATGATTCGATAAAGCGCGACAATGTTTTCGACAACCCCAGCCGCGCGTGTCGGTTGAGAAATTCGCGGCCACCCTCGTCGAAAGCCCTCGCGCACCATGGAGAATAGCCAGAGCAGCGGGGGTAGGCGTACCGTCGAGACGAGGCGAGGAAAGGAAGATTGTTTCGAAGTAGCAACACACGCTTGGCAACTTACCCGCTCGGAAAGAGTGTGTTGGTGCGGTCGCTCGCGGACAGAGAGAAGCGAAGACCCGGTTTTCTTGATGTCCGGGGTTGGAGGAGGAAGAAGTAGAAGAAGAAGCAGAAGCAGTAGACGACGACGACGACGACGACGGTGGTAGTCGGCGTACTCCCAGGGGCCATCGGAGTTCCGTGGTTGGACGGCGAACGGTGTCCGTGGTTCTCGAGCCAGAGCAAAAAGGAATAAAGAAACTGTTTCTCTCTCCGCACACAGCACGGAGAAGAGTCTTGTGGAATGGCGCGTCGCGTCGTCGGGAAGCGCAAGCGTCGAAGATCGCGGCACGACGCTTATAATAAGATTCTTTCTCTCTCTGTCTATCTCTACGTCTCTCTCTCTCTCTATCTCTATTTCTCTGTGCGGATCTCTGTGTCAGATTCTCGCGAGATCCTTTTGCGGTAGAGACAGACACACCAACTCCGGTGCGTTTCGAAAAGTGGCAAGCCTCGTGGTCGAGCCACGAGCACAGCACCGCCGTCCCTGGGAGTACCACGCGGACAAACATCGAGCTAGAAACTGCGATACGTCGGCCAGAGCACGGCGTCGGCTCACCCCGGACATCCTCCTACGAGGGGGACGCATGCGTCGCGTTTAAACCGACGCCGAAACCACCTCTCCGCGCCCCTTCTCTCTCTCTTTCTTTCTCTCACTCTCGCCCTCTATCATTTTCTTTTCGCAGTTCTTTCACTTTCCCCCACGTTTTTTTTTCTACCTCGCGATCTACCGCGCTTTCTTCTCGAAAATCCTTCGTTCCTCGAACCCACCGCCTCGAAAAAAAATCGACCATTCGAAAATTCAAAGCGAGACAGCCGCATGGGTCTGGTTGTAAATCATCCCCCGAACGATCCCAAGCGTCACCGATCGTCTGGCATTGTTTTGTCCGGTTTTCGCGATCCGCGGGCCTCCGTTCGGACGACCTCGACGGCGAAAATCTTTCCCGGCGCAAATTCGTACGCGTTCCGTGTGGTCGGATCTCGGGCCAGAGGGGATGGGAACGCATGCGCCGCGGCGCGCCGGTAGGCCGCGAGGGGGTATCGTCGCGGGGTATGGGGGTGAGTCAGTCAAGCCGCAGCGCGCGTTCGGAAAACTACCCCTAACGCGATCTCTCGCGTCCTCGCGGGCGATTTCTAATTGAATCGCGAGTACGCGAACACGGTGCCGCGCGTGTTCGCCCTCTCCGTTTCGGACACGGTGCCCGCCGTCCTCTGTTGTCGCCTAATCGGCCGTCGAGTGCGCGAGAACCGCCGTCTGTCGTCTAACCGAACGCGCGAACGAACGGAGAGAGGGCCCGTCGAGAGTGGTCGAACTGGTGAAACCGCGCGAGCCGTCACGCAGAATTCGTTCTTTGCGATGGCGGAACCGGCGGATGGATTAAATCTGCCTTGAATGTTAAAAACTGCCCCGTGACCCGGAAGCATCGACCAAGTGACACAGTTAGTCGGAAGCTCGAAACTCTAGAAGGCTTGCACGAAGATTCGTCGCGGGGATGGCCGTAGAATCGAAGGGATCGAATCTGCCACGGGTTTGCAAATTCTAAACTTCGAGACGAGCACGGTGTCGCGGAAAGCTTGCAGCAGAGATTCCGATGACAGCGCACCCGAAGAACCCGCTGGAAATCTGAAACCCCTAAGAAGAGGAATACGAAATAATAAGTCGAGATTCAACCTGGAAGTAGTGATCGAAAATAACCGGAGAGGGTAGTGCAGAGATTGAGATGGCGGAGGAACCGAAGCGGCCACGAAGCCTTAACAATCCTGAGCTTTAAAGTCCGAAGTGTTCGCCGGAAGCTTGTCGAGGGTAGCGTGCTCGGAGGCAGTTTGTCATCCGGCGCGGGATCGTCGATGGAAGCAGCGATCGTCCCGGCGATCTCGAGGATCGAGGGAACGCGGGCGAGGTGTTGGTCGACGAGGTCGGTGGCGAGGTAGAATGAAGAGGAGGACGACGGTGCTGTTCGAGGCTGGCAGGAGCAGCGAGGCGGGCTCTAGGCTGGCGATGTAACGTCGGCTGACCGGAGGTCGAGTTTTTTTCCGGAGACAGGGTGGAGGACGCGTTCGCCCCGGAGCCCTGACGAAAAACTATGGGATGGTCGTGGAATCATCGGAAGAAAGAGTCTGGATAATCGTTTGGCGACTGTCGTGTACACCGGACGAGCTGGGTATGAGCGATTTCGGCGGGTCGCAAGAGGGGAGGCTCGGCGGAAGACGTTTGTTCTGGATCACGGTGCTGCTGTTCGGCCGCGTAGTCATCGTCGGGGCTGGTTGTTAGCGGAGGGACAGAGGAGAACGAAGGAAGAGACGAAGTGCGTGGTTCCCCGGGGAAATCCGTCGAGGGGGTACTTTTTGGGAACGAGGTCGGTGGCGTCGTTCGCAAAATCGATCTTCTTTTCGCGATTGCCAGCCGAGACAGAAGAAAGAAGGCGCGGACAAGGAAGACGAAGAGGAGCAACATCGCCAGTGGTAGCAAGAGGAAGAAGAAGAGGAGAAGGAAGAAGAAAGAAGAAAGAAGAATGCAGGAAGCAAAGGGATGATGTGAACCGCGCGCGCGGCACTTTGCTCTCTCTCTCTCTCTCTGTCTCTTTCGCTCTATCCCTCTCGGCGTTATCTCTCGCGTTCAAGTAGGAGAGTGTTGTGCGGTCGTTAACGATGCTCGCGGAAAACTTGTCGTTTTTATCTTTGACCGTTTCCACACGTAGGATATAGAACGGCGCGCGAGCGGTGCCCCGCCGATGGTAAATGGCGCGTGTCGATAGTTGCGCTCGGTTCTCGCTGAATAAGCGTTTCCATTTCCCTCGCGTGTACGCGTTGTCCGTCACCCATCGACCGAGCGGAAAGTATTTTTTTACAAGAGCGGACAGTCGAATGTTGGCCCCGGCGAATCGACCGCGAGCGACGGAAGATCGTCGCCGATCGTAATATCAAGTTTTTCTTTTTCGCGCACTGCTCGAGAAATCGATCTCTCTCCCACCTAACACCCCCCTGTCCAATTTCCTGGTTCCCCCGACACAGTTCGTGATCTCTGCTACCACGAAGATCATCGTCCACGACAGTTAACATCTTTCCCGGCCGTGAAAAAATTTCGACGTCCCAGCCAAGCAAGAAGCGGAGAGTGAAGGTGGTATGTTATGACGAAGGGTGATTTGTATTTTCATAGGTGGAACGCTGCGTCGGTGGTAATTAGTGTGCAGTGATCAGGGGTGACCGAGGGAAGACGGGAAAGAGGGTGGTCAATATGACTCCTATTTTCCTCGTCCTGTTGGTGGCACTCGACCCGATTGTCGCGCAGCATAGTGGTGAGTAATCGACCAGAGAAATCTAATTTACGCGAAAGACTGTGTGTTGCGAGCAACAACCGGACATTCACGAACTGTATTCGAACCGGTTCAAGGACTATTTTCGCGACACTGTGCGACGGACACTATGAACGCTACGCGCCGTGAACAGAAATTTCGGCGCCGTACGTCGCGAGGATCGCTCAGAACTCCTCCTCTCCGCTCGAACGTCGAGCGGGGACGAGCGGGCCGACGATCATCGTGCCGGGACGCGTGTTTCGACGACTCGTTTCTCTTTCGTTCGATTAGAGAACACCATCAGTTTTACCGGGTCGCGATGGTGGGAATAATGTCCCGGGAACATTCAAGGTCTTTAAACGGGGCCGTATATTTTTATTATCGTTGAGTAACTGGCACGATTCAGACCCGCGATAGAGCGCGATCTTAATGCGATCTAAAGTCCGTGAGAAAAAGTTTTTACCGCCTGAAACTGAATTATGCTTCTCCATAATATTTTCCGTGTCGTTTGAAACCGAAACGGTGTGCTCATGGTGGCTCTAGTTGAGAGGCGTATCGTGTGCTGGAACGAGCAGATCGTTCGAATCGGCTCGATTTGTTCTGTCGGATCGTTTAGAAGACAAAGAAACGGATTTTTCTACGAACGAGTCGCACAAATTCTTTTATATCCAGTTTCAAATAAAAAGAAAACAGATTTTTTACCATTCCGTTGGCGTGCATATTTCTCGTAACAGCGTGGAAACCGGTAATATTCAATTCGTTGACGCGTTTCCAGCGAAAGTGCGCTGCTTTCCGCTGGATTAGCTCGCCGGGGAGAATACGAAAGCGAAGTTTTTCTTTCTGCTTTTCATCGAGCCTGTTGAAAGATTGTCGGGGGAAATACACCAGCAACGAGTTAATTCGCGCGATATTACGTGTCGGAGAAACGATCGTCTCAGCACGCGCGGCCGGCGCGTGACGTTGGAGCCGAAAGCGGTCGGTCGATCCTCGCGATCGATACGTTCGCGCCGCGTGACACGCACGACACGCGGTGTAGCGTGCACGTTTCTCGCGCGGGGGGATAAAGAAAAAGTGAAAGGCGACTGTGTTTCGCCTGGGTGGTGTTTCAACGGTTCGCGGAACGACGCGTCGCCGCCTTCGAACCGGAGAAAATTCCGCGTCGAAGCGAAAACGCAGCCTCGAAGCTCCGATCGGCATCGGACCACTTGCCGATCGAAGCTGCGCGGCTGGTTTCTAGTGCGCGATCGACGGTGATCAGATTCGCTCGCGGCTGATAAGCTGCAAGACGCGTCGCGTGCTTCGCGTCCGTCGAAATCGTTGCGAAATCATCGCGAGTCGTGGCCAGAAGCTGCAGCCCGCGGCGAAGAAGACACTCTGCGAAAGCGAACGATCATCTGCGATGGATCGGGATCCATAGAAACTGACGAACCCGACGACGGACAGACGAGGGGAACGCCTCGTGGGCCTGTCCGTCCGTTCGCAGCGCACTCAGCGCTCTCAGCGAGTCGCATCTCGCTCGAGTACAGCTCGGTCCTATGCTTTTCCACGGATAGATATACATATATACATGTACATATATATATATACGCGCACACACACATAGGTATATCTATATATATATCGATGGATAGCCGCGCGTGTTTCGCCTGAATGACGAATCTCGGCCGATCATTGAATGGATTTCAGGGGCGGTAATCGCGGTAATTACGCGAATGCGTCGCTTCGGTGCTCGCTAATTCGACCGAGCTTTGCGAGCCGACTACACGACGATACAACTGCGACCTATTCTACTACATTTTCGGCAATTAATTTCCGCGATCGACGCCGCTTTTTCTATACGCCAACAGAGCTTCTCTTATCCGGAGACACCGACGTTGCAGGTGGTTCTACGGATTCTAGGTCGTGCGTCGGGTCAGGGACTAGCATAGTACTAGCATAGCACGCGCTTCCGTGAATACAACTTGGGGTTGGACCTTGTTGAGTCGCTAATTTGCAAGGGAATCGCGTGGATTACTATGCGACCGTTGTAAATGAAGTTCAAGCGTTTGTTGTAATCAGACCGCGCACTTCGCGCGTCCGTAAGCGACATTAACTGATGCGGAAGATTGCGTGAACATCGCAGACATTGGAGATCGTTGTTTTATTATTCGTTTCTGATTTCGTGCAATTTAAGGGAATTGAATCATCAACCCTTCACGCTCGAGAGGCGACTCTCACTCGCTACGGTGTTTCGCGTGGCAAGTCGAG
The DNA here is from genome assembly GCA_028454225.1 of Lasioglossum leucozonium. Classification (NCBI taxonomy): domain Eukaryota; kingdom Metazoa; phylum Arthropoda; class Insecta; order Hymenoptera; family Halictidae; genus Lasioglossum; species Lasioglossum leucozonium. The sequence continues at coordinate 2,744,522 of CM052220.1, read as the reverse complement.
CCGCGAGTGAGAGACGACAGGCTTTGTTTATGCTACATTTCGTTATCTCCGATGTATAGGGGCGCGGTATTGGTTCGTGAATAGGTTCTTTAGCTGTGCGTATGCGCAAAATCGTCGCGACTTGCTACTTCACCCGACCAAAATAGTCGTCGAGCGCGAGGGTTGAAATGTCGGATTTCAGGTGTTTTATTTCACAATTTGGGAAGTTGTAGAAATTTGTTTTTTTTAAATCCTATGAAATCCGAATGAATTCTTTTATTATAATAAAATAATAAAATCGGTGTGCGGCCGAATAACATGTACAAGCGGTCACGAGGTGATTCCTTATGATAAAATAAGAGAGAAATATAGAATAAAATTTTTTCATGCGAAGCTTCGTTTCCGAGGAAACCGAGTTTAAAAATGCAGCGAATATACGTACTATTAGATAGGAATCGTCTGACGCGTCTGATCATGACCGACCTATTCTACTTCCTGCGTATAGTAGAACACGCGAGTCGGACGGATCTTCAACTGCGATTTTTCCGAAAACCATGCGTCATACGAAAAAATGTTATTCCTTTTTTTCGATTAATATTCACTTGTAGAATCACCCCCTGTCCGCTGGTACATGTTATTCGGCCGCACCCTGTATATATCGTATACCGACGATCGGAATTCTAGGAGTTCACTTTCAATCGGTATTTAAAGCTAGAACTACCGAGCCCTAAACTACACATAACTGGTTCTAGCGTTGAAAACCGATTGCAGGTGAACTCACAGAATTCCGATGGTCGATCCGCGACAGTCGGTATTTTCCCGGAGAGATTCCATAGCGTTCAGAGATATATCCGGCGATTGTCGCCGATGCTTCTCTTTAATTCGAGGGTCTGAATCGTCTGCCGGCAGACGGTATCCATCGGCCCGCGAATGGAAAACTGTCGGTCAAAGGAGCCCCGGCGCTTCTTAGAAGAAGAAGAAGAAGTGGAAGAAGAAGAAGTAAGGGAAGGTAAGGGGATAGAGAGGAGACGGTAAAGATGGAAACCGCAAAAAGAATCTCGAAAGGAGGATGAGCTCTGAATCCATAGTTAATGCAGATCCGTCCCGTCTGTGTCGTGGATAGGGAAATAGCCGAGGTCGAGCAAGGAAGATTTCCTCGGAGGTTCGCTCGCTGTCGCGCGTCCTCGAAAAATCATCCTCGAGGGTAGCAAGGGCGAAAGCACGACGGCCGGATGCCGCCGCCGGCTTCCTGTCTATCCATCTATTTATCTTTCTCTTCGAGCACAGCTCGTGGCTGCTGATGCTACTGCTCGGCTCTGCTCGGCTCTGCTCTGCTCTGCGCGGCTGTGCTCGTCGTCCCACCGATTCGTCACTTCCGCGCATCTTTCTGAAAATACAACCTCTGACAATAAGCTTCGCGAACTCCGCCCGTGCAAAATTGCTGCACGAATATCGTTCGAGTTATCTTCAAGGCTCTCCCTGCTCGTGGGACGATGTTCGACGATGCATCCGCGCCGCTTCCCTGCGACGGGACGACCTCTATTGTGAGTCCGGTGTCCGCAGATTTTTTCGCGAAATTCCGTAGTTTAAGGGAAGCTGGGAATTCCCTTTTATCGCCAGATCTACGATCTATCATGCTGTTTTCAGACGTCCGTGTTCTCTCACGGACAGAAATAATTGACACGGTTAGACACACATTTTTTCTCTGGTTGGTAAACGCTGACGATTCCATTTTCGAGGTACTATTCTTGGGAAAGTGCGCCCTCCGTAAATAAGTAAATCTTTCATTCAATGTTCAGTGCTGAGGGGTGTTTTCGGGAGCAGTTAAAAATTATTGACACAGTTGTTTTTCATCTGGACCGCAGTCGAAGTTGCCGTACACTGTTCTCAGTTCTTTTTACAAAAAAATAAATAAATACTACAATCGTTCGAAACACAGTTTAACTGGATCGAGTTATTTCCCAGGAAATGGTGGATCCAGCACAGTGACGCAGCCGGACCTCGTGGGACATTATGAATTCGGATATGGTTATTCAACGTTTTTCAGACCCTTCTTCTCGTCATCGTGACGGTCGAACTCTGCTAAGCTGGCCATAACGAGGCTGTCGTGCGTGTCCGGCAAGGACGCGGTCCTTTGATCGTACGTTTCTATTGGGGGATGTACCTTCCCGTGGGGGGTGGGTGGGGAACGGTCGAGATTCCGCGTGGTTGATCGTAACGGGGACCGCGATAATTTACGTTCCGTCGGACGCAGCGACGTGTTACGGCCCCCGTAGCCGTCGTTGTTTTTATCGGTAATTGACAGAGTAGACGTAACGGAAAAACGAGCGGACGGCCGCGAAAGGGATGGTAGGGAACGGTCAAAGCGCGAGCGGCGCGGGGTACACGCTCGAAAAACCGACACGGACGCGATAAGCAAAGAGCGCAGCTCTCGTTCGCGCGCACGCTCGCGGGCGTTTGCTAACGATACGCGACAGCCTTCCGTTGCGGTCCTCGTCCCGTTGCAGTGGCGCATTCGTGGCTGGCCGATTCTCCGTTCGTCAGTTTTTCAATTCCGTTTCCCATCGGTGTTCCCCGGTAAATTTCGTCCGGGACCCCCTAATTCCTCGTTAATTGGAAAAACGAAAGGCTGCTCCCTCCCCCTCTCTCTTTCATTCGACGAGAGGAAGCCGAACCAGCAAAAAGGAGAAGTTCGTTAGAAAACGTTTTCAACTTTCGATTCGAGGCCAAGTTTCCGGCCGTCGGCGAAAGTCTACCGCGTCTACGATAAGGCGAGCTCGATGAGTTTATCGACGATAAGAAGAAAAAAATAGGCAGATGAGGCCAGAGGTTGGGGCTCGACGCGATAAAAGAAGAGCCGGGTGTGGGGAATTTGTTTTCGGTGTCCGGGGATGATAATAAAACCACGTGTATTTAGCCTGTGGAGCGTCTATGCTGCTCCCAGCGCCTTTGGAGGCGGGGCTAGCTCCCGGTAGGCGTGGCATCGTTGCTCTAGCTTTCGACGGATCGGAGCCGAGCCGCGTAAGACAATTTTTTAAACGCGTTTCTCGAACAGACATATTGTGTATCCGACTCCGCAAAGAGACGGTGCGATAGACTGTTTTCGGGAAGGTTTCCGTCAGCACGATGATCCGCGGAGAAGTTGAATGACAACGAAATCAGGTCGACGATGGTAGAAAAAGGAGAAGAAGAAGAAGTAGCAGAAGAATTCGCGGTCGTGAGCTCTCGCGGGTCGGTCCAAGTGGCTCGCGGCAAGAAGAAGAAGAAGAAGAAGGCCGTGGGGGTGATAAAGTAAAAAAGTTACTCGAGCTATTTTATGGGATCCCCCGGCGCGCGTCGGGGGTCCTCCGCGATCCTCGGGCTTGGAGGGGGTGGAGCGGAAAGAAGGTAGCGGCGCAACGTCTCGTAGAGCACACAGCGCGGTAGGATAGCTCGCATCCTCCGTCGTTCCGTTCTTGCTTCGTGTCCACCCCCGTCGGGGGGCGCAGGCTTTTACGGTATCGAACGAGTGTCGTCGGGATAAGCTCGAGGTTGGCCTAGGCCCTCTCGCAGCAGGTATCGCGGCGAACGCTGCCAACCGATGGGGACGAAGAAGAGACGAAGAGGTACGCGAACGCTGGAGCAGGAGGCGAACGGAGAGCAAGAGAGAGAGAGAGAAGCCAGGGGTTGGCTTAGCCGCAACATTCTCGGGTTTACACCCCCGTCGCGAACTTCCCGTGGATCTGGGATTAGCCGTGCTAGGCGACGAAGGTTCGTTCGGAGAGTTAAACTGATTTTCCCGTGGCGTTGCGTCGCGTCGGTCCGTGTGCACGCGATTTTTTCCACGACTCGAGTATTAGTAATTGCTCGACGCGCGCCCGATCCTCCCCTTTCCCCGAGAGGAGCGAACGACGAGGAAATATCGAGGTTACGACGCTTGTGCCGGGCGATAATACCACCGCCAGACGGCGAGAGATCGGTGGCCGACCTGGGCGATAACTTCCCATCGGACCCCTCGAAGACGTTGATATCAAGGCCATGGGGAGGGGGGCACCTCCGTGCTTCTCTCTTTATTTTTTTTTCTCCGCCGTCGCTGTTTCGCTCCTTGCTTCGGCCGAGCGGCAATTTATTGCCGGCCAAAGTGCAGTTCGCTGTTCCCATCCGGCACCGGGTGTCATCTCCCTCGCGCGCCGCGCATGCCGAATCGATCTAATTGACGTGTATATTACTCGCGGTCCTTAGCCGCACGGACACGAAATTTTGTTCGAGACTTTCCTCACCGTCTTAGATCGTGCGACGCGAGAAAATGCCGAACGAAGACTGCGAAATCTTTGACTAGTTTCCGTGTAACGAGGTAGATAGAGCTAGCCGGATCCCAAGGTCTATCCTCCGTGTACGTGTAAACGTAGTTTCCGGTCGGCCGCAGAGACGCTTACGCGCGCGCATTCCCACGGCCGCGCGGCGTGTTAACGCCGAGCAGAAACCGCACGACTCGCACGCGAGCGTCTTCGTCGTTGCGGTGAACGGCCCGACCGACACGGGCCGTAAGTAAGGAAACGGGAACCGCAATTTACCGACTTTAAGGAGGGGGGCTGGGGGGGAGATGGCCCACGGTTTGCATACCATTACGATTACCGCTTAACCGAACGATCCGTGTACGGCGCGCCGCGAATTACGAGACGCAACGGGAACCGCGGACGGTAACGTCTCTCCGTCGACGTCGGCCATGCAAACCGCGGTGCCCCCAAGTTTTGATTTTCCGCAACGTCCGGATATCCTGCGTGGCTCCCTCTCCCTCCTCCACTCACCCCTACTCCACCGCGCCCCGTCGTCCCCGATAAAATTAGATTTTCCATGGAACTCGAACGAGAAACGGCTTAAAAGACTTTTTCTCGTAATTTCTGAAGCTGATCTTTAAATTGGATGACGTTTCTGCTAAGCGAAGTAATTAAAGTTGCGAAGGTTCCCTCTCTCGCTCGTTCTCCCTTGCTTTCTGGTCCTGTCCCGCTCGGTATCCGGGGCCGAGATCGTTCCACGGGAAGGAGGCACACACTCGAGGGCCGTGGAAGATCGGTTTCCTGGGAATTTCGTTACGAAAATAGGGAAGAGCTCTTCTCCGTTTAATTTCTAGCGAGCCTGGACTCCTTTGGGATCGTCGGGGTGTCGAGGGAAGGTGAGTGCGAGAGAGAGAGAGAGAGTGAGCTTGCGAGATGTTCGAGGAGAGGAGAGCAACCGTTCAATTTTTTCCCGATGCCCTCGAGAAATCGCGAGAGACCGCGGGGTTTCCGACTCGAGATTATTCGATTTCGAACAACCACGAGATTCCGGGCGGTGGGGTTCGCCTTACAAAACTGCAATTAGTTCGAGTACGTGACTCGTCGTCGTCGTCGTCGTCGGCATCGTCGTCGTCGTCATCGTCGACGACGTCGTTGGCGCTGGCGTTGACGTCCTAGTTCCCCGACGTGCGCGAAAGGAAGCGTTGGACCGAGTCTCGCGCCGAGGAGCCAAGTTAGCACTTAATTCGCCGAGCTTTCAGTTTACGAAACTCTCGACAACCAGGGGACCGGGTGCGCGCTGCGCGCTTGCTTATGAAAAGAGAGAAAGATGCGCTCTCGGGGACGGTGCGAGCCGAGACGAAACGCTTCGCACAGAGCGGTGAGGAAAGGAGAGAGGAGAGAGAGAGAGAGGGATCGAGCAGGAGCGCGGCGAGCGTACCAACCGAGTTTCGGGAACTGTGCTCGCTCGGACGGCGAGCTCGTTAAGGGCTTCCTCGCCGTCGTAACGCGGCCGTCTTTCGCGCTGATTGGGGCTCCGGTGACGGCGTCTAATTAATGACGCGTTGATCAGTCCAACCCGCTCGCCTCCGGAAAGACGAGGATACTCGCAGACCCCTCCCGCTCGACTGTGTTTTCCATTATTCTTCTGTCGCTAGCGCGAAACCTCGAGCGACGGTTGCGGCTAGATCGCCGAGCCACTTTGCGATTTTTTGTCGGGGCAACCACGGAACTCTCGTGGAATGTTTCGCGCGTGCTTCAGTTAACTTCTCGAATTTGTTTTTCACAGCCGGGAAGATCAGAATCTGACTTTCGGAGGTTTTTTGCCGTCGAACTACAAACTGTTTCATCCTGGAGTTCTTTCACCGTGTATAGTTTCGTGCTCCGACGAGATCGTCAAATTTTTCGACCGCGGGGGAATCAAACCTGGTTACGAGCGATCAAAGTGCAAGAAGATTGGAAGATTGACTGTCGGCTTTTTACGCCATTAAACTTTCGCGAACTGTAAAATCGAGAGAACAAATTGTATCGTCTTGAACGTGTAATTATATTCACTGGTGTGCCGAAGATGTGTAGAAACTGTGAGCTTGGTCGATCAAGTATTAGGTTTTTGGAATGCTATTACTACAGGTTAATCATACATATGAGACTTTTCGGTGCAAAGCTAATCCTGGATATCGTACGCTCGATTTTAATTTAGATGTCTAATTTTAGTTTGGAATAAAGCTTATGTCAACGTCAATCAATACTATTCGTTGATGGTGAAAAGGTCTATAAACTGGAGATAATGCAATCAAGAAACTTGGTTGATGGTGCTTAGTTTAATTAATACGCGTTCATTTAGGGAAAACGTTGCGTTCGTTTGATGTTAAAAATCGGACATTTCGTGTGCAAGAACCTAATAGATCGTGATCCATCGAAACAATTGGAAGGCCGAGGCGCAAAAGTGGCGTCAAGCGGGTAGAAGAACGACTGGTTTCGATGGAAAACGCGAGTGAACGACCTCGACGCCAGCAGGCGAAGCGTTCCCGGCGGTGTTAGGGTGACGAGGGGGACGATGAAAATTGGGCAGGGGCACGCTAACGATCGTGGCACGGCCTGGGGTCCGCGTGTGGGTAAGCGGTTCTCGGACGGGCGATTAAGAGGATCTAATCAATGACAGAGAAAATAACGGGATAAACACCGAAGGGGAGTTCTTTTATCGCCGACAAAGTGGAGGTAGCACCCCCGACCCCCACCCCTGACGATTTGCAGTGGCGGCACGCGGGGCGGTGTGGGAAACGCGCGGTTAAACGTCCGCGATAAACTCGCCAAGCGTGGGCGGGAGCGAGCGCGAAATCTGGGACAGAACACCATGAAGGGTGTGAGAGAGAGAGAGAGATAGAAGAAAGCGCAAAACGTACTCGAGACAACGTAGATGGGCCGTTAAGATAAGAACGCGAAGATTCTCTGGACGAGAGGGACCGAGGGGGAGAATGGCGGTGGAGGTCAACGGGAGTGGAGACGCGTAATTTTGCTGGTAATTTTGCCACCGGTTTCCTCGCGAAACCCGCGGATAAGCCGATTTTACGGGTTCGACAACGGGAAAAGTCTCCCGAAATCCCCGCGATGACCGTGCAGCGGGTACTTCCGAACAATTTTCCCTGTAACAAACGCGAGGCTCCCGTCTCCGCGATGTACCGAGTATAGTTGATAACGTTTCTTAACCAGAAAAGTAAGCGGGCGGGAGAAATATTAATTTTCTAAATGGCGAACGGACGCAGTGCGAGCACTAGGTAGAATTAACCAGGTAATCTCGACCAGACTTTCGGTGGTTAGTGGTTGTAACGGGTGGGGGTGGGGAATATGATCTCGGAGCTTTTCATCGGAATCTTCGCCGGGCGTCTTTCGGAAGACGGTTTTTCACGCGGGCGTGCACAAAGGCGGGCCAGAAACGGATTTATTAATCTCGCGGGCGGGAAGCGAGGCTCCCGTTATCGATCCCGTCCGACCGCGAGAAGCTTTCCGCGCCGCGCAAAAGAAGCAAAACGCTCATGGCAGAGAGAGGGGCGATGGGGGCGGGGGGTAAAACCGTGAGATTTCAAGACAGCGTTCCCCGTTGTTGCACCTGGAAACAGTGTCGATTCCGTTTCTCGGTTTAGCTACAGGCTGGCGCGAGCATGCAACTTTCGGAAGCCCATTCAGCCGGCTCGGTAAACTCACGGCAACGTGAGATCCCGTATCCGATACGATGGTCAGAGAGAGAGAGAGAGAGAGAATGAGAGTGGAACTTTCGGCGCGATCGCAGCGCGCTCGCAATGCTGCAACGACAGTCGGCAGACAACTTCGAGAAAGCGACAGTCTCGGGACAAAGGAGGAATCGCGGGACATAGGTACAGGGCGGAGACAGAAGAAAGACGGGAGACGCGTCGAGCCGCTCGGCACTGCGCCGCGCCGCGCGCCGAGGGAGAAAAACTAGCTTGAGAAGTAGACGCGACGTAAAATTGAAAATGCAGCTGCCTCGATGCGCCTCGAGGCTTCGGAAGCCCGCCGCACCGTGACAACCGTTGACCTCGCTACCACGCCCGGAAAGAGAGGAGAATACGGGAACAAATGGTCTGTCGGCGACGGCGATCGAGATTCCGCTCTCTGGAATGTAGATCGGAGGCCGAACGGAGCTACTTTACCCTCGGAGCAGTCCCGGTTGCCCCTTGGAGCGAACCTTTTTCTGGAAAGTAATGAAAGGTGGCCCAAGAAGGCGTGGCTTCGTTGCTCCTGACTTCGAACGGTGACCTGCGATGAGCGTAGTAGGCGTGGCCTATCGAATAGGCGTGGCTCTAGTGCTCTCGACTGACCCAATACCTAGTCCCACGCCTGTTCTTCGTACATGGAATTTCTAATAATCTGGTTTCGGAGACCTCGCCCCCTAATCAAACGATTCCCCCACTGAGAATCTATTACAAGACTAGAGCACTGCTGATCTGGAAAGACAGCAAACGCTTCTCGCGCCACCAAGACTCTCTATTGCCCCCGGGGGCAGCCACAGCAAATGACGCCGGGGAAAGAGACGGAGGGCTATTAATCTTGATGTTTCTCCGCGCTTCGGAGACTTCGTGGGCGTGGTCTAGCTGCCCCAGAGGGCAATCTCCGCCATAGATTGTTCAAGAGACTTTTCAATAGACGGTGAAGAGCGGTTTGCTTCGCGTGGAGGATAGCACACCGTCGCGCCGGTTCCACCCGGGAAAGAACCGGCGATTTCGGAGGATTTTCGGCGCAGAAATTGCCAGGATATTATTTGAGCTCGAAGGAAGTATGGTTATTACCGGCGGTTATCGCGAATTACGGCACCACTATGCGAAACGGCGACACACTCGCGGCGTCCATACAAATGCACGGTACCCCGGGAGCTTGCGCCATTGCCTTGTTCCCTCTCTCTCTCTCTCGAGCTTTCCTGCTCGCACGCTCTCTCTTTCTCTCTCTCTGTCTCTCTCTCTTGACCTCACCCTTCGCTCCGCGAGCATCTCCGAAACCCATTATAATAGGAATCGATAAGTAACCCTACTGTAATCGTACGCGCGGTTAATGGACCGTTTTAAAGTATACGAGGCGATCCGAGGCAAACTTGCCACGGGACGGACGGCCGTTAATAGGAACTCTCTCTCCGGAAACCTTTGAGACAACACCGCAAAGGTCTGAAAGCGGCTTCCGCACCGCTAACGGCCCTCCTCCAGGAAATTCGCCAAAAATCGATCCTTCTCGTTTTCCAAATTTTCCGATTCCCTCCGGATTTAAACAATACGATCTCGTCTACGTCCACGACGATCGTCGTAATCGCGCCTCTCCGATTAATTAACCAGCACTCCGAACAACCCGTAAACCCCGCGACAACACGAGTTCCGGGTAAGCACGCGAGAACGGCAACAGCAAAGACGAGCGTGGACAAAATCCGGAAGATAAAGTGGCTCGGCGAGCCAAACGATCAACTGTTCGCGGTCGGAAGCGTTCGCTGCATGTACGTTTCAGAACATTCAATTCAATTTTCATATGTAACTAACCTATTTAGAGCAGCCCCGGATATACTACAGTTGTTCTTGCGTATCGTGTGATCGCGGTGTTACCGACAAATGTAGGACCACAAAGGGTCCCGATAAGGTTTTAGGTACTTCTGGCTGCTCCATTGTGTTCGCGGTAGTTAGTACGCGACGAGCATTTCTTCGTATCTCGCTGCCGGCGCGCAAGAACTTCATCGTAAAGCTTCTCTGCACAGTTTCCTAGATGGAAAAGAGTATTTAAACTATTTCCGTGTACATATTCCCTAATGATTGAACGTCAATGACAACGGGATTCGATTTCAGTTTGACCCTTTGCGGACGGAGTCATCCGACGAGCATGCGTCGCTGTGGACGAGAAGTATTGGTGCGCGCAGTTGAGAAAATTTGAACGTTTGCGTTATAATAACTTTTATTCAAATTCAAATAAATTTGTTTTCAAAAAATTTTTTGTCGGTTATCTGCCGACATTCATCCGCAAAGGGTTAATACAGATGGATACGTCTCGAGGTTACAGAGGAGGAGACGCGCGTGGAGAAGTGATTTCGAGGTACGCAGCTCCGGGAATTTCGGGAAATCCGTTCGGTAAAAAGGCATTGTCGAGGGATCGATCGATCGCGCATCTTTAAACGCGCATTTAGAGGTGGAACGGTGACGAAACGTTTATCTTGCTCGTCGACAACGCGACTTCGGTCTCTTTATTTCCCGGCGCTTCTCCGGGCCGAGGTCCCCACGGGATCGCCCTCCGGAAAATGGCGGAGGGCGGACCCTCGCTCTCCGCGAAAGGCAGCGATCCATCATAAATTTAATATTCGAAATTTCAGGAATGTTCCGCGCGCTTTGGAGGCCATCCGTTTCGAGCGACGATATAAATTCGCCCGATAATATACTTCGCGAGCCGGTGAGTTAGCCCCGCGTTAAAAGCCGAAAAGTTGCCTTCCGCGAGAAAGAGAGCCCCCGTCATTACACGTGTATGTACGTATATGCGCGCCGATGTTTGACGAGATCGCGTTATTTAAGGGGAATTTATGCGCTGCTATGATCCGGGGACGGTTGTTTCGAATTTTCTATATTTCGAGGATATCGGAGATTTTGCTGGCGCGCGTGTGTTGGAAACCGCGTCACCATCCGTCGAGGAGCGGAGCGGCGAAACAATTCGAACCGAGCCAAGAACAAAGCGAGCAATTACGTGGGTCCGCGCGCGCGCGCGCGTTTACTAAATCAAAACGTCGCGCGAATTTCCGGCCGCGGATTACCTGTAATTTTCGAAATCCGTAGCGCGGATTCCGCGTCTTCCGGAAGCGTGTAAGTGCCCCTCCCCCCGGTAAATTCGCTCGCAGTCGATACCCGACACGACGCACGCTAATTTCCGCATACAGCGCCGCAGACCATGGAGAAGGAGAGGCAAACAACGAGATATTATGTCGAGACGGGGCGCGAGCTATTCGTTCTCTCGCGTGTATCGAACATTTAATTATTCGGTCCGGGCGTGTTTGATTGACGGTCCGGGGCTCTGACATTTTATCGGCGAGATCGGGCGACGCGTCATAAACGTAATGTCCATTTATGATTATAATTATCAGTATTATTATTACCGTTGTTATTAATAAAGGATCCCGGCATGGCAGTGCGCGCAACAATCGAAACACGCGACGGCGAAAGATTTCATCCGTGAACACGCCGCGGAAATGTATTGACGCGTCGCTCGGATTCGTTGCTCTTCGTTTCGTTGTAACACTTAAAAATCCATTACGCTTTTGCATCGCGATTCGCACACGTACCAACGCGTACATCGATAATTCGATCGGAAAATTGTCTCGTGGTTCAAAGCAAATCGATGATCTGTGGTGAATTCAATCTCTTGGAAATTTAACAAACCTCCGAGAGAACGCGTGTCGGGTAAACACGATTCTTCCGAGTAGATCGTTTGTCAGGCTGCTGTCGTGATTAACCGGGCGAATCAAGGCGATAGCGAACGAAGGGACGCGCGTGCAATTAACTGGCCGAGGCTCTTTCGAGGAATCGAACTTTTCGCGCGTTTTCGGCCGCAATCTTGGCGTAGCCGTTGAAAGAATAGGGAATGCGTACCGCGTTGTTCCGGCTTCGTGCCTGCAAAACGGCGGGGGATCATGCATATGCAATGTAATGCATTTACGCCTCTCATTTAATAGCCGCCACGCTATAACGACTCGCGATAACAACTCCTTTGTGAGGTATAGCCGGGGCTGGTGTCTGGGCGTTTTATTCGCCGCGGAGAGCGGATTCGCCAGAAACGGTGGAATTCTCGCGTCGGCCGTGATTTAACGCGACAGAGAAGAAACAGATCGGTGACCGGACCGGTTAGAGGATTAAGGGACCGCGACAGATCGTTTCCTCGAATATACACCACGCTGATCGCTACATTTGACTTCGCGTTTCGTCTGCTCGTAATCCCGAAATTGTGAAATTTTGAGAGAAAACTTTCAAGTGCAAGAAGAGAGCTCTCCCTCCGCTGATTCGCGCGCAGTTCCGTCGAATCTTGACTAGTCTCTGCCTGCAGAGACGATTTAACAACCGAGCATTTCTTTCGCTCTCTCTCTCTCTCTCTCTCTTTATTCGTCGAAGAGCAAAATCTCCGCTGGCCACTCGAGAATTGCGTCGGTTCTTCGCTCGGGACGAAGGCGTAAAACTCGTCCGTTTAATTGGGGGAACGTGACGGCGGATAATGACGAGCCGGACGATCGCCCCGGCACAAAAAGAGAGTAAAAAGATTAGACGACCGTTCCCTCTTTTCCCCGGGAAAGCCGGTTCCTCGACTTTTTTTCTCGATCGCGCGCTCGAATAATGGGGCCGCACGGTTTCGGTTAACGATCGTCAATCTATATTCCGCGACTTTCCTCCGGGCTAATAACGGCCGGTCTCTCCTCGAACAGGCGCAAAAAGCCCACGCTCGAAACCGTTATATTCACGAAACTTTTCCCGATCGTTTAAATCGACGCCGACCAAGGCGTCGCGTCGCTTTTCGATTCCGATCGCCCGCGATTCCACCGGACGATTCGCTGTCCGAACGCCTAAAGAAACGCATCGTTCCAGCCTGCATCGGAGTCCGGGACATTGCCGCTCTTTCTTTCCACGAATTCACTATTTTCGCAATCGCCTGCCGTGTCATAAACAATTCGCCGGATAATACTTCAAGCTCGTCACTGAATCGACTGGGCCACAGATCTTCGCGTCAACAAGAGTTCCCGATACATCGCAGAGACTGTTCGAGTTCATTTTACCTGATCTGAATTTGATATTCTGAAATCTCTTAATGTCATAAAATTTCTTCTCAATCCCCGTATTCGACCCACTGGTTCTCCTCATAAATGCACGAACATCGCATCAGAATCTTAAAATCAAGGAGACAGCCATTTTTCCCTGGCATCCATTAGTTCGCGGGTTAACGAATTCTCTCTAAAATCTCAACTTCCGGAATCAAGAGGTTCTCGGGACACGTCAGCCGGTTTGCGTTGCGCTACGATTTATTAACAGCGCAAGAATATTTAATCGTCGAGTTACTGATTCAACGGGGAAAAGCGAGCGGAAAACATGGGTTAAAATTTTTCCATATCTGGCTCTCCGTTTTCGAGATAATCGAGTTTGAAAGTTCGTTGAACACGCTCTCCCTCTCTCTGTCTCGTGTCGGTATATATGGAAGAAGTAGAAACGGCTAGCCATGCACAGACAGGGCGGCCGACGCGTCCAGTCAGTAGCACGCGTGTCTGACGAATTTTCCTGAGGCCGGGTTTCCACGCGTGGTATCGAGCGCATTTGTCCGTCGCTGTTCCAACTCGTGGATATGAACGCTGGGGTTCATTTCCGAAATCGTTTTGAATTTACTTTCGGCGAATCGTCCGCTGGCGCGTGGCTGGCGAACAGGAGACGACGGTGGGGGGCAGAGCCAATAACTTCTTGTAGGGAGAAGGAGCAGTGTTTACGCGTGCAACGTGACGATGGCGGGCACGGTTGCGTTAATCTCGTTTGCGCAAACACGGTCGATCGAACGAGCGAGATTAGAACGAGCGGGCCTTTCGCGAGCTGCGAAGGAAATCCTAGGGATTCGTCGGATAGCATCCCAATGGGCATTCCGGCTGTCCCGGTTGTAAGCGAGTCGGACGTGGAAATAGGAGGAGAAAGACGAGAACGAAGAAGAGGAGGAGGAGGAGGAAAAGTGGGGCGACGGGGAACGCAGAAACCGGGCGAAGGGAGAGGAGAGAGAGAGAAGAGTAGCTTTTACGCGTTTTATCCCTCGTGGCGTGCGTCGCGGAGCCCTCCGCCCATGACAAACGATCGTGCCGAACCCTCTCGCGTCTCATCCCTCGCGAGAGGACGTATTCTCCCTGTTGGTGGAACGAGTGACTGACTTTGTGTGTGTGTGTGTGTGTGTGTGTGTGTGTCACAGAGAGAGGGAGAGAGGTATCGGTCGCTCAGGCGCAGATTAAAATATAGATTTTATTGTTTTCCGGGTGTGTCGCACGCGCTCACCTACGATTTATACGGTCGTTACTCACCGCGGCTCGTTCCCCCTCGAATCACATATGTATAATAATTCATCCTCGATGCGCGTTTTATGAGATTTTCTATTAGATGCGGCAGGCCGACATCGATGGCAAATTGCACGCGCGAACCGGCCAACCGCGGCTCGGCTTGTCCCGACCTGGCCCGTCGCGTTGCCGCGATTCAATGCGACGACCGCCACTAATGACAGCGACGCCGTAAATCCTCGGAACCCGGTGCCCGTTAAAAACGATGATCTGCCCGGATAGTTATTCCGCCTGTCGATCCGCTACGCGGCCCGGAAAACCGCTGCGAACGCGCTCCCCCTGCAGAATCGCTCCGATACACATTTCTTATTATTATATACCTTCCCTATTAAACCTTGCTGTCTTGGCCCCGAATCATTCTCCTCGGAGCACCTCTTTCGAACCACCTACTGTTTCTCAACGTAAACTTGGTTATTTCACTGACTGGAAAACATTATTATCCATGTTTCAGCGCTGTGTTTATGCCAGATTCGATTAGCAGGATCCAGAATAAAGAACATATGCACCGTCAGGACAGCCTTCTAGAAACGTCTAGCCTAGCTTATCTTTTCAAGCAAAGCCTGCAACAGCCCCGAGGCAACACGCGTGCCACGCTTCCGTTCTTGCGGAGTCTGTTAAAAGGGGGTTTACTCGCGCGTTTCATTACGGTTTCAATTCCGGGCTGGGCTGGCCAAACGAACGAAGGGACGAATTTTCTGGTCAGTTTTTCCCAGTTCTGTTTGTCACGCGAGGCTCTCGGTCGTATGCAACAGCGTGGTGCTCCGGGTTTCCGAACCGTGCACTGCTCCGCGGTGCTCGTTCCCGGCATTACACAGCGATAAAATAATAATGACACCGTTGCGCGGTTTGTGTTCGATTTAGGTCGAAAAGTCGGAAGACGTCGCGGACGTTCGGACACGCCGGGGTTCGGTCTTGTTCGGCTTGCACGATCGTATCGGTAACTTAAACAGCGCCCGGGAGAAAGTACGTGTCCACGCGCGGTTGGCTAAATCCAATTAACAAGTTCCGCGAGCGGGAAGTAGGTTAGTTTGCATCGAATAGATTCTAGCCCCGATTTTCCAGCCACGGAACGTTCCGTTGGCGAGTTTCGTCGTCGCAGAAAACGTCGACCGACGAGAGGGACCTCTGCATCTCTCTCTCAATCTCTCATTCTCTTTGTCTTTATCTCACAATTCACGTAGTGGTCGTCGTTACGCGTTTAGGCGAAACGGAAGGAAAAGCTGTGACGGAAGGGGAAGCGAACGGAACGGAGGAGAATCGCGACGATAACGATCGGGAGAGAAAGAGGCAGATCGGGAGCAATCGACGAGAGAGAACGACGGAGTCGATTCCGTGGGCGACGAGCGTGTTTCGAGCCGTCCGAGGCGCTGTGACGGCCGCCCTCTCTCGTGTGTATGCAGCCGACGGGCGACGGGGCGCGCAACGTTACGTAGAATCTAGGCTAACGCAAGGCCGACAAAGTTTCTTCTCGGCACGCCAGACCACGTTACGGGTATCGCGTGCCAAAGGTTGCATCGACCGCGATCCACACACGAGACTCGTTTCTGCTCCCACGATCCGCGTCTCCGCCGTTAGCTCGAAACGCGCGCGCGACGTTTCTCACCGTTAGGCCAGCCGGGAGCCGCGATAAATAATCTCGGCGACGATCGCACGCACGCCGCGGTATCATTCTACTCTCGGTTTTTACGTTCTACCGAATTTACGACGGAATCGAGCTGCGCTGGCCGGGTGATGGACGATACGCGAGCATCGGCGAAGGTTTCTCGACCTCCACCGATGCCAGCGATTTTCCTCCGGGCTGTAACGAACCGGAAGAAAATTTGCAAATTGAGCAATCTCGCGTTGTGTCGCGTCCTGGATCGATACAATAAAATATTGTTGTAATCGCAAGAGCCGCTACCTCGGTTACCTGTTTCTTCATCGTTTTCTGAATCTCGTAAGCGGTCCCCCGGTGTTACGCCCCGCGCCACACCGCGCACGCTGGTCCCTTTACTCGTTTAACTCTCTCCCTTGCGCCCGCTTGTTCGGCTGGTTCCGGTACGGGCAATCCGACCGACGCTTTATGAGAAAACGTTGAAGAGCTCTTTCGCTACCGGACGTGCCTCGTGGCTGTTATTACAACAGAAACCGCACCCCCCGCACGCCCGCCCACCCGCACTCCTCTCCCGACGCGATTAGAAAGGATGGAAGACCCCTTGGAAGCGGCACGAGAAATTACACCAATTTATGCGCTCGTTCGCCGTCTCGAGGAAAAGTCGAGTGGAACGGAGAGAGAGAGAGAGAGGGGGGCGGGAGGGTTACGAAAGGAGAGAGAATCCAGCTCTTCCCGTGCACGGTTGGCAGCTATTGTTTCCTTCGGCAATCTTCCAAAAGCGTCTTTTATACGTCTTGAATCTACTTCTCTCTGTTTCCCGTCGATACAAGCTTCTAATCTCGTTTCAACTTTCCCCCGGAATCGTGTGTTTTCCGTTCGGCGAGGGGGGCTGACGGCGGAGGGGAAGTCGGAGGTGCGCGACGAAACCGCACGGGTCGACGCGACGCGACGCTACGGGGAAAAAGTGGGCGGCCCGGTTCGAACCGGGGCAAAGTGGATTAGCCGTTTCCCCGGGCAAGTCGAAACGATCGCGTTGCGATTTCCTGCCGTGCGCGGAATTTTGCCGGAACTTTTCGGCAGGCTCCCACAGAGAGCCCGACGCACGGTGTGTGCGCGGCGTTCGGTCTCCGCAGGACGAAACGCGTCCGTCCGAGGGCGGCGTAACGAGGATCCGGAAATAGTTACGGATCGGTCTTCCCGGCAATTAACCTAAGAGGATTACGCGCGTGTACCCCTCCCTCCCTAACCCGTCGCGTACGCGCGCACGCTAGGCGTACTTACGTAGCACGCACCCAACGTAATTCGCGAACCGGCCACTGCGGGCTGAAGGTGGCTTTTCGTACCGAGTTCCGTCGGTTTTAAGCGGATTTTCGTGTTCCTGCCCTCTCGCCAGCCTCAACTCCTCCGCGCGCACCAACCAACCAACCAACCCTCCCCCCGCGCCTCCTCCCCCTCCGGTTCTGTTCGCCAACTCGATTCGTTCGATGTTTCGCGGCGCCCGTAATGCTCCGCTCGCGGAATATTATTTTCCGTCGACGGTACTTTTCATTTTAGCTCTCCTCCCTCGATCTTGATTTTTCTTTCGCCCCGCCGTCCACATCCCACCTGCCGTAGCTTCTCTATTTTCTTGCTTTATTCTTGCTGAATTCCTCGGGCCGGGATAGCGAAATCGAATCGGAACAGCTGGTCGCGAGAGGCGAAGCGCAGAATGCAGCTGTCGCGCGCGCTCTGCTTTGCAAATCTTATCGCCCGGAGACGATCTTGAAAATCTACCCGTCGAACGGACACTTTTATACGCTGTGATGCTCGCCAGTTTCTCGCGGCGTTCTTAGCGCGCATCGCGGAAGTATTATTCGCTTCAGATCCGATCGATTTATTTCGAAATTTGTCGACCCGTTACGATTTATTTTGAGGGGTTGCGGTGATTCGAATTCCTATGTTTAGATCACAATTTTCTAATATACTGTGATTCTCGAGAGTTTCTCGGGACTCTTTCTACTATTTCGGAAATTATTACTATTTATTTTACGGGGCTGCAGTGATTACAAGTTCTGCGTTAATTCACAATTTTCTAAAAGCACCAGACGGGCCCGATCGGAACCGACGACGATACTTCTCGCGGGGTGGTTCTCGGTCGTTGAGGGTGTTAGCATCGGCCCGTTACCACCCGCCAAACGATTCGCGCTCCGACTCTCGTAAAAGGAGGTTCGCGGCAAAGAAGCGTCCTCCTCTCACTCTCTCTCTCCGTCTACGTTCCTGTCCCTCCGTCGTTTCGCTCGAACGATCCTTTTCGGGTACCTATTAAGCGATTCCATTAACGCGCGGGCTGGTGGAGGGCAGAGAAAAAGCGAGACAGCCCGGGGGCAGATCGGAAACGTTCTCGCGAGTCCGTCCGCGAGAGACGATCGGCGGGTTTCCGGCGTGGGAAAAATTTGCGAAAATGATAATTAGCCCGGCGCGCGGCGGATAGTCGTTGTAAACTGACGGAGAACAAGAAGTTAACGGGGGCTCACCTCCGACACGGAGAGGCGGCACCGTAACGATAACGAGCCCGTATCGGTGATTGTTGCTCGTTGAACGGGGCACTAATTGCCGGCTATTTAAAAACTTGCACGGAAATGCTTTCTCGCGCGGCGATCCGGGCTCGCAAATTCGCGTGAACGCGCTCGCTCCTCGGTGTATTTTCGAGGACTCGGGGAACGTGTCCCGTAACGCTTCGACCCGCCTCCGCCCTCGCAGCGCTGGAAAGAAAAAGAGAGAGAGAGGGAGAGGGAGCTGCCCGGTTGTATATCGCCGTTGTTGCCAGTAGCATTTGTAAACTAGCTTTTGATTGCGCTAGGAAATGCCGTGGCGGAGCGGTTGAAAGTTCCGCGCGGCAGTCCTCTCCGCCTCTTTCCGCTTCCTCGCCGTCTGGTTTTTCTCCTCGCTGCTCGCCCGCACCCCACCCGGTGCTCCGGCCCCGTTTTCTTCGGCCCTTCTTCTCCTCCGCCTCCTCCTTTTTCCTCCGGCTCCTTCTCTTCTCTTCCTTCCTGCTGCTCCTTCCAGACTTGGTTCTTTTTCCTCCGGTCCGAGCGAGCGCGCCGCCTCCGCGCACGAATTCAACGAAATTCGCCCGCCGTGTCTGACCAACGAGAAAATAACCGACGCTACCGTAAGTCTGTTCCGAAATATCCGACGCCCGCCTAGCGCTGCTCGCTGCTAGCTCGCTTGCCCTCTCTCCGCTCGGTCGTCCTTATTGCTCGCCTTTTCCTCGCCGCGATTGCACACTTTTTTCTCGTTAAAAGCGACGCCGCTATTTCTCTATTTTCGCTATGGTCGCGGGGGCTGAAAGTTTGCTCGTTCCTGTCCGCCCCTCGATCGTTCCCACGGTCTTACGAGCAGCCCGGCCAAAGTACACTTCCGGCCGAAACTTAGCTCTCTCTCTCTCTCTCTCTGGCCGACAAAGGACTCGCCGATCTCCTCGTCTCTCGAAGTCCCGATCGATTTCTTCGACGACGAGTTCGACGAGACCCTGACGTCTCGATCCTACGCAACGAGCACTCTTTACTCTTCGAGCACTTTAGATTGCTCCCGGCAGACGATCGTTCGGGGGAAAAAAAGTAGTATAGTTTGATTTTGAAGCGCCCATTGCGACGAGAGTCTGTTTAAGTTGGGCGGAGCTTGGGCAACGTCCCTTTCGAGCAACGTACAGACATTTCCGGCTAGATTTTGTGTCCCGCGAACGTCTCTAGGTATCAATCCTCCTTCGGCCTCGTGATTCTGATGTTTACAGCGATGTAAAATGGTTCGTCTAGAGCTCGCTGTATCTGGACTGGGCGTGGTTTCTTCTAAGAAAGCGTGGCTTACACGAAGTAGGCGTGGTTTCTTTGCTCTCTCTGGTGCCTTCTACAGAGCCACGAATCCGCTCCGCGTGGTTATCTATGGCCGTGTTCGGTCTAAACGCCTGAAACACAGACGACCTAGAATATTTCGAGATTAGATACACAGGATAAAAATTTATCCCCCGTGCTATTCTCGAACTTGACGCCACGACGTGTCCATTTCGCTCCCTATTTTGCCGGCTACGTGTAAAGTAGTCGTGGCATGTCCTAATTAGGCGTGGTTTCGTTGCTCCCGATCCCGATACAGCGTCAGCGGAGCCTTTTAGAGCCGAGCAATCTATGCGCATCCCTGCTCAGCTCCGCATCGTATACACGGAGTTCGACTTCGATCCACTCTAATATGAAAATGAAGAGTGACGTTATTGCAGTTTCCTTTCTTATATCTTATTAATGAGTCGTAGTCCACCAACAGTGATTCCAGGATCCGGCACTCTAACGTCTCCGTCTATCGCGCACAGTTCGTCACTGTCACATTACTAAACCAGGAAATAACTCGGAAACGATGTTGCAGCCGCAATATTGTCGCTCTTAATTCTCGTCCGGAACCGGGAAAAACAGGAACCCTTTAAAAATCCAAACCGGATCACCGATAGACCGGTTCCACGAAACGCTGGAAGAATAAACAATTATAGTTACAACGTTTCCGGACGTGGTATTGTTACCTTCTTTTATTTTTTAGTACAGGACATCTCAAAATGACCTGACATTTTAAATTTCCTGTCATTTTTTGTTCTGGCGAACATAGAGTATTAATCCTTAGCAATTTAAAAAAAGAATTCGTACGTTTCAAATAAATAATACGTTTTATTAATGAAAAGTGGCAGATAATTTTGAGACAGCCTTTATTCTGATTTTTTAATCTCCAACAGTCCGTTGTTGCAGTTCTAAATAGATCCTCGACGGATCTAGAGTTTTATACAATTTCAGACAAACCCGGTGCACAGGATCGGCTTGAATATTTTCCTACCGGCGGAGCCCTCGTACGATACCGTTGCGTCAACGGCGAACCTTCGGCCGATACGTTTGCGTCAGCAGCGGCGGAACACGTCAAACGACAGCACAGCGCGCCGTGATTTTCGATTCGCCTTTCGGAATCGCCGCGCGCAATTAACCTTCGCGGTCCGTCGACCTTAGCTGTGCCATTGGCCGGCGTTCAGGTCTCCTCTCTGCGTGGGCAAGCTTTGCTCTCGCGGAGACGAACGACCGTCGGCACGCTCGTCCGTTTCCCTTTATTCGACGAAACGAGCGTGGGATGCGACCGCGCTCACGCTATTTGGCCGGCGTCCAATCGGATAAAGTCGCGGTCGCCCGGTGTAACGACCATGTGTGTCGCGTCCGGCCGCGTGAAACGCTTATTAACGTTTGCGCCACGGCGCGGCGCGACGGTTCTTAGCGTCGTTTGCCACCGGGGGCTCGTTTGACAACCAGTCACCGACAGGTTCGACGTCGAGATCGTTCTCTATTCCTGGACGGCTGCTTTTCCTCCGGAGCCCTGTCGACGGTAACGAGGTCGTCGTCTTCCTCGTCCTCGTCGTTGACGGCGTTCGAATTTCGACGGTCGCGGCAGATCCGTGTAACGGGTCGTGCAAGCGTATCGAAAAACGATGGGACGTGTTCCGTGAACGTTCACCGTGAGCTTCTCTCGCCGGCACCAGTCACACAACGACGCTCTCTGTCGTACAACGCTCGAGTTTCGGTTACGGTTACGCTGAATCGCATCGACCCTCTTGGAAAAGCAGCTCGCTTAGCTCCATGGCAGAAGTTGTTTGCCGAATTCCGGCTACGCGAGATTCGCCGTGGAGTCGTCGGCGCGACGCAACGCGACGCGAGTTCTGGCGGCGTCTCGTCGCAAGGTCTGGCGTCCGACTCTCGCGCGCGCAAGAGTCTCTCCTCTCTCCTCTCTCTCTCTCTCTCTCTCTCTCTCTCTCTCTCTTGCGTTCTGTTTGTAAAGGCGAAGCCTGATGCGGAGGAGTGGTTGGAATTTACTGGGAGGCTCCGGGGTGAGAGAACGTTGCCGCTCGGTAACCACGGCAGACACTCGAGAATGCCTTGAAATACTAGTCTTCTTGTTTCTTGTCACTCGCTGGTCTCTCTATCTCTCTCTCTCTCTCTCTGTCTCGGTCTCTCGCTTCGTCTATCGTGCTGCTTGCGAGCGTTAGAGAAGCTCGTGTTTCGGGGCTGGTAGGCGCGTCGGGAAACGTTGCCGAGCGATATATCAATTTTAGAGGACGCTTCCGATTTTCCGTGTCGGCCAGACGAACGATTTCCGGTTTCGGAAGCCATCGGTCAACGAAACTGTTGCGCCCCGACCCTACTCGGCTTCGTTAACCCTCGTCCGACTCTGATTTTCTTAACTTCGTTTGTCCGGTTCTTCGGGACGAATCGACACCGCCGGAACGGGGGAAAGATAAATGATTCTCGCACGAAAATAAAGAGTGACGTTTTTCGCCATTATAGCGCACGTTTCTTTCGCGTTGATTTGTTGGAATTCAACGATACCGTCTTAGGTGTAAGGGTCTGTCTCAGATGTAAGATGTAAGGTTTTACCCAAAGACGGCAGGGCCAGGCGAAGGGCACAAACTCAGGAGGCGACGTCAGTCCGGTAGAAACAGCAGATCACAACCTTGCACAGTTTTCACTATTTATATTAAATACAGGATATAGGTGGTTCGGAGCCCACCATAATCAAAAGTAGGTCCCGCTGAAATTAGGCGACAGTGAGAGTGGTAGAGGGGGAAAAGTGGTAAATGGATTTGAAACGCTGAGGGGACCAAATATCATTACAGATATTAAATACGGGATACGCGGATACACTGTCTCGTTATTTAGACTAACAAGTATTTTTACAAAGCGTGATTTATTAAGGTAACGTACCCATATAAAGACATTTTCAACAAAATTCAGAAGATAGTCTTTTGAGGTACGAGTCGACTCTGATGTATGTCTCGTGCGCCACTTTTAATCGTAGAGTTGTACCAAGATCTCAAGTTCTGCGATCGAGTAGCCAACGGACAGTCGCTCCCAAGAGTTCGCTAGATGTATACTCGGAGCTGGTCTCTGCGCGCAAGCAGAGCCGGACGATTCTCCGTGGAATCTTCGGAAGGCGGCTTACCCAAGAAGCTATTTCGGGCGAAAACGAAGTTCGAGCCGTAGGAAGATCTGGGGCACGGAGGAAGAAGGTAGAAAGCGTTTCTCCGGCAGGTACGCTAATATCCGGTTGCTTTATTCCTCGTCTAGCCTTCGCGTCGTTAGGGACACACAGAAGGAAAAGGGAAACGTGGACGTGGAAGACCCGAAGTAGAAAGAGAGAGATAGAGAGAAGAGAGAGAGAGTAGCGAGATTGAGTCGAAGGAACTCGTTCGTCCGTGTGTAATGGAGTTCCAGCGCGTCCTTTTCAAGGGGGCGTATTCCGTGGAGCAGTTGCATCAGAATGGCAACGTATGCATCCGAGGGAAAAGAGGCGTTCTATAAATCCGAGAAGGCCGCTCCGACGAGTTGGCGAGGCGGGGCGAGGCAACGGTGGAGGAAGGGTAGTCGTCGACGTCGAAACGACTTTCCATCGTTCTTCCTTAAGTTCCGTCCTCTTCATCGACGCGATCGAGAGAGAACCGTGGCCTCGATCGGAACCGATCCGGATATCTTGCGCTCGCGCGATCCGTCGTCCATAAACTTCCTCGTAAATACACGCATTACGCCGATCTTCCGTGAAGAAAATGAGACGGATAACGCGGCGAGCAGAGCCAGCCCAGCTATCGCGCGCGACGAGACAAGGGCGACGAGCGCCGACCCGAAGGAAACAACGTTCTTCGCGCGGAAAACGAACGGTGGAAAAAGCCCGTTTCGGTCCCGTAGAAGGGAGCGTAGCCCCGAAGAGCACAGCCTAGCTTCTGCTCCTGCCTGCAATTCCAGTCTCTTTCACCCTCTCGCTCCGGTATCGCCCCGGCTTCCCGGAGCCAACAGATTGCTTTTTCGCCGGGGAAACTTGCCGATAGTTCTGACTATTCTTCTCCCCTACCCCCGAAGTAACTTCGGGATAATCTCGAAACCGCGGCGCTCGGTCTTCGGGGGGAGGAACTCTCCGTGTAATCGGATAAAAACGAAAATCCGAATTAATCCGGCGCGGCGGGCTCCCGCAGTGGCCGTACATCCACGGCAAGCACGACCGCGTTGGTTCGTGGCCGAGTTCAACTTCCGCCAAGGCCGGAAGTGCCGTCACATATCCGGCTTCTCCGAACCAAGTTCCACGGCCCGCGGCCTCGTCCTGATTCTTCGACCCGTCGCCGCGATTGGCTACGATTTTACCGCGAACGCGATTGTTCTGCTCGCGGCGAACAAAAACGTGGGAAGAGACGAGACGACGTCGTCCAGAGGGATATGTGATCGGTTCTGCATACTTTCTTTTCCAATTTCGTCGCCTGCTCTCGCAAGCAATTATTCTCCGATCGATTCAAATCGAAGATTAACGGAGACACTTTTTTCGCGCGGAGAGAGAATTTTCCGCAGCGTTTCAAGAATTAAGAGACAGCCGCCGGGACGAAGTCGAGCACCGTCGTGGTCGGTAGCGAGCATAGTCGCGATCGATTCTCGGCTGGGGTAGAACCCACCTCTCGCTTCGATTCCAGCTGATCGCGTCGCGACCCTTCGATGCTCTCCCTCTGCCCGCCCTCTGCCGAAATTTCGATAATTGCTCGCAGACGTCCGCGCGAAAGCTGCGGGCCTTCGATCCTCGATTCCGATCGGTTGTTCTTTTTCAGCCGGTCCCGCATCGTCTGTCCGTTTGCGAAAAGAACGAGCAAGACGAGCGACCGGGCTCGCCGCCGTGGAGCGAGATCCGTTTGAGCGCCGGGCGATCGCGCTTTTCAAAGTGTCGGTCCGTGCTCGGACGAGAAATTCGCCGCGTTCTTGAGTTTCGTCGGCGCCGTTGCCGTTCGCAGATGTAGAATTAACGAAATTAAATTTATCACGCGTGAATCTCGCGTCCGAGGGCGGCATAATTTTCAATTTGATTTTTGCGGGAGGCTCGGGGCCCTTGAACAGCGAACGAATTCTCGCGGGCCGAAATTCCCCGATAGAATAACGGTATCAAATCGAACACCGGGGGAACGGGAAGAGAGCGAAAGAGAGAGAGAGAGAGAGAGAGAGAGAGAGAGACGACGCAGCGAGAGCTCGCATGCCAGAGCGGGGCCAAACCGCGTCGCAATAATGCAGCGCGTTTCACCGTAACAATTATATGGCCGTTGAATCCGCTGGCTTCGCGTTCCGCGCGGAAAATGTACCGTCGAGAATTACCGGAGCGTTTCGCGCGGCAATTAGCCCTCGCCCCGTTCCATATTCCACGATCCGAATTGCGAGGGCGGTGTGCGCGCAGGTCCGATAAGTCGAAGGAAGTGGAGAAAAATCGCTGACCTAACCCGGGAAACCTGGGAGAACGGTTCGCTGCAGTCGAGCAACAGTGCGCGCGGGTTTGGGGAATGGAAACGAAACGAAACGGAACGGAACGAGGATGGGCAAGCACGGGGCGGGGGGACGGGACGAGAGGAAACGATACGGGATAGGACGAGTTTCGGGACGGGTACGGGACGGGCACGAGGGCGAGCAGGCAAGCGTACAACACTAAACGACCCTGCTAAACGGTGAACGCGTGCTCGCGCCTCACCCGCCACCGAAGAGGAAGCCGACTGCTTTTGTGGCGTAGAATATTAGTCCATTAATGCCGGGCATTGTGCTCGCCGGCCGAGCTGCGGCCGACAATACGTCAACGCTTTGACTCCGCTACAATACGGCAATAATCGAGCTTCCTCCTTCTCTCCGTCTTTGCGAGCACTCTCGGGGTCGTGGCACACAAACTGGTGGCACTCGTGTACGCACGCGTGCCGTTAGCGCAGAACCGAACGAACCGCTGCTGCTCCGAGCAGAGCGGAGCAGAGCCGAGCAGAGAGTCTAGCTTGCTTGCTGCCGCGCGCGCGTTGCCAGAAGCCACGATAGTCGAACGCGACCGCAAACCACCCGCTGCGATTGCCGACGCGACGAGACGAGACTCGATTTAGTCTCCTCTCGTTCCGACGACTCTAACTGCATAACGCGCGCGTTCCCCTAACCGACGACCTCCCACCGCCCCTCTCCGAGACGCTGAAATCTCGCCGTTTTTTGGCCGGGGTGATCGCAGCAATCAGAATTATCCTCAGCTGGTGAATTCCTTTTTTCTTTGACGCTTTTATTATATCTTATAATTATACCGGATGCTTCCTTCTTCTGCACAGTAGCGCAATTGTGATAGAAGTTGCATGATAAAATAGAATTTCGCGAGTCGCTTTATAAGAACAAACACAATTCTACGGGAATATATTCTCGCCCTGAGGTGGTCCGAATAACATTCTTCGTACATCGGGTAACAGCGCCAAGTTTCTAACAACGGAACTCAATACCTTTTACGAAATTCCCAAAAGTTGCCTTATATAATTGGAGCGTCAAACTAGGGAGACCCATTAAATGCACCTCCGGAGTCGTGCAGCTTCCCGAGGCCCTGTTGCAACTTCAAATTAACGATTGTTTCGCCCCATTGTTCCTTTTTAAGTAGTTCAGACATGTTTGTCTCGAGTTACCGTTACCGGAGCTTCGAATGTGTCATGTTTTTCAGGTCTTCGGTGGAAATTAAAAAACCGGAGAACACAAGAAGTCCGTGCGAATTCGTTGAAAAAAATTCAATAATTCGTCCGATCGTGGTTTCCGCGAAACCGGAAGCCTCGATTATCATCGGAAACGTCGCTCGAGTTTCGATTTGCGTTAATTCCTATTGACTCGTCGCGGGTCCGGTTTTTTTCGATTAAGTTCGAATTCCGCCGGCGGAAAATAGACGAGATCGATGATGGGAACGCGGACCGGAAATCGAGCCGGGATTTCCGCGCGAACCTGCCGACGTCTATATCTTGAGAACCAATATCTATTCGATTCCGCCGGTGATTTTAATTTCTGGTAAATCCGCGCAATCGGCGCGACCCAGTCTATAAGCGGCGAACAAAACGGGGCAAACGTCGACCGGGAAGGAAAAATAAGGAAAGCCCTAATCCCTGCCTCGTCGTTGTCGCGAGTGGCCACCTTCGTCCGTTGGTTTTCCCCGCGGCTGTTTACGGTAATAATAATCGCGTGGATTATCCGAGCTTCACCGGTTCCGCGGTATCTCTGTACGAATCGCGGGGAATGTACTTATAGAAGTCGTCCGGGGGCTGGGATTGGCCGGGCAGCGATTAAATTCTGCGGTGGCCGCGCGAACCCGGGCCCCGCGTTTAAGGAGAAAGTTTCACTTAATATCAGCCGGCCAGTGACAGTCGGGGGCTTTCCTCCTTTTCCGCTTCTGTTTGCCCGCCGCTCGAAGCTCTCTTATCTTCTTAATATTTCGGTCTCGAATTAATTCCCGTTCCTTATCTTATTTATTTTTCTGGTCGGCTCGGTCCACAATCTCCATTCCCGGGAGAAGGGTTTATAAAGCACTGTGCTGCCGGAAAGTGGACCGGCCAATAGCGCGATCGAGTATTCATTTCGATATCATTTATCGAATTTATAGGAACCTGTTCTCCGAATACGCCTCTTTAAACCAGATTTCGTCGATATCGGTCAGCTTGGTTAGAAGGTAGGGCATCTTTCCGAGCTAGTAGAAAAACCTAGAATTAGTCAGACATCGTCAAGAACCTCCCGAATACCGTTTTCACCCTTACCTCTAAACATTGCTGTACTATTATTCAAAATATTGTTCCCATTATTAAATAATTTGGTATCTAATCAATTACTATACATTTCATATCCATAAAATGTAAAAAAAATGTAGAATTATTCTCGGTTGAAAGAAATGTTTAATAGTCACGTTATAATAGCTCCGAGTGCGAAGGTTTAATTTAGTATATTCTTACTTCCAGCAATATTGTGATTAGCTCCAAATTTTCTGGTCGAGCCGTCGACAGTTGATCGGAAGAGCGTGTTACGAGTTTCCTGGAGTTTTTAGGTACTCACGCAAAGCAATAAGTTTCAAATTAATTCCCGTACCTTAGCGTATTTATTCTTCTGGTCGGTTGGGTCCAGGATCTTGTTCCAGGGCCGGCGGTTCGGGAGGGTTGGAAGGACAACGGTGGCTGCAGAGTGGGATGGCAGGAGTCGATAGCAGCAGGATCGTTGGCAGTGGCCGCGAGGGGGGTGGTGGGAGTTGCGCGGAGGGTTAGCGATGGCGACGCCGGTGTAGAAGACGAGGACGCGCGAGAAACCAAGAGAACCAACCGCCCTCATAAATATTCACGATGAAATCTACCCCTCGATAATAACGGGCCCCGAAATATACGCGCGAACCACCGTATCTGATAGGGGAACCGGAGACGGCCGCCGAATCGACGCTCGAAACCTCCAGGGTGTATTAAGCACCGGCGCCCAGAACTTTCCGTCTTTCGCGCTGATTCGATTCGAATGCGAACCTCGTAGATTCGACGCCGAGTCGATCTGTCCCGTCCGATTATTCGCTAAATTCCCGGAGTTCTCCAAAATATTTTCACATGGCGACGATTAAACTTCCCTCAACCCCTCCAATGAAAAATTCAAAAGCGCTCGTTTTACCAACAATTTTAATATTCTCTACGCAGGTCTTAGCTAACTCGGCCGCGCGGAAGAAAATCGTTTTCTTAAACCCGACTTTTAACTCGGGCGAGTGCGTCGAGAGGTTAATATTCGTGATCGAACGCCGTCCCGCCTTGCTTTTGTTTTTCCGAAACTCGTATTACTCTCTGAAAATTGTAAAAAAAACTTCTTCGATCCTTTGAATCTTCGTGTCGCTTCGAGTAATATAATTTCTGTGGGGCACGTAAAATTCGCAGCCGAGCGATTAATAAACTCGCGCATTGCCGCATGGAATCGCGGAGTTTCGGCTTGGTAACCGTCGATATTTGCGTTCCGTCGTCTTATCGATACTTGGCTCTCGTTCCGCTCGGATTTCTTTCCCCCCGCCAGTTTCTTTGAGCCTCCCGCCGCTCCGTTTCCCGTTGTTCCGACGAATATCGTGTCTCTTACATTTGGCAGCAACGAGAATAGGAAATTCCTTGCGTATCCAGCCGGGAAATCGGCTGGATATCGTCAAAGTTAAGTCTACAGGAGAAAATCGAGGTTGCTCGGGCAAAAAAACGTAAGAACAGAGAGAGAGAGAGCAAGCGGGTGGAAGGAAGGAAGCTGTAGGAAGGGCTGGGGAGAGGAGAGAGAGAGAGTAAGAGAGATGACGCCTGCGGCCCGGAGGAACCTCCGAACCCTTCTCTCGGTTCGGTTCTGTTCGGTTCGGTTTCCTGCTGTCGCCTTTGTGCTCGTCATCCTGATTCGATTCCCCCGTTGCGCTCTCGTAGGAAACGGAGCGCGGATAAAAATCGCCTTTGAAGAGATATCGGAGAGAACGGGTGTATCGGTGCGGCTCGGGCTGTGCGCCCCCGACGTTAAGCCGATCGTTCACGGTGCTCGTACCCCGCGTCCGAGGTTACGTTTCGAGATGAAATTCCTCGCGGTAAGAAAATCCTCGAAAACAATGTCGGAACTATCGTTTAACGGTACACGCGCGGCAAGATCACGATGTCTCGAATCATATTTGATCGCGATCGAGAGCAGAGATAATCGATAGGCACACGGCACCGGAAACTATCGTTCCCGAACACAACTGACGTTTATCTCTCGCCCCGATTTCAGTCTTCACCTCTGTCTCTCTCGATCCTAGAGAGGAGCTCGTCCGCGTCCTAACGTCCTCTCTCGGTCGTGTTTTCGCGCCGAGCCGAACCGAACCGAACGCCCACGGACACGCAAGAGCCCCGAAGAATTCGTTCCGTGGAAAACTCGAATTTCTCTTACACCCCGTGCGCACTCGACGCGGTTCCACCGACGCGATCGCCGGCAGCGCTCGATCCCGCTCCCGCTCGAAGATTCAACGCGGGCCTGCCTCCCGCTCCACTTCCGTCTGGTCACCGCGTCCAAATGAGATTTTCCACTTTCCGAGCAGCCGCCCCCGGCTTTTTCGCGCACCGCGTTCTCCCCGAGAAATCTCGGCCGGCAGTGCCCGCACCGGCGCCAGCCAGCCAGCCAGCCAGCCAGCCTTGCAGCACCGCCTCCCCGAACGAAACCGCTCGATATTCTATAAATTTTTACGGACTCGCGCCGCGTTTCTGCCCGTACGCTCCGCACCGAACGTGTACACGCTTTACGTAACTCGCCTACATTCTGGGCCCCGGTGATCCTTGATCGAGGCGTAATTGCGTCCTGCGAATCCGCTTTCGAATTTTCCATGAGAATACCGAATAGATAACCTACTCGATCCGAGCTCGTTCGCGCTGAAAATTATAAAAATAATACTCAGCGTCTTCCTAGTGAGCATTCACCAGCTGATATCCCTCTGTATTGTGCGTTAATTCGGTAGACAATCGTGTCGATAACTCTGGTATGCCCGATGAATCAGAAAATGCATTTCAAAGGACGCGAAAGCCACTGTCTTGGCTGCAATGCACTTCGGAGCCACTAAGCCACGCCTACTCGACACAGGCTCCGCCTATTCCGTGCTAGGCACGCCTACTTAGGCCTAGCCACGCCTATTTGACACGGAAAAGACAATGATATAGTTTTTTTTTTTGCAAATCTGAACTATTCTACGTAACGTCATAATGTATTTTACCAATACAATAGTTCAACGACGACGACAACAATAATTTGGGGTTGCAGAGAGTGCTCCAGTTTCCCAGAGACCGTTACACGGCGCATCGACGGAAGGCTTCTGTTTTCCAGGGGGGAAAGAAAGAGCGTCGGTTGAACGACGAGAGTGCGTGCGTGCGTGGGCGTCGGAAGAGCATCCTCGGAACGGAAGGAGCCGGCGAAATAGGGAACGTAGTTGTTCCGCTGGCAAAGATGGGAACGAACGAGGCGCGAAAAAAAAAAACCTCCCGTCGACAACGGACCGGATGATTATATAGAAAATGCTGCGAGGTTCGAAATACGTTAGCCCGCGGGCTCTCAGCGCGTTCGTTCCGTTTGTTTCGCGGCGATGTAGGTGGAAACGTTGTGCGCGCCGAGGTTTTCTCGTTGTATCTGGAAATCTCTTCTGCCAGCCAGCCAGCAAGCCAGCAACCAAGCAAAGCCCGCTGTTGCAGCAACGTTGGTAAAACTTGCGTGACTTTGTCCGTCGTCAGGTTCTTTCGCGACAAGTTCGGCCGTGCTCGAGACGCTTTTTCAACGAGGACTCATCGACGATCCCACCTCCGACGAACTCTGCCGACGACACGAACGAAAACACGTAACAAACGCGCATCGCGCCCTCCTCCCTCTCTCTTTCTCGCTACCCTCTCCGCCTCGTTCTTCCTCTTTCTTTCGACAACTTGCGCCCGGCAAACTTTTAGATTTACAGGACGATTTGCGACAACTTCCTAGTCGAGAGGGGGACTCGGAGAATAACTCGAACGACGCCCGCCATTGAAAAAACACCACGACCGGCTGTATCCCGCGCGACGAGCGCGATGTCAGTATTACCGTGTTGTTATTATTTCTCGCCGAGGCTCTCCGATTGCGTTCACCCGCGGGAAGCGTCTGACAGGTAAAAAAATCCGAAACAAATTGACAAACGATCGAGGCGTTGAACGAAATATGAAGAGGTTCGGCCCGTGAGCTGTTATTAAATCCCGGGGGAGCGATGTGTGTCGGGTTCGGATCGAGCTTTCCGCGTGATTCCCATTTAATTTGGAAACGGTTTGGAAAAACCACAGTCGGTTCCGGAACGAGAATAGAATGACTGTCTCCGGGGCAAGTAAGAGAGCGAGAGAGGAAGACGATCGTTGCGGTAGTCGTCTCGGTGAATCCGGGAGCAGAGCTGGTGGAAAAACATTGGTTGCCGTTGGTGGCGGTGTGGGGGATCGGCAAAACGCGAAACAGACGGCGACGTCGCGTCGGTGCTCTCGCGCGACTCGTTTTCTTGTCGCCGACACCTTCGCCAACTCGGTCGCATTACTGGTCGGCTGCAAAACCGGCGACTGTCGGTGCAAATACCGCCGGGGGTATGCATAGTTGTCGTCCTACCGCGGCGCGACGCGACGGCTGCTTCTCGAGAGATGCGCTCTCGATACCGCGGCTCCGCAGTAGTTCGAGTCGACGGTTTTTCCGACGGTCGTCGAACCTGGAACCGGTCCGATCCGCGGCCGGGTTTCTTGCTCGGCGAACGCTCTCGGTACTCGAAAGAAGAAAAGTCATCGCTCCCCCAGGGGTTGGGGGAGGGGGTGGAGAAGGTGTGCTCGAAACGGTGAGAGGCGAGGAGCGTAATTGAAACGGATTAAATTCGACCGAAACCGTTCGGGTCGGCGAGTGTCCGTGTCGCCGTTCGACGAGAGGGCAACGCGCGCCCCGTTGCCGATCGATTATTTTTCCAGCGGATTTTTTTCTTCTGCCCACGCCCGATCCTCTGTATCCACGGAACCGTAAATTCCGGCTGCGACGGAAACATTAAATGCCCGATTAACTTAACGGAGGAGGAAATGGAACGAAAAATCGAATGTATTTCACCAAGTCCAAAGCTGCGCGCGCTCTGATTCTCGACCCTGTCTCTCTCTCTCTTTCTTTCGCTCGCTCGCTTTCCGCGTTGTCCGTACCCACTGTCTCTCTCTTTCTGGCTTCTCCATTTACCGGTACAACAGAAGTTGATATCCTTTTACATCGAGATGAAAGAAACCAGGCGAGAAAAAGCGACGCGCGAGCACACGTCCAACACCATTTCCAACGCGTTCGTTACCGCGCCGGTTCCTGGCACTCGAATGGCTAATGATTTCAAGGCGCGGCACATCCGCGCGAAGAAAAACCCTCGAAATTCGGCCCCAGAGAGAGGAGTGTGTGCGTATTTTGCGCGCAGCACGCGATGAGACTCGTGCACGACGATTCCCGCCCGCTGCTAAATCTCTCTGATCCGAGTTGATACCGACACCGCGGAACCTCGCCGCTTCTATTAAACCTTTGACCGTTCATAACTTCGTTACGAACAATCGTAGTACAATCATTCCGGGCTTGTTTCCAAGCGTGCAGCCTCTACTTTCACGGTCCTTAATTTGTGTTTTTCCGAGCACGTTTCTACATCGCGCGGAACGCCGAAGAGAAGCGAACATGTCTTCTCCGCTTTCGAGCAGTTTCCGGCGACGGTTCATTCGATTGAAAAAAGTCGTGCGCCAATTTTTCAATGATTATTACGAAGCAGAGATTCCGCTGTCCGGCGCGAGAGAACGTTAAAACTCGATTTTCCGAAGAAAAACAGGTTGTGCGTTCTTTTTACTGATTTTTGCGACGAAAATCCGGCAATGTTTGCGCCACCGTTCCCGGCCGGTACGAGCTCGTAAAATCGCGTACGTCGCGATTGATATCGCGGCAGCGTCGGTAGAAATTCGCATTAGACCGGGGGAACGGTAAAAAGCTCTGATCCGTCGAGGGAATCCGGCGGGTGTCGTGTCGTCTACGTGCCGGTTTACGACCGGTTCCACGACCCCGATACTTCCTGGAAACCCGGCCGGAAGAAGCGGCCGATTTCGGGTTCTGGCTGCCGTGCCGGGGATATCCTAGATTCCCCGTGAAACGTCGCGTCGCGTAGCGTCGAGTCAGGTCCTCGAGTCTCGCACGTACCGCGAATAAACAATTTCTTCGATTATCCGTCCTCGTTCCTCCTCGCCTCGCCCTCGTTCTTCGTTCCTCGTATCGATCCTGTTCGACACGATACACGAGAGGAGAACACCGAAATCTCGAGCGAGGAGACCGGCACAACCGCGTTTCGCCGCGCGAATATTAATTCACGGGCTGGCCCGGAAGCCAGGCGATGGCTCGCGCCAGACTTTGCAAACAAACGGACGTTATTGGCTTCGCCGGCACGGAATAACAATAATGGACCAAATAACG
This sequence comes from Lasioglossum leucozonium, assembly GCA_028454225.1. Classification (NCBI taxonomy): domain Eukaryota; kingdom Metazoa; phylum Arthropoda; class Insecta; order Hymenoptera; family Halictidae; genus Lasioglossum; species Lasioglossum leucozonium. Next base: position 2,710,805 of record CM052220.1, on the reverse strand, counting down.
ATCCTCGACCCCGTTATTGTTATCGATCGCGAACGAGTCTGCGAGCATGATCTGTCGTCCCGAAATCGTCGCGAAACCACGATTTCTCTGTGACGTGGAAAAGCAAGTTCAGCGATTCTTGACGAATTCGGTGATAAATCGGAAACTAGATCGCGGAAGCATTCGCAGGATTTTAAAAATATGTAAAGTAGTACAGATACTACTTCTCAACCCTATTTCTAATTTTGCCGCGTGACTCGTCGGAGAAACGAGAGAGAGAATAGAGGAGGAAGATTGAACTGCAAATCAAGGAAGGCACGTGTAAAGTACTAGTAAAGTAATAAAAGAAAGATAGGGAAAATAGGCTTTAATGTCGTTTCTCTACTTTCAGTAAAACACAGTGTAGCTTATTTAATCTTTAAGCTCTATTAAGAAGAAGACGAACATTATAAATATCCTTACCTCCCCACTCGCTGAAACTATTAAAAGAGAAAATACACTTTTATCCGATTTTCATCCCTCTGTTCCAATCCGAATTTGCCAGTCCGGAGATTGCTGGCTTTGATGTTAATCCTGAATGTCGTTCGTTTGAGTCGTACGAAAAAAATAGAAAGTTTCAGCCCGGCTTTGACCACAATGAATGGGTTACGGAAAAATGTTAAGGCACGAAAGCATTACGTAAACGCGATCTTAATTAACAAGGTTCTTTGTTCGGATCCGTAGAAAGAATCGCGCGGAAGCTAAGACGGAAGTGTTACAAACAGATGTTAAAGCGCAATGGGTAACAAAGTTGATCTCGTACTTCTCTGTTATTTGGATAGTGTATAGTTTAAGCGTTGGAACCACCGTGCATGTGTATAGTCCGGCGCAAGAGCCAGGTGCACTCATACTCTCTTTGAAAACGTAACCTAAATATAATAAACTAAATTAAATTACGTTATGCGTGAAACTAGAATAACAAGTAAATGGGGAACAGCAAGAACAATATGTACAATAATACGTTTCTACCCAGGGGAGTTTTCCGCGGACATTCGAACGAAACGACGGAGTCGTTGAAGAAAAGTCGTGTCGTAAGTAAATTAATTAACCGAGCGGGAGAACGCGGTAACAGGTTCTGGTAATTCTCTTAATCAGGAAGTATGTGTGTTCCGGGTCTGAATTTGGAAAGATGAGCATCCTATTACGCGCCGCCGATCCTCTAAAAATTTTCCTTTTACGGAGGATATCAGAATAAATACCGTATTTCTGTCTATGAAACTCGCATCATTCGTTTCCAAACTGAAATATCTTTGCATCGATCGTGTGAATAACTTATTCGTTACTATAAGAATCCGTGTCACCTAAATCGCCCGATCCAGCAGAATTTAAACTTTCCAAGAATTGATACTTTCGGCGCCAGTCGAATATGAAAAATTCCATAAAATTATAATAATTTATTCAATGAAAAGAAAATTCAGACGTACAATTCCGATAATGCTCTATCAGTCTTCCTACCGCGAATAAGTTCACAGAAAAATTAATTTTTTCCGTCTAAATAATTCTGTCCTGCAGTTTTTCTGGAGATGCGACGCTGGAAAATGGTTCTGATTTCAGAAAGATCGAACAAGCTCCGGCAGATTTCCCGCGCGTTCGTAGTTCGTAGCTCCGGGCAAACAGCTGACCGGATTGCCCGGTCCGTCCGGCGATGATGTTGATTCAAGACACTGCTGAATAATACGTATTCGAAGCCGTAAGTTGCGCGCGGCTGGTCGGACAACCGTACGCCGGTTACCCAGACGCAGTCGGACATTAGCGAACAGCCAGTTGTTCGATCAGCGGAAAATCGCGAAACGCAACATACCCTGGCGGTCCTCTGTCGGCTAAAATCAAGGAACAAAATTCCTCGACATCCGAGGAGAGAGATAGCAGTCTGTCGCATGCTCGCAAAAGTTTATCGCGTCGTAAGGCGAAATTGCTCGTTGTAAAATCGCGCGGGTAGAGAGGAAGAAAACGGAGGCTTCTCTCTCACTCTCTCTCTCTCTCTGGTCCGAGGGATCGATGTCGCCGGCTCTCGTTGCGGGAGGTTGAGGTCCGGCCCTATCGTCGTAATTAGAATCGCGGTGTGTAGTCGATTCGATTAAAACCGTGAACCCAGGCCGAAGAAGGACGAGGTTGAATAAATCCTGGCGCGGGTGGGCCGATCGATCATCCGTGCAATTCGTTTCTCTCTGGCGCGCGGCGCGACGCGATGTCGCGAAAGTCGGCCCCGAAATTCGACGTCCGATCGCGACAGCCATCCTTCGCGCGGCCGCCGGATATCACGCTCGGACGTCCCTCCCGAATGAGTGGCGCGTGCACCTCTCGAGAGATAGCTCGAGGGACGGGCAGGCAGGCACATACGGCGAACAACGCGAGTCGGAAACGGGATAGAGAAAAGAGAGGAGAAAGAGGGCAAGGGGACCGATGTTCATTTCATGGGCCGTCAGCTCGTATCAGTTCAATGGCGCACGGTGTGATTTTTCCCAGGGAATTTCGGTCTGTTTAATAGAGATCCTATATCCGATACAGCTCGGTAGCTTCGTTGCCTTCCTCCGTCTTTCTGCCTCTCGCTTCGATCCTCCCCACGGTTCTCCCTGTGTTTCGCCCTTCTTCCGGTCTCTTCTCCGCCTTCCCAGGATCCAGCGCACCGGTGAAACATGAGAGAGAGAGAGAGAGGATAGAGAGAGATAAGGGAAACAGAATTGTTTTTCAAGTTGATTGACTTCGACGCTAATAGATATTGCGTATCGTCCATCACGAGCCAGCTCGAGCGCGCGGCGGGCACACCGGTAAACACTGATACCTACCCTGAGACGGGATATCCGACCATCGAACTACCGGCTCGCCTTTCTTCCGCCGTTACTCCTCGAACGCTCCTCGCTCGATTTAATGAGTGGGAGCGAATCGGAGCGGAGCAGGCGAGGACCGTGGAAGACTATCGGGTTGTCTGAGGAGGTTGTTTCCGGAGCCTGTCGAACGCTGATGACTGCTATCCTGCTAATGATGTCTCGATGATCGAGACTTTGATTGAACGGGTCTCGCTCGATCAGACTTACTGTGAGCCAAGATAAGATGATCTCAATTTTTTCTTTTTTTTACCCTGAATGTTTCTCCTCCCGAAAATCAAGATTTCGTAGCAGACTTTCGAGTAGCACGCGGTCGGATCGAGCGAATTCCGGGAGCGAGTTGTTGTCGGTCGGAATGGAGAAAGTGGCGGCGAGGTTGGTTTTCGTTCGCGTCCGTCCGAAACTTCGCCGAGGCCGAAAAGCGGTGTCGGTAGCCGGGCCGGATCTCCAGATCTTTTTCAAACGCGAAGACCACTTTGCAGAGGAAAAGGTGAAGGACGAGCAGAGAGAAGGAGGAGCTCTCGGAGTAGACGGGGCTCGGACGGGTGGCTTCCTTCTCGGCTTCGTTCCGCGATGGTTCGTTGCAACGTTTCGTAAAAATCACGGGGCTGCAACCGGTCCGTGGGGGATCTCCATCCGGGGGGAGCGCGGGGGGTCGACTTTTCGAAAAGCGGATTCCCCGCCGCCGGCAAACCGACGCAATATCTTCGGCCAGACCGGCATCGGCTACTCTAATCTCTCCCTCTCGCTTTCTCCCTCTTTCTCTAGGGCCAGGCTTGAGAGTGTCCGTCGATCGATCGCCGAGACTCGAAAGCCGTGGCATTCGGTGAACTTGACGCTTGACCCGGCCGCCTGCGCCTCGCTCGGCCGGGCCCTCTCGTCCCTGCGGAATTGCGCCTCAATTATTTCGTATCCGGTGTTTTGCGGGTATTCGAACCCATTGTCGCGAAACGCCTGATCCAGCGCCCGGACCCATTGTTTTCGCGATGAACCCGTGACATCGTTATAATTAACTGGCTCGGCCCGCGTTGATAGAGCAACCGCGTCCAGCGCACTCGCCGCCTGCCACCGCGATTATTTAGCTACTTTCCCCATGGCAACCGATCGGCGAACCTCCTCTCCTGCCACCGAGCGCGGAAAACCGACGCGACGGCGACGAGTCGCGCGAGGTGTCGCAAGACGCCTCAATCGCCGCCCCGATTCTAATAACAACGCTTTCTCTCGGACGATTTTTATGCCGTCCTTTATCTTCGCGAGGTTATTGTCGCCCTTCTTCAACTTCTCCGTTTCATTTCACCGTTCTTTAATCAGTCGGGCAAAGTTCATGAACGCCACCGCGTGCTATTGCGACACTTGCCTTGCAATTGTAATACACCGTGGTCCTTTGATTAGCTTCTTTGTTTATCATTGGAACTCTGAACGACAGCTCAACCTCAAAGGCGCCACGAGAGACGAACGTAATTTATTCAACGAGACAAACAGTGAATTGCTCGGATGTGCGATAAACAGACAGCGGATCTTTAAAACAGAACATGTTTGCAGCGATTGAAATTTTTCTCCCGTCTCAATTATCTTATTCAGCTGAGATTAATAGGCTGACGTCCTTGAATTTTCATTCCGCGTATTCATTTTTGTCGTGAACGCATAAAATCCGCTGTCCAATGATAACCGCATTAAGTGAATAATATCGTATGCAAAAGGGAGAATGATCGAACGCGGAAATAAATTAGCCGCGCGTGCACGGCGAGGAGGGCACGGATTTCACGACGGACGGGCATAAAACTGGCAAAAATTAATTCCCACGGCGCGGTATATTCCGGTTAGGTGGTGTAAGAGGCGATGAATCTGGTCGATCGCGGCTTAAATCAAATGGAACGCGTGGCTCGCGTGGCTGCAGGCGAAATTTCGTCGCGAGAGAGAGAGTGGAAGGAGGGCAGAGCGGGCGGTGGGCGAAAGAAACGCGCGAATTCCGGCGGAATGGTAGACGTCACGGTAAGAAATAGCGTGCGGTTAAACCGGCCGGGCGTTTCTTCGCGATTGCGAGGGACGGCACCCCTCGATTCGATCGCGCAATACGAGCAAATTACGCTCGACCGGGCAACGCGAACGGAGAGACAGCCGGCGAGAGAGAAAGAGAGAGACTTTACGCCGGGAATCGAGCGCTCGGCAAGCAGTGAACGAGACGGGAAAAAGGGTGGCGGTAACGCGGAACCGAAAAGCCACGGGAATCTCGGCGGTTTTCGCTCTTTTACAGCTCCAGGTTTTTAGGTAGTTTTAATACACCCGATGGAACGAACTGACCCGTCACGCGAACGAATTTCCACCGATTCTCTCTTTCTCTCTCTCTCTCTCTCTCTCTCTCTCGCGCGCGCGCGCTGACTACAACTTCGCCGATGTCGTTTCCATTCTCCGGTTCTGCCAGCCCCGCTTCCTCCACCTCGCCCTTCGTCAGCGCCCTTTCTCCGCCCTTCTTCCTGCGCGCAAAAGGTACGCTCGAATCTCTCGCCGGGACTTTATAACGAGGACGAAACGGCACAGAAACTTTATATCGCGTTCTCGAATGTTTCTTTCCGGGCGGGATGACTCGGCCGACAATCGTCTTTACGATCTTAACACCTTCGGAACCCTTGGCCCCGCGTTTTTACACCCTTGAACCGTTCTCGCGACGTCGAATTCAATGCCCTTTATCGCGCGATTATTGAAACTCCGATGATCTCTTAGCAGGAAACGACGACGCTTCTGTTTCGCAAAGCGCGCGAATAGATCGGATGTTTACAGAATCGTCGTTTTTAGGCCCGCTACACACATCTGTTGCTTTAATTGGAGTTGCGGTGTGAAATACGATGGGTTCAATTAGACGCTGCACATTTGTTTGAACCATTTACGGCGTCACACGTCAATCTTGCGATCGCATGTACGATCGTTTTTACATTATCGCGTATCAGTTGTTGTACACGTTCGTTATTCTGCCGCACGGTCGCCGCACGTCTGTCGATTTCAGTGGCTTAAAAATGTCTCAATTCGATTTGACTCTTGCTAGGCTAGTCCCTGCGAAAATTGCAAGTGGCAAAATTAGTTATAAACCCCCGGCCGACGAACGTTACACGGCCAGTTGTGCGTCGCGGGAGCGAGTTCCCGTCGGCCGGGAGTCAGGCGAAGACGTTCCTTCCGGACAAAGGCGCGCGGGAAATCTTGGTGGCGCTCGAGAGAAATAAAACTCAAGCGAACGCGTAAAAACTGTGGAAACGAGCCGTAAACCGGCGGGCGCGAGGAACGGGCGACGCGGCGGGCCTGTTCGCGCTTTAGCGAGCGACGTTTACGTCTCATCACGGCGCGAGATTATTAACGCTCGTCGTTATATCCTGCGGAAGATATACGATATACACAGTGGATCCTGGCAGGAGGACGAACTCCTGCTGGGTCCGGGACAAAAGTTCCCTGTTGTTCTTCGATTCCGTTTGATCGGACAGACACAAAGGCCTCTGTCGATCATGTCGACGGTGACGTCGACGACAGGAGACCGAGGAAAAGGACGAGCTTATATAGACGGAGGAGCCGAGCGAGAGAGAGAGAGAGAGAGAGAGTGGGTGGGTTTTCATAGCCACGAGGCACTCGTCGCTGGAATGCCGGAAGACGGTGTCGTCTAGCCGAGTCGCATTACAATAATTGAATTGCAGAGGACACGCGGGTCTTCTGGTGTTCAAAGAACGCAAGAAAACAAGCAGAGGGGAGTCGCGTTGCGGGGAACGAGATGGCTTCCGGAAAAGGGGCGGGTCCCCGTCACGCGGCTCACTCTGGGGCAAGGGGGTGGAGGTTAAAAGAGGCGAAAGGGGGGCTGCAAGTGGAAAGGGTGCAGCTAGAGAGAGAGAGAGCGGTTTCGAGCGGAGGGTGGTTCAAGGAGGGGTGTCTGAGAAAATCAATAGACGCGTTCGTACGTCGCGTGCAGTTAAGTGACTAAGAAATTAATATCTCGATGAGGTCGAGCCACGGTCGCCCGAGTCGAGTCCACGGACGTTCGAAAAAAACCGGGAACGCAACCGAGCGAGCTCTCCTAACGACCGCGGCGTCGCGACGCCCCGAATACGACGCCTCCCTCCGCGTCCTCTTCCCCGACTTTGGCCCTCTTCCGTCCGTTTTCCCAGTGAAACCGAAACACCGGCTGTATAACAGTAATCGGTAAAGGTTTCTTGGTTCGAGCGCGTACACTATAGGCTAACTTCGTGTACCTTGATTTTTTAACGTGGATACGTTTTTGGGCTGGGGTCATTCAAAAATTTGCGAGGTGACGCTGAAAAGTGTAACAGAGAGAGGGGGAGAGAGAGGGAGATTTTTTAAAATATCCTCTCCTTTAAACATATCCATGATTCAACGTTTCTCCATGCAGTGGAGAAATTTTCTTGTATCCGCGGGAGCTTGTTCACGTGATCATTGCTATAATAAATCATGAGTGGGACGCTTTCAGCAACCGCGAAATTAAACTGCATCAAATTTAACTGAATCATCCAGTCTAAAAACGTTCGATGGTCTCGATTTCGCATCTTGCGAGATGAAAAAACTAAATGTTCAGGTGCACACAATTTTTACCAACTAATAATAGACAGGGATATAATAAATTACAACGTGATATGTGGCACGGTAGTTCGCTAATAAACTGTCGCTAATAAAGATCCGAATTATAATTACCGCGCGTCTCCGTTACTACGGTAATCACTGTATGCACAAATTCCGGCGAGATAATTTCTAGCGGAAGGTTTTGGACGAGTTGCCGAGCGGATTCTCGAGGACGCAGACGGTCGAAAGAGAGACTCGGGTTGAATCGCGGTCCAGATTTCCGCGGGTCCCGCGGGTGTCTCGCCGACGGCTGGCTCGTTCGCAGGACTTATAATTCTTCTATGACAGCGCGAGGAATAAACCGCGATGCGCGCGCGAGCGAGCTCCCCCGGCGACCACAAAACACTCGCGCGGTTGATTGCCAGTAAATTGCCGGCGCGGCGCGTGTCGCTCGAGACCGGGATTCCGACAGAGAGAGAGAGAGAGAGAGAGAGAGAGAGAGAGAGAGAGAGAGAGAGCCAGGGGATGCGTTGTCCTCGTCCTCCGGCTGCCACCGAGCTGAAACGGTCTCTGCCAGTGGAACGAGTCGGGCATTGGTCGGACGCCGCTTTTATACCGCCGTCAACCTCTCTCCGTGACCAAATCAGCCACCGCCGGGCTCGCAGATCGATGCAACAAAAACTTCGTCTATAAACTTTCGAGGAACCGTCATTAGCTCCTTGGTGTCCGCTAAATCTAAAATTCCCTAGCCTCGAGACGTACCCGGTGAATTCCTGGGGGAATTCCGCTCGAACCCCCTCGCCGTTTCTCGCATATTTTATATTCGAGTACGTTGCAATACGAAATTTACACGATCATCATGGATTCGCGACTGCGGTGGTCACATGCTCGCGACAATCGTGATATTCTGTCGCAAGTTCTCAAGTAGAGTGGAGGGAAGTCGTGCTTAAAGGGTTGATAATAAGCCAGCAGGATCGGAAATCGTGTCGGACGTTGGAGAGGACGGCACGGAGATGTCGATTAAAGACGATCCGCGCCGGGTATTCGAGGGGAACTGTATCGTCGGGTACGTTCGCCGATACAAACGGCGACGTCGAAACGGCGGAGGAGGACGAGTCAGCAGCCGCGTCGCGACGATTGAGACGTCGCGCGCGTACCGTTCCCCGCTCGATGCAAGGGACGAGGACGGAATAAGAGAACGGGGTGAAACGAGCCCCGTGGACGGTGACTGGCATATTGTCGGGGAACTTTTAATATCTTCCGCGGCGTTTCCGATACGACGACGACGACGACGACGTAGAACGAACTACCGTCCGTCGAAAGGGAACGGCTTGTGCCGGTCCGTTCTCATCTTTCTTTCTTTCTCTGTTTCTCGAGCACGAAGGAGTCTCGCGGGAGTCTCTCCCAGCCGGCTATACTTTTCGTCCTCGATTCGTATCTTTCGAGTGGGCCTCCTCGGACCGAGAGAAACCAACAATGCTCCCTTCAGAGAGAAAGAGAGTTTGCCTCTCGACCGCGATATAATATAATCAGAATAATTCGTCTCTTTATCGCACGTTCTCTCCCCCTCTCTCTCTCGGATAGAAAGGAGAATTCATGCCGGTGTTTGCCATGCGAGATCAATAATGTCTGGCAGTGGACCAAAAGAAGCGTCGTCCGTGTGTCGGTGACACGGTGGAATAACGGGTGATGTATTTAGACAGTGATTGCGAAACGTGTTGGCATGCAGAACGCGTCGGAGTGACGGACGGTGTATTAAATATTCTTTATACTATATGTATATATTGTATATATATAAAGGTTTAATTAAATTTACAGGTTATTCAGATATTTGTTCGCCGGCGTTGCTAAGTGACGGGCGAACGGTGAAATTGATAACCTTTTAATCTTGACATAGAGCTTCCAGTCGAAGCGATCTAACAGACGAAAGTCACGGAATCTCTGGACATTATCCCGTGTCTACGCGACTTTACACCTCACGGTGAAGCTAATCTTCGAGTCAATTCCAAGATAGCGAATGACAGATACGCGCAACACACATTGACTGCGGGACCCTTAATTTTATAATACGTTTTTTCGACGACATGCACTTATTAATGCAGAATTAACAGAATTAAAAGAGATATAAATATAAAAATCTATACATTGTATAAAAAAATGGGTGTATTAAAATTACATTTATTATTATGTTCATGATGAAATGTTCTACATAAATTACGCGTTTTCAGTTTTTTCGTGGCTTAAGTTCGCAGCGGAACACGCCCGCATTATGCGTTAATAAAACCGGAAAGAAAAATCGGATCACCTCGGGAGATCGGGTTCCCCCGCGAAAAGAAAACTGCCGGAGGAATCTAATTCGGCTCCTCGGTCGGACGGGTTATCGGTTAGCGAAGGGTGGAGGGAATCCGCCACGTGAGTCGGTGAATCCCGATCGAATTCCATCGCGGATAGATCCGAGTCACGGTGGAATTCGTTGTCATAAACCCGACGCGGCTCGGCGCTGCTCGGCGCGGCGTCGGTGTCGCGTCTCTGAAATGCCGGGATCGACGTTTCGAAAACTGGCAGTGACGTAAGACGAGCGGTTCGCTCGCGTCTCCGGTTACATCCCGCCGATATTTCGACGTCTCGGGCCGACGTGCACGTTGTCGACGGAACGAACGTCGCTTGGCGTAGAGGAGGGAACGGCATCGACGTTCCGGATCGATCGGGATCGATCTCGCGCGATAGGCGCGGCTCGATGCAGAGGGTATAGTGGCAGCTTGGCTGCCCCGGAGCTACTGCCGAAACGTCTCCCGTCCATCGTCTCTCGAACCGTCGATGCTGCTGCCGTTGCTGCTGCCGCGAGAGAACGAGACTCTCTCCGGTTTCCCAGCGATTTCAGACACGGAACGATCGCTCAAACGGCTGAGTTCTTCGCGGAGATTCCAACTTCCACCGGATACGGCAAACTCCTTTTAACAGCCGGCAAGTTCCCCAGCCTGGCGTCGAGATGCCTCCGTGAATCCGACGCCAATCCGCGCCGCGCCGACGACGCCGACACCGGCCGAGGCTGGAACGCCGGGGAAACAATTTAAAGCGCAATACCACGCCCCCCTAACCCCCCCCAAGCACCGAGTTATACGGCTTCGTTACGTTTTACGATTTACCGGCGCTGATATTACGGTCGCCATCGGCTATTTATTAAAAGCGAGAAGTACCGGCCGCCCGAACGACCGGTATCCCAGCAAAGCGCGGCAAGTTTAAGGACACCCGACGACCAACCTCCCCGCAGAAACACGCCCCCGCCGCTCCGACGGAATCCACCTCCGTCCAGGATTTCTGACGATTCCGACGATTCTCCCTCCCCGGGTATGAGACCGCTTTCCAGCTGCTCACAATCTTGGCCCCCGTTCGCGACAGTCTCGCATTGCCGCTGAACACAATTGGACCACCGTTCCACTTTTACGAGCGTGTCGAGTGGATTTCTTTTCGGGGGAACGAGTTATTCTTCCACGTACCGCCGCGCGCCCCGCCGTTTCTTCTAGGATCTTTTTAAAGGATATCCGGCGATTTGGTTAATTGCTGGCGAGCTCCTCTGTCAGTCCTACGATCCGTTGCTCGACGAACTTATTGGACACGCTTTACTTTCTTTTGGAAACGTCCTCGAACTCCCTCCAAGGTGATCGAAATTTTTTAGAATCGATCGTATTCTGGGCGAATACATTTCCATCGAATTGAGCGACAGGCTAATTCTGCTGCGTGCGCTGCTAAACGACATCCTGACATGTGTTCTACAAACCGGGGGAAAATTGAGTTCGTTCCGTATTTTTAGAAATCTGCTCGATGCATTTTAGATGGTAGTCTTTCATTGAACCGAACCGCAGACTGATTGCAAATGCCAATGCGCTGCGAATATTGCATTGGAATTTTTCCTTTTTTACGAACGCCCAAAGTTCCTTTAGAAGAACAAAATTGCCGCGTCGAACGGTTACCCAGATGTTGATTTACGAAAGCAGCTTCGAATATCGGAGCATTATAGTCTCCGTCGACGATTCAGTCGATCGATGTTGCGAAAAACGAGGTTCCTAAACCAGCGAATAACTGCACTGTAACATTATTCCTTGTAAAAAATTGGATCGCACGGCCAAAGATCGCACATAAATCCGCGGAATAAATGGAATTCTTCGAATGCGAGCCAACGGATCATTATGCGGATCCCGCCTTCCGCAGATTTCCCTCAATAAATCAGTACACAATACACAGGCCGTAACAGTCCCATTCCGCATAAAACGAAACGACGTAATAAACGCCTGAAAGATCCTCGGTCCGGCGGCGAGGCGGCAAAGTGAATCGGTACCGATAAGGTTCGGCCTTTTCAAGCTTATCGCTCGAATAAAGAATAAAATCCGTGCGCCGATATCGGTTGGCTGTCGCCGAAAACCCTGGTGTGCGGTGGTGGTCGGTGGTCGGCGGTCTCTGAGAGAGTCGGTCGTCGAGTAGGGGTCGTGTTCGCGGTCGGCTGGAAGAAGGAAGGAAGGAAAGGAACCGGGGAAAAATCAGATACCTCTCGCATAATTCATCGCGGCGGTGGCTGTGCAGGTGGCCGCCGAGCAAGGCAACCCTTTGCAGTGGGGCGCGGCGAAGGGCGGGGGGCAAAGCAGCAGGGACGCGGTCGAGGGTTTCCACGTTAAATTATAAAGTCAAAACCGTGGCGGGCGGAGATGATATAAATGCGACTATTATACCGAGCGAGCGACCGAGAGAGTAAAGAGAGGGGAGTGAACTCGGTCGATTCCCCCAACCCCCCACCCCCGTAACCGCCCCGTTTTCCCATCGTCTGCGACGGGGAACCTTGCGGGAGCGACCTCATCCGCCGAAAACCTCGAGCCGCATACCCGCGGACGATAAGTGTTTGAAATATTGAAAGCTGAAGCGCAACTGCTTTCTCCCTCTCTCGGTCGCTCTTTCGTATGGTCGCCGTGCCGGTTGGAGGAGGCGCAGAGTGCGCCGGACGGGGCATAATGCCGCCATTTATACGGTCGCTGGCTCGCAGCTACGCTCCGTGAATAAAACACCGAGGAGACCCGTTTCGATCCGCCTCCGAAACCCCGTCGCCCGATCCTGACGTCCGACCGAAAGGAAACGTCGCGCTTGATATGCACGCCGATCCCTCCGAAAACGCGTACCGCGATTGATACTCAACCAACGCTCTCTCTCTCTCTCTCTCTCTCTCTCTCGTCATCCGCTGTTACCCTCGCTCCTTCCACGCGGACAGAACACCGCAGACCGTGTCCCCTTTCAGGATTTTCGAACATCGATGGACGTACGTACGCTTTGCCATTCCCCTCGCGACCATGCGAAAGCCGAGCCGATACGCTCGTAAACTGCGAAATCGACAGGACTTTTCACCCTCGGAAGCTGTACGCGTCGCCGGATGCCTCGCCGGTGGCCCTTCACGTCGTCTTTCGCTGCTGAACAAGCTAATTTTCGGAACCGATTCGATGAAAAATCCCCGTTTCGCTCGGACAGTTTTGCATAAAGATCTGTAAACGCCATTTTGTAGCTGGCTGGAAGCTTCTGGAGATAAGGGGCGGCGCTGGCCATCGGGAACGGGGCCCAGCGGTCCCAGAAAACCGCGTTGTAACGCATTATCGAGGACAGAATGCAAGTTCAGCGAGCACAGAGCCTCCGAGCGATATTCTAACGATGCGAATCGTTCCGTGGATTTCTTCGGTCTAGTGCTCTCGACGACTGCGATAAACGCCGGTACGTCGACCGCTCTGTGCGCACACTGTGTCCGTCGGCGGCGCGACTATTCGGCTCGGTTCGGATCGGTTCGCTTCGCACGAGAGATGGAACGAGTCCCGGAAGACGAGGCGAAAAAAGCGGACTAACACCGAATACGGGTAACGAGGACTCCCAGATCGCGCCTAACCCCCGTCTCTCTATCTCGCTAGTTGTATCCGATTAATTCGTGCACGCTTCTGCTACGACCGGATGGTTCGGCTGCTCCCCGGGGACTGTCGAAGCCCGAATCGATACGCTGCCCTCTCAAAAGTGTCCGAACCGTGGCAACGTTTCTGAAAATTAATATCGCTGAACGGTGTCCATCGTTGACCCCGGATAATCTTCATCGAAACAAAGATATTCAGAATTTCACACGTTTCCCGAACTTGCTAGTCGACCAGACGACGCGTGGAAAATTCATCGTCCGTTCGACGCGTGTCCGTCATCGTGAAAATTTCATAGAATTCGTTCGACGTCGCTGCCGGCTGAAAACCATCGAAGATTGTAAAAATTTCAGTTTTTCACGATTTCGTAGTTGACCACTGTGTGGCGCGTGTTTCGTGCTGCAGCTGCGATTTTTAAACGTTCATAGCTCTGCACCGTATTTAACCAATTTCCAGTGACATATTTTCAGCATGTTTATAGCGGACGCAAATTTACAAAACGTATTTCGATGCAGAGAACACGCGCGAATACCGCTTTTACCATGCGAATATGATGAATGCGAACGAACGCATAGAGACATTTAGTATTAGCTTGTAACACACGTACACTCGTGTAATACATGTAACCTGTCGTCAAATGGAAGCCGCTGTTTTCCGGTCGATCGCGCGCGGCGAATTCGATCTGGCCGCGATTTCCTCAAAATACTTCTCGTCCGGTCAACCAAATCAGTCCAGCTCCGAAAAAGAAAGAATTTCTCGAAAGATCGGCTGATTTAAAGGGGCGCCGGAAGTATTAAACGCGGCTTGTCGGCAGTACAGTTAGAGGAGTGGCCAGGTCCCCGGAAGCATTCGTATCACTTACCGCGAGGTCGGTATCGAATCGCAGAGGCCGGTGGCTCGTCGATCCTTTGGTGTCCCGCGGGTGAAATCTCGGCGTTCCCCGGTGACGTCGGTCTCCTCTCGCTAAAGAGTTAATTCACGTTTATATCCCCGGGAAGCGGGGCCGCGGATATTATCGGGGCGGGACGACCATATTTTCCCGGTGTCTCTTAAATCCGCCGGCGGGGAATCCCGGGGTCCATTAGCCTCGCGTTCCCCCGCGAGTACCTATGCCCCCATAGCAGCGGAGCAGAGCGGAGCAGCAAAGGCCGCGGGTGTACTATACAGAGCCGGAATTCAATTGGAAAGGATCGTTCGTCGACGGCGAGTTTTTACGGCCGGGGAGCAAATATCGTCGCGAGTCTATTCCCCCGGACGTTTCGGGAACGACGCCCGGGTCCCGATTCGAAAGCGAAGGGCTCCCGGAGTCTCGTAAAGAAAGTCCTCTCTCTCTCCCGGAGAGAAAGAGAGCTGGGAGTGTTGCTTAGGTCCCGGGTTCCTTTGCCCGGTCCCTCGCGACTGTTCCCAACGCGAGTTTGGAACGCAGCCAGAGTCACCGCACCCCCGGGGATTGCTCCGGATCTTTGCAAGCCTGTTCCGCCGACCAGCCCCGAGGAGAAACATTGCTATCGCGCGACACCCGGCGAGCACGCTATTTACGCGCATTTTTCATACGGAAACCTAGCCGCCCGTTAATTGCCCCCGCGCGACGACGACGCCTTTTTCAACCGAACGAGAGCTGCGTTTTAAAAATACGCGGACACAAAGCGTTCGTATCGATAACAGAAAATTTATGCTTAGTCACTTCGATTTGGCAAAATGAAAAACCGATGAACATTTCGCGGGTTGATAAACTGTTACCCGGCGCTGTACGTTCATCTAATTCAGAGCATTTAGGCATTAGCGTACAGGCACGAATAAAAAGAGTTGATCCAACGGGGGAAAGTGTGACTCGAAAATATGGAATAAAATTTTGTACCACATCGAGCTTTCCGTGATAATCGGCTTTGAGCATATCAGCCGCGTGAGCGCGAGCGTTTACCGAAAGGGGACACTGTGTATATTCAAACTAATTTTTCCCCGGGAAACAAAGCCTGGCGCGAACAAAATGTTTCGCCGCGTTTCCAGCGTGTTTGTTCGGACGCGATCGTCTTCTGTTTGCCGTACTAAAATCGCCTTCGCTCGTAATAATTTCTGCTCGGACCTCTGTTGCGCGAACCACCCGGGAAAAGGGCCGGCAAACAACGTCCCTTTGGTCTCCCGAGCTGCGTCCACGAATCCCCGTGAAGTATGCCCGACGAAACTGGAGATTCGCGAGCGCAATTTTCGCAGAGACAACGTTCTCGCTCGGAGGTTTCCCGACGATCGTTCGATCCGAGCTACGCGAGAATCTCGGGATCGTGGGTGGCGCGCGAGTAAACCGCCGCGCGGCGCGATAACGAAACGAGCCGGTAAAAGAGGACTGGGGCTTGCGCTCCTCTCGGAGGAGGACTCTTATCCCGTTTACGGAGCGTCGGCCGCGGGTAAACGAACGCCGGAACGACGCGGCGACGAAACGAAAGATTCCGCGGCGTAGTTTGCCGGCGGTTTAACGGGAACTTAGGAGGTCGTTTCCTTTGAGAGCGGGCATGTTGCCGCCGCCGTTCGCTGTAAATTCCCGAACGGAAGCCGTTCCGATGCCGCAACAGTCGGGCATTACTCGCGGAAAAACGGTCCGGGAGTGGTGCGCGAGCAACGACGGCGCGCGCAAACTCGGTCAACTCTGTCTTTTTTTCATTCTCCGTCCCTCTCTCTCTCTCCCGTTCTTTTTTTTTCATCGGTGGAAATTCGTCCCGGTGCGGTCCTGTTTCCTGAGCAATTTCATTAAGCGCGATCGAGGGGGCCACCTGTATTATATAACGTAGCCTCATCGGCAGGATAGCAATCTTACTAATGGGTGCTGGTCGGTCGAGCACACAGGCGAACGCAAACAGGAGCGTTCACGCGTGCACTGGAACGAGAGACGCGCGGACTACTCGAGAGTGGGAGTGGCGCGAACCAGAGAGTCGGAGAGAAAGAGAGAGAGAGAGCTAGACACGTTTCCGGGCAAAGCTCGCGTGCCGTGACGGCCACGATCCGGTCGCGAACCGAACTGTCGAAAAAGGGGAGCGAGATCGCCGCGACCGCCCTGCAAGCCTACGTCGCGCCCCCGACAGCTCTGCTTTTGACCTTACACGCCGCTCGAGGAGCGAGCAACGGCTCGATAAGCGTGAACCCTCCTTTCGATTAGCGCCGGCCGTTAATGGGCATCGAGGAGAACCGTGTCAAAGCCGCCACGCCGGCGATACCTACCCCGAAATTAAAGGGCCGTCGACGCGGCGGGCGCGGCCACGATTTCATTCTCGCTGTTATCGGGAATCTATTTTTTTTTTTTTGTAACATGCACATTTTTCAGGGCCGGGGGTCGTTCCAAAATTTGCGAGGTGACACCGAAAAGTGTCAGAGAGGGAGAGAGATTTATATACATCTATATTTATATACAACAATAAGAAAAGATGTAAAATTGCCTCACGACTGAATGTTTTTCCATGAAGTGGAGAAATTGCGGATGTTAATCCGAGTGAAGGGTTCAATTCCAGTACCAGTGGATTTAAATATCAGGGTTTCAAATCCATTCCACCAACCTCTCCCTTTACCAATCCTCACTATCGCCTAATTTCATGCGGTACCTACTTTTTAACCACCTATTTTGCCAACAACACGTGAAACGCACCCAGAGGGCCACTTCCCGGCTTTTTACCGAGCGGTCACCCATCCTAGTGCGTCCTCCGCCCTACGCCGCTTAACTTCGGTGATCGAACGAGAACCGGTGTTTTCAGCGAGGCAATGGTCGTTGACTAAATATGGGCTGGTGCTTGGTTTATTTTTTGTTTACCGTGTCGACGAGTTTCTGTACAAAATTGCGAAGACCACGAACGGAACGTTCCACCCGTTGGAACTCGAATATGGTGCCGACCGGACGGGCGAGGTTCGCACGAACCTCGTTTCGTCGAGGTGGTAATCGATTCGGCGTGTCTTCGAGAAGTTTTCTATTTGGACCGAGCGGCTAATCTGGCCGGGGTCGTTTTCGGGCGTCGACGACCGTGGCGCTCGAGCGGAACGTAGAAACCGTGGGAGAGTCGGGAAGACGGTGAAACGTTAATACGGAATTTAATAGTTTTCGAGGGGGAGGCGAGAGCGAGGCTGGAACGCGAGACGGAGGCGGAGGCGGTAGCGCGCAGAGGATGGTGGGTAACGGAGGTGAAAGGTGGCGGAGGTGGCAGCCCGTTCGGTACGCCAAAGGTGGAAACAATTGTCGTATTGTAAGCGTCGCAATCCAGAGTTTCTCGGGGACAATGGCGCACCCTAACACATATCTCGTGTTGCTCGACTGGCCCGTACCCTCCTTCTCCTGCTTCCTGCTCCTTCCACCGTCCCGGTATATCTCGCTATCAACCGGATGAACAATGAGAACCAAAGAGGACCGTCTCTACTCTACTGCTCTTCCCTTCTGTCTGTCTGCCTGCCTGCCTGCCTGGCCACCCTACTGTGTATCTCACTGTCCGTTTCCTCTCGCTTCGAACTAACTTTTTCGCTTTCGACCCCTCCGAATCGAACGTTCCGAATTTGCTTCCACTTTGCGACCCTCGGAATTTTCCTCGGAGAGAGACCGGCGGATATTCGTTTTTGGAGAAGCTATCTGACCGGATATTTTTTCTTCTAAAAATGGTATGGAGTGCGCGATTAAAAGGCGAACGCGACAATTTTCCCTTCGAACCTGTCGACCTATCACCTTCTATCGGAAGACAGCGTCAACTCGGAATCGAATTTCCAAGGCGCACGGACGAAAGCAAAGATTCGCAGTGTCCGAGCGTGCTCCGGCGTCTGATCTCAAAAAATCGCTCGCTCGCAAAACGGAAACAATGTAGAGAAAGAAGATTTCATGGGGGTTCAATTTGAATCGCGATCCAGAGCTGCCAAGTGAAATAGGAGAAGGGCGGGATGCGCTCGGTGCAAGCGTGCACGGGTCGCGGGGTAGGTGTAGCCCAGCATCCAATATCGGGGCGATGTGCAGCGGGACAATTTTTCAAAAAGTTTTACCGGACGGAGCGCGCGCTTCGATTCGAAAGTTGGTGCAGCCGTGGAACGCGAGGGTCGATGGATATGGAGAGAGAGAGAGAGGGAGTCGGATGGACGAAGCTGGAAGAATGCTCGAACGAGGTAGGCTGGAGGCGAATGGCGGCAATACGGTGGGACATAAATCTCCGACGTCGATTCGATTAGACGGACATAATTTACACGCGGCGGTGTAAGGTGCTAGCCCCTCTTTCTCTTTCTTTAGATTTCTCGCTCGCTTTCTGCGCGCAATCGTGGAGGATTCTGGGTGTCTGGGCGCGTCGGTGTGCCCCGGTATTCTTTTTTTTCTCGAATCTGCCGCGTTCCGAGGAAACAATTGCCTATCGGCATAAATCTGAAGGGCCCCGGAACGCAGACACGCCGGAACTCCTGGCACTGCAAGGAAAAAGAGTTCCTCGACCTCTTCCGGTAAGAAACCCTGTTTCTATTATTTAACGCTAAACCTGCCGTGCTAACGGAAACTGATACATGTTCGCTTATACAAAATTCTTATAGAATCATTTTTATTATTTCGATAATCGTGAAATAAAAAATCTAGACAAATTTCATCCCCTCTCCCCACGATATCAAGACGACGCGTTAAATTTCCCGAAAAGACTTCCGCTTACGGGGGATCTTGTAATCTGCGGCGAGGCGCGGTTTATCGATTCCGGATTCGTCGCGGGGAATTCTAGGCCCGTCGTTCCGGTTATTAAGTATCGGCGCGAGGGGAAATGGTCCGCGGAAGATCTCCTGAGTTGCGGGAGCGCGAGAGATAGAAAGAGAGAGAGAGAGCTTGACGAAAAGTTGGTAGGAAGCCGGCTGGCTGGATCCGCCGGCGAAAATTCGAGTGGAAAGTTTGCCGCGGTGTGACAGTGGCGACGCTCGGCACAATAGCTTGTTACGGGACAATGGCCGGAGTGGGGTAAATTCGGCCGAATTTAATTATGAGACGCCTTGGGGTGGCACCGGCACCGAACGAGCGACCGGGCGGCCGCGCTCGTACTCGGAACACCGTGTCGGCTAAAGGAAAGGGACGGTCGACCGGAGCGGAGCGGAGAGGAGAGGAGAGGAGAGAAGAGGAGCAGAGCGGCGCGCACCCGTACCCTCGGGAGAAATTGAATACGAGCTAATTTCGCTCGCGATACTGCCACCGATTCTCTCTTTTTTTTTCCTTTCCCGTTCTTTCTCCGGTCGGTCTCGCTCCAGCTTGCCGCGTTCGTCCGCACAAACGAATCTCTTTCTTCTATCGTCTCCGTTAATCGCGCTTCGAAAAACCACCCGACAATTATTCCCCCTAGTTTCTCCCTTGTCCCGCGTTTTATCCGATGTCCCGGTGTTCCTGTTCTTTCTACCGGGAGCTGCTCCGAACCGTCCAGCCTCATCCCACTATACTACTCACTCCCTCTCTCTTTCTCTTTCTCTCTCTCTCTCGACTGCGTCTTTCTCTTTCGTTATACTGTTCTCGTTCCACGCCCGACGCTTCTCCTCTCTTATCGAACCGCTTTCATAAATATTCGATGCCCGACGCCGTCCCTCGCGAGCTACAAAACTTCCGGATGATTTCCCTCGTATCGAGGACTTTGCGCCCTTTATGCCTGGATAAGGCTAACGCAGCCGCGCGTTACGATTCTCCGCGGGATATCCGCGCAGACCGTCCGCCGTCCCGTCCGAAGTCCCCGTCTTCCAGGAACGATCGAGTCGAACAATGATCCTGCGAGGATTAGCCGGCATTCGACGACCAGAGATTCTCCCGAATTTTTCCTTCGACGCTGAACCTACCGAGAGCGATTAGAAATGTTTTAGCTGATAGAAATGACGTGGCTCTGTTTATTTAGTTTTTATTCGAACACGTGCTGGAATTAAAAACTTTATCGAATCCATTTCCATGCGAGTAACATCGTAATTTCAATAATTGCAGAGTGGAGAATGTAAAACCGATCGTTTGTCCTGATTGTCGTGAGGGAGGGTTAATTACACCGTTAGGATAATCGAGAACTCGTCCGACAGTCTATTTTCATTTTTGCGCTTTTCAATTTATACTGCTTAGCGCGGAATGCGCCGCGAGACAATATAATAAATAGACATTCGGACAACACGGTCTATTGTCCCGGATCTAACAGAGCTCACAAATTAATTTTCACCTGAAATAACCGTGCTCCATTGAACTTTTACCTTCAATAGAGCGATTGTTCGTTTCGCCGGAACGAAAACAAGCTTGAACGGGAAACTTGAATTTCAGAATGAAGGTTCGGCGTGCAGTGTATCGCGCCCTCTAACGATCTCTACGTATATTCCCGCACAATGCAGCGTGGAAAATTCCTAAACGCGGAGAGCTTTCTAAAAACCGCACCGCTCGTGAACGCATTCTCCGGGATGAAAATTCTGAACGCTTGCATTCCCGAGACGCGTTCCTTCGATCTGTCACGCTGTAAATCCTGGCGACGTGCAATTCCGAACGCGTGAAATCTGTCGAAAATCGAGTACCCGGAGCTTCGAACCAAAAAAAATACCGCGTCCGATTCCACGCGATATATCGTTGCGAGTGCGCGGCCCTCGCCGGCCCTCCGCTAAATAGAGCGATGGGTAACGCGGAAAAACGGATGGGAGAGAAGAGGAGAAGAAGCGTTTCGAAGCGACGAGGCAGACGGAGAAGTGTAAGCGAGAGCGAGCTAGCTCCGGCGTCGTAGCTCCGCAAACTCGGCTTCGAGTCGCTCCATTATAGTTGCCGAGTCTGCAGTAATCATGTTAGATATTTTAATAAGAGGGAACAGCAGGGAGAAACTGGATCCCTCCGTCCCGCGTCTTCTTCTCCGGGCGTTCCTCGGTTCCCGCGAGTTTCGCCCTCCTCGTCCCCCCTCTTCCGGCCAACCTATACACCGGCGGCGATCCTTCCCGTCTTCCGCTTTCCGCCTTCCGTCTACCATTTACATTTATATCGCGACAACGGTGATCCTGTTACGGTGTCTACGCGTGTACCGCTCGCACCGTCGCGTCCCGTAGCGTCGCGTCGCGTCCTGCCAGAGATCCTCAGCCGTCGTCGGATAGAAATGGAAATTCGTATTCTTTCGAAATCCTGTTTACTCGACGAGGCGAGCGTCTCGGCGAACAAGAGAAATAAGGGAGAGCGAGCTGGGTAGATAGTGCTTAGAGAGAACGAGAGCGAGCGAGGGAGAGGAACCGTCTCCAGTTTCTCTCCATGACTCCCTGTCGACGATTAAACTGATTCCCTCCTCCCTCGCTCCCCCCACGGCCGCGTCTTTGTTCCACCCGTTTCCGGCAGGAAAGGGAAACGGTTAGTTTGACGCGGGCTTCCTGACGGAATTCGGGAACCGAATCTCGCGGAAAAGAATCGTCATCGTCCTTGGTCGCCGCCCGGCATCGCATCGGCTGAGATTAAAGCGGAGCGCGGACGCGAGCAGTTTTCCATTTGTAAGAAAGTAGCACGGTCCCGGCGGAATTCCCGGAGACAGAGAGAGAGAGAGAGAAAGCGTCGCGGAGGCCGAGGGTGGTGCCGGGAAAAGCGTCGTCGTTCTTCTCGAGTTCCTCCTCATTGTCCGGAAAAACGGGGACGCGGGTGTTAAAGCGCGCGTTCGATGCTAACGGGAATTTATCATCGTGAATTATGACGTCGATGTTGAGAATACAGAATGAGTAACGTTAATGCCGCCGGACCGTTTCGCTTCCGCTCGTAAATTAAACTAGATCGCGGAAAAAGAAGAAAGCCCGCCCCTCGGGTTCCGGACGAGCACTGCGCGCGAGACGAAGCAGGCAGCAGCAGGAGAAGCAGGGTGGCAGGGAGATTTTAATAATTCCGATATTCACGGGCTACGATAACGAAGTCGATTTTTTAGATTCCTCTTACTCCACCAATTTCCAGTTCAGCCGACGCCGACGCCGACGCTCCTCCCCACCGGCTCCTGTCGACCAGGCTTAAGGCGAACGGTAATTCTTGTCAAGATTTTTTCCCCCGTGTAATTATCCCCGGCGATTCTCCGCTCCGATCGCCGCTTAATGAATTTCGAACGCGAGCTTCCGTTTGCTTTTCTGCGGTTCGTTGCGATCTCCCGACGAATCGACGCTGTTTACTTACCTCGTGGAAAGGACAACTCTCGATTCGTTGCTCGTCGTACATCTCGACAGGTTTTCAAGAATTTTTACGAGTCGTTTTGATCATTCGCGTACTCCCAATAAACGTAATCCATGAAGCTGTCGCAGTTGTGTGCGACCGATCCATCAGAGCCTCGTCTCGCGCCCCGATACTGACCGATTGACGCTTTTGACGAGATATCTCGCCATCCAGCTAAACAATATTAACCTCTTCACTTGCAATATTGTGCGAGACACGCGACGAAGATTCTGAACCGTAATTTCCTTTACATCGAAATAAAATTCTATGTTGGTTTTGTTAATGTACAGCTATTGGAAAACGTGTAGGCATACAACAGATATAAATTTTCTCCTGATTCGGGAAATTACGAACTAGGGGTTAATTTCAACAAATTGATAAAGATTTCATTAATTTCTTCCTTTTACAAATCAGAATATACTCGCTTATAAAATATATTTATCTGTAGTGTAAAAATATTGGTAGACGGCGAGATATCTCGTCAAAAGTGTTAATCGGTCAGTATCGGGGCGCGAGGTATCTCGCCCGGGGACACGAAGTGGTTAATATGAGAATCCAAACGAGATATCGACGCGTCCCTCCGAACTTTTCGGATCCTCGGACAGTGTAACACGGTAGGGACGATGTCCGAGGCTTGGATACGGCAAATATCAATATCCGCAAGCTCTTTCCTTGGTGATGCGGGGAGGGTTTGTTGGCGGGAGATCGAAGTTCGATGCGGATTAGCGTAATCCGCGATCGAAAACGTCGGCGCGAGCCCTATTTCAGGATTAACGTGGCCCGGCCGGGTAGCTGCCGGTGTTTCTGACGCCTGTAATTTAAAGTCCGTAACGCGTTGTCGCGCCCGCGTGTCCCCTCGCTTCGTGTCGTTTCGTGTCGTTTCGCGTCGCGTCACGGGGCGTCCGATCCGCGGGCACGCCGGAACGTCCGCATTTCGCGGCGCGCATCGCTGGATAAACGAACGCGACAACCAGATGTATGGTAACAAGAAGCGGGGCCACGGGTAATCACCGGTCGAAACGTGTCGCGGACCCGGACAGATTAAATATTAGGTCGGCCCCGAAGCTTCTTCTCGCTGAAAAAAAAACTCCGATACGCGCTGGTGTTACCAAGAATTACAAGATTCAATTTGCGTTTCGCGCCTTTACGCAGACTGCGGCTGGATTCTACGTGTGAAATCGAGTCGGGAAAAGGGAATAACATTCTTTCGTTTGACGCCTCGCTTTCGAGAACATCGACTTTAACACGTTGAGCGCGGCGTCGGTCCCTGCGGACCGACTTTGACCGGCGCGTTCTCAAGAATATTTTCAGAAAGTCGAGGCAATTTTGCAAATGGTCGGTATAATATCCAACAGCAAAATCGCGCTCAACAAGTTAACCCTTTGCACTCTAAATTATTTTTTAATTTTGCTACTCTGCAGCTCCCAACTGTTTTCATTTGAAATTTCCTTTACTGCTGCTTATTTCTAACAATTTTTATTATTTTTCTATTGGTTTTAACATGGAAAAATGTCGAGTGGGACTCGACAAAGGAGTGCAAAGGGTTAAAGATTTGTCGGGTTACGGTGCTTTAGTATACGCAGTAAGTAGAATAGGTCGGTCGTGGTCAGACGCTTTTCTATCAATAGCGCGTGTATTTGCCGCATTTTAAAAATCGAACGAAAAGATGTTATTCCGTTCTGTCGACTTGTTTTATCACGCAGAAACCACCCCCGTCCGGTTGTGCGATCCGTCCGGCCACACCCGGTATTTTCGAGGATTTTAAAATCGATGTTCCATTATGGTTTTTTGCGGAGGAATAAGAACGGACGCGCAGCATGATACGTAATATATTCGATATGAATGGGTGTCTGCGCGCGGTTCCTCGCGCGAGTCACGCTAGGCGTGTAGAACGGCCGGAAGCAGCTCCATTCGGCGGCGGTCGCAACAGCGAGACTAATATCGACTGCTCGTCCTATCCGGAAGGAAAGGAAAATTTCCGTCTGTCCCCGGAGACGGTGTTCTCTCTGGCCGAGACAACCGGGAATCGATCCGGCGGATCCGTCGATTTACGAGTTAATTAATGGCTCGACGCTGTTTACGGATCAGAAGTTTCGTCGATTACCGATCGAGTTGCCCCGGCTAATGGAGGAGCGAGACCTTTGCCAGGGCTCTTCTTCTCCGGTCGCGTGATTAATGGTGTCGGACGACGATACTCCGACGTCGACCGCAGGGATCCCCCCGTCGGCTCTTCTTTCGTCGCGATCGTCGCGAAGTCGACCGACGCCGTGGACGACGCGACGCATTGGAAAATTGTTTCCACGATTTTCACGAGGTTCGCCGAATCGCGACGTCGGAAAAATCCTGCAAAATTTTTAATTGGACTAACGCAGCTTGGTCCACGGTAGAGCTGATCGAGGGATCTTTCGAACCGGCAAGTCTCTTTTTGGGGACTGCGGAAGACCGGCTGAGGAAAAAGGAATACGAGGCTCGGGTAAAGGAGAAATCTCTGGGCGTGGATCGCGAGCGTAAACTCGGCGGGGGCCAAGTATCCCGAGCCACGATACTTGGACGGTAAAAAGCTTATCT
Source organism: Lasioglossum leucozonium (assembly GCA_028454225.1). Taxonomy (NCBI): domain Eukaryota; kingdom Metazoa; phylum Arthropoda; class Insecta; order Hymenoptera; family Halictidae; genus Lasioglossum; species Lasioglossum leucozonium. Next base: position 2,685,771 of record CM052220.1, on the reverse strand, counting down.
CTGGGTGGCGCGAGTTGCCGTTGGCTGCGACTCGGCCCCCGGTGATTAATAGCTTTCCGCCATCGAGAATCCGACGAAGAAGAGGAGGCCCTGACTCCTGGAGCCGAAGACGTAGGAGCGCGGGAGAGAGAGAGAGAGAGGGAGAGAGGGAGAGCGCGAGGCCGAGGGATTACTGTATACGCGAGGTAAACTTTGTTCCCGAAACGGGTTAATTAATCGAGGGGATGCCGGTTCGGGGAATCGGCGTAACTCGCGCGAGAGATCGACGTCGTACACCTTTCCTGTTGTTGAGCTATTTGAATTCGGGGGGGACGCGACGAATTGCGTTATTGTTATCGGGCGATAGTAGCGCACTTAGAGTGATCGTTGCATTGTGAAAGAAGATTTCACAGGCCGTAGAAAATCATCGATTCGCGTACATAAAATAGAATTTTCTATTTACGTCGCGAGAAGCGTGCGCACGATTCTTCTCGGGTCGCTGGTGGAACAGCGAGCAACGTCTCTCAGTTTGGAGCCCGGCTTTAGCAGCGCTGCCGGCAACCCTTTCCGGAGTTAGGCGAATCTTGCTGGATAATTCGAGCCGCGATCACGGGGATCCGTAGTTTTGCAGTTTCGCCGAGCGAAGGAAAACTGAGTCGAATCGATAGAGCGAAATGGAAAGAGGAGCCTCGACCTGGGAGGTTGGAAAACCGCCTAGGATGCTAAACACCGAAGAGGAGATAGAGAAAGAGAGCGGAGAGAAGGCGGTGCGTGGGCCAACGAGAGAGAGAGAGAGAGAGAGAGTGGAGGGGCGAGGCGGAGGCGCGGAATTGGAAGGGTAACTAATGGACGTTTTACGGCGTCAATTATACACCGTCGTAAAATATGAATAATTGCTCGAGATTATAGCCGCGCAAAATTTCTGCGGGCGGGCGTGAGCGCGTCCGCGCGAGTCGTAAACTATATTACGGAGGAGTAAAAGCGCGAAACGCCTAGCCGGCTGCTAGCCGTGGCTGTATCGTTGACGACGATTCGACGGGAAAAATGGTTGTTCCGATTTCCGGTGTGTAACTACGGCTAGCCGCTCTCATCTCTCTCTCTCTCTCCTCTCGCCGTCTCCCTTTTTTTCTCGTTCCGGGACATTTCTCCCGCTCGGTAGCCGAGCGGATAACACGGTCCTCGGAACCGGAAATTCTGGGGATGCGTCGGAACCCGAGGAATTGCCTTGGACCGCGAGCGCGATCGAATTTCGATCCTCATACCGATCGCGTCCGCGAATATTTCGGATTCTGGGATAAACGGGGAAGACGGGGGCGACGCGTGACGACGCCCGACGTCGACTCTCCGAGCAGTCTGCTTTTGCTTGTGCTTCGCGTTTCGCCGCGGACGCCGCGCGACCGGTCAGTTCTCCGCCGGCTCTCTCGCATAATCCGTCGTAAAGGAGAACACGATCGCGCCCCGGCCAAATGCTAAATTCCACCTCTTCCCCCGAGTTTCGCGGAATAACCCGAGCCACTGTCGTCGAGGGTCGATCGTCGACGGCGCGGCCGAGTTCTACGAGTCCAACAACGGCACTTGAACGCACACCGCCGATTTTAACAACCGACTGCTCCTGATTTCGCGTAATTTCCATTCAACCCGCGTCTCCGTACAATTCGCCATATGCGCGACCACTGTTCTCCAACTCCTCTACCACCACCCCAACCCCTCCCACAAGCGATCGAGCTGTCTCCATGCTACGACTGTCGATCACGTCGTCGCGGACTATGCTGGGACCTTTTTAAAGCGATTAAAGTGTTGCAGCTTGTAAAGTAACGACGAGCATGACTGCAAAGGGTTAATCGTTTGAAAATCATATAACAATATTGTAAGAGATGCCCGGAACGGATGCAGTGAGCAATTAAAGCAATTATTTATTGCCTAAACAATCACGTCTTGTTTGGCCCGGCGTTGCAAAACGACGTGTTTATTTAGGCAATAAGTAATTGTTTAATTGCTCACTGAATCCGTCCCGGCCATCTCTTACATAAACTTAATACGACTGCAAAGGGTTAATCGTTTGAAAATCGTATAACAATATCTTTGAGTTACTCGAATGTTTTCATTTGCCTCGAATTACACCTACTCGTTTTCTCGTGAATGCGTAAAGCCGGCTGTCCAGTAACGAGCGACGAGAATAAACGGTAAAAAAAAAGAAGAAGAATTTTCGGACAGTTGATCACTGCACGGGGCGCGTTAGAACTCATTTTCCGGAGCCACGGTTCCGGTGTATCGCGGCGATCTCCAGAGTCGCGGCACGCGGCGCTAGCAAGATGGCAAAGGTCCGCAAACACGGTGTGGATTCGCAGCGCAAACACCGGTGGCTCGGTTACAAACGGTTCGCCGGAGTTTCCGAGAGAGCCCGAGGAGCGAATTAAGTCGAATCGTAAATTCAGCGGGTAATTAGCGGCGACGTTCGACGCGACGCAGAAGTCCGTGGAGGAGCGTTCCTCGAGCGGAACGTCTTCGTCGTCTCTTGGTGTACTATGCTGGGACGGGGTCGCGGGGGCTGGGGAAACGGGGGACGGTTCGGTTGTGCCAAGGGAGAGGGATGGAGGAGAGTCGACGCGTAATTTAATTGCGCCGCGCCGTTCCGTATCCTGTGTTTGCGACGCCGAAGCGTGCTCGATGTCATTAATATCGACCCGTGGCTCGTTGCTTCTACGTTCCCGTTTACGTACTCCTTAGCACGACGGACGACGCTCGTTACCGCGACGGAGTCGTAAATCGACGGGCCGGTCGCCGGATTTCCTTCCGTCGATCGTCCACCTCTCTCTCTCTTTCGCTCTTGCTTGCTCTTGCTCAGTTTCGCCAACTCCCCCCGCCGACGTTCCACGGGAATTCGAACAAAGGCGAACGGATGCGCTCCCCCGAAGAAACTCCTCGCTGCGAAGCCGGAGCCTCGAGTAACCGTGCTCGAAAATCGACTCCGGTCGAAATTCGCGGCAAGACCCGACAACCCGATGTCTAATTTCGAGCGTTCAATTAAAGGGGCGACGGGGTGGCCCCTTTTACCTGTACCCCGGCTGCTCCACGCTACGGCGAACTTGCGCTTCACGGATCTCTCTCCTCTCTCTCTCTCTCTCTCTCTTTCTGACTTTGCCTCGCTGCTCCTCTTCCCGCAAGAAACGCGATCCTATCGCACGATGCCCGGGCAAAACGCTGTACCCTATATACCACGGTCCAAAAATGTCTGGTCACTGACACAAACTTATGGTTTCACGTTGTGAAGCGAAGTAAGAAGTTTTTAACGAATCATTTCCCGAAACCCCGAACTATTAAACGGATTATAGTTCTTTACAAAATCAAGCAAACCTCGTGGCCAAGGGTTGTTTAATAAACTATTCCTCCAGTAATTTTATATTTTTACTTGTGGTTTCACGTTGTCAAGTAAAGTAAGGAGTTTTTTAACGAATCATTTCCCGAAGCCCCGAACTGCTAAATGGATTATTGTCCGTTAAAAAATGAAGCATCGAAACACCTTTGCGGAGGGTTGTTTAATAAATTATTCGTCAACTAATATCATAGTTTTACTTGTGGTTTGACGTTGTTGAGCAGCGAGGAATTTTTAACGAATCATTTTCCAAAGCCCCGAACTACTAAAAGGATTATTGTCCTTTAAAAAAGTCGAGCCGCGGAACACCTTTGCGGAGGGGTTGTTTAATAAATTATTCCACGAGTAATTTTATGCATAAAGCGACGACTAGCGCCGAGATTATTCTTTCAAAGAAAATCGCTAAGCTCCTTCGGATAGATGGTAAACTCGAATCGTGGACTCTTTAATAAATTGTTCGATAACGATAGCAATTTTATCCATAAAGCGTCGCCTCGCCTCGACTAACGCGATCCAAGAGAACTTTCCTTAAGATTATTATTCGAAAGAAAATGTTATCGAGGTTCCATTACGTGCGGTACAGTCGTTAAAAAAGCGTGTTAATAAACTACACGTTCTCTTTTGTCCATAATATAGACACAGGCGAAGCGAAAGTATTATTTTAATAACCCCTGTCTCTCCGGCGCGAATAAACTCGCGGCGAAAAAATGACCAACATGAAGAGACACCGAGAGCGCACGCGCAATTAAATAAAAATGGTGAAATAACAATCGTAAAACGATAGACGGAGGTGTCTCTTTATTTTCTTTGTTCCCGGACTGTTATCGCGCTCCAGCGGGGATCTTCGTGTAAACTCGCAGTTCTTACGATCTAATTGACCTGGTGGCGTATTCCAAATGCGTGTTTTCGGTCCCGAGAAACGAACCCGGTCACTTAATGTTTCCTCTGCTCCGAGCGAATCGTTAATAAACTTAGTTCTCTGGTAGCTCCGATCGCATAAAGATCCGCGTGCTCGGCGATCGCGATATTTCAGCGCGTGTGGGCGTGTACTGGAACGAAGGCATTGTTCGACGCTCGTGAACCATCGGGAACGCGGTTCGTATATCAGAGAGAGAGAGAGAGAGAGGAAGAGGCGCGGAAAGAAGTCGCAGGGCGGTATCGCACGGCCGTCGTTAATCAAGGAAACGAGTCGGGGGTCGGTTGCGGCCGGAGCCAAAACGAGTTATCAACGATTGGCCGTCGTTAGGCGGTGATCGTCGCCGGCGACGGAGGGACCCGAGCCAAGTATCTTTCGACGTTTATCTCGTTCCTCCTCTATATTGCACCGGGATCGAACTCCCTACCCCCACAGCACGGACGTCGTCGTCGCCACGCCACGATCTTGCGCGGCTTTTTATTCGCGCGGGGCGAGAGTCGTGTTCGCGCCTCCTTCTGTCCCGGCATTCAACGGTTTTACGAGTTTTTAATGGCGGCAGGATTCAACGGCGACCGTAATCACCGGCGAAGACTGTTGTAGCACGGCTAACGCCACGCGTTTCCCACCGAAATTTCCGTTGCTCCTCCGCGCAGCCATTCTAACGTCCCGTTTCGGGTCGACCTCGTCACGACGAGCAGGATAAAGACTACCGCAGACGAGTATTCCACGACCGCAGCATATTTCGCTGACGTTCCCCCTATTCCCCGCGCCACCCCGCCGCGCCCCACCGAGCCGGTTAGACGTTCTACATGCTCCTCGTAGCCCGGTTGCCAAAAGGCGATTCATCCCGACACACTCGGAAAGTTGGAATTTGTCATTACTGTTTTAGCACCTTCAGATTCCGCTCCCGGGCGTAGCCTCGGCTGCTCTCCGGGCTCGGCTGGAAAAATTAATTTTCTCGCTTGGCCCCGGAGCTCCGCGGAAACTTCCGAGATTTATACCGAGAACAGGAGCACGGTGTTCTTTTAGCTGGACGCCGCGATCTTGCTCTGTTAGCCGCAAAATGGATTCCGTAATCTTGCGAGACTCGGGGAACAGAGGATACAGCTTTCGTTTATATAGACGTCGTTGCGGTGTTCCGCTAGAATCGAAATTAGTTCTACAATCTCTAGAGACTCGTAGAGCGAGACGACGTTTTGTCTGCGCAACGCTGTCTTATTCCACTGGCTGGAAATGTGCATGTTATTAATTTCGCGGTAATCCGGATCGCGACGGTGATTACGCGTCGAATCCTTGAAATCGTGGGGCGCACGGCGCGCGACACCGTGTGGTACGTTCGCGCAGCGGATCGGGCCGGTCCGGGCCGGGCTCGATGGAGACCGGATCAATCGCGCAGTGGCTCGACAAACCGTGGTTTTATTTTAACGAGCGACCGCAGCCCGCAACAGAGCGATCGGCGGTTTCGACGGTATACGGTGGCTCCGTCGGTGCGTCATTGAACCTCGGGATTACGTCAATCTGCGCTCACAAAGTTCGCCGTGGAAAGCGGACGGAGGCGAAAGCGATCGTTCGTGGTGTTGGCAGCTCGTACAAATTGGAAATTAAACGACGACGGCGAGGCGCGAAAAGCAAATTTTCGATACCAACTATTTTCGGTTATCGTCGACATTCGCTAGAGAGAGAGAGAGAGAGAAAGAAGCGAATGAAATACACACACACGTGAGCGCCTGGGTCTATGTATATGCTCGATCGATGGACGTCGACGACGTAACGATTTTCCCCGGTTGAAATTGGACGCGATCCCGGAGCGAGAAACAACCGAGGCGTTATCCACACCTTCTGCTCGCCAGTGGAATCATCGTCTCTCGCGACTGATCTGGAGATCCGGCGATGAGCGCGACCGTTAACTAAACTCGTGTGCACGGTTGCGACGGCCGAGCGTGTTTCGGGCTCCTCGGCGATCCAGTCGAAGGGTGGGATTATTCGCCAGTGACGATTTATCCGGGCAAATTGCGTCTGGTTCTCGCGAGAACGAGTCACTGGATTCGTGACCCGTTTCACGGATTTCTGGCGATCGTTTCGAGTCGAGTCTAGTCTAGTCGTCGCCGTCTACTTTCGCCAGCCGGAAACGGAGCACAGGACCGGCTCTACAGAGATTCGATTGGAGTCGATCTCGCGGTGTAAACACGCCGAGAGGAGGGTACACAGAGACGTATTTGCGATTAAATTCGATCACGATTCCGCTATCTCGCCGGGAGGAGGCGAACGACGGCGCGGCGCGGCGCGCTGCCGAGCACGGTCGATTAATGATCCGGAAAAACGATAATTCGTCTCGAAGGTATCGGGGAAGGACGGTACCCGGTCTACCCTCCCCGTTCCACCTACGCGACCAACCCGAAGAGGGCTTACCGCAGTCATTCTATAGCAGATCGGATCCACGACGACGACGACGATCCACCGGGAAATCCCTTTCTAAGGATTTCGATACCGAACCAAACTCGAGATTAATTTGCGGCCGTAAACGAGTCGGGTGAAATGTTGGCTGTTTTTCTTGAGACGCGACGGACACGGTCCGGGAACAGGGAACGTCACCGACGATTCCAGGAGACGGTAAACGTTTTCTTCGGCGGCCGATGCTGCAAACCGCAATGCCGGGACTAATATATTTTTTGCCGCGGAACCCGACGCGACTCGACGTTTACCGTCGGACGTTTTTTCCCTTTTTTCTTCGCCTTTGTTCCGACCTCGCACGGCGTCGTTCCCGACGTTCACGGTCCGTCGTGCCGCGTCCAGCTCTAACGAGATTACACCGGACCGCGTACCCGCTGCGCGATAAACCAGCCGAATCGACACGGACACCTCTTGTTATTCCGTGGACGCGGCGCTTCCCCGGGCTGAACGCTCATTTAAAATAACTTCCGCGGCGTTTCGGTGGAGGTCGGACCACTTTACAGCACGAGAAACAAGCGTAATTCTGAGAATTTTCTTAGCGATAATTCAACGACAGGAATTAGATTCGTTGTTCTATAGACCAGTGCTCCGCAACCGCTGTGCCGCGGGACACTAGTGTGCTGCGAGGTGATCTTGGGAGTGCCACGATTTTCTCGAGAATAATTAAATTTATTCAGAATTCAAATAGCTTTATATAAAATTTAAATAAAAGTAAATATCTGCATACATAGAGCTGTTTTACTGTGTTTTTCATCCAATAAAAACATATACGTATTATTGTAATTTATGTTAAAAAACGTTGGTGTGCCGTAGAAGATAAAAGGTTGCGGAGCACTGCTACAGACTTTGAAAATCAAGTATTTTTTTTGTGGTGATTCGCTCCAGCTCCGAGGATCGCCGGTTCACGGTGAAGTAGCACGATAACTCTCTCTCCGATCGGACATTAGGTGAGCGTAACTCGATGCTCTTCCAGTGTGAAATTATAACCGGCTGCTCACGTGACCCTCTCGTGTACAGACACGCACACAAGTCGGGGGCTGCGACGATTATCGCGCGTCCCTAATCGATCGTAATACGTAGATAAACGGACGAACGACTCAATTCCCGGAGCGAAACGCGTTAACGGTATACGAGTGCATTTATCGGGGCGGCTCCGTTCTCGTCTCGTCGACGACGTTCCGCCTTATCGATCATCTTTACCGTCTGTCGTTCGAACCGCGAGGACTATTGTTGCGCTGCGAATCGTCAACAAATTCAGCACTTCGCCGTGTAATAGATATTCCATGGAAATTCATTTTTTAGCCCGGAGAAACGATCCAGTCGCCCAAGTATCGCCGACACGCCAGCGAAAGTGTTAACGAAGACGGCGCCCGGAGTTTCTCGTTCCGTCGCGGATGGTTAATGGCCGACTCGTACCACTGTGCAGGAATGTCTGTTATTTTTTTTTAGTCTCGCGTGTTCTCGAACAACGAAGAGCACTTTGTTATCGTATTACAGCGTCGGTCCTGGTTAAGGGATGCGTCAATTTCAGGGTTGACAATTTAGTAAGGTGCGGCAGTTTTCCGTTTCCATCAAATCTGTCATGGCTAATGAGGTGGGGAAACTTTTCCACCCTTCCGGGGGCGACGGAGCTGTCGGCTTTAATGGATTCGCGTGTCGTTTTAACAAGGGTCGTCTCCGATTTCAATGGAATTCGACGGGGTCACTGACCGATGTGTCGTATGGAGACGTTGGTCACTGACCAACGAGTCTGATCTCCGGGTCACTGATCGTTCTGTTTCGTTCGAAGCGGGTCAGTAACCACGGTCATTGCAAATCTTTCGATCTCCCACTGGCGTTTCGAAGGTGCTAAAAGACAAGTGTCACTGACCAGAGTGTCCCCTAGGAACTGGGTGAATGACCGCTTGCCGGGATCAATGCATCTGAACGTAGTAGAAGACTATCGCGAAGACATACGCTGAATTTCTTTCGTGACGCGAACGTTTTCGGATTAATTCCAGCTATCTAAATGGCCCGCTTCGACGGATTGCGCGCGAGCCAAGCTAATTACATTACGACCGACTAGTCGCGATACATCGCGTGTCGCGGCGGTCAGACAGGTTCTGTTCTCGAGAAAGCGATCGCAGTCCGCCGATAAACCACCACGTTTTCTCGTTGAAGAAACGCGCCGTTGCCACGGGGTAAACGGTCTTCGCGCAATTTGTCGCGTTCCAACCGTTAACGGGGGCGAACGGCGTGGATCTAGACCGCCGGAAGCTTTTGTTTAAGCGGTAGAACGGTTCGTGGAGCTCGCGAGCTGAGTTTTTACACGGGTCTCTCTCTCTCTCTCTCTCACTCTCGGATTTATCGGCGGGAGAGGATTCCGCGCGTAATTCCGGAACGCGCGCGCGCGCCCGAGAGAGCGTAGGACGGTTTTCGGGAAGCGAGGAATGCCGGCGACCTCTTGGCTTGGTCCGCGACCCAGCTCTCTCCGGCCCCGGTACAGTTGCTATCAGATGGTAAGATAATGTAAACTTATGCGAGGCACGCCCGACACCCCGAGCACCGACCCCCCGCGCCCACGCGCGACCAAGCACCAAACTTTGCCGGGTTTAAATATATCACCTCCACCATTACGGTTTAACCATATGCTTCTCTGCGACCCGGCCGCCCACCCGCTGTAACCCGCTCACCCACCCGCTGCTCCGTACGTACGCGCGCTCTGTGCCCCTCGTCCCATTCGAGCCCGTACCCGCCCGCTTCTCGCCTCGGCTGCCTTCCAAACCTTCCGTCCAACCTGCATCCCTTACCAACTCGATTCGGATACGACTCTTTTATCCTCTTTTCCCCTCTTCCTAAAAAGCTTCCGGCTAATTGAACCCTTCCGCGCCGCCGCGAGCCATCGGTGCTTTTCGAAGCTAATTCGCGTTTCGTCGCCGCTACCTCGTGCATTCCACGCGAAACTTGACCGACCACGAACCCCCCGAGACTGTTCGCGATGCACAATTGATCCTATGCAGTCGTATGACCACTCTCGGCCATCAAAGCTTTTTTACCGTTCCAGTCATACCGATCGAGTCGACAAGCTTCGGAGATACGTAGATATTCGAAATAATATTTTATAAAAATAAATGTATCAAATCTCCCGGCGCACGGGTTCGATCAATTGTTAATTAATGAATAGCAAACTTGCAACTTATCACTCATTTAACTTCAACGTTTCGGGCTTGTTTCAGACCATTCTCAAGAAACAATTGCGTCTGTAAATTAATTGTATGTTATAATAATGCGTTGTATGTTAAAGATAGGACCACCGGTTTTCACACGTGTTTCTCAGTGGTTTCATAAATTTAAAAATTCCCTGTTTTTGTTAAAATACGTTTGTTCATCCTGCTTATAGCAAGTAAGTATCGGTAGTCCTACCTATCTTTAACTTACAACGTTTATTAGTATAATAAATGTTTATTATTAGTTTAACATACAATTAATTTACAGACGCAATTGTTTCTTGAGAATGGTCTGAAACAAGGCCGGAACGTTGAAGTTAAATGAGTGATAAATTGGATATTTACTATTAATTAATTAACAATTGATCGAACCCGTGCGCCGGGAGCATTAATACATGTATTATTAACAATTCACGATCGATACAATGAAATATTTAATATTTTACAAATTGTGTTTGAGCGTGCAGGAATCCTCGGTAACGACGAACAAAACTTAAACATAAACTTAACACGACCGTAAATAGTTAAAGCGGTATGAATATTCCACAACTCATCGGGATTCCGGAAAACGACTTCGCGGCTCGATATCGTCTGGCGATGTTCGATCCTCGTTGAGCTTCTTTCCGATCGCGCGGCGAGGGTTAAAATTTAAGAAAGCTTTCGCCCCGCTCGAGTCCCTCGGTTCCATTAAAAGCGGAGAGATTACCCGAAGAGTCGAGCCGAGTCGAGTCGAGTCGAGAGTCCCTTCGGCCAAGAATCGTTCGAGGAAGTTGGTGGTAAGCCAAACAGTTTCGCGTTCTTCCTCTTCCACCGGGGCCGCCGCGACGGGTCCTCGTAGCCGCCCGGCCTTTGTTCTCGCGGCCCGCCTCTCCTCCCTTCCGTTCGCGTCTCCTGTTATTATAAAATAACCAATTAATTCGAACTCCGTAAGAGGATCACGGGATAATTAATACAATAAAAATATACGCCGCAATAACAATAGAGAAACTTGCCGGGAAATATGCTAAGAGGCTTACCGGGACTTTCGGCCCAGATTCCCGAATCTCTCCCTTCTTCCGTTTGTCCCCGTCGCGACGCGGCAGCTCTGAACCGAATCGTTTTCGCGATTCGTGGAACGCGTGTCCGTTTGTATCCGCGGGGGATCGATACCGCGGATCGACTTGCACACTAACTTTCTTTATGCATACACGCGCGCTTGTGTGTGTGTCGCGAGGAACGATCGAACAACGACAGCGCCGAGGGATATACTTTTCCAGCACGCCATTGCGTAATTACGTGGTTCGCCTCGTTAGGTGTATTACTTTCCCCGTAAACCCTTAATCGGATCCGAACGAGCACCGGGCTTGTTTACCGACGAGATCCCTACCTTTGGATTCCACCGATAAACCTTGTCGGCCCGGAGGATCTCGCTCGCTTTAGGGGCTGGCTCCGAGAAATTTCGAAGTTTTCTTCGTGGAAGCCACGGCCGCTAAACTCAACCCTTTGTTTCGTCCGCGGGGCGCGATGTCGTGACCTCGGATAAAAGAGCAAGAAATTGCCGGTTGCGAGAAAGGGAGAAAGAGAGAGAGAGAGAGAGCTCAATTCGAGCCCGAGCTCAACGAATCGAGACCGAGCCAGCAATAAATGGCAAACGAGGGAGCGAGCCCGCGATCGCCGCTCCAGATAAACGAATCGAACCGACCTGGGACACCTCTGCCTTATTATTTTCATGGACACGGTGCTTCGTGGATAAACGCTCGTTTAAAACTGCCCTCCGACCCTCTAATTTTATAAAATAATATTTGACTTCGTTCTCTTTTTCCTCTATACCGCAAACGAACCGCAATACACCGAACGAAACTGTTGACCTAAAATGCCTCAGGACCTTTGACGCTATCATTTCTGTGGAGTCGTGATTCAACAGTTGGAAAATTCATAGCTAGAGTAAAATTAATGGCGTCCAATAGCCACTACAGCTCTCGTTCAGCAACTTCAACTCTCTAGACACGCGAGCCTGCTCCATATTCTGAAAGCGCAATATATTGAACGCATCGCATTATGTTCCCAAAGTACGATGGACGAAGGTAGCAAGCACAGGGTGGACAATTTAAGGAAAGAATCGAGCGTGCTGAGGAGTCGTGATTGAACATTTCAAAAATTCAAAGTTATAGTAAAATTAAAGCGTCCAATAGCCACTACAGCTCTCGTTCAGCAACTTCAACTCTGTAGACTCGCGAGCCTAATCCATATTCTGAAAGCACAATATATTGAACGCATCGCATTATATTCCCAACGTACGATGGACGAAGGTAGCAAGCACAGGGTGGACAATTTAAGGAAAGAATCGAGAGCGCATGTGGGGGTTCGCAGGGGCCGAACTGTTCACGTTAGGTCCGAGCCCCCTAAATCGTCGCTCACGACCTCCCGAGATATTACCGTGGCGCACGCTGGGAAGGGGGTTGCTCGATATAAATTGCATCGTGCGGTCGACGAAGCGCGGTCGAAATTGGGGAAATTAAGTTCACCGAGTATAGAGCTGGCCGGGCTGCAACGCCGCCACTGGCGCACACAAAGAGAGACCGCACTGGCATGTGGTTCCGTGTAACCTCGATGTCGATACACTCTCGGGTCAGCTAGGCCAGGAGCGCGAGGGACGGCCCCCGTGTTTGCCCGCGCGGGCCAACGCTCGCTCTCGCTCCACGGGATTTCCTCGAAAACGTCTCCGGGAACGTCTCTCTGAAACATCTTCTCGGGACCAAGATCGCCCGGGGCTGAGATCGCGCGGCAATGCGGTTCGCGCATCCTCGATTCCACTTTACTCTTATTGCCGTTTGATCTTTGCGAGAGTGAAAGAAGAGAGTCCGACTGCCAGGGGTCAGCGACCACGATCAGTGACCACCGTGACCAACTCATTTTCTGGAACATATTGAACTCGAGGCTCTTGACCGTTCATCATGGCGAACACGCGTAGGAGCAACTCGACGGCGCGCAGCACCGGGTGAAATTAGACAGCAGGTTTCGTTCGTAAAAATCAGGATTGAACCGCGCCGGACGAATGGTGAAGCCGTGAATCGGTGGTTTGCCCCCGACATACGGCTCGACGATAGCCGTGTTCCGGGGCTCGGTCGTGACCCGGTTTCGAAGGAAAGTCAACCGCCCCGTGCTCAACCAGCGACTGCCATCCCGTTCCGTTCCGTTCCGTTCCGTCCCGTCCGCCTGAATGGCGTTCTAACTACCGAACTGTTAGCGGCACGCGCGTCCGCGGCAACGCGTTATGAATCGTTTAATTTCGTTCCATTCTTGACAGGTCGGCCCTCGATTTTCATACGAATATTCTCCGCGCGCCCTTTCGGCCCGTCCTGCATTCGATTGCGAAATCCCTCGGCGCGACGCGACGCTACGGCCAGACCCGCCGAGAGCATCCTCGATTCTGTTTCGCTTCCGACAAACTCGACGCGAATTTTTTATGCGTTCCACCCTCTCTGCATTTTCTCTCTCCCCGTTCTCTCCTACCCTCTGCTCTCTGTCCTCCGCAAAATTAACCGACGGTGACACTGCCGAAAATTCCGACTCGATCGTCCCGAAAGAAAAATCACGCGGTTTCAATTATGTTCGTGCGAGCAAGGGAGACAAAAGAGACCGGGCGAGAAGGCGGCGCGACGCGCAAAAAGAGAAATTAGGTGGGTGACGGAGCCGGGCGAAGAAGGGAGTCCCGCGAGTGACGACCGTGAGCTTAATAAAGGAGAAAGCGGAAGGGTGTGGTTGGCTCCCTCGGCGGAATATGCATGCTAGGCTAAACGTAATTCACCGTCGAGACTCGGGCTCGACCCCACGGGGCTGCCGGCGGTGTACCGGTATGCCGGAGGGCCGAGAGAGTAGAAGAGGAAGCAAAGGTGAGAGAAGAGAGGGAGAGAAGAGATCGCGTCTCGATATCGTAGAAACGGCGCGACGCGACGATCCGAATAAACCGCTCGGGGGAAGGGGCGGAAGACAGCCGAGGAAAAGAGGGAATTCGTGGCATCCTGACGGCGGCGCGGACGCGTCTCTCTCTCTCGCCGCTCCGCTCCGCGCCGCGCCGTGGCGTCCCGACGGGAATAGAAACGATGGCAATGCCGTGGGGTACGGCTAGTTGGAAGAATCGGGCATAATTTCTTGGTGACAGGGTGGTGTCGGCTTTTCAACCCTTATAATATCTTCAACGCCCTCGCCGCAGTCTCTGCCTGCCTGCCTGCCGGCTTTTTCCATCGTCCTCTGTCTTTCTTCTCTATCCGCCACCGACGCGGCGTTCTCTCTCCGTCTTTCCGTCTCTCGGTTTCACCCTCGGCGCGCCTTTGCTCCCGGGAATACATTTCCATGCATTTTCCTGGGCGGCTTCTCTCCTGGTCTTCCACTCGCCCCTTCCGCCCCCCTGCCCCGATTTCCATCCTCGGTTTCTCGCGCGCGCGTCAACGCTCCCCTCTCTCGCCATTTCTCTCTGTCTCTCTCTCTCTCTCTCTCTCTCTCTCTCTCTCTCCCTCTCTCTCTCTCTGGAGCCCCCTCTGATCTTTCTCACGCTTTAATTACCAACTTTTCCGTGTTTCCCAGGAATTCGCGTTCGCGCGCGCGCAACCACCCCCTCCCAACGTCGACACTGCTTTCCTACCGTAGGCTTCTTTATCCCCTGTTTTTCTTCGGACTTCTCGCCCAACCCGCGCTCCCCAGAGGCGCATCCCTGTTGGCTTTCGGAGACCGTGCAGAAACTTCCCGACCGCCGGCAAATATACAAGCCCCGACGCCCAGCGCAGCGCGGCACACTACAGCCCAGCGCCCGCCACCGAAACAATTTCGCTCCGTTAGCGATAATGTCCTTTGCTTCCGCTTTTTTCGCTCGCACGCGCGGAACCCGCTCTTCCGGGCACCGCACACCGCGGGACTGCGGGATACGCGCCCTTTGGGATTTCGCGGCTGACGGCGGGGGTTCCTCGTTCTTTCTAATACCGAGTAGTCTACTGCGTTTGTACGTTCGTGCAAGAGTCGTATCGGTACCCCGCGGCGATTTCTCGCTCGACGATCTCGAACAGGGTTCCCGAGCAATTTGTACAGGCTGTGAAGAAATTGTCGCTGCTACCAGATTCTACACCCTTGGTTGAGATTGAGCTGGCGAAGGTGCCGCGGAATTGAGCTGGACCTTGAATTTTAAGGTCGAAAGGTCAACAATTTTAGAAAACAACTCATGCGCCATGAGTTTTTGTGCATGTCAAGAATAAAAATTCTTTATTCTGTTATGTAAACGTTTACCTAAGAGGGCTTCGTTTATAATAAATTAATAGAAACAATAGTTTTGTTTATTTTACTCGTCGCGAGGGTCAGAAGTGCAAAAGGAACCATGAGTCGCAAGTCAACCTTTTTCTCAACCGTGGGTCGCAAGTCCAGAAAAAATTGTTGCCCCAATCCCAATTTTGCTCCAATCCTCTTGCGCAATCCTATGGCAGCCGCGGCATACAATTTCTTTACACCCTGTACATAAAACTCTGTAACACGTCGACGAGCAGAATTTTTATTTCCGATCTGCAGGCGGTACGGTTCTCCCCGACGGAGAATGCGGCTCGATAGGAGCATCGATTGGAATCGTTGATAATAGAGCTGATTTCCAGGATTCACTTTGCGAGAATAAGTCGAGGAAATCGCCGAGGATAGCCAACAAGGCAGAATCCGAGGCAGCCGTCGTGCCGACCGCGGTTACCACGGTATCCAAGGGACACGCGAGGAGGGCGGCAGAACGGGGAAAAAGCGCTGCCTCGCGAGCAGAGCGATTAAAAGTTTTCTCCCGGCTCGAAGATTTGCTCGTCGGGTCGCGGAAGTCGCTATCCTTTTCTCTGTGCCCTCCGCCGCGCCGGTTCGTTTGGCCCTTTCTTCGCGTTTTAACAGCCTGCTCCCGCTATTTCCGTGTTCCGATTGCTTCTCGCCGCCTCCGTGCCTCTTCTCGCGCAGCTTGCCCTAACTAATTCCTATGGCCCCTGCACCGACTCCCAAAGCAGTTTACCTTTTGCCCACTGTACGCGTCGCCTGTAGTCACTTCTCGTTCCTTTGAAGCTTGCTGCACCGATATGACAGCTATCTTATTGTTCCCGTAGCGGAGATCGTGTGCAGCAACTCGCGTAATCGATCCGAAACGCTCTTCAACCTTCCGTCGTGCCGAAGGTTCGGGTGGCAAGTAAGAAGTATCTGGAAAACACAGCGACCCGATCACCTTTAGGACCCCACCCGTGGGGAGGGCCCAAAAGGGCGGTCCTTCGAGTATAGACGGCACCAAGCGCACTATTTCCGTAACAGCAGTTTTACAAATGAACTAGGCGTTTATTACGTTTTTCGAATGTGTGGTCGAGCGGTCGAGGTATTGCGCCCGACGGAAATAGATTTTTCTTTTAATTGTTTATTTATACCGGTCGCATCAACACCGAGGTCGTTAGCGACCACTAGAATTAATGCACGTATTCGCAATGTCGAAATCTTGCTCACTGCTGTAGCTACAAAGATTGTTTGATTGAGAGTCGTAAAAATTTGTTAACTTTCGGAATAATTATCGAGGTATTCGCTTAGACTGTTAGGGATAGCCAGGCGATGTGTTTGGAGGGAGAAGAGGGGGCAGTGTAGTATAGTCTGTTCGATCGAGAATGGAACAATCTTCCAATATCCTGAGCGAGGTTAACAACTCGATCGATTTTGCGAAGACCCTTTCGACGTGAAACTAGTTCGTTTCGGTGGGTTTGGGGGTGAAGGTTCGCGGCAACGAAATGGTTGAAAAAGGGCGCGCGCGCGTTGGTCGTAGCAGGGAATGCTGGCGTTCCTCGAGCGAGTCGCTGGCTAATTCCCAAAGAGATTATCGAAGACGCATCACCGCGATTCCGCGGCCGAATACAAATTGGTCCCATGGAGCCGTGGGGCTCGGTGTTGCACGTATGAAAGGTGTGGGCGAGAGAGAGAGAGAGAGAAGGCAAGCATGCGTGGGACGTCCCGGTTTCCGTGTACGTACTTCGACGTTGTGTATGCGATGCGGGGGGGAACGCGCGCGCGGTACAGGTGTGACGGGTCGGGTCGGGCCGGGCCGGGCCGGGCGAGGAAATTGCAGGCTTCCCGGTCCCCCAGGTGCTCTTCGTCATCATAAAGCTTACGCCACTGGCATTGTACTTGTATTAAAGCCAGCCTCGAACACGACCCTCCGACTCGCCCTTCCCCGACAGCCTCCTCTCCTCGTCGGTCGCTGGATAGTGGCCCTCCGTTGCTCTGTTTCCACCGTGTTCCGTTCGTTCCGCTCGTTCCGTCCAGCGCGCCGGCCTCTACGCGTATGTACATACTCGCGGGAGAAACACGTACAGTTCCGACAGCGTGTGCACGTGTGCGAACGTGTATAGTACGCGTACGTATCGCGTCGACCATTTCCTCGAGACCGCAGCCAACCCTAGCCCGCGCCAGAGCCTGGCCACCGCGACCAGTCGCCGGCTATTTAATAATCGGTATTTATGGGAAAAACTTGCCAGACGCTCCTCCCTCCCCAACGCGAGCGCGCTCGTGCGCGTTCTACGGCGAGGACGACGACGACGACGACGATGCGCTACCGTTGTCGCCCTCCGGAATCTACGGGCACGACCTACCCGAGCATCCCCGCTGTATACCCGCGCGGCAATAACTTCAGATCCACGCGTCGTTCCGATTCGGGGCCGCCCGCGCCCGGTATCTCGCGATATTCCGATTGAAATTTAACCGTTCGAATATTAAGTTCATAAATTTCGCGCAGCTGTGCGCGCTGACGGGCGCACAGTAGTATAGTCCGACCTCGGTCAGACTCGGCGGAAACGTTGAAATAAAAGGTTACTTCTTCTCTCTCTTTTTTGAAAGAGTGAAACCTGTGGCGTCTATGATTTCTCCACTTTATGGGAGAACATTGAATCTTGGATATGTTTTAGGATGTTGGCTTATGTGGAACAAATCTCCCCTTCCCTCTCTCTCTCTCTTACACTTTTTGGTGTCACCTCGCAAGTTTTTGAATGACCCCAGCCCTAAAACAGACTCGTGATGAAGATTTTAAACAAAGTCTAACAAATACGAATGTTACGCCTTTGTTTTTAGATGAGATAAAATTTGTTTTGTTTGTAATCAATATTTCAGCATTAAAATCGGTGTAGCCATACAAAAAATATTTTTTTTTCTTTTCCACGACATTTTCGGGGATGAAGACGTTTCAATCACTATAACCGTAAAGAAAATTGTATGGCAAGGGGTTAAAACGATTTCGGCAAGCTCGAGAAAGCTTAAGATAGCGAAAGAAAAAGTAAAATGGTCTCCGTGTCAAGCTTGTAAGACCAAGAGTCTATCCCATTGATCATCACGGTTCCGATATTATCAGCGTTGCCCTCGGGGCCAGAGCGCAGCGCTCCCAGGGCAAAGAGCACCTGTTCCCCATCGACTCTTGATCGATTAGCACACTGACGAAGTAGTTGAGTATGCAAATCACATCCAGCGATTGCCCGGCTATGATTGATCTAGCCTCTCGCGATGATTGCCTCCCGTCTCCGATGAACGATTTGATCTATGATTATCTTCTCTCTCTATGAACGATTCCCCTCGGTAATGTCTATCTAGCCACGTGGACGGCGTAGAAAGTCAGAGCGCAGACCGTCCGGGCATAATTATTTTCCAAGGATTAGTCGGTAATGCGGCGAAACACTTGGGAACGAGATAAGCTTCGTTGGGTTTCCAAGGAAAATAAAGGCTGATCCTAACGGGAGGGTGGCTTACCCCCGGGGGCAAAAACAACTCGCCGGCGCGGAGCGGCGGGCCTCTAAAGTCCAAGAATTGTCCTTCGGGTTTCCCTCGAGCTCGAAAGTACAAAGTCTCGATTCTCTTCGAAACTGTTCTCGTTTCAGGGAAGCAAGAAAAAAGTAAAATGAGAACGGTTGACGCGGTAAGAGAGAAATATTTCGGGCGTAGATTCGGCGCGGACGAGGTTATCGAGCGCGAACAGGAAATACGAAACATAATAATAGAGAGCGGCCGCGCGTCTACCCGGTCGTCGTCTACCAATATAAACTTCTCGTTCCCGTCTGTCCGTTCGGACTGAATTACCTGACCCTGTCCCGGAGGAGTCTACGCCCTGGCGTCCAACAACAAAGTTTGCACGGGCAAGCGAAGCTTAATTAAAAGCTACGATGACACTCGAGGGCCACTCCGCTCCTAGGGGCCGGCGATTCGTTTCCCTTGGTATCGAGAACGCGGCGCAAACTCCTAATCGTTCGCCGTTTACCTTCGCGGGTAAGAGTTCTTCATCTTTCCCATTGTTACCCGCGAGGGTGATCCGACGGAGACCTACATTGGTCGGCCGGTCTCCCTTCCGCTTAACACGTTGAGCGGCACGTCAGTCGTATATCGATGACACTATTGTTGATCGAATTAATTTTTATACAGCATGTAACCGGACAGCGGAGGATTCTACATGTAAAAATAATTTTTACGTTTCGCCCCTCGTTTTTTTCTCGTAAACGAGGCGTCCAACGAAAAAATGTTATTCCTTTTTTTCGACTTATTTATTCACATAGAATCACCCTGTTGAGATGTAAGCATTTTATACTACATGCCTCGACGGTAGCCAATAGGAAAGCGCCCTGCGAATCGATTGTTTCATCTAGATCTGAAATTTCTAGTTAGTTCCGACCGGACAATCGACGTGACACCGCGTGTTAGTTTCTTCTATTGTATTCATTTTTGTTAAACGTTCAATAAACTTATTATTAATAATATTAATTCTGTCCAGGTGCTGCATAGTCGGCAGGTGATATATTCGGTAGACTGTGAAATCACGAGTCTGACGGCGTTCCGTTTACTGCACGTTTTAATACAATTCGACAGGAATTTTATAGTGCCAATAAAAACCGGGGGAGGGGCGGGTTAGAGTACGGGGGTTGGACACAAGGGCGGGGATTAATTGCGAGCGGGGGTGGCGAAGAGGGAGAACGCAAACACGCGTAGCCCCCATCGAGGGGAAGTAAGTCATCGACGTGCTATTACAACGGGTCGTTGCGAATAGGTCAAGCCGGGGTACACGAATTAATTTGTCCCCCTCCCCCGACGTCGCCGAGAGTCGAATCTCGAACAAAAAAGGAAATGACGGTGTACACGCCTCGGACAAGACGGGGTCCCGGCGCTTAACCCCGGCCACTGCTCAGTATCCGGTTCGGTCGCCGAGAAGAGAACGACAGATTTTTTTTTCGACGACAAGGGGCCTAGTTTGAAAAATGCGAGTCTCGCGTGGTGTACGCGTGTTCCGAGGAACGCCTACCGACCGAACCAACCCCCTTAACTCCCTCCCTCTCTCTCTCTCACCCTCTACCGTCGAGAACCCCGTCCCTCACGGCAATCCCCGAGACTCGATTCGAATCAAACGCCTGACGGAAGTTGCCGGGAACCCGAAGAACGACGGGCACGCGAATTATTAAGCTAATAGTCCCGCGAGTGTGTGGCCTCTTCCTCGAAACCTGCCTACTCCTCCCCCCACCCCTGAAACGAACACACGCGAAGCAAACGCGACTACTTAGAACGTTATCTTCATTATTACCTTCGCCCCTAATTAATTTAGGTTTTGTGTACGAGTCGTCCGAGACGAACATCAAACTCTGCGTAGAGATACATTGACCTTCGTTTCTGTGAAGGTCAATTTGCGAATTTTACGAACGAAAGAATTTCAAACAATATCAATATTCTAGATCTACGTTTTCTTTGGACTCTTCAAACGTTCTTAGGGCTCTTCTTATAAAGTGTAGCATTATCCGAACATAATTTATGTTTTGTTCGCGAGTCACCCCAGACAAATATCAAATTCCGATATATTGACCTTGATACGAACGAAGGTCACTGCGTGAATTTTACGAACTGTTCGAAGTGTACCAAAGAATCTCGGCCAACGTCAATATTCTACATCAATATTTTCCGCAGACCCGTTAAACAGTGTTACGACTACAGCATGTAGTATTATCCGAACATTTTCCCCGGTCAGGTATTTCGTTGTAAACCCCGGGTCCAGTTTACGGGGAATCTAGATAACCCATTGTTGTTTTTCGTCGAGCCCGGCGTATCCTGTCAGCTAGGTTTTCCCGTCCGTGTCTTATCGAACCCTGGGATCGTCTCCGGCAGAAGGGTGTTTCCCTCCTCTCCCCGGTATTCGTGTAACCTGTAGGTCTTTTTTCTCTGTTTATCCGGAAAAAAGGCTCGTGGAATCTGGCCGATCTGGGGTAAATCGAGGGGATCGGCGCGTTGGTCGCGGGTCGCATCGTCCGTCGGAGCCAGAGAGCGGGACGTTGCCATGCCGCGCCGGGTCTCGCGAGTTTCAAGTAAATTGTTCGAGAGGCCGGGGGGTTGCGTTCGAATTTCCAGCGAAAGCTTTACGACTATTTCACCGTGGGGGCTCGTTCGTACCGAATTGACCGTATAACTACCGACGATCGTTCTTCGAACGTAACACACGCGCATCGTATAAATAGACCCGGCGAAGAACGCGCGGAAACTCGAGGCTGATAACTGCGGGCCGCAGCGGCCTCTCGCGTACAGGGAGAAAATGAGAGAGAAAGAGAGAGAGAGTCAACAACCTCTTGGACGGTATCGACGCTCGAAAATCACGCTCTTTACCGCCAGTAATTTTCGTCGATCGCGTTCATCGCGCGCTTCAACGACGGCCACCATACTTTCGCCGCGAATTTACCCGAGCCCGGGACGAGCGCCCGTAAAATTTCGACCCGCGAGACCATTCGCGTACGCTTCCGGTCGGAGCACACCGGAGAGACCGCGAGATATCGGCGAACGAGCCTCTGCCGTCGCCGCCGTGCGTATGTACGCTAACTGGCGAAAGGGGAAGCGGGATGAATGTTGGCGCGCCGGTGAGAAACAAAGCTATTCGAGCTGGGTGAGACAGAGCAGAAGGGTCGGGGAAGAGGAACAGAGGTCAGAAGGGGAGGACACGGTCAGTACTTGACGGGGAATACCAATTATCGCGTTTGACCTGGCCGGTATCCGACCGGACCAATACTCCGGGACAAATTGTCAATTTATGCTTTCTCGTTATTACGGTGTCCTGATCATAGCGCGAGCCAACCGAAATGCACCGCGCGCGTTTCATCGTCACAGGGCGCTGCGGTTCACATTACGAAACGGAGGTCACGGCTCCCCGCAGCAAAGTCTCCCCGAACGGCAAACCCTGTCGCAAAATTGCTCGAGGCTCCGCCGGCTGTAATTATAAAAGATTCACCTTGGATTTGGAAGAATTTTTGAAGAACGGACTGTCGGCGCGTTGACGAGGCAGAGAATCAAACGCCTGACTAATTGCGGGGTGGCAGTCTACGGCGGACAACTGGGCGAGGGAGTCTCCGGTACGACGTAAACATTCACTCCGTTTCCCCGTGAAAAGAGGCAATCGCGAAAATCCGCGGGAGCTCGCGTTCGCGTTCCTCCGGTGAAAGCCGCGGATCGCGACAGAGGCTCGCGGAGAAGCGAAGCGAAACGGCGCGGTTTGCCGCGCGTGGAGCCGTAAAAATAAAGCGTAAAATCACCTGCTGACTCGATTGCGCGGCTCCGTGGGCCGGGGAGGAAGAAAGGTAGAATATTGCGGAGTGTGCGATTTAAATCATAAAACTCGAGTAAAAATCCGGAACAGTTTTTGCAGGTGCAGTGCCACGAGCGATAAAGAGAGCGGTACCGAAGGAGAAGAGAGGAGCACAAGCGGTCTCTCCCTCCGCTCGCGAGTCGAAGCGATCTCTTTCTCCTTTTTCGATCTCTCCTGCCGCCGCACCGCGGATTTCTTTTTCCCCCGATTCAGCTCGTTTAACCCTCTTCCTCTCCGGCGCTTATGTTTCTCTTTGGCCGTGCAGCCCGAACATTACCGGCCCCGTAGAACGGGCCGAGAAAATCGTAAAAGGGAATTACTCGAACGATCCCGGGCCGATCCCCTCCCCTCCCCTCTTCCTGTACCAGGGAAACCGCCGCGAGAATCCGTATACTTGTCCGTATGCGCCATATTTCGGACGAGTCCCACCGATTTCCCGATAATCCTTTCCGCAGCGCCGCAAAACCCGCCGCGAACGATCGAGCCGCCACTCCCCACGATTTTACACAGCAGGCAAACACCCACAGTCCACCACGACAACGTTTCCCTGCACCTTCCCGGTATCTTTCGACACTGACTGTTGGCGAGCTTCCAACAGCCCATTCGAAATCGGCGATCGAGAATGCTCAGAATTTCTTGACACTCTCTAACGACATCGGACTTGCTGTCTTCGTTGTTGAAATGGTTTATCAAACGGACAACCTGGATATTTATGCTCCGTAACAGCATCGTGTGCTCCCAGGATCGGAACTATAATCCGCGAGACAGGCCATCGGGCAGTTTTACTATAATTATTGTGGGATTCTTGCCTCGTAGGTCCAACGAACTTATGGAGTGCGTGTCCATGTTATCGGTATGTATGAGTGTGTGGGTGTTGAGTGGTTGAGCGTGAAGAGTAGTGCGAGAGGTTTAGAGAGAGAGAGAGAGAGAGATTAGGGGGAGTTCATTTTATATCATTTTGTTTTCTTTACTTTCTTATTTACTAAATATTTTTGCTTTTATTTTCGTCTTCGAAAGAAACATCCCTATATTATTCCTAATCCAAATTAAGTTCTAAGTGGGGCCCAGAATTTTGCATTTATTATCTTGTAATTTTACTAAAATTATTCCTAATTTAAATGAAATTATAATCAGGCCCCAAAACTATATTTTGCGGGGGTGCGAAAGTTTGTAGTTCCAGCACTGCTCCTCAGAAAATTTGTAGGATATCTCGGTGCTTCATACTGGAAATTTTCTACACGCGTATTCTGTTCTCCATCGTTGTTCCTAATTTATGCATCGTACTACCACCGTGTATTTCTCAGCGAGTTTCCAAGATATTTTGGCTTTTCTCATCGGAGTTCATAGGTCCCAGTAAACTGATGCTAAACTGATTGCCCTGGTGCATTCGCCCTTCTAAAAGAATGCTGGCCGTAAATTCCTTCGGCGTCGATTACATTTTCTCTTTATCCGGCGGCACGCGAAGTCTCAGGACTGCAGGGCGCGCTGTCGACGCAAGCTCTCCGTGGATCGTCGCGTTTGCCGTTCGACGGTGCGCCCGCGGATCGCCCGAGCCCACCGGGCCATATAATGGACCCGTGGAAACCCCGTAGCGCGAAGTTGCGCCGGAAGTTCCCGGATGTTCATCCGCGAGAAGCACTCGCGGTGCATCGATCCGCCTCTGCCGCTCCGCTCGTTATCGGAAAGTTCTCGCGGCGGCCCCGGTTATTTATCGAACGTACAAAATTCTTATTTTTAGTCGTCGGAAGTTCGGATTCGGAGTTAAAGCTCCGTGAACGCAAAGTACACAGCGAGAGTGGGAGAGAGCGGACGGTAACTGCGAGCTACGAGAAAGACAGAGAAAAGGGTCAAAGGGTGCTGCGACTACACAGGAGTTCGAAAGTCCATACTCGGATCGAGTATCGCTGTAAAAGCGAGAGAGAGAGAGAGAGAACTCTCCCCCCTGCCGGTTTTTAACGGTGAAAATCGTAGGATCTACTCGCGGTTTCGTGGTCTCAAAGGCACAGAAGTAAAACGGCTTTTCTTTTATCGAGCACCGTTTTAATCCCCGGGACACCGTCGGGATCGCCGCGCAGCGCCGCCCGTTGGAGGCGGCCACGCTTTTCGAGAGGTTCCTCCCCGGGGAAAAAGAATAAACGCGCGTTCGCCGCGGCACGTCATTAATTGTCTCCGACTTTCGAGAGGAAGGGAGGGAGAGAGGTGGAGAATTCACGTCGATCGGGTCGGCGAGAGAGAGAGAGAGAGAGAGAGCGAGGCTCGAGTATCCTCGCCAGACGTGGAACGAAAGGTTATTCACGGCGAGATCGCGCGACGGAACAGGAAGCGATAATATTTCATTCGCGGGACTAGAATATCATTTTTCAATAGCGCAGCTTAGTCGGGAGTTATATCGACCGGCTATATCTTCGGTACGTTGCCTTTCGTTTTTCCTCCATTTCTCATTCCGTCTGCTTTTTTCTCCTCTTATCCACACACACTCTCTCTCTCTCTTGCCATCTTCGCCACTCTACGCCATCTTTCTCCGCGACCTTCCCACCGATCTCTCCTGCTTTTTGTTGTCTGGTCGGTCCGCTACGCGCGTGGCTTTGTACACCGTGGCGAGACAGTTATGGCCGCGGAAACGTTCGGTCTAGACCTTCGGCGGAGGAAAAAGCCGGAATCTCGCGCTATAATTTTCTCGAAAACGTCGAATGCGGTTCGAAAGGGCGCCGAACCTTTTTGAATTCGACCAAGTTTTATCGTGCGTTTTTCCTCGCGACCCTTCCGCGATATTCTTTCCACGATGACCATTACTCTCCAGCCACCCGGTATAACGGCCGGAGCGAACGTCGCCGGAGAACGTGGAGGACGTGCTTGTCGCGCGCGGTAAATTCCCGATGCAAATGAGGCGGGGCTGATACGCGCGATATATAAATCCGAAAAACCCGCCGGATATTTATGTCTATTATCTGAAGACCCTCCGAAAACGCTTTAGCCACGGACTCTCGGGGGCTCTCCTCTTTCGGGTTGCCGGGCGCGCGTTACGCTCGTGATCGGCATCGGAATCGTCGTTTCCACGAAAAAGCGGTCGTTATCGGGTTTCCGGACACACTCCCCGACAGAACGAGGTTCCACCCTCGAATCGAGTTATAACAGGATATCAGGAATTAATCGCGACTCGGTGGGTGAGTTCTTCGACGGAGATCGTTATCCTGCGGATCGCGAAAACCTGGGGAAAAGAGATAGTGAACGGGAGAGGGACTCTCCTTCTCGAAATTGTACCAGGAACCAAACTCGATCCGCGGTCGTTCTCCGGCGAAGGTGGGGCGCGCGTTGCTCGATTGTTTCGTCGCGTCGGGGCGAAACCGATCGAACACTCTTGTTGGCTCGCGATCGAACGGGCTTCGCGTAGGCTCGTGGTAACCGAGCTCTAATTAGTATAGCGCGGAGCCCGGCCGGCTAGTCGCTTGAATCGCATGCCTCCTATCACCCGAAACGAGTTTCTCGAAGGGCGATCACGCGAAGTCTCGAGGTCTTTAACGCGCGTCGTGAGTGTTAACGGCTGGCTGACCGAGTAGCGCGGACTGAAATTACGTGCTCTCCCGTTACAACGGGATCGCGAGCGCGAGAGAGGCTTGTTTCGAGTTACTCGGAAAGCTTCCTGCCGCTCGGTGGAAACTCCATCCACTGGAGCGACGCGGCGCGGCTAGGCGGTCGCGTTTCTTTGCGCGAACGACACGCGACGTCGACGCTCATTAAACGCAAAAGCGCGGGTAAATAAAAAAAAGAGAAATAGTAGAGCATGTGCGAAGAGACACGCGTACAGAGGACGCGCACACAGGGCTGGATCGTGATAATTCGATTTCGAGCAGCGGGGCGGGGTCGTAGTCGAAACGCGCTCGACTACTCGCCTATCTTATCTCGTTACGATAAACGAAACGGGGGGAGGGGGAGAGGGCGTGTGGGCGCGGCTCCCGAACGCGCGGAAAATTCGCAGGCCCGCGTTATCGGCGGGAACGCGTTCGACCGGGCACACCATCGCCGCCGCCAGCAGCGCGCAGCACCGGGGCCGTTTTTCGCGATAGCAAAAAACTACGATCGACCCCGCGGACTACGGTCGCATAAAGGCACGTTAATTAACGCGGCTCGTCCGACCCGGTGAAATACGTTCGATGACGTGGCATTGGCAGGTCGGATACGGGTCGGCAAAAGAATCGAAACGTTTAACGATCGCCAGTTTCGAGTCGGTCGCCGATCGAGCTCTCGGGGCCGGTCGAACATCGCGTAGGCCAGGTAGCTAGCAGCCACTCTCGGTCGATCCTCCCTCTTGCTTGCTCTCCCTCTCCTTTTATTCTCTCTCTCTCTCTCTCTCTCTCCGGGTCTCCTCTGTTCTCCTGTGCCACGTTCGGCCGGCTATCGAGCCACGTAGCGGGCGGTGTTCTCGTGGTGGTCGCGCGCTAGGTACTTCGTGCGAAGGAGTGGTTTTCAACCCCTTCCGCCCCTTCTTCCTCCTACCGATCCTCGACAGCTCGAACGAGCCTTGGCCGAGAGCCAGCGTATTCATTCCAGAAACTAGCCCCCCGATCTAAGGGGCCAATTATTTAATCAATTCCGCCCTCTTAGCGGTCCGGTATAGAGCAGATAGGCTATTCGGGGCTACGGAACTGCCGACGACGACAGCGGCGGTGTCGACTATTGAAATCACGATCCCTTACCAGAACCTTACCCGAGCCCTTTCCCTCTCCGCTCCCTTTTCCCAGCTCATTGGCTCACTCGCGAGGGAGCCAGCGATCAGAGGAGAGACCAGGAGGCACCCCCCCAGCTCCAAAGACCCGACCCATGCGGTCACGCTCCCAAAAGTGCGCCCATTGTTTTCACAATGCCAGCGCATCGGTCTTCGAGACCCTCCGCCCACCAACTTTAACCCTTTACGCTGCCACGGACGCGAGCATTCCCACTGTGAATCTTGCCTCGCCGCGATCTTCTGCCAAGTCTCGCCGAACCCTCGCTCACGATAAGCTACGGCTATCGGTCTCCGCGCTACGCTTTAGCGTGCACAAACGCTCGCAATAATATTCGAACACATTCCTCCGCGGTGAACGAGAAGTCCGCTGGTAAACTCGACGTTTCTCTTAGACTATTCTTTTAACCTCGATATGTTTTAGGGCTGGGGATCATTCTAAAATTTGCGAAGCAACACGAAAAATTGTAAGAGAGAGAGTTTTACATAAGACAATTTGGCAAGGGGTTATCGAACACCTCAAAATTAAAAAAAAAATACTACATGTGCAAGTAACGCGTGCCTACTGCTCCCACTCGGATTCGCCGAAATATCTGAAACGTCAACCGCGCGATTCGCCGACAAAGTCAGAGAAGCTCGCTCCGGTATCTTCCCAAAGGATCGCGCGGCGCGAATCGCTTCAAAGCAGTCTGGAAGCCGGTGGAATCGTCACTTCCGCGAGCATAAATATCGAAAATAGTTGTGATATATCGATCGGCCGTGCGCATCGAACTGCCCCTGGCCCGCCGCCGCAACCGCGGAACGATATCAATTTATTTATTTATCTGCCGGCGGCGGTCTATCGGAACGGCTGCGGAAAATATGCGAGAAGAATAGTCCATCATAAAGCATCGGCGGCGTCGAGAGGGAATGGGAATAAAGGTGAACGTCAGTCGTAGAATCGGCGAGACAGGGACCTTCGGCGATACTCGTGGATCGATACTCGTTCGAACGTTACGCGGCGTTTTTATCGTCTAGGTGGCTGGAATCGGTCCGAAGTAGTTTTCCAAATAATAACGCAGACGGCCCTGTGGTAGTCGGAGACGGGAAGAGAAGGAGGAGGTAGAAAAGGTGGAGAAGATATAGGGAGAGAGAGAGAGAGGAGGAGGAGGAGGACGGGAGGTTTAAGAGCAATTGCATCGGGGGCCGGGAGCGCCGCAAAGTCACGAATTTGTGCAGGCTGCCTCGTGTTTCCGGCGTCCACGCCAATGCCGTAGATCACGATCCCCCATGAGAAACCCATCCTCTTGACCGCGTCCACCCGCAGCCCGATCGTTCGAAGCGGCCGGACAGCCGGACGTTAAACGTGATTTCGGGCTCGCGCCCGCGATTCCACGAAATTAATCCGGTTCGGGGCTATCGATTCCCTTTCCTTTCCTCGTCCGGCCATTTATTTTCCATCGGGGCCGCGCCGCGCCGAGCCGCGGCAAAATTTAATCGAAATCGTTGGTTCTCGCGACGCGGAACCGCTTGCCCACGGCACACCACACACCGTTCTCTGCCTGCTACTCGCGCGTCATCCTCTCGGCGCGGCGTGTCCGCGTCGAGGTCCCGCTCTCGCTCTCTCTTCGTCCCTCTCGCGGACGGCTGTAAAGATTGAAAATACCACGAGCGGGCCGATAATAAAAATTACAAGCGGGTCTCGTTCAACTCGCACGCCAGCCAGCCAGCCCGATCGATCCCGCTGCGCTGTGTGCCCTCGCCGAACTTTTATTTACGCTTCGCTCGAGAGCGCCGTTAATTATTGCCGCGAATGCCCCGACGAATCGTAACGTAGCCGCCGTTGCCAGTTTCCCCGTGAATTATTCCGTGTCGTTCGAAAACATGACCGGACCCCGGAACCCGGCCGCGGAACGCTCGCGATCCTTTTTCACCGCCTCGATTATACACGCGTCCGGCAGTTAGCCCGCGCTTGTTCCCCTCCCACCCGCCACCCGACCAACCACCCTCCGCGCTCGCTTTTACGAATCCTCCGCCGCGCTCTCCACTTAACCGTTCGTTAATCTTTAATCGCCGATACACTCCGGCCTCTCCGCTGATTTCCCACTACGAACGATCGCCGAGCACGCGGAGAATAATAATTCCACGACTCATTATTGCGCCGGACTCAATCATTAACGCTTGCCGAGAGTTCAAACTCTGGGGGGAAAAAATGCGTTATCTCCGCGCGCAGAGAAATTTGGCGTTGCGTGCTGTTGTTCCCGTGGGGGAAGTTCGTGAGTTTTTAATTAGGCGCGCGCCGTCAAATGCGTTCGAGGATCGCGAGCTGAGTTTACTTGACCTTGGGCGATCGGGGTCACTGACCGCGAATGATCGCGGCGATCAACGGTCACTGACCGCCGGCGATAACGATCGAACGCCTGCTCGTTCGCGCAAAACTGCAAAATTAATCGCGGCAGGTGCGTCTACTCGGGTTCCGGCGATCGCTAAACAATTCCGCGAGTTCGCGGATGAACGCGCTTTGTCGCGGATGAACGCTTTATCGCCGAAAACGCATCGATCATTCGCAGACGCGCCTTACAGAATGCCGGCGGAAGCTTTTTTGAACGTCGGGAAGAGACGTTACGTACGGACAGTGGCAATAAATTACGGGGACGCGATGCAACGGGGACTAAACGAGCCTCGATATTTCACTGTATTATACAACGGAGGAGTGGAGAAGAGTTCGAGCGCGTCTCTTAAAGAGGTTGTGACGGTTCACGGTATAAATCAGAGTTTAAATGCGGCGATTCACGGGGATACAGCGCTCCACCTTTGGCGAGAAAGGATTTCCCTCTTGGCGCGGCGGGGAAGAGCGAGAGAGGAGTCGGCGTATTCACCGTTGCTTCATAGCAAACGCAGCGACGAGGAGCTGAACAAAAACCGACGGGAGTAGGAGGGGGGAATAGAGGGAGCCGGAGAGTGGGCCATTTCTATAAAATGGGTGGAATCGTTGTCGTGAAATAAGCTGAAATTAGATCTCCATTCGGAACCTTGTACTCGATCATGCTGCTCTGAAACCAGGCAGAGACTTTATTAACTTCACATCCGATTTATTAAATAAACAATTAACGCCATAACAATGGATTTCTACGGAGGATAATTCCCCATCCTAGCAAGCGAGTAATTCCAGAATCAACTTCAACTCCTCGACAACGAAAATCGAGATCCCTCTGTTCATCCTGTACGATTTATTTTACGGTTTCACTGATTAAAATTTTTTCTATCTAAATTTGATTAAAATTTATATCTATTGTACGCCTATATATAGGGTGCAACCGAATAATATGTACCAGCGGGCAGGGGGTGATTCTGCAAGTGAATATTAATCATGTATCATGAATAGTGTCAGTCATGACAAGATGCTACAGACGATTCCTATCTAATAGTACGTGTATTCCCTGCATTTTCGAACTCGGTTTTCTCGGAACTGAAGCTACGCATGAAAAAATTTTATTGTATATTTTTCTCCTATTTTCTCATAAGGAAGCACCCTGTATATTCTCCAATAGCTGTACATCAACAAAACCAAAGTAAAATTTGATTTCGGTATAAATTAATAACATACATATTTATCAGACTCTGTTAAAAATCATCACGCGTCGGACAAGGTATTGTAGGGCAAGTGGTTAATCCAGAATCGCGTCGTATTTAGGAGCTAGATCGGTGACAACGTAAAAGAGAAAGAAGAGTCTGTACGGTGTCAAATTCGATGCGGCGGTGCGTCGCGTCGGTGGGTGGTCCCGATGAAAAATAAATGGGGACTCGGCGAGAGCGTAGCACGGTCGTAGAATCGGCGGAATCGCCCGGCACGGCGAAAGTAGCTCTCGGGCCACACGCTCGGGCCTCGCAACCGTGATCGCGATACGAATCTCTCTCTTTGGCACGCTCCTCGTGGTCGGTATATAGGTCGGCTATGTTACGTGCGGATCGTCGACCGCGATGTCGACGTGCTTTCGCGGTAATGGCGGCGATACCGTGGTCCGTTTAAATATCTGCCCGCCGCGCCGGTTCTTCCTCTCGCGTCTTCACTTCCTCTTCGACAAGGCCGTAGGAATTCCGAATCGGTCACAGCAGATTCCAGGCTTTCAGCCTGCTCGTCACAGGCTGTTGTTCCCCGTTGTCGGCGGTCTGCACACTCGTCCCGATTACGTCGGACACATGGTCACTGACCGCCGCGCCGTTTCTCCCGCGCGGCCGCGATAGAGTGCTCTAGACGCTCCCGCAATTCGTCCTACTCTCGTCGTATACAGAGTGTCTGAAACCCTGGCGGACATTTTTTCAAAGGAAAATGTTGCTTCAAATCACTCCATTTTCGAGAGCTGTATGAATTTTTGTGACACCCTGTATATTATATTGTTGCGTAATTCGAAGGCATTCCGTGTTTAACAACACAATGGAACAATATAACGAATAATAATTAACGTTGTTATAGCGATGTTCGCTAGACAATCTTCTTCGTGTGACAGTCCGATCGCAACTCTCAACTGTCGGCTCGACAACAGCTTTCGTGACGACCCCTCTGGCACTCTTTTATTTCCTTAAGGGTTGTTCACCGCGGGCATTTCTGCATTACGGCGACTTCACAGTGACCAGCCGCCGTAACAATATTCTCTTTTCATCACGTGTATCAGTGTACACTTTTTTCTGAATTTTCAATAACATTCAGTCAGCACCGCGATCGCGATGCGCATCGTACAGACGTATAGCGAGGCTAGGGACAGCGTGACGCGTTTGGCAGC
Organism: Lasioglossum leucozonium; assembly: GCA_028454225.1. Lineage (NCBI taxonomy): Eukaryota > Metazoa > Arthropoda > Insecta > Hymenoptera > Halictidae > Lasioglossum > Lasioglossum leucozonium. Next base: position 2,653,762 of record CM052220.1, on the reverse strand, counting down.
AGGGGCTGTAATCCACGGCCGTGAAACGTAGGACACCGCGCGTTGCTCGTCGCGGAGCCTTTAAATCGACAGGCTCGGGGACAGGGAAAGCCGATGGCCGTCGAGGGCAGGGGATTTTTCAGAGGCGGGAAGATGCATGGCGGGCTGTTCGCGAAGAAAAATGTCGAGGGCGCGCGGCCTCGATCCGAGAGTTATCGAGGAGCTGCCCTATCTCGGCCGAAGAAAAAAAATCGGTGAAACATTCAACTAATAGGTCGACGTCAGGGGAGAAAGATCGGGACGGTTAAGGGGGTTGTGTGTTTCCGCTCGCTCGCTTGTTCGTTCGTTCGTTCGTCCGTTCGCAAGCGCGTGTGTTCTCTCTTCGTGTCGCGCGCGCGTGTGTTCGGAGAGAGCGCTGGCACGAACTCGGAGATAGAGCAGGAAATCCGATACCCCGGCTTGCGTTATTATACGCCGAGTTACGGCAAGATTGTTCCACGAAGTTCATTTACATCCGACGACGACGGCGCGGTGCGTCGAGACGCTCCGGAGAGCGAGAGAGAGAGAGAGCACCGTATCGACGTCGCATCGACGCAGCCGTTAACGAACCACGAGAACGTAGACTGTCCTTCTCGCGATTCCGTGGCTCTTACCGTGGCCTCTGGGCGACCTTCGGAGCCCCGAGGCCACGCCTACTTGGAACAGGACACGCCTACTTTGTTATTTCTCGCCGGGGGGCAGTTTACTTTTCAATTTTTACACGGACGGAGTCTCTGGCCTGAGAAGCTCGTTGGCTATGAAATTGCACATGACAAAACTGTTTCGGAAGAACTCTGTAATTCATAATCCGTGGATTAAGAGCACCGAACAAGCAAGGACCGCAGTACTCGAGCGAAATCGGGTTTCGGACGGCCCACGAGGCGTTCCGCGCGACGTCACACGACTCGACTCAATCAGCTTCTTTCAGGAAACATCAGCGACTCGCAGTACATCACATACATGACAAGTAAGTACGAGGCGGGTGGTGTCGCGCCACGGCCGCGACCACCGCCGCGGTTTAGGCGATTCGACGCGCGTCGTGTGCGACGGATTTATCGAAGGCCGGCGTAACCAAGGAAAAGAGAGAAAAGGCAAAGAGGGGGGCGGGGTGTATATGTACAGCGCGAAGAGGAGAGGCGCGGCGGTGAAAAAGAAACGTCGTCGTCCCGACGTCGGGCCGTCTCGAGGAGTTTCTTTTTCCACGGCGGAGATCTATGTTTCCGTGCGTTTCGAGAGGCTCGTTAGGCTGTCCCGGGCGGAAGAAACCGCCGTAAATCGGCCCCCGCTTTTCGAGTGGGGCTGCTCGATTTCGCCTGGATGACCGACCGACCGCTCGTCCCCCACACCCCCATCCCACCGATCTAAATTTCAAATCTGCTAATGTGTATTTTTGCGCCGTGGGGTCCGCGAGCCTCTTATCGGCGGTCGCCGGGGTAGAGCGAGCGAGAGAAACGACGCTTTGAATTTCAGATTTGCCGCGGCGCAACTCGTGTCGACGGGGTGGCACACGACCAAAGCGAAAGAGAGAGAGCAACTTTTGAAAAGCTTCTCTCCCTTCCCCTCACCGTGCAACGTTCGCTGCGCTTATGCGCTGTCATTTGTTTCCCACACCCCTGTGTTCTTCCGTGTACCGGCCGCCGCCGATCTACGATATCTAGCGCATTTTATTTATGGCGGCACGGGTTACGTATCGGAATTGATTCCGTGATTTATTCCTGGACCATTCCTCGCCCGCGGACGGTCGATACCCGGCCAAGTGCCACCCGACGCCGACGACTACGAATCGAATTTCCATCGGCCTGTTTTTCCCTCGAAAACACTGCCGCGCCGCGTCGGTCTCGCTCTAGAAATGTCTCTCAGCGCAGCGAGACGAAGGAGCTGCGCGAAAACGGGCCTGAGATTCGAGAATACCTTCTGTCGCTTACTCGCTGAATCGTTTTGAAAATTCTTTTTTCTCGTGTATCCTAAACGTGTGTACACTACTGTGCGAAAGGAAAAAGAAGCACCCAGTGGAATTATAAGATAATTATACGTAGAAATTGTATTGTACGACGATCGATTTATTTAAAGTAGTTGATAATCCGCGATAATCACATATTTTCAGAACTGTTCAATTAAACAGCCGAACTGACCGCGTTCTCATTAGATTATTTACGGTTTTCTATTAAATATGGCCGGGCGGTTCTTTTGTTTTGCACGGCGGTGCAAGCGTAACGTCGATACGGGAGCTGTAAAAGCGAGAACATTTTCTGGCCAAGCATTCGAATGCTTTTCGCGTGGAGCGATGCGCGAAACGCGCGCACGAGAGACGAGAGAGAGAGAGAGAGAAAGAGAGCCCGTGTCCAGGAAAGAGCTCGAAAGGGCTCGGAAGGGCTCACGATCGCGAATAGGCAGCGGAATTGCGCGCGGCTCCGGTTCGATACGTATGCAAAGCGACCGCGTTTAACCAACTTCTCGCGGAGAATTTCCATTAGTCGAGAAAGTCCAAGCGGTTTCCGGGGACAATGGCGAGGATGCGCGCCGGTTTCGGTGAACCGGGTAACGCACGACCGACTGGTTCGCAGAGGCGCGGCACCCTGCTAGAGCGGCGGGTAGGAGCTTGGAGATCGAGTCGTCGAACGATTTCGAATCAACGCGTCTGGTAGGGCGGATAATTCAATTTGAATATGCATGCGTACCGCCGTGCCGCGCCGCGCCGCTCCGGCAACGGCCCCGAAAATCCGTGAGACGCGCACCCCGTTAAATCCGCGATTATTCGCGCGCCTGTTCGCTACCTTTCCCCGATACGCACCCCTGTACACCGACACCATCGCGCGCTCTAGTTTCCTCGCGGCAACCGACAGCATCCCTTCCTGCGGGGCGGTTTTTACTGACTCCTCCCTCTCTCTCTCTCTCTCTCGTGTATATACACACTTTAATTAAACCTCGGTTTCAACCCTTCGGTCTCCTTCTGTACAATGGATATTATTATTTTATTATAAACGGACCGAAACCCCCTTACATAAATGTTTAGATAATAGAAAAAAGAATTTACGTACAATAACAAAAAGCGGTCATGCACAAAAGCTTACGGTACATAAGATTATCCGATAGTTCTACGTAATTGTTTTTTAAAAGTGTGTGATATTGATGGTTAATGTAATTAATATCTGATATTTTCCATAATTGTGGTTTAGAAACAATTTTTATTTGTGCGCAACGCCATAATTTCGAAGTGAGATCTCGCGATGCCCGCGTAATCTGTAAATTCGCCCGTTCGTCCCTATCTCGACGAGCCGCGCAGCTACGAGCGACGCTCACGTACGAAAAAGTGGATGAAGCGCGTGGGCCAGGGGCAGCTCGGTCTCGCCGCTGTCACGGCAAACATTGTCCCCGGCAGAAGCTACACGGCGGTCCAATCTAAGAAACGATCCCGAGGTCGAGAGGGTGGTGTCCTTTAGCCGGTACGCAGATTGAATCGGAAGGGGTCGCGCGGCGGTTCCGTGGAGAAACGGTCTGGCACTGGCGAAGGGTTAGCGACGTCGGCGGGGCACGGCGGGGTTTGGGTTAGGTGAACAGGGCCGTCTGAGTGGCCATTTGGCATTCGGTCGTAAGAAACGGGACCGTACGAGCGGTCTCGCGCGTGGGTGTCGATAAATTGCGGCGTGTAGCGTAGGTCAGAGAGGCGGAGTTCAAGGGTTCGCGCGCCTATCTCTCGCTCTTAAGAGGGTCTCCACGGGTCTATAACGAGGAAGCGAGAGAGAGAGAGAGGACGTGGGAGGGGTTGGGGCGGGTCGTACCGGGTAACGCCGGCGGGTCTGCGCTAAATTTATGCAAATGCATGCCGGCAATATTCTAAATAAGTAGCTTCACCCGTGGCCCCGTACGTCTCGCGGCCGATATCTCGACTGGAGTCTCTCTATCTCTCCGGACGCGCGGAGGCGGAGGCGGAGGCGGCGGCCGAGTAAATTCAACTCGTGGAACGGGGCGCTCGCTCACTCGCGCCGTCTGCTCCCGACGACTACGAAACTACGACGTTTCAACGACTTTCGTGGCGAGGATCCAAAGAGGCTCGGGCCATTGAACGTCGTCGAGGCTGTGTCGCGGCCGCGTAAATTTGTTTCGGGGCGAACCGGAGGGCGAAACCAACGGCCTCCTCCTCGCGGTACGCCTCTTTAAAAATTTTAACCCGCCGCGAGTAGAGGTACGTACACGCGACCGAGAGACGCATTCGCCGGTCCGAGGAGAGCACTCTCTCGTATCTTGTTTTCGCTCCGAGCCGGATAAGTCCGGTCGAACGGTGCCGCTGCCGTGCTCGTAACTGGCTTTTAACGCTAATAGTACTCTCAGACCCATTTAAAGAGCTTTTACGTAACGGAGAAGAACGCAAGAGAGTTTAGTGCGTTCCGTGCTTGCTCTCCCGCGATCTTTTCACTTCCCGACCCCCGCACTCGCCAGTGCTTGGCAAATTAAATCCACCGAATTTATTTTTACGTTTCCATCCACCTATCTCTCTCTCTCTCTCTCGCTGGCTCGGGTTTTACGAGATCCACGACAGCGCTTTACATTCGCTTCGCTCCGAGGAATATTTTTCTCCGTTCGATCGCGATGAATTCCGGATCTGTCTCGGATCGAGTCCGGATCCTACAGCAAGAATTTATCAATGACCATTCACAAAGCTGTCGGGAAAATGTTTAGAAATTGAATTTTCAGAAAATATTCCCATCGGGAAAGCTCGATCGTTTTCCGAGGTGAAAACGCGAGATTAGAAAAGGACTATAGAACAGGGAGTGCCGGGGGTTAGGGGCGTCGGTGACGGGGACGCCAGGTGACACGCCACCCTAATCAGCACTCGGGGTCTTAACGCGGTTAATTGCGCTTCAATTAGCCGCTCTTAGCGGGACGGGGGCGGCGGCGCCGGCGCGCGACTTTCTTGCTCGCCGCTCGCGAGGAACTTTCGCAATCGTCGGCCACGCCGTGCAATTAGCCGGCGAGTCCTCCCGTGCATTAAGACGACCCGTAAAAACCGCACGGAGATGTACGGCTGGAAAATTACGTGAAGATAAAGTCCAAGTTATACCGTCGTTAGAGAGTGACGGGTTCCGCGGGACTTTCTTCCCGCAACCTCGAATGCTCTCGCGGTACAAATTATCTCCCTGCGATTATCGCGCCCTTAAACTAGCACCCTGGTCCGAAACTGTCTCGAAGAATTTGATTTTTTTATTTTTAACTATGCGAGTTTTTGAACCCGTGTGTCTGCAGAAAGGATTTATTTCGATTTATTTCGAGAGGATTCTTTAACGATCTGGATTGGTCGTTTCAATTAAAATAGGTCTTGGGCGCATTGGAGGCTCGACGTCTGTATTAATTATTGCGCTGTCCTTTATTTTTATAATCGATCTCAAACATGCTGTACGCTGTCTGCACGCGAATATCTATCTTGGCAGAAATTCGGTCGAAAAATAGCTGTCCCGTGTAATCGCCGTTACGGAGGACCCGTGACGGCTCGAAATACTTGACCCCGTCCTTTTCGATCCGCGAGTCGACGTACGAGCATGCCCGAACGGGTCCGACGAGATTTTGATATGGGTCAGCGCCGGTGAATGGTGTCGCTCCCGATTGCCGTGATTTCGGCGGTCGCGCGTTTGTGTGTGTCACCTAAAAGGATTCCCGATGCGTCAAACGCGAAAACAATAACCGGTTACCTGGAGCAACTGACGCAGGGGACGCGAGACTACTTCGAACGGCGCGACGCGGCGGCGTCTATCCGCTCGCGAGCTGCTCGCTCCAGCTCGCCGCGGTTAATCCGAAAATCGATGATCGCTTTCCCGAATTCGCGGTCCGGCTCTGGGCCGAGGCTCGTTCCGCGGCGAATATGAAATTTCAAGATTTCAATTCCGGATTGCGGGCCGCGTTTAATTGAATTCCGGGATTTTTAACGCGACCGTTTGACGGCCGGGCTCTCTCGCGGCCTCCCGACCGCGATTCGACGCTCCGCGAATAATTGCAATCTACTCGCTCTCTCTACCCCCTTTGGAATTGAAGCGTCCATTACGGCCGCGACTTCGCGGTCCGACCGTTGTCGTTCTGCCGCGCTCGCTTCATTCTCCGCGATGAACCCTCGTGCGGCAGCTGATCGTTACACCGACGGGATGAGCAACGAACAGACCACGGATCTTTATTGCAAAATTCGCGATCGTACGTTTATCTCGTTGTTGAATATAATTTCAGTCCTAAATAATACTTGGTCCCAAATGTTTTCACTGTTTCGGATGCAATTCGCACACTTTGGTCGCGAGTTATATCACCAACGGAGATGTCGGAGCGGATTCGGCCAGGTTTTAGGAATAGATCGCGCCTGTGATCGTTTCAGGATCGCGTAATCTGCCGAAACGGGACGGTAAATAGGCGAACGGTATTTCTCCTGCAGGACCTTTCAGCGAAACATTATTTATACATAGCGCTTGCATTATTCGATCAGTTTTCCAGCATCTGGGACACAAGCGCTCAGTAATTCGGGTCGCGAGAGAGGCTAAATTCTCCGACGGATTCGTGCCGATGGATATAAAAAGATTAATAAGAGAGACTGTTCCATTATCGGCGCTTCTTCCATCGGGGCTCGAAAGTAAACCTAACGCAAAGCAAAAATACCAACTGGCAGCGGGTTAAACGGACAGCGGAAAAACCATGTCCCGGTGGCGCGGAGTGGGGACTCGTCGCGCCGCGTTTTATTCTCGGTTTTCCTCGTTTCGCGAGAAGATCTCGTAAGGAGAGCGGCGCGTAGCAGCAACGGCGTTCGGCATTGATTCGGAACGCTCGTCCGATCGATCTCTCGCTCCGACTCGGGCCTTCGGGCTTTCGTGTCCGCATCGAAATTCGATGCGCGCGACGTGCATCGGCCGCGGGTAGAATGCGGAGCCGCGACTTTGAAATTCCTGAACCGCGACGCCTCGTTCTGCACATCCCACGGGAGCGGGACCGCGCGGACTCGTAGGCCCGCGAGAACCCAACCACCGCATCCGTGCGGTCGCATCGCCGGACGAATGCCCGGCGCGCGCCGATCGCGCGCGATGCCACTTTTATCGGCGGAGAATTCCCGATTTCTGTCCGGGGAACGCGCGGAACGAGTGATTTTTGGACGGCGTCGTTAACCAGCTCCGGTCGAAAGCCGAGTCCTGCTGATGGGAATCCTTAAACGTTCTTCGAGACTCGACCGATAGAGACAGCTTTGCTTGACCAGCTCGGGTCTATCGGTTTTATCCACCTGTCTGGAAAAAATAAAAAGTAGAAAGGAGAGAGAGACAGAGTGGACGCGATTCTAGGGAGAGTCGCGCACGCAACGCGGGGCACAGACCGTGGCAAGCAATAATACTTAAACGCCAATAACGGTCCTCCGGCATATAAATTCAATTTCACGGTTCGCCGAGGAACGGTGGAAAATTTTCATTATTAAATCCGAGCGGCCGCGCGACCGACCGCCCGGATTCTATTCTCCATTGTTGGCGCATTGTGCTCGAACGAGCCCCGTATAATACGTATCCGCGAATCGAGCCGGGGACGCGTGACTTCGCTGTTCGATCGCCGATACCACCGCTCTCCGCGCCGATCGCCAAAGACCAATCGGCTACGAAAAGATCGCGACGATGCCTTTCCACCCTGCCCCCGCGACGCGATCATTAATATTTTATTCGCGGCGGATTTGTATTCGAGCCCGACTTCGTTCTATAAAAAGTGAACCGAGAACGGAGGAATAAAATCGCTCTTTCGTAGCCGGAGCTTCTTCTCCGAGGATAATTCGCTTTGAAAGATTTACCCCCGCTAGAAACCGGCCGATCACTGCTGGTCGTTCCATCCACTTCGTTCGGAGATTCACGCTGATCCGCTGATTTTTCCTGCGAAACAAACGTCGTGGAACTTGATCATTTCGATAGACGAGAAATCATACGTTGACATCCTGACAGTTTTTTCAACCGTTAAACAATTTTTAATATTTTTCTAAAAAAACGTCAAATGAAATTCCACTCATCTTTTCATGTAGAATCATTGTCTCCCCGTTTGCACGGTAACGCGACGCGTTTGTTGTATCTGCGTTGTTCTGAATCGATTGTCCGTCGTCCAGTTATCAAGCCCCGCGCAATCAATGTAATTAGTTTAATGAAACCGAAACTGAACAGTTGAATCGTTACCTTTTTACCCGTGCGCAGGGTGTATCCCACCGTAGCCTTATTCAATCGTGCATCCCGATCGATAATTACCTCTCGAATCAGTGATCCATCTATCCCGCGTACGAGGAAATCTCAACTTACGAATCTTGCCTCGTCTTTTTAAAATTACTTTTACACGTAGCCTCCGCCAGGTTGTCTTAGGTCGTCTCATAAGTTCGTGCCGCGGATATGTTTATTCTTTCCGAGCTGTGTTGAACAAACATAGAGCGATAATCGCCCGAAGGGATTACAGTTGAGAGAAAGAGAGATGAATAGACGAGAGAGTACATTTTTTTGCACAGAAATTCAAATAAAACAATAAACGGCACGAACTTACTAGGCTAATACTTCGATTTCCACTTCGCCCAGTGTATTTCCTTTCGGAGTACACGTGTTCCGAGGCGTCCAACACGTTCGAGACAAACCGTGATTCCGGCGTCGGGGACACCATCTGCCAGACAGTTTCGCCGAACAATTCCTCGTGGAAACTTAAGACGAGACACACACACACACACACTCTTTTCCGTCTCTCCGATTCGGTTCCCAAGCCGTCGGCGAGCTCGTTTTCGGATATCGCTCGGGGTGTCTCCCGAGGGAGCGCGCGGAAAAGCATCAGCGTGTCGGAGGGATGGAACAACCGATTTTCGATGCGCTAAAACGCGAATAAGGTCCGCGCAATTATTTACGATAAACCAGCGCTCTCGCGTAATGTACACTCGACGCGGATGCAGCGCCGTGCCATCCCCGATTCGCCTCCGCGACCGCAGCCGTTGCCAGCTTCCATCCACTCTCTCTCACTTTTCCTCCTCTTCTCTCCCCGCGTCTCCGCGCCCCACCGAACGTCATCGTTCGTCGATGGGAATCCATCGCGCGTACATAAACCCCCGTGTTTACAATCGATGCCCCGGCAAAATGGCATCGACGCCGAACTCTCTCTAGCTCTCTCCCTCTCTCTCTCTCTTTCTCTCCCCGGCAGCCAGTTTGCACCTGTAGTCGCGGTTTCAGCCTGTACCCGCATCCACTTCGAACGCGCTCGACGTCCAGCAATACGAACTAGTCACGTTCGCGGCCTCGGAAATTTCCAAACGCTTTCGCGCCGCACGTCACCGGCCGCTCTTTCCAATTCCATCGGCGTCCTGGATCGTTCCAGCGATTGTTCCCTGTTTGCTTTGCTGAAAAAATGTGCCCGCGCCACGCCGCATCGCGACCCGATCGAACCCGTCGACCCGCGTGTCGATCGGCCTTATCGCTCGATAAAGGAATCAAGGAGCTGCGGGGACCGACACACATCCCCCCGGAAAAATATTGTTTTCTGCGATCCTCTGTGTTCGTTCGTATCTCTGTAAAATATTCGGCACGATGTCAATCTCTGTTTATTCGAAGATATTAATCGATTAAATTTGTTTATAGAAATCCTATGAAATCTGAATAAATTCGATTCTGTTGGGGCGAATATTATGCATTTATAACGAAAACGAGTAGAGGTAATTTAAAACAATTTAAAACAGTAAAAACTGTAGAAGAATTTAGTTTTCTACTTCGCTTCAGATTGTTGCAATTCGGCCAAAAAAATTGTTAATTTCCACAAAGATCCGCTGTCTATTGACAATACCGTTATATTGTTTTCAATCTATCAAAAATATTGAGGGAGAGAATAAATTTCTATTTTTTATTTCGCATAAAGATCGGCTGTCTAGTTATAACGCATAAATTTAAATTTCCCGCAAAGATCCGCAGTCGAACAATTGTTTCTGGGAGGCGCGTAAGAGTCGATAGTTGCGCGCGACGACTGTTAAAAAAATCGTGAGACCCGACCCGGAATTCCAAACGTTTGACACCGGCGGAAAGCTAGTGGTCGTGGGAGCCGCGCCTTGATCGGTGAAACCGCTAGAACGGGCTTTGGGGAATATATGTACATATTCGAAAAATCCATGGGCAGAGCGCGCGGCTCTCGTGGCGCAAGCCCGGATCCGGGCGAGCTCGATTAATGCACCTGTTACGAACTATTTCGATATGATAATCGTCGCGCGCGCGGCCCGCCACAATGCGACCCGGCCGGATAGCAATAATCTCGAACGAGCGATTCGATCAAAAATTATCGACGGTTCGCCGATGGAATAATATTTACCTTAAATTGCGTTCCGAACAGGTCCACCCGTCCCCCGGCAGTTTTCGTGCGTGGCCGATAGATTAGCGCTTTTCGCGATCGGAATTTTCGAGTCGTGCAACGGGGTGCCCGGTTCGTGCCCTTTCGATATCAACCCCTCTGTCCAACCCCCGCGCACCCTCTGCCGCCGCTGTCGCGTGCTGTAATCTCCTATTTTGCGATAGACACGTTCATTTCGACGTTCGATCCTGTCCGAGTATCGATCCGGAGGTTTTTTCCTGGACAACCGAAAAGTGGACTCCGAAGCTCGATCTCGTTCCGCTCGATCTCCTTGTGTCCCTCGGAACTCTCTCTACTCGCTCTCGCCGGTCGCACGATAAAATTTGTTTTCGATTCGATGGTCGGCGGCAGTCGGAAAATCGGGCGAAAAACCGAGGACCGTTCCCTCCCGTCCCTCCCCTGGCCCCTCCCCTCGACGAATCGATGGTCCATGGAAGAGTAGCCATAAACGATCCGTACGATCGCAAAGTTTCGAGACCAATTTAGTGCTTGGCCGGTAGTCGCGCTCCAGATAGCACGCCCCTTGGCCCGCGCCTTCTGTTTTCGCCGAATTGCCGACCGCCACGTCGGACCAACTACGACAAAGGAGCCAACCGGCGCGTTCGTACATCTTCGAACCGGGACGCCTCTTTATTCGAACGCGAAACCGGGTCCGGCCGGGGTGTCCCCGCTCTCTGCGAAAACTATTCGCCGTTTACCCGGTCGCTTCGTTAGTCCACGTTGTACACGTCCGCTAATTTTCCTGGTCAGCGCGGACGCGACTTCCGGAGAATGTTTCGAGACGGTTCACCTGAGAATTGTCAACGTGTTTCGCGACAATTCTTACATCGAGACGGTAAATCCGGAATATTCGGAGCAGTTGTATAATGTTTCTAGAACGTAGAGAATTTTTCAGAGAAACTCAGCGTATCGTCTCCGGCGGGATAATCGTGGAACGAACAATGCGAAACCGTTTGACCGGCGGGCGGCGGGTAAATAGAAGAACGTTTGTCCATTGTGCCGGTATAAATTTGAAATCTAGCAAAGTTGCGAGGCAGCTCGTATCCGGGAAAGTTCGGCGGGAGCGACGGATCCCGGGATCCAGGGCCTCGGGCTCGTCTCGGCGTCGTTGAAAAATGATTTTCACGGTTGGAAGGGTATCGGCCCTCCTTTCCCGAGAGGCGTGTTCGGAGAAGCAGCACATCCGGTGGCTCGTGCGGAATTTTCTCTTCCCGGGCTAGAGAGATGCATCTACTACGGGCCGGCTGGACGTACGCGTTTATTTAGAACGGTAGCCGGCTACAAGCGCGGCCGCATCAGAAGCACCTGCCGCGCCACGGCTGCCCAATGATAATTTATGATCGAATATTAAAGGGCCGGCCGATAAACAGCCGCGGGGCTCGAAACCCGCCTCTAAATCCTGGCTCCGGGGGCTTTTCTTGCCGCCGCGTGCACCACCCCGCGAAACCCACGGACCCGGGGTGTGGGGTTACCCGTATAATTGGAGCTGGCAATATTTCCTCTCTGGCCAAAGGATATTGCGAAACGGATCGTCGGATACACGTGTCCCGCAATCGCCGGGAGTAGACTTGGACGACACCGTGGACCCCTCGATCCGTCAGCGATTCTCGTGTGCCGATCGTCCAGGCGATCTCCGCCGTTGCTCGGTTCTGACGGAAACAAAATTTGTTCGAAATCATCACAACTGAATGTTTGGTAACTGATGATACAAGCGAAAAGGGCGTCATAAAATCGTGAAAAAATAAAGTAAAATTTTTTCGTTTGACTCCGTTTTCGAGAAAATCGATTTTAATGATCCATCGGATTCGCGTGCTCTAGTGTACGCAGGAAGTAAAATAGGTCGGCCATGATCAGACGCGTCAGACAATTCCTATCAACAGCACGTGTATTTGCTGCATTTTCAAAATCGGTTTTTTCGTAAACAAGGCGTCTAATGAAAAAATGTTATTTCTTTTTTTCGACATATTTTTTCATATAGAAATCACACCCTTTTGCGCTTGTACCTCCGTCTTTTCTGTATTCTTTATTCTATTTCGTCTCACTCGTTTATCGTTTCGACAGAAGACTTTAGTAGCACCTTGGAAATTCATCTGATAGGGAAATAGTACGAATGGCACGATTTGTTTTTATGTGAAAATTTATTGTTTAGATACGCCACGCGAGTGGCTTTAATAATTCCCTTTCTTCGTTATGTAAAACTAAATAAAGAACGCAGACTAATGGTAATGTCTTGAGATAAATAACTTTTGAGGGTCGGCCCGCGACTCGCGTGCGTTCCTAATTCCACCAAGTAGAATAAGCAGGCCATGGTCAGACACGTTATCTCGCATCGAATCGACGAACGGCCTCTTTTGCGGCTACACCACGGTTCCCAAATCACTGTGTGGTCTGTAATACAATACTCCAGTATTGTATTGACAATCCGTCAAGAATGTTTACGTTCTCGTTATAATTATTATAAAAATAAACGGGTGAACATTTCAATGGAGCATTCAAGTTCGTCGGTACTGGTTTTCCTGGTGTTCCGCTAAGCGTTAAATAATCGCGCCTTTGTGCGCGTTACGCAATAAATATCAGCTTTGCTCACTCGCCGGCCGTTCTGACAAGCTTATTAGCGCGTAACGAAGACGCAATGATATTGGCGGCCGGTGGTGTTTGCGGGCATTGTTTGCTCGCTGCGAGCGACCGGCTCGATTCGACTGGTTTAAAGGCGAGCCCTGAAATTTTCAGAAGTATCGACCTTCCGCTTTATACGTTTTCCTATGCCGGGAAGCTTCGCCGCATAATTGAAACCGTGCTGGACGTTGGAATTTGCCTGAAATACCCGAATTGTAGATTTTAAATTGAGAATAGAAATATTTTTCACCGACTATACTTCTTTATTCGCGTACGCGGCACCATAAGAATCCCATGAAATCCACCTTGATCTCCTCGTGTCTGCTCATCCCTGGCCGTGACTACTTTATCTTAGAATCACGTTGGGCTTGTCTGATCATCGCCGGATGTTTCCACTGTCTTGAAACCTTGCCATCTCCTGGCGTTCGACGACGAAAATCTGCAGCGCGGCGCGGCGCGTAGGAATTAATAGAGCGTTATTTTTTAGAGGATCGAGGTCGTCGGTTCGGTTCGGTGATACGCGGCGGCGGTAATTTTATTCAAATCTCATGCAGATTGCTCCGTTATCGGCTACTTTTTCAATTACGTCGCGGCAGGCTATAAAGCGTAATAGAGAGGAGGCAGCGCGTGGCGTGGCGCGGCTCGACTCGGCTCGGCTACGACCGCGCCACACCCGGAAACTTTTTCTCCGCGTGGCCGACGCCGCCGCCGCCGCCTGCCAAACCCGGTCTAAACTTTAAGCGTGAGATACGGCCGGCCCCATTCCGCGGCGAGCCCCGCGCGATCCTTCGTCGTTACGTTTCCAGCGGCCGGACCGTGGCGAGTACGTCCGATTTTTATCCCGATTTTCGGTCCTCTGTGGCTCGTAACGCCGATCCGCCGCGACCCCCGGCTGACTAATGAACGCGCCGCCAGGATCCCCGGATTCCCCTAGGCTCTTCCCTCACACCCCTCCCCCTCCACCGCGCTCTCGAGGAGACAACGTTTTCCCAGGATCCTCGCATTTTCTCCACGGCTCTGGAAACTGGACCGCCATTCGTTACGAGCGCGAGCGCGGCCGGCGACTTCGCGCGCGCCTCGCGATCTAATTTTCGCCGGGCGTTTAATCTTTCCGCGTGGACCGCACCCCCTTAACCCCGAGGAGAGCGTTCTCCTTTCGTTTTAACGCCAGACCTCGCCCGGAAAAACAAAATACGATAGGGCGTGGGGACCAGACGACGACGACGCCCTGGCACGCGCCCGAAATTTCTTCGGGAAACGAGAAACTCGCCGTTTCTCTCGCCGCCTCGGGATATTAAACGCGCGAACCCGACGATTTACCGGGACTCCTGCGAGGGGGTGGGAGGGGGCGTTCCTTTGCGAGCCATTCCGGGGTTAGACTCGATGGAAACAAAGATCAACCCTTTGCACTCTGAATTATTTTTCAATTTTGCTCACAGCAGCTCCCAACTGTTTTTAGTTGAAACTTACTTTAAAGGACAGTTAATTCACTGCTATTTATTTTTAAACATTTCTTTTTTTAATTTTTCAAACCGTTTTTGCAAACCGTTAAGAATCTTGCGGAAATGATGCGTGAGCCGGTGTCTCGAGGAGCTAAGCACAAGTTACTCGTACAGATTCGTGCGATACTCGAGGAAATAACTTCGCCGAAACGACTAGTTAGCATTACAATAAATGCGAGCGTCCCATGTCGCCAGCGCTGCGCGAAAAATTCCTTCAATTTAATTTTGTCGGTCTCTCGATAGCGCTCGCGCATAAAAACAGCAGAGACTCGACGAAAAACTTCGTTCCAATTATACCGAGGCTATTAAGCAAAACCCGCTGCTAAACGAAATCCGAGCATGACGATAGCATCGGTCAAGAGAGAGAGCTGGCACGACAATAATTTCACCGTAGCGAGCGGCGGGCGTCGAGCAAAGCTGCGACACACATAAGTAGTATGTCGACAGGCATAGTACGACATGCTGGAACGGGGAAGGGGAGGAGGTCACGCTACGCGACCGATCCGAGCGGGCCTGTCGCTTTTCCGCCGATAGGGAATCTCGTTTATCGAGTTTACGGGATCGTATCGAATCGACGGATAGAATTTTTCCGATTTTTCGTTCTACATTTTGAACCCGGCCACGCTCTCTTTTTTCCCGCCCCTTTACCCGACTCGATATGTCGTTCCGCTTCGATATGTTCGAACACGATTCGAGCATCTCTCTTTTCCTTCGTCCGGCCGGGAATACCGTCAGGTGGTTCTCGTAATTTGTTTATACCGATGTGACAGACAGAGAGAGAGAGTGTGTGTGTGAGTGAGTGAGTTTGTTTCGCAGAGACGTTCCACGTATATCTATATATGTATGTTCGTGGAATCTCTCCAGTTTATTAGCTCTCGGGCTCGGAGGAGAGGAACGGCGGCCCGGAGGAGAGGCCCGAAGGGACGACTCGACTCTAATCAAAGGTTTCCCTTGATCTTGTGCTCGCAGGTCCACCGACGATCGTGGTGAGGCCGCAATCGCTGCAGGTGAAGGCGGGAGGGCCCGCGAGTTTCTACTGCACGGCGGAGGGAACGCCGACGCCCCAGATCCACTGGAGGAAGAACGGAAAGAAACTTTCCCGTAAGTTTTCGCCTTTCACAGTTTCCTCTCCTTCCCGTCGCGTCTGTCCGCTCTCGAAACTTTCCGCGCCCGGTCCCGGCGGATCTACGGCCCGATATATCCGTCCCGAGGACCGCCGGGCGCGACGGAGATCGATAAACTCACCCGAAAATCGCGATTATTATTGTTTCGCCTTCTTTCAATCGCGCTTTCGTAGACTGTGCAAGACCCGCTGCACAACCGTGCACTACCGGAACTGCGGTCCGAGGTTATGTACTGTGGATTCAATTAACGCTGCACATTCGTTTGAACGGTAATTACAGCGTCGCTGTACGCGGGCCTAAAGTCCACGCGAGACAAGATATCGTATTTCTCGGTGTTCCGCGTGTCGCTGTCGGTATCGATCCTAGAGCTCCCTTCTTTCGAACTAAATTTCGCGCTCGCCCGAGCTGGAAGGAAACGGTGCGCCGGCTGGCACCAGAAGTACGAGCGAGCGGCTCGTCCGGGCCGAACAGTTTCGGAAACTGGCCGGATCGTCGCGTTCTAAAGAGAGAGAGGGAGAGAGATGGAAGGAGAGACTCTCCCCGTGGCAGACGTCGCAATTCTCTCGAGAGAGATTCGATTATCTCGGCCGTCTCTTCCCTCGAGCGTAAACTGAGCGTCGCGTGTTTGTTCGCCGCTGTTGGTCTCGCTCGATTCGCTAAATCGATATCCGGTTCCTGGCCGACTCGGTACGTCCATCCGTCCGCTCGAGGATGAAATCTTGCGCGTAAATTCGAACGCGGTCGGGCACTGCCTTCAAACGGAAATCTCTCTCCCTCTCGCGCGCGCTTCACGCTCTCGTCACGCTGCGACGCCGAATACCGCGCTCGGCCGCGGATTTCCTGAAGCCTGCGGCTCGAATCGCAAGCGTCCCCTAAGTCAGTCTAAGAAACGATGACGCAGGATTTGCATTTTCGGCACCCGTTCTCAATTTCGGGCAACGTGTTTCTTGTTTCGAGGTATTTGAAGGATTACATTTGAAACGGTAAATGAATTTCATATTCCGTAAAAATTACATTGATTTAATTTAATTCGAAATAATGTGATGTGATATAACTGATGAACTAATTCTTTTTTTTTTAATTTTGTACTTGGACCGCTTTCATCATTATGGGCTCATTTGTTCTCACAGGGTTCATTAAATTTTATGCTTGTCAGGGTATCGTTCGGTGAACAATGAATAGTCAGCGGATTTTATACATTTATTAAAAAAGTGAGTATTGAAAACAGTATAACCATTAAAATAGAAATTGAATTTTGTAATGTAATCCATTCTGTTGGAATTCAGGTAGAAAATTTTTATTCTGCTTATTAATGAACATTGCTGAGAGTTGCCGCCATTCGGATAAAGATTTTGAGACGACGTAGGCACGGTTTTGGGCGTGTTAATCGAGTCGACGGCGGACCGCGAGCCGCTGGAAACCCAACCCGGCAGAGGAATTTATTCGTCGGGCTGGTGGCGCGCCGGGAACGGCCCGATTAAGCGTTGAAAACCGTAGCCACCGCGAAAAATCGCCATCCTGCCCGGTTAACATCGAAGCGGCGCGCTTTTGTCCGGCGGCCGGCGATTGTCACCGATCGCGAACAACCGGTTCGTCGCGTCGAAATTCGCTAATCCGCCGTGAGAGAAACAACGGCGCGTGACAAAGTCGATCGAGCGTGTTCCACGCTTACGCCCGCGAATCCCGCTGAATCGGGTTCGTTCGCACCTCTTTATAAAACACCGGCGTTTATCAGCGCGGCGAACTGCTAGATACCCACCTTCGAGCATTTAGATAACGGGATCGGGAGGAGCGTGACAGCTTCTCGATAGATCAAGACTTCCGTGATCGCGTTCCGATAGATATTTTCTGATTTATCGCAGTGGGAGTTTCTTTCTTGAGAGATACGGCACGCCTAAAAAATCCTGCAGAATCGTGGTATTTTAGTGATTCGAAGGTAGCAGCCGAAGGGAAGCTCGCCTCGCGGAATACGTAGCCCGGGCGCGATCATTTCGTGGAGTCGACGAGGTGGCGTATTGCACCGTGTACAGTGTAGTCAACGGACCTAAAACTGTTCGGTGTTTGTTCCGCAGCGTCGCAGAACCGGTACGAAGTGCGGACCTATGAGAACGGAGTAGCTCTATTGCGGATCGAGCCTGTCAAGACGAATCGCGACAACACCCAGTACGAGTGTCTCGCCGAGAATGGAGTCGGGGACGCCGTGTCAGCCGAGGCGCAGCTCAAGGTCTACGAAGGTGAGTGTCGTCGCTTCCGTATCTCTGTTCTGTGCGTTTTCAGGTGCGGTTCGCCGACACGGACGGTTATTAACGTAATCCACGCCGGGGGCGGGCTTGGTAGAAAGTTAATATTTAACGAAGGCACGCCGAAGTGGCAACAGCTGCCGCCGCCACCCCCCAGAGCTAACTCGATCGGAGAAATTTTGAGCTGCGGGGACGGTTTCGGTCGAACGCTTTCCCCCCGGTCCGCTTCCGTTGACGAACGAATCCTGCGACGTCGACGACGACGTCGACGGAGGCGGACGCGGCGCTTGGCACGCGGCAAAAAAAAAAAGAGAAAACGATCCAAGTTTCCCGGCGACCCGCGAACGACGCGGCCAAGATAACGAGCTAAATTTCGTTGAAATTAAACGAAGTCTTTCTTCTTCCGTATTCCGGTCCGGGCGGCGCGGGGTTTTCTTTTTCTCTTTCTATTTATACGGAAGAGCGAACAGCTTAATGGCGCCCAGTTCGGCGACCAGGCGGAAGGCGACGTAATAGAAAAAAAGAGAAGGAGGGCGGGCTCGCGCGCGCGGGCCAGTGCGCCGCGCCGCTACAGAAAGATGGAGAGAGTGAGAGAGAGAGAAAGAGGGAGCTTACCCTTTTCCGGGAAGAATCTCTTAAACTTTCGCGAAACGCCTTAATTGGCTCGGCCAGCTTTTTAATTCGATTCCAACTCTGCTCGCCGGATATTTTTGCTCGCAATTTCTCGTATTCTTCCTGCTGGTGCTGCTGCTGGTGCTGCTGCTGCTGCACGCCCCAGAGAAGACGAGAGAAAAAAAGAACGAGAGAAGGACGGAGAGAGTGCGAGAAGGTGCCACGCCGCGCGACGAGGAGTCGTTCCCGAGAAGCTTCTCGTTTTCGCGCTTCGTTCTCCTCGTCTCACTCTCGTCTTTCGGCTTTTTTTTCCACCCGTCTGTTTGTCTCGCTTTTATTCCCTCTGGTCTTTCTCATTTAACCCTCTTCGGGGAAACACGCGCGCGCGCGAGCGCGGCGATTCACCGTTCCCGCACCGAAAATCCACCGAAATTCACCGTTCGCGGCCCCTCTCTTTTTTTTCCACTCTGCCGGGCTATTTCGTGTCAATGCCGTTGCCATCCGGCGCCATTCGATTCCTCGTAAATCACGGATACTCGTTGGTACTCTCTGAAATTTCCACGGTGATCTCGATTTATTCGTTACGTAGCTGATTCCGATGCCGGGTGGCCGTCTTCCCGCGGCTCAGAACCGAATTCTCCGAAAATTTCGAAGAAACCAATCTTCCTGGTACAGAGCAAGTGGGTTCCGCATCAATTATTCCGACGTCGGAGTCGAGCATCTAGGTGGAAATTGTTTGGCGAAAATAGCATTACGGAGATGAATTTCGAAGTCAATCCGCTGTTATAATAATGTCTCTGGAAAAAATACTGGGGTTCGGTACAAATTATTAACTGAATCTCCACTCTCGTCAAGTTATTGCGCTGGGGGAAGGAGAATTTCATTTAATGTGGACGTATAAATCAGTTTACTGAACCCAATACTATTGTTTCGTCGGTTCCACAGTTGACGAATGAATCGATCCGCGCGAATAAATCACTCGTTACACGGGGAGAGGCGTGGCTTATCCTAGGGAGGCGTGGCATCGTTGCCCTCGAATCTGCACTCTCGTCAAGGTACTATGTTGGAGGAAGGAGAACTTTTTGTGGATGTATAAATCAATTCACTAGACTCAATGCTATTATTTCGTCGATTCAACAGTTGAATAAATCACTCATTACACGGAGAGAGGCGTGGCCTATCCTAGGGAGGCGTGGCATTGTTGCCCCCGACTCTGAACGGAGCTGGAGCGGAGCTCCGTAGGGCAATTTTTTCGTTCACCTTGCCCAAGATTTAGAAAAATTAAGGAAAACAGAAACCTGACGAGAGTACAGCGGAGGAATGAAGGCAAGAACCATGTATAAACGTGTGGGGAGCGAGGAGGTTCGACGTCGACTGTTGCGGTATCAGTAGGATCGACTACTCGTTTCCACCGGAAGGGTCGAAAAATCGAGAGGCGACGGCTAGGGCCGATGCCTTAGAAGGGTGGAGCGGGTTCACGGTATAGCAAATGGAGCCGGTCGCGTAATGGGCCACAAGCCCCCGAGTATTTCGGCATCCACTCGACCATTGACCGTACGCGCTTCGCTATCGAACGCATCGGCACGATAAATGCCTGGTAGCCGGTATTAAAGCCGCATTCGGCTAATGCGATTAATCGAAGCATGTAATGATGCAATGATGAAACAACGTAACATCGTTGAACGCGGTTAAAATTACACGGCCGGAGCCGGATGAGAGCGCGCGAGGGATCGATAATCGGTTGCCGGAGAGCAAGCAAACGGGGGTCCGTCCTGACGGAGCAGCAGCAGCTCTCTTCTCTCCTCTCCGTCGACGTTAGAGAAGAGCGGCAAGAGCGAAGAGGAAAGAGCGAGAGCGAGAGTCCGAGTCGTCGCGCTTACGTCGGACCCTCGTCAGCGAGTTCAGCCCCCGAGCGTGTTTCCGATCGTCTCGCGTCCCGCGTCTCGATTTTGTTAAAAAATTCAACGTTCCTGGGGCGGCTCCCTGAATTCGCCGAGTCATTGACCGCGGGCCTCTCTTTCCCGCTGCCCGATATCGTTTCGAAACGTTCTCCCACCAGAAACTCAAGCTCCCTCAAGAAATATCGCTGCCCCGCGACTGCAATTATCCGACAATCTAGTCGATCCACGCTGTGCTGATCGCACGATCTGCTCACGGAATCACCGAACAAATCAAATCGACGCGCGGAACGAACCGGGGCTCACCGGAATTTCCCGCAGTCGTTCGGAATTTACTTTGTGGACACGCTTTATATCTTGCACCGGCGCGGTGGTCGCGGCAGCCAAGTTTTCGCGATCGGATTATGCACGGTCCGCGCCGCTTCTTAATGCTCGCTACGTGCCCCGCAAACCCGGCCAGCTCTCCGATACGTTCGACGCTTCGGGAATCGTTACTCCCGGGTCGGAAATTCTCTCGTGCTCTCGTCCCCTGCGGCCGTTCGTACAGTCGCCCGACACTATTTTCGCGGGTCGTATCGTAAAACTTTACGCCAGAAAACAAGGTATAACCGCGGACGCTAAAGATTTCCTCGAACGACTCGAGATAGCATCGAATGGCCGGCCGGTATCGCCGCCCGTGCCGAGCACCGACGGGATCAGATAACGATACCGACGACTCGTTGGAATACTAATTCCCCTGTTCGCCGGGACACTTGCCGCCCCTGTTCGCTAATAGAAAGAATCATCGCTCCATGAACGCCGCTTGGCGTCCTTCGCGGCCTGACCGTACGACCCGCATACTATTTCGGTGCTTGGTCAAAGCTCCGCAAGATTGCTATTGCCGGAATCATTAAATTGTTAAGACGGCCCAGACAGGTATAAAACTGTTATAATCAAACGAAGAACCTGACTCGTGCTGCCAGACTGTTCGCGCAAATTTGCAATTTTCCAGGATATTCTGAGAAGACTCGTTCCGCGAAAGTTTGCAGAAAAATGCCGTGGTATTCGTTATCTCGTGATCAGCGTACGCAGCGCGCACAAAGGGTGCAATTTTCGCGATTCCTCGGCTACGTGCGAGCCAGGTGAACGTTCGCCGTGCTGTGGCTTACGAGTTTACGACCGCCGTTAGACGCGACGCGACGCGACGGCTCTCTCTCGTGCGATTCCACCGATCCGGAACACGGTATTTCCTTTCGCGACAGTTAATAATCGAGTTTCGAGAAATTGCCGGCTGAGAATAACTTACAACCGGGTGTTCCAATTATACGGGGGCGCCCTGGGCCGCGACGGTTGCTCGCCAGCCAAAAGAAAATGCATCGGCCTCGCTCGTCGGAAATCTCATTTATCCCTCGATCTTACGGAACGAGAGCACGTCTTTGACGGGCGCCCGTCATAAAGCGACGTTGATCGTTTCGCTCGACGTTTCGAATGAATTTTCCATTGGATATTTCACGTTCGGAAAGCGTGAAGCTGGAAAGAGAGTCAGACAGAGAGAGAGAGAGAGAGTGAGAGAGTAAGGTAGAGAGTAAGGTAGAGAAGCGAAGCTGGTGTATCGTTTTGTCGGATGCAGGGGAGGGCGGCGCGCGCGATGGCGGTCTCCATAAAGGGCATATAGTCGTCCCTCCCGTCCTCCGAGCATTAGCCTAATTTCGAGTCCCGCAGGCAGCCGGAAATTAAATTTGCACGAGAGCTAAGTGGCATCTTCGGTTCCCGTAGTCGCGCGCGCGTGCTCCACGGGTAGTATCTGCTTCGAGTTACCCCGGCCCCGAAACGGCGAAAACTTTGTCCCTATGTCGGTCTCTCGTCCTCTGTCTCTTCCCCTCCCTCGCCTCTCTCTCTCTCTTCCTCTCGTCACTGAAATTCCCACGATATAATTCTTTCAAGCCGGATGCCTCGACGAAACCTGCGGATCGGTGGTACCCAACCCAGCAAATCAGCGAGACGACGAAAAACCGCGCTCCGTTCGTATCGTTCATTATTGAAAAACTTAGCGGTCGCTCTCCAGACTCGGTACGAGAACGGAGAGCGGTGGGCTCCTCTCAAATCCCATCTTTATTTCGGCTCCTTAAACTCGACTAAAACTCGACTCGTTAAGAGAACAAGACCGGGAGATCCTCTGGTGGCCGATCCGCCTCCCCGACGAATGCTTAATTAACGATCCGTCGCCGGGCAGATGCTCAAAAGCTGGTGGCTTCCTCTTCTCTCCTCTCCTCTCTCTCTCTCTCGCTTTTTCTTGCCTGATTTTTTGCCCCCCGAGAAAAATGTCGCAGCAAACAGCTGGCTTCCGCTTTCCTCGAGCCGAGCTACGAATCTCCCGAGACGTGAATCTTCCGTCCCGAGACCGGGAGACACGATCGAGAGCTTACCGCGACGATACACCTCGGACAGCGAATTCCACGGGCGAAACGGCGAATGGATTTATCGTGCGCCACGCTCCTATGGAATCGCTTAATTTTATAACGTGTTGCAGCACCGCGCTGCGCTGCACAGGCTTCCGGGCCGGCTCGACTAGCCACCGCAATGCTCTCTGCGTCCACATAATAATTGTAACGAGCGGGGCTCGGCTCGGCCGGCTACGCGCGCCCGTTGCGGAATTATCGCACGAACTTTCGATGGGTTTTTCTATAAACGAATAGACCGTTTTGTTTCCCTCGGAATTCGTTCACTTAATCAATTACCGGAGGCCCCGCGTTGTTGCTCTCTCGATAACCGTTCCCGTAAACGGTTTTTCCCACGATGCTTTTCAGATTTCCCAGCCGCGCACCGCCTCGCGATCGTAAACAAGCTCGAACGGGCCCGGTTAATGTCCAGTTCCGTTTTGTTCAACACATTTTCAGTGCCACTCCAACGAGAAATCCAAGACAGATTTATTTGTTCGGTCGTGCTCTTTAATATCGTATCTAAAT
This sequence comes from Lasioglossum leucozonium, assembly GCA_028454225.1. NCBI lineage: Eukaryota > Metazoa > Arthropoda > Insecta > Hymenoptera > Halictidae > Lasioglossum > Lasioglossum leucozonium. Next base: position 2,630,457 of record CM052220.1, on the reverse strand, counting down.
TCTCATTGATTACACTCTGATTATCTCTCCTTTGGAAATAACTACAGAAACGATTTTAATCTGCGAGAAGCTCGAGAATCATGCAGAAGCGACTCGAGACATCTTCGACTGCATCTTCGCGAGCGTAGCTCGTGTCTCTTTGATCTTTTCCATCCGGTAATGGCATTAATCATTTGAAACATTAATACGCAGAATAAAACGCGAGATCTTACGTCTCGCGTATCTCGCTGCTGCAACGCCGCGTTCCCGAAGCAACGTTCGAAGATTATCCGCCATCTCGGAAGAAACAACGGCTCGGTCGCAACGGCGCGCCGTTTCTCGCCGAGATGGATTTCTGGTGCTCGCCCGGAGAGAATCGATTTAAAACGCCGCGCCGCTTCGAGCCCTAATGAACGATCGCCGTTTGTTCCGTCGCGGAGCGGCGCGGCGCGAAGAGAAAGAAATCGTTTGAATAGCGGCGAGCAGGAGCCGTCGACGAAGCAGAGCCCGGAGGCGCGGAACGGTCAATATTTGCTCCTTCCGATGGAAAGAATCAACAGCGTTTCCGCTCCGAGCTGGAGGGACTCTTTTTTCGTCCTGAGGGCGTTCTCCCTCGGCGACGAGCAGCTTCCACTGGTTGCTTCGCCGACATTGTTCACGGCGTCCTTAAGTAGCGCCGCGGCCGGGAACGATTCCCCACGATAGTCCTCGGACGGTGCAAAAATCACCGATTCGTGGACTTTCGCACGCTTCATCCGGGAAATCGATCTCGTCGAGACTTCGTCTTGACGCCGTACGAAACGGTCGGAATGAGGGGACGAACGAGAATCTCTAACTTTGCTTCTGCTTCGAGTACTTTACAGAATTTTTGAGAATTTAATCGTTACATTATAGCGTTTCTGTTAATTTTAAAGGTATTAATGGACCGAGCATCGTGATATTCATCTCATTATCGGATATTAATTTTCCGAAAAGCGATACGATGTTTTTAGACAGTCTAATGTAATTGTTTGTTACGCGTTTGTTTCATTGTCCTCGTTCCCGACTTAGAGGATCAGGCTGTTAAGGCGCGAGCGAATTTATAGTCGGGAATAAAAGCGCACTAAACCGGAATGATTAGAAAGTTGGAAGACAGTGAAATTAGAGGGCGTGAATTTCCTGGGGCGCCGGTAACGATCCGATTCCCGGCACGGCTCGGCGGTTCGTGGCTCTAGACGTCCGAAATCCCGCGGAAGGGAAGATGAAGAATGGATAAAAAGAGGGACGACGGTGGGAGGAACGAACGGGATTAACGGAACGCCAGGTGGAAGAAGCATCGACGAGAAGCCCGCGCGGAGGTGGTCTTCGCGGTCTATACATATATCCGGCCGAGGTGGAGGCCGCGATTAAAAGCTGATCCGGGATGAAAAAGCGGAGCTGAAAGTTTCGTAACGCGAAAGAGAACAGAGGGAGAGAGAGAGAGTTTAAGACGAGAGTTAACTTTTTGGCCGGGGCGACGTGGGAGGAGCCAGCTGGTCTGTTTCGGTCTCCGTCGGGCCGGGTGTATCGATGCCCGAGTGGAGGAGGGGATTTCATTCGGCCCGAAAAACCGGTCCCTTAATTACCAATTAATTGGCACATAAATTAGCCGCGAATTTTCGTCGCGTCGCGCCGCAACTCCGTCGTATGTCTTCTCTCCACCACCGTCGCCCCACCCCCGCACCGACGCGATTTGTTCGTCGTGGTTTTTTCCTCCTCGACGTGGCTACGTCGCCGCAACACAGAGATAAGAACCTCGCCAACTATTTCAGCAATCTAACTTTCTCGCTGCCGTTACAGCCTCGGGCCTGGGGAACATCCTCTCGATCCTCCGCCATCCTCTCGATTTTCTGTCTCCTCTTTCCCGCAGCACTCCGTCGGCCATCCCTCTGCGTCCTCCATGGCGATTACCCAGCGAAAGCCGACGTTGATACCTCCTCGGATCCCTGGAAAGCAAGCGGCCCACCGATGAAAGCGAGCGACGGAGTCGCGTCGAAGACGATCGCGGGGACGTCCGACCTCCCCCGGCCGGATATCTCGGGGCAACCTGTAGCTCTTCGCAACTCGCGCGAAAGAATCCTCGAATCGCAGAGCGTCCTTCGACAACCGCCGGAATAGGTTTTCGGTGAGCTAGTACCGGCTCGTCGGTTCGTGGTTTTACTGCTTCGTCGAGTAACGGCTCGAGTCTGCGTGTTTCGCGAACGAGGACAACAAGAAAAATGTTTAATTATATCCGATGACTTCTAGAAGATAGCGCCAGCCACAAACGAGAACCATCAAAAATCGTCTCGCGCTAGCATAACAGGGATCGTTAACGACCGTCCGGGCGAGTCCCCACGTCACAGCCTAAGCACCGCAGGTTAAGTGTTAATAGAGCGAGGATGAATGAAATCCGGGAACTGTCGCGAGCTTGAATGCCGGGGCCATGGGACCGGCGTTTCTGGCCATTATGTAGCGGTACAAAGGCTAGAGTTGATGTACAAGTGACACCGGGGGCCTCTGTGTTAGAAAAACGAGTGAAAGAGAGCGAGAGAGGAGAGTGGGGTAGAGGATAGGGTGTCACGGAGCGAACAAATCGATCCTTTTCAGGGTTATCGCGGAATAATGCGGCGTTCAACAATGGCCAGGCTCGGGCCTGTTCGGGCGAAGAGGGCGACGAGAGAGCTGACCGTCGTCCCGAGCGAGAGAGGAGAGAATTTTCTCTCGAGCCTTTCACTGAGCAACACGCGCCCGTCCCACGTCGAAGTCGATGATATTCGGCCCGCGCGCGCCCCGATTCTCTCCATTCAAGCTACTAACCATTCTACGCCGCCGCCCCTCGCCGCGGAGAACCATTTTCTGCAACCACCGCGCACCGGTTTTACGATTTCATGCTCCATTTCGGCCGATTCGAGTCGATCTCTTCGATTCTCTCCTCTTTCTCTCTCTCTCTCTCTGTGCTGGGAACTTCGGAAATTTCTCCACGCCCACGCATGATTTCGGCCTCCCACCGTTACCTCGGCGTTTGCGACACACTATCCAGTTTCATGGCAGAAACCATCGTCCCACGACGAAGACGTGCCGCGCGTGTCCGCTCGAGAGCACAACCTTAATCGGAGGACCTGGAAAACCTCTCTGCACTCGGATCGAGCATTATGATCTATCTAGTCCGCTGAACCCGACCAGATTGAAATATCTTGTCTCCGAATCTGTTCACCATGGCACACGTTTTTTAATGGTAATCGGACAATCTTGACAATTGCGATTCTCGTCTTCATGAATTTCTGTCCTGCAAGTGAGCACATCTGTCGCTTCTTTAATTGCATTAATTGTAGAGCTAACTGATCGTAAAAGAACAGATTTTTTAAAGATACGCCAAGATACGTGAGTGACATTTGTTAACTTATCGGTGATCGTTCGTTGCCCCGAATGTTCAGGTCAGTCATGTCTAAATCGAGCTGATCGTTCGTTGCCACGAGCTGTTCGATTGCTCTTTCGAGTTAAAATAAGTAGTGTGCGCAGGCAGCTCGAAGATAAATCTCGTAGCGAGAGATCAAAGAGCTAATAATCCCGACATTAGGTGGAAACTGCAATAGCTGCCGGGTGGAATCGCGAGTTTCCAAAGAAGCTGGATATTACAGAAGTCAAAGAATATCATTTCTGGCCACTTCAGTTTTCGTTTCGCGATCACGGGCCATTTAATTATGCCGACCCCACGGCGTGTGGGGGAGGGGGAGGGTGGTGAACGGGGTAAACGATAGGGCGAGCGTGCGCGTGCGCCCGCGACAGACGTAATTTCCGAAATTCGTATTCGCGTGGTCATGCGCGAGCGCGCAAGGGCTAGCCCGGCGGCGGCCCTCCGGGTCCCTTTGAATATTAAATGGGCATTAAATGGACACCTTCTGTCTTTTGCCGGGTTTTTCGTGCCGCTTTCGATTCCAAAAGGGTCCTTAAACGCAAGGTTAAGTTGTCGAGAGTCGAAGATTAAAGTGCCTCCGAACCGTGACTCGGCTAAGAGCCTTCGCCGGGGGAATTCTAATGATCGTCGCGTCGCGTCCCTCTTCGGTTTCTTTTTCTCTCTCGTCTCCTCTCGCCTAAAGTCTCTCTCTCGATCTCCTCCTTCTCCGCCTCCACCTCCTTCTACTCCTGTCTGCCGTTTTCGTCTCCTGCGCAATTTTCACGATACGAGAAGCACGTAAAAACGCCGGTTTCGTCCGGCGGGGCAAACCGATCGGATCTCGCCGGCCGACGTTAAACCCGCGAACTTTCTCGCCGCCCGACTCCTCCGGAAAACTTTGATCCCCCGTCGGTTCTACGTTGTTCAACCCCCGGCGTGCTTTGCTTCTTTCTTCCTGCCCGGTTCTCCGTCGGCGCGACACGTTTTTCGAAACCGCGGGGCACGGACCCCGCGCCTCGCCGGATCCATTCGGGAAGCGAGGAATCGGAACACGCGGAAACTTCGCGGAAATTGGGCCGATAAAGGCGCCCGGGGAAGAGCGACGCGGAGAAATCGGCGCGCGAAACTTTGTTTCCGGAAGAGGCAATCCGTCTTCGCCGCCGACGAACGCCGGGAACCTCTGCTCCGTTGTTGCCGCCGCCGGAAATCGAAATAAACAGGCCTTCTTCCGTTTTTCCGACCGTTCGAACCTGCGCGTCTTTCTAGGAAATGTCCCAGTCCTCGGAACAAACATCCAGTTCGCGCCTCCGTTGATGGGCCTTCAGCGTGCTTCTCTCTTCGTCCCCACGGATACGCGCCTGGCCAACGGGAGGCCGAGATAAATATGAAATTCCCCGCGACGAAAAGATCGCGGAATCCTGTGCGCGGATAAAGGAGGCCAGACCGGAGTCGGGCCGCCCGGCTGGCTCTGCGTTCTCGTACGTGGAAAGCGATCCCAATCGAGCGGAAAATCCAGTTTTCCCGAGAATTAAGCCCGGGAGAACGAGTAAGAAAGGAAGGCGGTAAGGTTGCAGTTCGGTCTCTCTGCCCCGAGAGAGAGAGGGCGCCGTCTCGTTGACGGTGACGTGGAAACGGCCGGAAGCTCGGCTGGAAAATGTTTCGCGGACGCTAATCGTCGAGGCGGGACGAAACGAGATACATTGTTACCGAAAACGAGACGGCGCTCGCCGCTGACGCGCTCCACCGTCCTATGAAAATCCTGTCGAAAATTTTATCGGCTGAATGCGATCGTTAACTGATATTTTTGTATGTCCGCGCGTTTCGTTTAACCGGGACCGTGCGCGCGATCGTTACCTGATATTTTTATGTGGAGGCTCGGAATCAACGCCGAACCGGACCGAAACCATAGACAATGGCGCATTGTCTTCTCAAGAGAGAGGGAGAGGCCGGTCTGACAGTTGTCTGAAAAATCTGGCTACCGAGGATCAGTCGGAATTTTCCGCTTTTTAACAGGGTCATCGGACTCTCCCGGGGTTCGATGAGAATCCACTAGTCGATGGTTAATTTAGGAAGAGCTCCAGTGTTGCCTCTGCGAGAAATATTGTCAATGAAACGATGAGAGTGATCGGGAATTGTCTATTTTGAGATTTCCGGGCAAAGTAGGCGTGGCCTGCCGCAAGTAGGCGTGGCTTCGGTGCTCTTTGCCCTCTATTCTGCCGGACCGGTGCTCTACGGAGCAATCTCCCTGCTCCTCGCCTGCCGTACACCCTGCAACGGACGCTCTTTGATGAAATACTGTTCACCGTGGTTCATTACCAAGTTCTCCCTGTTTACAAAACCGTCTAAACTACCGCCGAAACGGGTTCACTAGCGAATGACCAGCTGCTCTCACCGTCGCGCCGTGAACCAAACATTACGTTTACTAATTCACGGCGGGCATATTCTACGGGAATACGCGAAAACGGTTCTCCCTGTGACACCGACATTGGGGAAATGTCGGCTTTTGCGCGACTCTCGCCGCAAACATAATTCGGTCGCGGCGAGATCGGTTAATCGATTATATAGAGACGGAATTTCAACGGGTTCGGGGGGCGAACGCGAGCGCGGGTTTCACCGTGTTTCTAATTTCCAGGCCCTCTATACAATTTCTGGACAGCGAATTTGTCCACGGGATTCATTCGAAATCGTGGAAATCAGGGGGAGACGGACGAACGGACGAGAGTAGCCGTCGCGCCGCGGTGTGTCGTGAGCGGTAATCCCGAAATTAATTAAATCCGATCCTCCTCGTGAAACTGGCCGTTTTCGGGGGCATGTTCGAATAACGAGTTTCGACGCGAAAGAATCCGGATGACAAACTTGCCCGTCGCGCCGCGGAAATTTCGAGCGGCGCCGATTTGTCCGAGCGATAATGAGCGATTTAAAAACATCGAGCAAGAGAGTGAGAGAGAGAGAGAGAGAAGAACAAACGGGGAACGCGCGCGACCCGGTCGGGTACCGCTCGAACGAGCTCGAGACAATTCCATTAAAAACGAGTGGGTCGCCGGGAGGAAGGGAGTTGGAATGGAAGGCCGCGAGATTGCGGCAGACGACGGTAAAAAGACGAGCGAAATTCGAGCGGGACTAATTCGTCGGCCGCGTGTTTCGCCGTGCCCGCCAACTCGATTTGCCTCGTAGATTGAATCACGCCGAACGAAAGGAACGAATATACTATTTTCGTTAACGAATACTGATTTCTTTAGAGGGATTCGTCAAGAAAAGATCCGCCCCTCCGTTTCCTTTTCCGCGGTCCATCTCCGGACCGGCGTCGGCATCGACGTCGGCTTCCCTCCTTACTATCTCCTCGCTCTCTCTCTCCCTTGCGGCGCGTTTCCTCTCGAATTCGTCCCTACGACCCTACGGAAGTACCTATCGAGCAATTTCTTTTCCCTACTCTCTCTCTTGCCCCATCTAAGCCGGCGGGGTAAGGGTCGAAATTGTTTCTTCTCTCCTACAATTACGAGCAACGGTACTCGAGTTTTTCCCCTTTCTTCGGGTTCGACGAAAAAAAAAACAACGCGAAGAGAGAAGAAGGAGGAAGAAGTTACAAGGGTGCGGCCTTTGTAGATACTCGTTAAAGAACTTTCCCCCTCCATCCCCCCACCTGTTCCCGCAGGCCCCGCGCAAATAAACCTGGATACTCCGCGGAGATAACGATCCCGCATACCAATTGCAATTTATGAATCGCGGACCCGTCGCCGTGCGTCGCGAGTTCCCGATTTTCTCGGCTAATTCGTGGCGCCGATGACGGATAAACCACGCGAAAATCTGTTCCAGAGGTTCGTTAACACCGCGGTGTTAATCTACGATCATTCCGGGCGTCGAATTTCCTTAATTCGCGATCTCGGCTCACTTCGCAGTTTCCCTCTCGAGCAAAAAGGTTTTTCCGCCGTATTTTTTCGTCGCCCGCTGTGTCGAGTTTCGCGGCTACGGCTTTTAAACGCGGGTGCGCGGGCGCGGGACACCCGTGGAACGAGTGAAACCGCGAAAATAAAAAACGACGAGGATTTTCAGCTTCTCGAAAGTTCGTCTTTTTTTTCTGTTGGACGCGCGACGACAACGACGACGACGCCGTGCCGGTAGTCGTCGTCTCTGTCGGCGTCGTCAGCGTCCGACGAAAAAGTCGGACGGACAATTCTATATTCTTCGACGAGTCCCCCGGGAGGGAAAAGGTTTCTGTCTGGCTTCTTCGTAAGAGAATAAGACTGTAACAGGGGTGGGGGGCCGGAAAGGGGACAACGGTTTCCATTTGTAGAAACTTTTCCGTCTACTTAATGCAATATATCTCTTTGTCCGAGCGGATATTGGCCCGGCTCGCCGACGAACAAACACAATTCCTAATTTATACGTACACAGGGAACGAGCGAAAGAGAATAAGAGAGAGAGAGAGAGAGAAATAGGAAGATTGAGAGAGTGGCCGTCCGTGGCCAGCTCGATAAACGTCTAGATAAATTACGGAAGACGATTGCAGCGCAAACCGGATCGCAGGGGGGACACGTTTCGTCGAGGTATTTCGAGAGCGCTTCGACACGACGCTCTCTGTCTCTCTCTCTCCCTCTCAATGAGCCCGAGCGACAACGCTAATAATTTATATGACGGCGGCCCTTTGATGCAACTGACACGCGTGATATAATAAAGATCAGCGAGCGTGCACGAATTAAAATAACGCAACGGGAATATAAATCCAAATGAAAGACAGGCTAATGACATTTAATTATCGGATATAAAAGCGAGTTCTGGGAATACTTACTATAATAAATCTGCTATGGAAATGAACGTGGCAAAAACGATGCCCGGAGAGCACACATACAGAGAGAGAGAGAGAGAGAGGAGAGGACAGGAAAACGGAATATCGTTTGGCTTTCTCCTGTTCACCCCCGCAATTTACCCCCGGCCGAGCCTAAGGTTCGTGCGCATTAAGTTGCTCCTCCTGCTCGTGTATCATTGAAAAATAATCTCCCGTTCGTTTCGAGCCGATCAAATTTATTCGTGGTACCCGAAACGTGCTAAAATTTATTGTCGCGCCGCTCTTTTTTGTCACGGTGATAACAGTAACTCGTGAAATATTTTCCAAATTTTTCCGTGAACATAGAGTTTTGCGATGCGAGTAATGAGTTTGAAGCGATGATCGATGACAATGGTAGCGGCTCGCGCGCGCGCGATTGCCGAGCGCGGCAGAATGGAGCCGGCCGCTGAAAGGGACAATGCGAAAAAGGGGATTTGCGGGAAGAAAGAGAGCGGTGGTGTTCTGAACTGTGATGATTGGGATCCGCGCGCCGCGTAACAGATAGAGAACAGTGAGAGCGAGAAAAAATGGGCGAGAAAGGGGGCAGAAAGTAGCGGTGCGGTGGGGGAACGGAGGGGACGGTTCGACGCGTATTCGCGGATAGGCGACGATGCCGACGACGACAACGCCGGAAGCTTGAAACGGACGAACCCCGTCCGGGATCCGGGGAAATTTGCCGGCTTGTTAGCGGAATAAAAAGCGAGGCCGGTGATTTTCGGTGTTTTCGTTGTTCCATTCCTTTCTGCGGGTGTTCCGCGGCGACTCCCCTCCCCGTCCCTGTCCGTTCGTCAGCGGTCCGCGACGCTGCGAGCGTTTCTCGGAACACCGAGCTAAATCCTGAGTACCGGTCGCGGGTACACGTAGCTGTGCAAACGTGATTACGGCCCCTACGACGACTGAAAATCGCCGGGGAATGAAAGGACGAACGACGCACCGAGCAGAGCAGATGGAGTACGGAGAGAGGGAAACTCTCTTTCTCTCTCTTTCTCACCGGAGCGGCGCAGTGGCGGAACGGCCACGGAAAACGTTCGTAATTTAAATCAAAGGTAAAGCGCGCCGTCGGAAGCGGTTGCACAGCCGGCGGACGTTGCAGTGGGTAATAACGGCTATCAGTCAGTGAAATGACGCTCATCATATTTTCATTAGAATAATGGTCGAACGATGAAAGGGGGCAGAACCGCAGCAGCCAGCGGAACGGGAGGACACGGAGTGAAACGAGGACAGATAGCGAAAAGGGACGAGCGAAGCCCCGGTCCAAGGTGAGACCGTGGATTCGAGGTGGGAAAAAAGAACGGATCCACACCGATGATACCCGGCAAATACGGAACATTTCTATTTCTCGGAGCTTCCGATAAGCTTTCGCCCGGCAAGGAAGCCGACCAAACCTGGCCTGAAGTGGCTCGTTACGTCGAAGACTCGCCGCGTTACCCGAGAGCTACCTTTAATTTCACGCTGTAACGACGTTCCAGGTCTCTCTCTCTCTTTCTAGCTTTCTCGTGCTCTTCCCTCCGTCGTTTCCTCGTGCGTCGACGATACCCTCGATACGAAAATTGGGAAAAGAAAATTCACCCGTGTTCCATGATTTGCACGCGCACGCGAGAATCCTCTCTCTCTCGCTCCCTCTCTCTTTCTCTCCATCTTCTCGATCTTCTAGCTAGCGTGAGCCGTGGTAATCGAATCGCGAAACGCTCCCGGAGAACGCTGGGAAATTCGGAGCGGTTAACGAGCCCGGTCTTTCACCCATTTTTTCTTGAATTTGTACATTAGAACCGGGAAATATTTAACACGGTTATTGTCACGCACCGTTCCGGAGAAGTTACGTGAAATCAGGCTAGTTTATTGCAGCTATTGTTTGGAATTTTCTCAGGATGGTAGTTGTTCCTCACGGTAGTACATTGTTAATCAAAACTGTGTCACGATGACGATTGGGTGAATTAAAATTGACTCAATACGAAAAATGTATTGTCCACTGTCGAATTATTTAGTCCCCTGGACCGTCGATTGGTAAAGTTCGCGGGTTGCGGTGTTTCGGGGGCTGTCTCGCCGGATCGACGAAAGTGGTTGAAAGGCTTTTGTCGGTGTGCAAGTTGTGAAGACTCGGTTGAAGTCCGAGATAGTCGGGAATGGTAGGGGAGAGGAGGGGAGAGACAGAGAGAGAGAGAGGCTTCTCGAGTTTCCAGCGGACTCGAAGATTTAAGGGTAGCTCCGTGGCACCGTGTGGCCGCGAGTATAATTCGTCAGGCTGAAGGATGAGCCCTATCTCGCCTAGGGTCAGCCGAGGGGACTCCGATGGCGGTCAGGCTACTTAATATGACCGATAGGAGCCCCGGCAAGCTATCAAAGTATATGAGCAGAGAGAGAGAGAGAGAGAGCGCGCGGCTGCGAGAGAGCCCTGGGCCGCCATCCTGCTGCCCCCCGACTGCTGGCTCAGCCATATTAGTTATCGTTTCGAGGCGACACGGGTCCGAGCCCGGCTGACGGTATTGGTCGACCGGCTCGTCTCGGCTATCGCGGGGAATCAACTTCGACCCCGGGACCAGCTCGAAATCGGCTCTCCCGAGAGGAGTCTATTGAATTTTTACGACCTCGTTCTCGCGTCGAATCTGCCCGCACGCTCTCTTGCCCGGCAAGACCGCGATCATCCCGCCGCGATCGAGCATCCTACGGAAAGATTAAAATAAATCCCGGCCACCACGCGCGCCCGCGCGAGCCCCTTCTACCCGGCCATCAAATTTCGGATCGTTCGCCGCCGAACTTCGCGAAAATCGCACTTCGAGAAAAAACTTTCGTACCGTATCCCCGATCCCGACCCCGGTGACCATCGTAAATCCGAGTTCATCCGTTTACTCGAACGCCCACGATCGCCGACTTTCCATTCCCCTTAATTTAGGGGCTTCCAAGGGAATTTTGGGAATCGGAAACGATCGCTGTTTCAGATCCGAATGGGATAGAAACGCCTCCGAAGACGGTTCGCTCGACGTTTATTTGGATCGAAAGACTGATGAAACCATAAAAAAGGGAAGAAAATGTATGAAGCCGAGGTGACAATTGTCGTTCCAGTGGTTCAGGATGGTCGGTGTTTTTCGCAGGACGAGGGAGGGCGGTTGTTCCGAAATTCCTTGCCGCCAGGACGGGACAGGGTGTACGAGTATGTGCCTGTGTGTAGGGATTGGTCGCGTGGAGTGATTCGAAATGCGCGGCGCCGTCACGACGGCATCTTATTTACCGTGCAAATCCGATGTAGTCGACCAAAGATCCCGGATTGCCGGAGAAATCCCGGGAAACCCTTCGAGGGGCGTCAGTTGTGGCGTACACGCGCGCGCCCGTTTCACCGGCCATCTTCATGTTTATATGCAGCGGGGAGAGTGGACCGGATTGCCGGGCGAGAGAAGAGTAATAAATAGTTGTTGCTCGACACGAGCGGCCGCATTCTGGCCGAGGATTTCGCGACAAAGCCGTCGTTGAATACGTTTCGCCTTCCACTATTTGCATGATTGTTTTGCTGGCCGGCGTTCTTCGACTCCTCCGGAGGCCAGCCTTTATCGGAACCGCCGTCGAAACAATTTTTTTTCCGGTCCTCGGCTCTATCTCTCTCTCTCTCTCTCTCTCTCTCTCTCTCCTGTCGTGAAGCTGAAATATTTTTCAACCGCAGATTTCTCCGTATGCAAAGAAACCCCGCGCGGGTTACACAAGAGAGATCGATGCAAAGATATTGCCCGTTCGTCGGAAATGTAATGCGGCCTCCGAGCAAATGCGCTCGACCCAGAAAAACGCTCGGCGCGGCGCGGCGCCGCTCTGCCTCTTCCGCCGCCGGATGCCGAAGAAGAGAGCCTCGACGAAATCGAGAAGATGGAAAGTAGACTCGAGACGGAGCGAGGCGGAGGAGATTAGTTTCGAATAACCGTGAAAGCGAGCTCGAGTGCCTTTACTTCCTGAAAACTTCCGACCTTTCCTTTATTCCGTGCTCTCTCTCTCGCGCGCCCGGATCCTGCCAACCGAAAGGTACCTTCGCCCCGCGGATTCGCGGATTCGCGGACCGCGTTTTCCGCGACCGCACACTCCAATCCGAGAGACGAGGTTCGAACCAATCTCGCCGAGGGCCAATAAGTCGGCGTGGCGGCTGCATTCCTCCTGGAAAAATAATGCCCGGCCAATGAGAACACTCTGTTTTATTAGCAACATCGACCCTCATCCTGCTAATACCTTCTAAATCAACCCCTAACCATCGAACCTCGCTAGCCGGATGTCTCTGACGATTCCATAGCCTGCCATGGTCCTCCGGCTCTTGTCCATAAATTGGAAACAGTTCTTCGCGATTTATTCGCTGGAAATAATCCGCTGTCCATAAATATTGTAGGAGTTTGAAAGAAACTTTGTTATACGACGTTGTTTGTCATTCCGTACAATACTATATTGGCTGACGCGATCAAACTGAGACATATTAAGAGCGATACCTCTGTACAGTCAGTCGTAAACAAGCGGCGACGCGAAAGCTGAAATTAGAGCACGGGGTAATAAGTTATTATATTTTGTCGGATTACTCGTCGACTTTTATCGCGTTAATTTATGGAGACTGAATATCTGGCTGTTCCCCGTCTTATTACAGGCCGCGTTAAGGATTCCATTATGCTTGACTAGAATTAACAATCTCCTGTATGCTATAAAAGCATAAAATCCACAGTCTGGAAATTATAGCGGCCCCTCTATAGCTGCCCAGTCCCAACATTCCCCGAGGAGCTCTTATCGCAATAGGTATGCAGTTTTCGAGCACGGTGCATACGGAGGAAACGTTAAACGCTGTTAAGTAGACTGCGAATGTCTTTATGCAAATTCTCATTTTGCAAAATAGTCGGTGAAAAATTTTATTGCTTCGCCATGGCCGGACGAGAAGTTCGTTAAGTCGAAAAAAAAGAAAGAAAAGAAATGGGAGATTCTACTAATCTCGAATGAAGCTTCTTATTCCGGCAGTCTAGTAACTAATTAACTCGGAGTTAAACCCGCTCGAAACCTTAATAAGAAGCTTGCTAGAGTTTCATTCTAGATTCCTTCGTCGTGAAAGCGTATTAATTACTCCCGCGAAGGTGGCGAATTAATAATTCATAAAGTAAACGTGTAATTGCATGAAGTTCTCGTGGCGTGCGAATGCGAGTTCGTGTGAGAAAGAGAGAGAGAGAGCATGTACTCTAAAAATTATCAATAAACGTTTAATCTCGATCGTCGCCGAATGAAAAATGTAGTACACGAATGCCCCTCGGTGTTCCACTATTTTACGCTCTCGAATTGCAAAAGTTTATAAATTATCAGCCAGAAATGAGTTATAAATTTTCCATGGTAATCATGGCTATCGCTCTTCCACCCGGCGGTAATCTCGTACGAAGCGTTCCGAAGATGAATACGCCTGTCTCTTTTTCACCGCAGCAATTTCGCATTTCTGTCTTTGCCGAAAACCTCCGCTATCTCCGTATTATCCTACTAAGACTTCGCGATTCACGGTATCAGGCTTTCTATCAATTGCTGTTTTAAAAAACTTGACAGCCAATTCTGTCGAATGCAAAAATCGATACCGGCAATGTTAAGAATAATTCAGTGTCGTCCGATCGCGTAGCTCGTCGAACGTCCGATGGGGAAATTGTTAATAACAAATTAATGTCCGACAAATTCCGAGCGAAACTGTTACACAACAGTTGGCGGGGGTCCAAGCTAGTTTCTCCAACTGCAAAGTCTCGTTAATTATTCCCCTAGAGATAGTAAATTACCCGTGGAACCGAAGTCTGTCAAATTGTGTCTGCTCACGGTGACGCGGTACCCGGTAAAAATTATTAATAACTCTTTAATTAGACGTTAAATCTGTTCGGAACTGCGCCCCGTAGAAAGTTGTCAGCGATCCCGGGGTGGTGGCTGCATTCTTCGCATACAAAAGCGCACGAATTAAGCCTTCTGAAGTTAATGCATTTATAATTCACGTAGTCGGAAAGTAATCGTTTTACGTTGTCGCTGGCGCTGGCGCAGGCACGGTGGATAATTCTTAACAACTGTTTAAACTACGGCCAGAACCTAATCTAAAGTGCGTCGCGGAAAGTTGCCGAACCCTCTCTATTTTATATTCTCCGAGCACAAATGTTTACAACTTATTAGCGGGAAAATCTGTTATTCATGAGTTGGTTCTCCGTTGCTCGTTCGAGTTGTCAAAATAGGTTACGATTCAATCACGACGTTCCTCTCTGTCTCTGTTCGTTCGCTGTCTCGAGCAAGACGTTCCCGAGATGAACGTGTCTGTCCTACTCGCACTCGTTACGATCCCGTATGTTTATCCTCGTCTAATGCCACCACTATCGTCGCGTTATCCTGCTAAGATTCTGCCGCAGCGCTCTGGGTATGTATCAAGCATTCGTCGAGCATAGTTTTCAAAGTATGTGGCACGATTATCTCTATACAGTTTCGCTCCTTGTCTTACTTATTGCAAACATTGGACAGACGCGCAACCTGTCCAACAATCGTTAACGACTAATCAATTCTCGACTCGAGGATTTTTCCTAGATCGAACCTTCACCGTGCTCGCTTAATTACCCGCTGTACCTCACCGAAACGGTGTCTCGCTAAAGACCCCAGAATTATTGTACGTCATTAATTACCGTCCAGCGAAAGAGTCGCGATCGACAGGAACGTTATCTGTTGAGAGTGGCGTTCGGAGTGCGTGGTCCGCCCCGTAAATCATTAATAACTTGTTAATTCGGGATGAAACCACTTCGAATCTATTACAGGAATGCCGACGGAGTTTCGAGGTGCATTCTTTAATCATGAAAGTGCATAATTTCTGGACGGTGCGCCGGAGAGGGCGGGGAATTAATGATTGATGGGCCCGGTGTCAAACTATTTTCGGTAATCGCGATGGGATGGGGTTTCGAAAATTGCTAATAACTATTTAATGTCGCGTGAAATCAGATTAAAAGTGTAATGAGAAAGTTGCTGGCAGTCTACTGCACGCGTCGCGATCGCAAATGTTTGTAGATTAACGTCGTGGGTCGAGTTATTAATAAATTTTCTAATGCGTTTACTGTGCGCGCAGAGAGACGGCGAGAGAGAGAAATATTAGAGAAGGATTGTCCCCTCTCTCTCTCTCTCGCTCGCACCCCCGCGTTTTCGTATACGTGTCCTTGTCGGAGACCTCTTTGCTCGTCGCGCTCTGCGCGTACGTACCAGGGAATTAGAAGTCCGGCCGAAAAGTTGGTGGCACGAACAATTTGCTCTCTGTCCTTCTCTTACCCGCGTGAAAGGTAGCAAGCACTGTAGCACGCGTTTTCGAAGCCGCGGCCAAAATCTAAGCTCATTTAAAACGGAATCCTTTCAATTATGCGGCGAAACGATTATTCCGTTCACGGCGGAGACTTTGTATCGTGCAAATGGGCTGCTCAGATTTCACGAGCGTTTCGAAATGTTTAATGCAGCTGGCGACTTCCTCCGCAGTTAAAAATTTTCATGACATTTCGAACAGCAGACACAGCCGATAATGCAGCTTAATCGGGTTTCCGTGGATTTTTAAACATGTCTCTAACGAAAATCGATAAGCCCGCGGTTTTTATCAGTATCCGAAAAAAAAGCAAGGAACCAGAACTCTCTTCCGTGACCGGATGATGAAACTGCATCCACGCGAAGAGTGCACGGTCCATAACCTGCGGGAGTATTAAACAAACTTCGCCGGTATACAACAAAACAGAATATAATCCCGGTACTATAAATATCAAGCCCATTTCCCTCACATTATTAAAGCCAAGAAGTCACCCATTTCCAGCCTCGCGGCAGCAAGAGGAGAGGAGAGAGACAATGGGACCGTTTCCCCCCGAAGCGTTGGCACTCCGGCGTCTGTGGGTGCTCGACTCCCTCGTTTAAGGGTTTTCCTAACTGGACCCTTAATCTAAATCACAGCCAGGGTTAACCGCGTGTCCCCGCCCTTCTTTCTCTCTCAGTCTCTCTTTTGCGTGCACACTCAGCCGTTCTAAATTGGTTAATTATAATCCGAAAAGAAGAGGAAGACGAGGAGAAGGAGGAAGATGGAGGAGGGGACGTCGGCGGTCGTGAAACAGAGGGGGTTAGCCGAGTTTGGACGTTCCAGCGACGTTAATTGGAGGGGTCTATGATCTCTAATTGGCTCTCGTTCCTTTCCGGGCCGCGCGCGCGGTCTTCCAGCCTTCTTCCCTCCGTCTGTTACCTTTGTCCGACGGGAATCGGTCGATCGAGTCGACGCAGGAAAAAGGACAGCAGCGTGTCGGCAACGAAAAAGGGAATAACACGGCGTGGCGACGCGAGGAAGGAAACGGGAGAAGATCGTCGGCATGGGGGCGGTGGGAGACGGGGGACGGGGAAACATGGTCGACACGCGCGTGCGACACACAGGAAAACACAGAGCGACGAGGGTTGAATGGGCATTCGCTCCCGAAGAGAGGGTGTAGTTGGGTCGCAGTCCGCGGTGCTGAATGCTACACGCCGGCCGCACAATGCCCGGGCCAGTGGCATCCTACAATACCGTTTCGAACGGCGGCGGCCGCGCGATAAATTCCTGCAACTTTTATCGAATAGGAGGGCTAACAGGCCGAGGGAATATTGTGAAAGTTCCGTCCGTAGTGCTCGCCAGTTGCGGCCGACTGCCCTCTGAAACCGAGAACTCGTGCTTCCTCCGCAACCAAAAACTCTCTCCCTCTCCTCATTTCCAATCTCTCTCTACCTCTCTTTCTCTCTCACTCTACTCTATACTCTCTGCTCTTTCCCCGCGACCACTTTGCTCCGATTCGAACGGATCTTCACCGAGGGCGGACTTTCTTTTCGGCAGCATTGGTCGCTTATCCTCGCCGAGATCGTTCGCCGAACTTTCCGAAGACAGTCGCGGACTCGAAACATTAGGTCGTCTCGCAAGCCGCTTATTGTTCTACTATTTTCATTTGTGTATGAAGCATACCTTTAACCTTTTGTACTCAGAATTATATTACCGTTACTCGTTTTTAACAATTTTTATTTTCCCATTGGTTTGAACATAACAAAATGTCGAGCGGGACTCGACAAAGGAGCTCCCGAGATAAAAACTGATGTCGACATAGGAGTGCAAAGAGTCAAAGTTTACGAGAAAATGTAATCGCTCTCAACTCTAATCCCTTCGGCCGCTTATCGCTCTATGTTTACACAACGCAGCGCGGAAAGAATAGACATATTCGCAGTTCGAACATACGAGTTTTGCTCCCGGATTGCAAATTTTCCGGCGAATTGGCCGCGGATGGAAATAGAACGCCTGAAAATTTTAATCGGATACCCGGAAAACGCGCGACGATGATCTCGTGGAAACGACGATATGAACCGAATATTTGTACACAGTAAACAAATTACGGCGAGCCAATGGATTATAGGAATTACACCGGTAATGAATTTGTAGATCGAAGCGTTAATGACAAATGTTTAAATTACGCCCTCCGGGACAGACTGAAAGACCAGATTCATCACAGACATACTGAACATGTTTGTCGATCCTGAGGAAATTCAATTCATCAAACTCTTCGCTCGCGCGCAGTGAAACGTCCCGTTGATCCCGACGCAACTTCGGAATATACACGGGGAGAAATATTTCATCCGAGTCTGCTCGCTTTAGATATTTTCCATGAAGATCGGCCGCCGTCGAGTAATAAATAAGCCTAAGTGAAACCCGGTGAATAGAAAAAGCGACGGTGCACCGTCGTCGTCTGGAGGGACGAGGAGGATACCGGGTGGCCGAGAAGTAGAAGATCACGGGAGATAGATCCGCGCAAATAAGGCCGAGGGAGCGAACGGGGGCGGAAACGTTCTCGAAAACCGTTCGTAGCCCGCATCTTTCGGATGCGGGTAGTTCTCCGGCAATTATACTAATGGAGATTGGGCGGTTGTCGGAGGAGGATCCCGCGGAGGAGTAGAGCGCAGCCGACCTCTGTGGGGGCCGAAGACGGGAGCACAGCGCCCGTTCGAGGAAGACGAAGAAGAAGAAGACGAAGGAGTCGACGAAGAAGGAGGAGAAGGTAGAGAGAAGATCACGGAAGAAAGCCGGCAGCTCTCTCGCAAGGAGAAGGATGAAGTAAGTAGGAAAGGGAGTGGTAACAGGGAAAACGAACGGAACGGTTGAAAGAGCAAAGAAGGAAGGGGTTTGTATGTCGAGTGAAAAGTGAGCAGCATTTGAAGAGGAAACCTTCTGGTTATCCGTAGAGAAAGGCGGGGATAGCTGGAACGTAGAGACGGTCGGGTGGACGGACGGTCGGGACGGACCGACGGACGCAGATGGTAGTGGGTTCCACTGTCGAAAATAAGAAGAGTAGTAATGAATGAGCCCGTAGCTGAAGAGCGAGGAGAACGGTGGACCAGGGGGAGCAGAAGGGTGGAAGGAAGAGAGCGCGGCGGTGCTCGAGTATATATAAGAAGAGCCGGAACGGAGTTCTAAGAGTCGTACGGAACACCGAGAGCCAATGGAAGCTGCCGAAAAGTGCTTTATACGCGAACTGCATTCAAATGAAAAAGTATATATATACGTTGCCAGAGCGAGCCGCCGCGTTGCTGCTGGGCTGCTACACTGCCAGCAATATCGCTGTCTACCGACACGCCGCGCCGCGCCGCCTTCTACTGGCTGCTGCTACCAGCTACTACTATACACCATCGTCGTTGCTCCGGTGCTCTCGCCCCGGCATGGTGCGTCGCGCTTTGATCTCGGCAGCTCCTCTCGCGATCCAAGAATGCGAGAAACAGAGTCCCCGGCATTATCCTTTGAATAATATCGGGCGACGTTGAATGCACGGACGTCCGTTTCCGTGCACGCGCAAGACGACGGCGCGGCGCGGATCGTTTAGCCGTCCCCGGGTACCGGATCGCTTCTGTTCGCTCCTGAAAAGTGTGCCCCGCTCTCCGGATTTTGTCAATGCCCGTGTCCCCGCTCCTCGCGGAAGCTGTATCAAATTGAATCTTCCACTGTCGCGTACCTTATTTAGAACCGTCTTACGCGCGCGCGCGGATCCGCTATTCGAACCGGCGTGACCGAAACAACGCTCCGCCGAACTCGCGTAAAATTCACGCCAAACATGACGAACGACCGGTCGACCTGTTTGTCGCGCTGCCAACTCTTATCGAGCGACAATCGGAGCGTGCATCGCGTCGCGTGTTTTAACGAGGCGGGCGTTAAACAGTCGATTAGAGAAGCGGCGCTCGCGTGGCATTTTTTCGGCGCGAACAGAGAGCAGAGAGGAAAGGTGATTCCGGATCGGATTTTTGCGAAGGCTCGTAGCAGAGGGAAACGGTTAAAAATACCGGTGCAAAGCGTGGAGGGGCGGCGGGCTGTGGGCGGTGGGCGGTGGTGCGAGAGACTGACGGTGACCGTCGACGGCTCGATACGACGACCCCGGCTCGCCGGACGAATTAATTTATCTCCGTCCGGTCGGTGTCCGACGCGACGGACGAAACAGCGAGCAGGAGGAGCGGGTCCGGGCTTTCGACGGGCAACACGGCCCGACCACGGTCCGTTCAACTATTAAGCGAGGTTACCATCGATCGCATAATAGGAGACGTCCGCGAGTTTGATCGGTCCTATCCGTGCCAAATTTCTGTAATCGGCGCAAATGATTGCCCAGCCGCCACCGCCGACGCCGACGCCGACGTCGACACCGCCGTCTCTCGTCTAACGGCGTTCTCCCGTCGATGGACACCGCGGGTAGTTAGGTACGGCGTGCCCGGCGAACGTCGCGATATCCACCGGCCACAATTCGAGTAAATATTTGAACGCTAATTGAACTATTCGGCACCGGCGTGTAACGCGTAGTCCCGACTGCTAAACAGTTACACTCGATTGTGGTAAATCATAATGGAAACGTCGTTACCCGCGTGTACCCGGCCGGATCGCGTTTTCATGCCGTCCCCATTGTTCCCGAAATATTAACGCGACGGTTTAATGAAGGCCGCGACCCAGAGAGAGAGAGAGCTCCATGGTGGGTCCTCTGACCGGGGTCGTGGCCTATCCGCAACGCGAATTTCGGACGAACGAGCGCGCGCTTTTGCGGTTGGAACCTGCTCCGGTCTGCTCCGCTTCGCGCTGCTCCGCTCCACGCGACCTGCAAAACGCATCCGTGTAACCCGGCCGAACAGCAGTCCGGCTCGATCGCCCAGGGAGTAGTCGACGTACGCTTCTCCCGTCCGGTATTCCCCCGCGATTAAAACTTTCCGTACTCCCCGTTTAAACGAGCCCACCCCCTCCCAGGCCCGGATCTGCCCGCTCGAAATCCGCGCGCGCGGTGAAATACTTGTTTCCGGTAATCTTGTGTGGAATGCCACACACTCTAGCCCGCGCGATTCCACTCGACACGAGTATTCGCGAAAATAGTCGAATACACGAGTAATCTTCGGCTCCCTGTCGAAATCGATCCGATACCTTGCGATTCTGGGATAGAGAGGAAGAGAGCCGTGAATTCTACGCGAGGAATTTGCGCCGGCAGTGATAGAGGTCGACCACTGATCGGACGTCCGAGGAGAGTTTCTTGTAATTGCGTCGCTGTCCTGGTTGATTCGTCGAGAGCGCGTTGAAGTTTGATTTTTCTGACTGCCGGAGAACGGGCGGACGTAACAGACAACTTTGACGAACGATAGAGAATTGTTTTGCGCGGCGGGATGAAATTTTCCGTCCGGACGCACAGTAAGTGGATTAGTGGGTAGTTGGATTTGCGAGGGGCATTGCGATTGGATATATAGATAGACGTCGGGGACGACAGCTTCTCGTCGTCGTCTGCGGCGCGGATGGCGGTGCCGGAGGGCAGGTTGCCCGTCTGAAACGTAGATGGAACGCGGTTGGTTCGAGAGGGCCGTTCGACCCGGCGGCGCAGGACGGGTCGCGTGTAAATCCTTTACGCGTGTATGCGTACGCGCTAATGAGCCGGAACAAGCTACATGGCGTAGCTCCGACGTTGGACAGAGCGTGTTTGCGCGCTAAGCCCGTCCGCTCCGCTGGGACAACCTCCGCCGTCCCTCTGCCCACCGCCCCCCGGTCTATACGTCAATCGAACGTACAAACTGTCCTGCGTCGCGATCGACCGATCCTCCGCTCCGCTCGTCCGCGTTAAATATCCCGCCGAACGAATTTCCACCGACATAAAACCGGGACTCTCGTCCTCTCCGGGGCCAAGATCAAAATCGTTTCGGCCGATCATTCTCTCCGAGAGCTTCGCCTTCGAACAACGTCATCGCCGAGCGAAGACGCCATCGACGGCGACGCGTCTAGTAATCAATTCACCGTGCAACTTCTACAGCGCGGAACAATAAACTTGGACCCTGCGCGCTCACGCTCGCGCAAGTTCAACTTAAGAAAGTCGGCGCTAATGTATTAATAAAGTTTCGCGTATGTTGCGCGGTGTAGCAAAATGTAGGCAAACTATCGGGGATTTACATTGTACATTATTCGCGGCGGCGCCGAGGACATTAACCCTTGGATGGCCTAGTTTGACCTAGGAGAGAAGGCCGCAAACGCTCGGAATTCCAGTTTTCTAGCTAGGCATTCTGTGAATTGTCTGCTGTCGGGTGTTACGTTCAATGCCGTTGCAAAAACTTTCGTACACGGGCCGATATACAGTTATCTATAACGACCGTTATAAACCACCGCGGATTTTGCTGCGGCAACGTCGTACAGAGAATCTACGAATTAGCACGGATTCGGTGTGCCGTTGGCCACGTTGCCTTCTACCACCGACTAATGCTTTCAGTTCGCTTATCGTATTTATTTGCTGTACAGAAAATAATTCGTGACGACGATCCGGAAGGAACAGGAACGAGAAATCGTCGGGAAATCGTGGACGGTTGGAGCGACGATGGGGGGATCTTGTGTTTCAGCGGTATATATTTTCTAATTGCTCGTTGTAGCGTTTGCTCGCGGCACGATCGAGTCGATCGGAAATTAATTAACCGCGCTCACGGTCGATCGACTTGGGATTCCAGGAACCGGAAGAACCGCGTTCGCTCTCGCAAGAGTCGCGCCCGCCAGTTAACAGTTTCCCTGCCGCCTCGTTTCCTGGCGTTGCTCCGCGGCAAGCTGGGACGGCGGATTAACAGTTAATTGGTGGACGAGGTAGAAGCAGGAGAAGGAGGAGGAGGAGGAAGAAGAGGAAGATCATCGGGAGAAGGAGTAGAGGAGAGGAAGAGGTTGAGAACGCGTCTCGAGCAGACGCGGCCAGCATCTCGGAGGAACCGCGTTCGATTTCCCGCGGAATCAATTAGTCGCATCCGAGCGGATATTGCGAGGATGTTTCCGATCCGGTGGCTGCGGATACGGCTCGCGTCGCGTCGCGTCGCGCTCTGACTCCCGCTGATGGCACCACCACCAGCAGCAGCAGCATAGCTCGCACGTTGCTCGCGCGTTTCCTGCGTTTCTCTCCGGGCTCTCGACCGACCGCTCTTTACGAGGCGCAATTACGCGGAACGTAATTAAAATTAGTTGGGGAGTTTTAATGGTCGCGCGCGACCGAAATCGATAATGCAATCGAGACCGGAGCGACGCGCGACGATTAAATGAAACTGCCGCGGCGGAAAGTAAAATCAAAAACAATCGAGAGGGGATTGGGGGTAGCCGCTAGCCGGCCTGAAATCGGGACAGAAAGGCCTGTGTAGAATGGGAAGGGGCGATGGGGGTGCGGTGTTTCTGACGATGCAACGCGATGCGATGCAATGCGATGCGCTCCATTCCGACGATGCACACGCCGCCGTTCCCCCGGTGATTTATAACGCAAGACTCGCGCGCGAATCTCGGCCGCGCGCCGCTGGCTCCGACGGAGTCCTCCTTTGTGCAAGTAATAATATCCGTCGCAATTAAATTCGCCTCGGCGATATAATACAGACATCGTGGAATCGGTGATAAAGTGCACTACCTCAGACACTCCCGTTATAACTGCTCCTTCTCCTCGTTGGCCACCGGTTCGCCAGCGGCGCCGAAGCCCGAGGAGGATTACACATCGGTACAAACTCTCCGGCCGTTATTCCATCGAAAAGCACGATTCATTAATAATGCCCTTCGTAGACGGAGAGAGGGAGCCCGGGCGAACGCGGAATTATTCCCGAGTCTGCGGTGACCGAACGATATCGCTCGTTGTTGCCGCTCGTTTTCCGCCGAGATATAACGAGCCACACGGCCATTGTTAATATCCGTTCAACAGCGGAATTCTACCGGTCACCGGAAACCGGCTAATTCCTTGAAACCCGGGAAGATTGAATTTATTTAAACGATACCGCGGCCGAGCCGAAAATTCGTGCTGCTCCAACAGCAGTTAAATCCCGATTCGGAACCGGCGCGTGAGAAGCGTGTCGCGTTCGAGAGCGGCGCGCGCACGATCCCCGTTGTTATTCCGCGCCGAGACCAAGATAATGGCCGGGTTTCCGAGTTTCCGGGGGGGCCGGATCGTAAATAATAGAAAGGTTGGCGGAACAAATCCAGGCGTAAGCCGCGCGGCGCCGTGAGGTCTTTCGGGCCGAGCGTGTCAAGAGCCGACAAGTCGAGCAAAAGCGGTGGCACGGTGGCGAAGGCGCGAAGGGGGCAGGGGTCGAGAGACCCTCGAAGGTAATCGGTAAGCAGCGAAGGTGTGCCGTGAAAACAGAGAGTCTCTCGAAGGGAACACACCTTCTTCCGATGGTGCCGGGGGTCCATAAGTCCTCGGTTACAGCTGGAAAGAGAAAGATGGATAGATAGGAGACGGAGAGAGAGAGAGAGAGAGAGAGTACCGGTAGCCCGACGCGCTGTGTACACCGGTGTGTATATACGAGGCACGCTCTTATATTTTATGCAGCAGTTTATAGAGATATATCGGCCGTCTAGGGCGACGGCATAAGTCAAAACCTACTTTACCTAATGGCCTCCTGGCGACCTCCCCGCCTACACCTATCTACCCTTCCACGGCCACTAAAGTAAAGGCCGCTCGTGGAAGCTCGCAACCCGACGAGAATCTACCCCCTCGCCGACACCGACACCGACACCGGTTCTCCATCTCTCTCTCTCTCTCTCTCTCTTTCTCTGGCAGCCTTCTCGTCGCCGTCTCAGCCCGTTGCTTTTCCTCCCGCGCGAGAACCCTTCCACGCGTGTGTACTCCATCAAAATTGCATTTCCAATTGCAAGCTTCCGCGCCGCAGCTCGGAATACATCCCCCCTCTCCGTACCCCGGATTTTTCTACATCTCGTTTACATATCCTGCGAAGATACTTACGCGCCCCTGAATCGCGTATCTTCCGACACCGCCCCCCCTGCCGGTTGCTGATAATTTCCGTAGCGATTTTTCCTCCGTTTCCGTCTGCGAGAACGTTCGAGAGTTCAGAAAACTTCTTCTCTCTCCCTCTCGATCCTTTCCAGGTGTGTTCGGTCCTTTTTTCGCCATGAATATAAGTAGTAATAGCAGTTACAAGAGGGTGGACGGCTCCTTTTATCGCGCTCTTTCGTTTCAACGAGGAGGGATTAATTTGTTAGGGCATTATCGCCGAAGAAATCTGCTCCCAGCCTCCCGGGTGCTACACTGTCAGACAGCGAACGCGCGAAATTAATTAACCCTCGTCTGTCCACCGTGTCAATTTCACCGGTTTTTCCTCGCTTCTTGAAAGACCGTGCTTTATTTCCGCGTCGCTTTATTATCTGCGAACAATAGACAATCACCTTGTTTGAATATTATCTCGCGTCATCTCGCCTCTGTGTACCCGCTAAGCTGTTTACAGATTCAACGACTAAACCCTTCCATCGGAATGACGAATGGAGCTCGCCGAGATTAAACCGTGACGGATTGCGGATTTTTCTGCGAAATAATAATGTTCGAAAAGTCTGGTCGCGGGACAGGGGAATCGTACGAACGTTGCGCGTCTTCTTTCCGTCTTTCCACTAAATAATGCAACAGCATTTTTAAAATAAGACTAAACGGAGAATCAATTTATATGGCCGGACACCGGGCATGCGAATAAATTGCAGTTGCAAAGGGTTAATCTCGGTAAGGGCGCGGATAAAAACGAGGATCAGCGGGGAGCAGGGGTTGTTACTTTTAAATAACGTTTCCGCTATATATTATCAGATATAGCCGCGTAGCATTTACCTCCTCGGACATTTAAGAGGGAAATATAGTGGCCGGCCGATACGGGAGGAAGGTGTTCGGCCATTAAGCACTTCGCTGACAATGTCGGACATTATTTTTACGAAAGCTCGGATGGTACAGCGGGAGAACGGGGTAACACGATCCGCCGAACGCTATTAAGGTTTCGAATGACCGTGGCCCCAGCGTCGCGTCGACGATATCCGGGCCACTCGAGCGACGTACGTTAACGAGAAGGCTCGATTCGTTCTCTCCGTGGCGCATACCTACCCTTTATTTATCGTACCCAACCGGTTCGGAAAGTTTGAGACAGACTGCCAGAGAGCCCTGCGCCCCTGCCTGTTACCGTGCAACGTTTACACCCTGTTTCTCCGCGATTTTATATCCTCTCGATCGAACGAACACGCCCACGATTCCCTTTCGCCGTGAAATCGACGCACAGCGCGCCAAAATTCCAGACAACCCGAAGAACACTCGTGGCTCCGTTAATTACACCTTTTATACGCGTTTCTCGCTCGTTTCGAAACGTTGTACGAAAGTATTGACCAAGCAAACTTTCTTACCGAACATATTTTTCCTGCGAAAATATTTCCAGCAGCAAATGTTTGTTTCGCGGGAGAAAAACTGCGTATTTAATCGAAGCGATTCGCTGCGCGACGCTACAGAGTCTCCGAACGCGATCTTCGCAGACGGCTGAGATTCCCGGGAACGTGATTACGCGGGTTCGCGTACAGCGACAGTGTCTGCGTACACGCGCTTAAATATGTATATCCCAAGCGGTCGGCAAACGGGCGGAGTGTATTTACGGAAAGAGAAAAGCCGACGAGAACCGCGACGAACGAAGACAGAACGCGGCGCTGCGCCGACACGCGGGGCTAACTTCGCGAAACAACGTGCCGTGGAACCAAACACCAGCGGTACCCCTCCGTACCTTCCCCCGCGCCACGTTCACCTGTCTGTCTGTCCGACTGTCTGTCTGCGCGGATCACGCGCGTACACTCCGCATAATTGCACTACCGCGATTAATAATTAGATGCGCAATTGGACGTCAACGGAAATTTCGTATGCGCGCGGTGATTCGATTTATCGAGCCCGCCAGCCGCCAACCGCCAGCCGCCAGCCGCCGCCGCCGCCGCGACGTACCTAGTCGAGACACGAGACGAGACGAGTATCGATCTCGTTCGGACAGCTCGAAGAAAACGCGGGTAATCGACCCCCCTGAACCACCGTCGAACTAGAACTTCATGGAAATCGGAGAAACAGCGGTAACCGAGAATCGTACGATCGATCGATCGGCAAACTTTCGGAAAGTAGCACTTCCTTCGGGCCGTTTAGGTCCTTTCGAACACGATCAAACGGTTGCGAACTGGATTCTTGGACAGCTGCTGTTGTTGCGCCGTGTTCGCGTTCGCTAAGTATTGTTAGAGTTCGGAAGAGCAGCCAGGACATTTGCAAACTACTTCCAGAATTGCCGGTTCATGATTGTGCTGTTGACGTTTAGAAATCATCGGGTGGAGTTCGCGCAGAATCGGCCGAGCGCGACGCACCCGACTCCCAAATAGATAGCGCGCGAGCCTCCGCGAAACGCTCGCCGGGAATAAAAACAGCTGTTCGTTGTGCTGTTTAGAGGTTCGCGCGCATTAAGCGAAAGTGATATCGGACCGCGCGATATCAAGCATCGGCGCGAGCATCGCTTGAAACGGTAATTTATAGCATAATACGAGAGATCCTCCCTGGGCACGATGGAAATCAGGGTAGCGCGGGCGAATCGCCGGCAAACAATCGATCCACGATGATCCCCTCCCCGCGGAGCATTAATTTTCATTTGCGGTTCGATATGCGCGAGGGAGATATCCGACGGTGGCCGGGCGCGGGTGGACCGGCGGAGAAGTGAAATTTTTTGGCGATTAGCCAGGCTGCCGGGGCAATTAGAAGACTCGTTATTCCTGGAGATAAATGGGTCGGATAAAGGGTCGAAACGGTGGCGGGTGCGGCCATAAGCGTCGAGCGCGGGCGCTCGCCCGGCTGGGGGCTCTATCGTCAGATTTACCTCCATCTTGCGCCTCCGCGGAGTTTAACCGATTTAGTCTTGAATAATTTACTAATCTGATTAGTAGCGTCGGATGAAAATTACAGATAGCTCCAGAGTTTCGCATCGGTTCATCTAATTACCCCTAGGACCGTGCGTCCCCGTTGCTCCGCGTCCTCTCCGCTCTGCTCCGCGTCGGCTGTCTGGTTCGCTGCGCGCTCGCGCGCTTCGGTTGGGAGAGAGTTCGGTGAATATTCGCCGGCGGTGGAGCGATCCCGATTCGAAAATTATACGCGGGCAAAGTATTCTACGGGAGGTGGGTGTGGGCGAGAGACTCTTCTTCCAAAAGGCTGATTCTTCCGCCGCGTCGGGAGATTAAAGACTCGCGGCGTTCGACTTCCGTTGTTGGAGCTAAGAACGCGCGACGAAAGACTCGCGGAGGATCGCAGTCAGGGATGGGATCGAGTTCAGTGCTCGCGAATTCAAGTCAATTTCGCTAACCAAGTTTCGTCTCGCGGATTTCGATCGCTACTCAAAAGGAAAATGGTTTCGTCGAACTAGCTGTGTAAACATTTTGTACGTACAAGTTGGTCTCGAACTCTAGAACGAGTACCCTCCACGCTCGAAAACGTACTTGTAAGTTGTGCTTGCGATACAGTTGATCCCATCTCTAGTCGCAGTCGTTGCTCTCTTTCGAATACGAGAGGAACGGCCAGAGGAGAACTCGAGGAGCGTATCGCGTCTCGTGTTCGTCGCGGCCGCTTCCGACGAGACGAGACGAGACGACACGAGACGAGACGGGTCGGGACGCGACGAGCGCGAACTTTCCAACAAAGGTGTCGTGTTTCAATTTTGATAAAGTCCTCGCTACCTGTCCCTGGAGGGTGTCGCGCGCGACGCTTTCGAAATTTTCTCGGATCGCGCGTCCTGACCCATCTCCCCTTCCGTGTGCAGCGCGCGTGCTGATATTCAACGCGACGACGACGCCGGAGCGTGTGCTGTTCGCGTTCGCCCGAAGAACGGGGAAACCTCGGGAGCATTGTTGTCTCTCGCTCGCAAGTCTCCGGTCGGGCAACAGAGCCACGAAGCCGTTTCCGTTGGTCCGTGTGTGCCTGCCTGCGGAACAGAGCGAGCGAGCGGGCGAACCGTAGTCGGCTCTCCGCCCGCCCCCTCGGGCTCGTTTTCTTTTCTGTCCCCCTCGCCGCGTGTCTCCTCTCGTTTCACCATTTGTCCTCGCTCGCTGTTATTTTTCCTGCCGCTGTTGGAGCTGCTCGTTCCCCCTATCTCTGGACAATGCCCGCGTCGTATCGTGTCGCGTCCTTTTTTCGGACGAGTCGACTCGCTGCTGTTCCGCTGCTCTAGGTATCGCTACAGCCACTCCGTTTCCGCTCGAGATTCGTACAAGTTCACCTTTCGAGCGCTCACCCTCGAGATACCCGAGAAAAACCTCCACAGCCTAAACATCTCGTCAAGCTTCAGCGAAACAGAATCATCCTCTCGCGACTCGGACCATGAAAACCGAATCATTCTCTTTTGGACTAGTTGTACAACGTTTCCCCTTAGAGAACACTGGCCTCTGGCTCCGTTGAAGCCCGGGGCAGCGAGGCCACGCCCACTCGGAACAAACCACGCCTACTCCACAGTGGGATCAAGGCAGCATCTTTGTCCCTGGCGTGACACTTTTCGCGGGAGCAAAGAAACCACGCCTTCCCGGAACAGGCCACGCCTACTTCGCCCAGAGATTTGCCCCTACGAGCAGAGCAGAGCGAAGTCGCTTGTTGCTCGCGTCTTCCGTACAGCAACGAAACGAGCAGCCAGCGAAATTACGACGATCGGACGGGACGGCGAGCTTGATTCCGAGGAAAACGGACATGTCCGGGGTCGTAACGCGACGGTTCTGGACGAACGTCGCCGCATTTAAATGCTGGCCCGAGAACAAACGAGAATGTTGCTCGACGGAAACGGCGTTTCCGTATGCTGGCCTGGGGAACGGGTGGAACGGAGCACAGCGCGGTGGCGTAACAAGTTACACGATTGCGGAAGTGGCTACGCGAGGTTCTTCCGCGCAGCGTGAAACTACGTGCTCGTGGAACTTCAGAATTTTATGTATGGCGTTTCGTCGTCGAAGTATGCCAACTCCATCCGTCCCTTTTCCAAAGAAATAGTTCCATCTTCCAGTAAACTTTCCCCTTGGTCCAATGGACTTTGGCTCCCACTCCGCCCCGCCCCGCCCAGCCCCGCGCCACCCCCGGCGTATCCCTTCGACGACAGGGTCTATTCTCGCGAAGAAGCACTAGTCGAGCGTGTCCTCTCTTGGATCTCTCTTCCTTATCTCTTTCTCTCTTTCTCTCTTGGTTTTTTCCTCGTCGCGGCTGTCCGCTATTCGCGAAAGAAAGTTCGCGTCGCCGGGGAAACTCCACCGAATATTTTCCTTGCTTACACGCGATCATCGGCTCGCATCTTCCATCTTATAGCACACTAATACGACGTCGATAGAAAAGTTTCGCTGCACGCCCACCTCCTGCTTCTCCTCCACCTCACCCCGCCCCCAGCCCAGTTTCTTCCACTCCCGCAAGTAGAATAGGGAATGTATTTCGCCGGGCGCGGGCGGTTCCACTGAACCTCTTTCCGAGCGGAGCGTGTGTCCCGGGACGAAGATCGATCTTCCGCGGCGTCGCATCATTTTAATTCATTATCGTTACCGGTGCCTAACGTCCTCCTCCACCACCTCCTCCTCCTCGTCCGACCCCCATCCCTCGGGCTCGCTTGAAAAATGCTCGAGCGTAACACGGAAAAATTGCATAGTAAATAATTTCATACGTAGCCCCGTGTGTTCGTCTTCGCCTATTTGCGCGGAATGATCGAGCGTCGCGCGTCGTGTGTCTAACCTGTTGGAATAAAACGAATTGATACCGGGATAAATATACATACATATACGCGCAAACATCCGGCAGCAGCGTTAATTGTCTCGCGAAAAGCGTAAACGCAGGAGAATTCGTTTTACGCTGGTCTGTTTGTTATTCAAATAACAAAGTAATTATTATTATCTGTAAATCGAAGCTCTCCGGTGCTCGTTGATCTCGTCATCTGGAAAATACGCAGATTCCCTGGGAACGAGCCCGGTTCTCTCCCGCGTCATCGCCGCGCCAAGCCGGTGTGTACCTTCGTGCGCTGCTCGTTAAAAAGTTCTCCCCGTTCGACGTTCGCGCGACTCCAACGATCGGATCGACGGCCAATCGATTATTATCCACGCGAATCGTGGAAACTTCTTCTCTTTCTCTCTCTCTTAACAAATCGAACGATGCGTTGGAGAGGGTTAAGCCGATCCCGGTATAATAAGTTTGTTAAAATCGAATCGTTCGTAAAGTCTGTCGACGCGCTCGCGCGGCGCAGTCCCTCTTTTCAAGAACGAGAGCATTGTCGATAATTATAATCCCCGGATTCTTTGTCCCGGGGACCGGGCGTGTTCTCCGCTGTGTTTCCCTTGTCCGGTGTTCTCGAACCGTTCGGTAATCCCGTCGCTCTGTTTTCTATGTGAAGAACAGTTCCCGGGGTAAAGCCGGATACCGCGTAAAAAGATTAGCCTCTCCCATACGAGAGAGACAAGCAGAACCTTGTAGTGGCTCTCGCCGGAGCCGGTCGCGGCAGCCTCTCCAAGAAAATTCAATTACGAATTACAGTCGCGTCCAGGAATCCCTGTTGCGCTGCTCCGCCATCTCGCAATTATCGAGAGAAATGGACCGCGGAGTCGCGCGTCTCCACCGAATGATTCCCTCATCGACGCCTGAAGGACTTTCGAATCCCGATTGGCCAAAAAACGATTGTCCAGCGAGAAGGACGAGCTCCGTGGATTTCATTGAACACCGTCTCGTTCAAGGGCAGATAATCGTCGCTCTTTGCCCTGGGAGTAGGCGTGGTGTCCGCTGAATAGGCGTGGTCTTCTCTTAGAGTATGTGTGGTCTTCCCTAGACACGGTTTCCGTTGAACAGATGTGGTTTTAAATGAGTAGCCGCGAGTTTAACTGTGCCCTGAAAGTGGGTGTGGCTTGAGTAGCGCCCCGATGGGCGTGGCATCTAGGCCCGCGCTTCCAAAAAATCCGGAATACTACTCCGTGGAGCAGTCTCGTCGCGGGATCGACCACGTCCCAAGGTTCCAGCGTCCACGGGAAGGCGATCGGCAAAAATTATCCCCGGGGAGCGGTGTTCCGTGGAAACGGAGGATCGCGTCGATAGAAATTCAATTGCTGGTCGGGATCACCGCGGGCAACGATACAACGATTGGAAGAGAATCACGGGAAGGACTTATTTTTTCCTTGGAGCTTCTCTCGGTCCGGCCTCGCCCACGCCCTCCTCCCATCCCCCGGTTCCCCGGTAACCGTCCCCTTTATTCTCGAACAACCGGCGTAGAAATGGTGGTATTATCTGTTTCACTCGGCGCTCCGAGAGACAGGGGGACGATAGGAAGAGGCGGCAGCGGAAGAGAAAGGAGCCAACTATCCTCGTTGTCGTTGCTCCTGAATCGTATCTCTCCGATATCGGGCTTGTATCGTAATTCAGTTTCCCGCTCAGAAGCCTCCAGATATTATTTTCGATATCTCGACGCGGCTGCGGAGCGCCGGAATAAATAGAAACGAGGAAAGGAAGGAAGGAAGGAAGGAAGCAAGCGAGCAACGAAGGGAAACAGGACGGACAGACCAGCGCCCTGCTGTTCGTCTTCGAATCTATCGTCCGAACGAGCGTTTCTTTCTGGAGCTATTCCAGGAGTCGAGCGATCTCTCGCCTCGTCTCGCCTCGCGCTCGGCCGTCCACCTTGATTTTCCTCGCTTTTCTTCTTCGAAGTCTCTCTCCGCTCCTCGAAGGACTCTTAACGTCCCGAGGACGAGGGACCCGGCTGGAAAGTTTCAGCTCCCGGGTTAGCTTCGGGCCTCCCCTTCGGTTTCGTGGCTGAGCTCCGCATCCCCTCCGCCTTCCCCCACCCCGACAAAAGGAAAAACATCCGGAAAAGAGGCATGATTTATTATGGGGCCGAGAATCAAGACGTATCGCGCGCGCCTCGCTTGATACCCTCGCTTCGGATCGAAGGATACAGCGATCCCGATTCGCGATAGCACCGAAGCCCGAGCGGAGTTTCGAAGCGAGTCTCGCGCGATTAAAATCGGGAGCGTGGCTCCGGCGCGTTCCTCTGTCACGCGTGTACCCGTCGAATAAATGGTAAATCATTAGGTGACGCAGAGCTCTGTGTCGAGACGGAATGGAACGAAACGGAACGGGGAAATAGGTTTCGCGGGGCCATTTCCTCTGGCCTCGATCCCCGTTGATCCAAATTATACAAAATACTGGTGTAATTTAATTATCCGGCAGGCAACGATGCATTACAATGCAATCAAAGGATGAAGAGTTTCGGCTGTAACGGTTCCGAGCGGGAGCGCGCGTGCGCCCGCTCATAAATCTTTCATCGATTATACCGCGGTATTATGGTGTATTAATAATTTATAATACTCGAACTGCAATGTAACTTTATTCCCATGAAATTTGCATAATTTTTTTTCCTACTTTCCGGCGAAGCGCGCGTCCGACCACGAATAATTAACGTGGAAATGCACCCGTCGCCCCGAAACAAACCGTCGAAATTAATCCCGTGGCGGGCGTGAGCGTGAACAGTCTCTCGTTCCGCGAAACCCTCAAAATAGCCATCAGTAACGCTTTTGGCCCCGGCGTTGTCCCGGGAACAGTGGAATGAGCACCAAAAACCGATACGGCTGTTTACCTTGAATTCTTTTTACGGATATGCGTACATTCTATACGGACGTGGTATCTCTTTCTTTCTAGCAGTGGGCGTGGCTTCTTTGCTCTTGATCTAGCCTCAGCCGCGACAGTTTCTTTATACCGAGTGATCATAATAGACGTCTACCGATCTTGCTTTGCTCACGCCCAATCTGGCGTGGCGTCGTTCTTGTAGATCTGCAGGTAGCAGAGACAGTACTCGCATTCTATGTACAGAAAAGTGTACATCCACCGAAACCAGACTTCCCGTTGCATGAAAATCCAGCCTCGAAGATCACAGGGAGTATTTTTCTCGATCTAGCCCCTTTGTGGACGTAATAGGCGTGTTCCGGGGATAAAGGGCGTGGCTTTGCAGCTCTCGAGCTCGGCGCAGCGGGCGCAGTGCACCGCAGGAGTGCCCGTTCGCCGAAACCCGGTCTGAAACGTCGTTCCACCGACACAGAAGCCCGGCTCGCGCGAATTTCAGACGCGTGACAGTTTTTTGACACCCGAGGCGGTACGCTTCTGTCCGTCTCGCACGGAACGGTCGCGTTTGCTCCGGTTTCAAAGCGGAAGGAGCGATCCCGAGCGATCCTGGAACGGACCTCCGCTCCGCTCGGCGCCGCGCCCCGGTGTATATGTATTCGCGGAGGCTCTCTCTCGCATGAACTTTATTGCGCGCGGCAGCAAATTCAATTCGGAGCGTTAATATTTGTTCACGCGATACAGAATGTTTGAATCGGAGGGGAATAAAAAAAAAATATAAAGGGAGGAGTGTGTTTGCGTCGCGGTAACGAACGTTGTTATAATACCGAGGAGCGAGTGAATCGGAGCGCGGAGGGCGGCGTTCGCGCGCCAGCGTCCGATCCGGTCGCGCGCAGCGCGTAGAGACCGGACGCATCGATATACATTTTGTATTTAATCTCTCGGTAATTTCCTTAAACAAACACGCGGTAACGACTCGCGGATCCTCTCAAATTATTTTGCACGCACTGCCGCGCGATTAAAAATTGCATTTCGCTACCCCCCGACGTTATTATCCCGGGGGCCGCCGACGCTGCTGCCGATCCCATTATTGTAATGGAAAAATCATTCTCGACGGCAGGTGCGCGCCGCGGGCGAAACGCTCTCTCTCTCTCTCTCTCTCTCTCTCTCTCTTTCTCTCTCTCCCGCGACTCTAGCGTTCTTTTGTTCGCAAAATAGTCCGATGCAACCACGGCGTACCCCGCTCTCCGGAGCGTAATAATTATACTGGTTTATAAACTTATTAACGAATATCCTCTCGTCGACGCTGCAGCTCCGATAGATATATATCTACACCCCCTTCTGCCTAGGATCATTTTTCGCGGTATTTCCAGTCTAGAGACGCTGCTATCGATTATCCATAACTTATCGATAGCTCACCTATACGCGCAAGATATTCGTCGATTCTATTTAAACTCTCGCAAGCCGGATGCTTCTCGATAAAAATTCATCTGTCGCATAGAAATGCGCAGAAACGTCCTGAATCCGGCAATAAACTCGAATTATTATCACTGTCGTTCGCCCGTTAGTTCCGAGATTTCATCCGCGTTTCGATCATTTTCGCTGGAGCGTCCCCACCGAAAACGTTGGCGAGATCTCCTCGCGGAAATCCGACTTAACGCCTTTGCGTTCGACTTTTGGGTCCGTTCTCACGGGCTGTCCGCGGAGACGCGGCCGCCGTCACCGCCACCGCCGCCGCGACGCCTCCCGGACGCTTCCCGGACACATTGTTCCGATTGTTCGACACCGGGCGACCGGGTGTGTGTGTGTGTGTGTGTGTTGCATCGATATCGGACCATTTAATGGCCGGACGTCTGCTCGATCCGAACGGCGGCCGAAGTAATCCCACGGGACGAGCTCGATTCCGCTCGGAACTCTATCTCCTCCCAGCGTTTCAAACAGCTCGGCGGAAGGCAACGTTCCGCCGAGCTCCGAGAGAAATTTCCGATTATAAAGGCTATTACCGCGGTTGGTAATAGCGAGCAAAACGAAACGAGCCCCGGCCCCCTGCCACCCCCGCCTCGCCCCTCGGCCAGTATCGAGAAGTAAAAACGCGACGCTCTCGTCGACCAAGGGGAGATCGAAATCCGAGAGGAAACGAGACATCAGCCACGTCCACCATCGTTTGTCTTCCCCTCCTTCGCTCTGCGGCCCTTGCTTTCGGCACGGACCTGTGCCCTTTTTCCCTCGAAGCGACGTCTGAAGTACGCTTAACGTCGTTAATACGTTAGGTGTCTCCGTCTTGTATGCACCGATCGTGCAGACAGACGGTAAAAAATCTGTCTGGTAGGCACGCGGCTGTGTATATGCGTGTAGTCGAGGTTGAAATCGAGGTGCATATTGTCGCGAAACCGGCCATAAAGATTGCGACGCGGTCGCTGTTCGCGAATAGATCGATGACGGGGCTGGCTTTAGACCGTCGATAAATTGAAAACTATCGCGCGGCGTACACGCTATCGGCGCACTTCCGACTCGTCGTTAACGACGCCACAGCCGACGCCGACGCCGACGCCGCGGCTCGAGAAGCCCTCCCGGGGATCTCGTGCACACGTACACGCGAAAATGCTGGCCGCGGCGGAGCGTCGGGCTTTACCTCTCCCCGTTAAAAAAACGTTTGTCCGTAGGTCCAATTAACTACGGTCAGATTTATCTTGACTAATGCGCGACACCGGCTCGCTAGTTTTGGGCGGCCTGGATATATTCCCGCGCAGTTTTATGACACGACTCTCCGGGGCTCCGCGACGCGAATTATTTATGATTACAAGTTCGCCGTGTCTCCCTCTCTCTCTCTCTCTCTCTCTCGTTATGTTTCCGTTCCGCGCGCGGGTCCTAGCCGCAGGAAAAACAGCGGCGACCACCGAGAAAAGAAACGGATTAAATGATTTTCTCGGTTGCTCGTCCCGCGTCGCGTCGAATGGATCCCGTGTCTTAATTAAAACCCGATACAATTATTAATTAGAAAGTCTCTCGCGGAGAGGGGGCGAGAGCGACGTGGAGGCAGGAAAGTAGCACGGTCGTAAAGAGTGCCGGCGGAGCGGAAGTTGTTCCCGAGTTTAGCGACCCCGACCGGCAGCGCTGCACCGAAAAGAGAGAAAGTATTAGTTAGTTCGGTGTTCGAGAGAGCGCCGCAGGGCCCGCGCGTTATAAAATGATCCCGCGTACCCGCGACTGTCTCCTTTGTCCCGTAACCGCCGGCGAACGGGCGAAACTTCGTTTCAGTTGCGTGTGCGTTCGACCGCGGAACGGTTTCCAACCGCCGACAGCGCGGAAAGAACAATCGCTTGAACGTTTCGCTCTCCGAGGGAGAGGAGTGGAAAAAACACGTCGCTGTCGAAGAAGACAGCTTCTACTCCCTGTCTCTTTCCCTCTCTGTCACGCCCGCTGGATTGATTCGAAAACGCTTATCCACCGCGCAATTAAAGCTCGAGTTTCTCGGCCCCTCGCGGACTATGTCCCTCATCGGATAGGCGAACGGTCTAAGATCGACCACCTCCGTCGGACGGTTAACACGGTATAATTGCGACTGTATTTAGTGGTTTGATTGACGGTATTTTTTATTGGTCCTACTGAGGCGGTGCTGGTGCGTCCTAGTGTGCGCCAACCAGGGACGACCAGAGTTCGAACCAGGTCCGCGGGACCTGACTAACGAGAGAACAATTGTTTCGCGCTGCGAATCCGACCGCCGCGGACCGTCCAGAAAACTTTTTGATCTTACGTTATTACGGCCCCGACGCGCCGCCTCGTTTTTAACCTAATATCGAGAGTCGCCCCGCCAAACCGAGCCCAAACGAAAAACTTTTCCCGTTACGCGCCTCCGCCGTCCTCGAAACCTTAATACCCCGCTCGTGCTAATAGCAACGGAACGCGACCTGGGACTTGCATCACCTGCAGTCGCTGCAATCTGCGTGTTTTACAATGACTGTTTTCCGCGCGACGTTTCGGAACTGTTGAACATAGTAATATTGATTCTTTCGAAACCTTAAGTTCCACTGTGGAACTGCAGCACCCCCTATTTACACTTAATATTATCGATAACATTTAATGTAATGAGTCCTTTTTTCTGTAATTCTGTCTTTACACTAGTGCAATATTAAGCTTAATGTCAATAGCCGTGCCCTTTTTATACAATTTTAAAACAAAGGCTAACAATTTTCTGGAGCAACAACCCCACTAATTTTAGCCACGAGCCGCCACTGCTTGAGGTGTACTATGATTAGATGACCGGATGGTCCCCGGGACAGTGTTCTCGGATCAAACTTGTGTCTACCTTCCTCTTCGGTCGCGTGACAACTTTCGTCATCCGGTACCGGAAGAGAGAGGGTGATTTTTCCCCCTCGATTCGCGCTTTCACCCCTCATCTGGCGACACTGCTGCCAGGGACCTTCTTGTCATCTCGCTATGATACGTAGTGGCGCCGCTGAAGTAACAAGAAAGAATTTCCTCGATGGCGGGGAAGGCCTGTTGTGCTTGCCGGAGCGAGCGCTGTAATTCCGTGCGCATCGATCAAGTCGTTCGAAGATTTGATTGCGCCGGCCGGAATGTTTGGCGAACGCGCGGAGGAGCCGCGTCCTTCGAGGAATCCTCGTCTTGCTGTGTTCCGCGTCAGCTCGAAACAAAGCGGCGCAGAAAATCTGCGGTAATGGAGCAACGGCGGGCGAACACGGCGACGATACGTAATTCAGATGCGCGCTTAATTAAAAGTAATCCATTACCGCGGAATCGGTTGGCAGGAAGCGTTTCCGGGTGACGCGGTGTGTTATTCCCCGGAACCCTCCAAGGAGAACTTCTATTACGACTGCGCTCCGCGACCAAACGGCTCCGTACATACGCAATAAATACATATGTATACGTACATACATATTATATGTATATAGACGACGCGATACCGAATGAGGCGCGTTACTCATCCAAGAATTCCGGCGGCGGATTCGATGCGCCCCCGGTTCCTCCCCACGGCTTCTGTTTGCGTAAACGTGTAAACGAGTTTGTCGTTCGGCGAACGCGCGATTCAATTTTACGATTCTCCGTACACCGTGGAGGGGAGGGGGTAGGTTTCGTTGTATTTGCCCCGAGCAGAGGGCCCCCCTCCCCACCCCCACGCGTTTATCGTCGGATAATCGAGTCCGCGGCGCGCAATGGGTGTCGACGGTGAAAACGGGACCGCCTCCTCGCAGAAATTTCGGCCCTGCGAACCATTTACACGCTCGATAATAACGGGAAACTAATTAACGCGGCCGGGGGCCTAACAGCGAATTAACGTATTAAGCAACAACGGAAACGAATTCGACGCGCTTTAAGCCGATCCGATCGATACGATTACGATTTTAGTCGAATTAACTCGACTCTGCGTTGTGTAAAGCCATACGCCCCATCCCAGTCGCGCGGCCTGCTCATAAAAATCCTGGCGGCACTGAAAAATTGATCAGTTTTCGTTTAGAAAATGCCCTAACAATCTTCCCTCGACGGTGGTCGATTGGTTTTAGAGTTTTTAGCGACTATCGAACGACCGGCTTGACGATTTTTATTTTTGAACTATTGATACCAGACAGATACATGTGGAATTGCATGTAGTGGCATTCATATTTTACGAGACCCAATTTGATGAGGTTAAATCTGTCTTTAAATCTTGCTGCATACCGCGACAAGACTATTCGACTAATCGACAGTACGAGAGGAATAAATAGATTATCTTGCCTGTCGTATCTTGTGGATCTTTCGATGAATTTTCCAGTGGAAACGACTATTTCAGTTGCGAACCCAATTAATCACCTACATTACAAGATTAAATGTAATTTAGAAGTCCCCCCCCCCCCGTGAAAATTTAAATGTAATTTAGAAGTCACTAGTAAGTAG
The DNA here is from genome assembly GCA_028454225.1 of Lasioglossum leucozonium. Taxonomy (NCBI): domain Eukaryota; kingdom Metazoa; phylum Arthropoda; class Insecta; order Hymenoptera; family Halictidae; genus Lasioglossum; species Lasioglossum leucozonium. The sequence goes on along the minus strand of CM052220.1, from coordinate 2,591,507 downwards.
TTGCGAGCGGCGTGCCGTTCTCAGGTTGAAAATCCGCTCGTTACCTCTGTTACCGTGTGGTATTTAGATACAGTCTTTTATACGTCTGTTTCCGAGGGGCGTATTAGAGTCGCGAGATCGGTGAATAGGTCGTCGCGACGCGGGGAACGCACCGGCCTCGGCCGGTTCAGGGGTGCTCGAAGACGAGTAAAAATCTTTTGTTGCGCGAACGGTCCTCCGAGCGTATAATCGTCCTGGAGAATTTAGCGGAGCTGTGGATCGCCTATTTCGAAGGCGAGCGGGCCGCGGTGCGGTTTTCCGGCCGCGCAACCGTTACGATATTACAAGCCTCTCGGGCGAGTTCTCGCGATCTCGTGACGGTTATTTGGCCACGTAATCTGCGAAAGTGCCGACGTCGCGGAATTTTCCGTGAGAGGGACAGAACCGCGGCGCGGAACAAAGAAAAGAGCCTCCCCCGAACGAACAGTCGAGCTCTTTCGCTCCCGCAGGAGAGGAGAAAGAGGATGAGGTGGAGGGCCGAGAGGACTCTTGCCCGCGCGGCCGAACGCGGCAAGAGAATGTGGAAGGAGGCAGGAAACGATGGTAACGGTAATTATTTTCCTTTCTCGGCCCGTAACTGCTGAACCCCGCCTAGCACCACTCGTGCCGCTCGAGGACTGTGCTTTTCGCGGATTAATTAAATCGTTCGCGGAACGTTCGCCGAACAAATAACCGTTGCCCCCCACCCCCCGAGAGAGAGGAACGAAGCCGCGGACCGAAACGAAACGAAACAGCAAAACAACGAACAGAAAAATAGAAGAGCAAATTGAAAATAAATTCGAGCAAGGAGAAACTTTCGAGGCGAGAGAAAGAGAGTTCTTCTCCTGCTGGCTCGTTTCGCAAGCCGCTCGCAGCCGCTGGCTGCCGACTATGGGTTCCCGAACGATAAACTACTCGATGAAACCTCGGGACTAACCCCGGCAACGAAAGAAACTCGACGAATCGCGATACGATTTTCGTCTACCGCCGTGCCGTGCCGTGCCGCGCCGCAGCCGCAGCCGCGCGGAACCAACGGATCTTCAGTTTTTATTGGCTCCCGAGGTATATAACCAACGGAACCCCGTAAATTGCTATTACCGCTTCTCCCCGGGTTATAGATAGCCGACGCGATCGTTCCTCCGCGAACCGCATTATCGACGACCAACCAGCCAACCTCGTACAAACACCAAATTCATATCTCTGTTAAGTATACACAAACACGCCGCCGGTAATACTAGATTCCTTCCTCCACCGGATCATCGACTTCCAAATCGAATTCGAAATTGACCCCACCGGCTTCTGCCTCTCGGGTCTCTTCCGACCCGATTAGGCACGAACGCCACCGGTTAGTATCTTCGCTTTTACGGGCTAGATTTGATCTGTTGCCGGGACTTGATTGGGCAATGCGCTAATGGCCGAAGGGTCGTTCAACGATTTTTTTCCTATGAAAATATTCGACCACTTCCGTTGGAATTTTTTTTAGCGCGCCTCGTTGAACCGTTGAAGTAACTGCGCAAACTTTTTTTTTTATTTTTTTTCATTGGAAAAAAATATACGTATTGGCGAAATGAAAGTAATATTTGTTCGGGGCGTCGCGTCCGTGCGCAGCGTAGCGAAGTTCGGCGATCATTGCGATATTAAAAGTGCAAACTAGTTTTTGGCCGGTGGCGTTTGTTCGGAAATTTATCGTTGTTGTTGGTCACGCGTGACACTTCTAGCAGCGGGTCAAAAATGTTTCGATCGGAGACACATCTGGAGAAATTGCTAAGGATAGATCTACCGGTACCGCGAACCTTCGTTAATCGTCCGAGGACTGCGAATTGTACGCATTCGAGACAAATATCCTCAGCCAGACGTTGCATATTCATCCGGAACTAACAATGGCGAACGATACTACTTCCCCAGTATACTATCGCTGTGCATTAGATTCTCGCCAGCGATTTGCAACACCGGTGGGGATTAAAGCGAGTGGGAGCAGCGCATCAAAAACCACAGCTAAAAAAAATTAATAATCAAGGATCCGAGGATAGGTGAACATCAGCGGCTAATGAAATCGTTAAAAACGCGGGCGGATTAAGAGAGTAGCGTGTGCGCGCGGGAAAGAAGGAGAAACTCACTCCGACATAGACAGACAGACAGAGAAAAGCAGAGAGAGAGAGAGAGAGAGGGAGAAGGGGCGGGCTCCAAACCAGAGTAATTAAACCGAGAGCATTAATGAAAATCCACGAAACGCCGGCGGCGCGGTGCGGCTGATTTTTTGCCGGTAACAACGCATTACTTAATTGGTCCTGCGGCTGGGATCCGATCGAGACGAGGCGAGCCATCGAAAGGCGGACAGGTTCGCCTAATCCATGTTCGACTTGCTCGCGAGATGAGAGGTTCGCGCGCGTGGATAGCGATGGGGGTGGGGGTGTCGTTCGTAGGAGGAGAAATGGAAGAGATGGTCCTGGTTGCGTCACGGTCAAATTACATTAATGCCGGTGAAACGGCAAACTTGCCCGGTTCCGGAATAGCGATCGGAGATCCTCGGGATAACGCCGGCAACGAGGCGAGCGTCTCGCCGAGAGAGAACAGCCCCACAGCCCAGCGGCACACGATGGAATGTGCATGGCCGCGAACGTGGGTAGGACACGTACGGCAAATGACTATGCGCGGGCGTTTCTGAGAAATCGCTAATGGAGATTGTACCTCTATCCAGTAACTCTCCTCGGTGAAATCCCCCTGGGACGTAACTGCTCGCAAGATTCCTATTTCCCGGGGAAGAGAGTTGCACACCGCCGCGCCGCGGTTGCTTGCAGTCGAGAAGCGGCGGCTCGGTGGTGGTGCTGGGCGGCGAGCGAGACGGAACGGGAAAACGGGACACGGGACATCGTCCGCAGCCCGCCCGCGCCATAGTAATTCGGGAACGCGCGCCCCTAAATAAAAGCGGTCGCGCGTATCGCGTAACCGTACGTAATTCCGAACCTCTGGGCCAGTTTAGATAACGAAAAATCGATAAAGTGTTCGCACCGACGCCGCCGCAACCCCCCGACCCTCTCGCGCCCATCCGCCGCCGATTATTACCCTGTTGTCCGCGCGCCCATCCGACCCTCCAGTAACGCTCGCGTGGCCCCTCGACCAATTAGAAATTTTCAAAGCCCGTTCATTAGGATGTCTCCCGGAGTCCCGTGATCCTCGCATTGTCCGACGACGGACCGCCGCACCGCGCCGCCAGCTCTGAAACGCTCCGCAGCGTTCTGTAACGCTCCCCGAACTTCCCCTATTCCCTCGCAGTCAATCTCGGTCCACGCACCGCCCACCGATTGTCATCATCCATCGAGATCCAAAATTTAGGGAAATAGAATTTCGATTTTTCTTTTTTTATGGATCCAGAGACAGCCACACGGTGTGTCTCCGCGGAGGGCGTAGCTCGACGTAGCGAGTTTATTCCCCTCGCGCGTCGAATTCAACGTCCCAAATGCGCGTTCGAGCCTCGAGAGGTATTCCGTGCATCCGCATCCCTTACGTGCACTTTACTCTGCTCGTGTACACGGCGCGCCGCGGCAAAGACTATACGCGCGTCGCGACGTCCTTGCGGGCTCTGTATCAAACTCTTCGAGTAGCTGCGCCAAGGTGGAACGCCGCCTAATGCACTTCCTGCGACGAGGCCCGCTCTTTCGCGGATGGTTACAACGCTCTAAGCCCCGAGGATCGACTCGATCCCGACGAGAGCCGGCGACACGATTCCCGAAACCGAAACTCCGGATATAGTCTGTCTGATTATCCGACTGGATGGCTCCAATTTTAATCCGTTCTTCGGCGATAATCGTTTCAGGCTGTTCATTGCGAATTGCGACGCTGATCTCCAAGGTGAAATGCTCTGAGACAAGCTATAAGTGATGCCTGAATCTGGACAATTGACTTTTTATAGTAAAACCAATAATTATTTTATATATTCTGAGGTCTCAGCTACAGGTGTGAATGTTTTTTGTAAAATTTAAAAATAAATTCACGCAATACTTCGAATTTTCTTTACGTGAGACGCGATAAAGACAAAAACGATGGTCTACATTTTACATACGCTATGATCGCGCGAAAGCTCATTAACATCGAAAGCTTGTTCGACCTGTCCGAGGATCGATCGAGTCCTCGATCGTTCGACGACGAAAGGATTCATCGTGAGGGACCGGGGAACCAGATGGAAAACTTCTCGGTGAAATGTAATTTCGGTGGTCGGCGACGATAAGATCGCGAAGAAACGCGAGCATTTATCACGCGGACGCGATACCATCTGAAAGCCGACGGTCCCGGGGTTCTCCGCGAAAGCAAACGAATCCTAGAGGGGTTAATGCGTTGCCGGCTCGAACCTGGGAGATTTTCGACCGAATCTTCCGAGTTTCGCTGCTTCTCTTTTTTTTCTCTCTCTCTCTCTCTCTCGCTCTCTCTTATCGGCCCGGTAGAGCGTAAGAACGCGATTCCTTTCCATCGATGGTCGTTTACGGATTCGTATCAATCTCCAAACCGTGCTCCGAATGGTCGAGCAGTCTTCTCTCTACTTCGTTCCGGGTCCCCCCGCGTTCCTCCTAACAGGCTAACCTTCGCTGGATTAGAGAGAAAGACCGCGGTGAATCTGAGCCGCAGATCGGAATCTCGGAGAAGTTCTCCGAGCGGAGGAGAAAAAGAATCCGGCTGAGTTCCGAACTGCAAAAACCGTCTTGGATTCTTCCGTTGCTGGGTGAACTACGATTTTGGCTCGAGCGGAGACTGCCCTGTGGGGCATTTCGTCTGGCCCCGGACGTTTTGCAGCGGGCAAGACAGAGTGCTCTCTTCTGCTTTTGATCGCTTCTTTCTCTTCGGTTTACTCTGGGTTCTCGCAGAGCTAAGAACAAAAGCACGTTTGGTCCAAAGTTCAAATTATTTCAAAGAGAAGAAGGTAGGTCATCGTGTTCGGGCTGCGTGAAAGTCGAGGATACTCGAGCTACTTAGGACATTTTACAAAGAATAAGATAGATAATCTTCTGTTGTAATCTCTTTCTCTGACTTCGACGTGATTGGCTTCGAAGCGTTGCCACGAGAGGGGAAGGCTTATTGTCTGGTGTCTAGATTCATCGGTGGATGTCCATTGGATCGTGAGTGACTATTCTGTTGAAGTCAGGGAAGAATCTGATGGTACTTAGGGGATGCTAGGTTTAGGACTGCTGGTGGCACGGATCGCCCGTGGCGAACCAGCCCGGTACAGTTATGAGACAGACGATCCTCTTACTTTGACGTCATTCGCCTCGGAGCGTCGCTCTTGGGAGCGAACCAGATCCCTTCTAAGACAAGCGTAGCTTGTGTCGGCTAATCTCGCTGCGTTCGTTGAAACGTTGTGAACTGAAATAAAGCGTTCCGAGTAAAGGGTGCTGATTGGGGCCAGACTTTTAGAGGATAGAAAATCAAGAACGACGAGACCGCGTCCGCGTATGTATCACGTTCCAACGGTAAGACCAGTGTAGCAGGTCGTCCGGTTCCTGGGCGATAGGGCTGGCGAAGCTGTCGACGATTCTTGAAATTCATAGAACGCGAACGCACGTAGAGTGCTGTCACCGGGTCCGCAGAATGGATGACACGCGAGGTCGCGTTCGTGGTGAAGAATTCCGATGCGCGCGCGGGACTGCGATCGCGGGCTGGAAAAGATTTGTTGGCATCGGTGCGGCGCCGATACTCGCGATTCCTCCTCTCTCTCTCTCTCTCTCTCTTTCTCTCTGGCAGGCGACTCAGCTGGCGCTGGAAAGCACCATCGATCGCCGCTCGTATATCTCGCGCTATATTTTACGTCGCCGTTCCGAGACGTTCGTCGTTTGTCACGAAGTCGTTGAATCGGCTCGGACGCTGTTCTCGGATGGATCGAGATCTACGAGAGGGATTACCGGCGGGAGGGGAGGAGGAGCAGTGGTACTACTGTACGCGCGACGGTTTCGTAGGGGGCTAATATCCCCGCGAGAGCTGCACGCGGGATCCAGTTCATCCGGGCCGAGTCACAGGGCCCAGGGAAGAATGCCAATAATAATGATTAACGGGGCAACGGTGCGAGTCCGAGCTAGCCTGGACGTTTCAGCGATGAAGGGTGAGAGGGAGAGAGAGAGAGAGTGGAAGAGCGAGAGAGAGAGAGAGAGAGAGAGGCGAGGGCATCGAGCGACGATGACTCGACCGGTCTGTCGGTCTGTCTGGCTGTCTGCCTGGCTCGCAACCTGTCCAGGGTTGTATCTCGCCCCGCGTGGCTGTGTTCCCCTGTGTGCACGGCACCGGCCACACGAGTCCGGTTGTTCGGCTTTTGAGCGTGTTTGTGCAAACGTAGCAAATGCGGCCGCGAGTGTCGGAGAGTGTGTCCGACCACGCATACACCGATAGGAAGACGCGCGAATGCTTGCTGCTGCTACCGGTGTGTACAGTTCTATCCCTGGATGTTTGCGTGTGTCCCGAAACGCGAACCAGTGTGTCCGGCTACCGTTTGCTCCCTTCGTGTGCGCGTGTCCCTCTCTGTACGTATGTGTGTGGGTCTGTGCGTGCGTGTGTTCACGTGCGCGCCGCCTAGCCACGGACGGCTAGGTAGTCGAGGTCTTGGATCGATCGGCCATTCGTATGGTAATGTAAGCAACTACCGGACCGAGCTGCTTGCCAGAGCCCGAAGACCCTGTCCGCTAACCAGCGTTGCTACGATGTCGAAGAGGAAAGGGAGGCAATCCGGGACGCGGCGCTCGTTGTCCGCTCGTGGGCGAGGCGAGCGAGAGGAAAACCGTGGCGTACGAGAAGAACGGAGATAGAGGAGAACACAGGGTTAGAGAGATAGAGAAAGAGAGCGAGAGAGAGAGAGAGAGAGAGAGAGATCCTCGGTCCGACGGAATCTACGGTTCGTCGGCTGCCACCAACGGGGATACCAATGAGGGAGTCAGGAAACGAAACGATATGATCTATAGAGGTTGCCTGTCGAGATGATTCCAGCCCCGGGACGGGGGCAAATCGAATCGGATCGCATCGCATCGCATCGCATCGCGTCGGATCGGGTCGAGCGGCACGCGTTACGCTTAAACGTTCTCCGAGGGTCCGTCGAGCGTGCACCCACTCTCCGAGAGAAAACTCGCGCGCATCTCCGCGCGTCCCTGATACCTGCAACCACTCTCTCCTCCTACTCCTCGTCTTTCCCTCTATCATTCTCTGACTCCGCCGATGATATCGATCCCCGTCTATCATAACGCTAGATTCGTTTACGACCCGAAGTTTGGGAGAAACTCCGAACGGTAGCGATGGCTAGGAGGAGGGTAAGGGAGAGAGTGCGTCATGACGGAAGCCACAAGACGGCACGAGTGGATTCAAGCCCGCGGAGCACATTGGCTGCCACGGCCCACCAATGTCTTGGAGTCTTGGTCGCAAAGTGGCCGACCGAGCGAGTCTCGAAACGCGATCGTTCCGAGCGAGCACCGTGGGAAGCAACCAACGCTGGAATCAAGTTATCGCGGCAAAGTGCACGGTAACGCAGTTATCCTTCACAAAGCGCCCCGCCCCCCTGTCCCCGCACTTGATCGACCACTGTTCCCTCGCCCCTCCCTCTTCCTCTCTCTCTCTCTCTCTCTCTGTCTTCCTCGGTACCCCATAACGACCGCCGTTTCCCCCCCGAATCGGATAATTTGCGCGGATGCCGGGCGCTTGATCGACCAGGCCGCAAATCGATCCTCGCGCCTTCGATCGAAAATATTTACAAGTCGCCCGTCCTCGCACGAGAACCATGTGTCGCAGCGGACGTCTCATTCGGTGATACACCTGGGAAATTGATTGAACGAGCCATTGTCTGCAAACGGATCTTAACGAGCCCGCGAATGGCCGAATGAACTGGGAATTGTTTAAAAATGGAGCGAGACGATTTTAGAGTTTCTTTGTAGCCATAACTCCTCGTGCAGTTTCAACATCGTTGAATTGGACCGAACAGAGAGACGGATAGAAATAATTGCGTTAATTCGCACAAACGAAAAATAATGTCCTCGCTGGTGAATATTAAGCTCTTTATGAAATGAAAATTAAATACATGGCCACGCGACACAGCGTTCTCGATGGATTTGTGAAACGTCTGATTGTGTCGTTACTTTTTAAACCGCTATTCTTATACCGGACGCTCGAAAACTGTTCAAATAACACGCTAGCTGGGATCTCTTTTGAATTCGTTCGAGCACCCTGCCGGTAGCAACGTGGACGCTACTCCCGAATCGCAGATAATCCTCGAAAATTATTCAACGACACGGGGAATCATCGGATTCATTATTTCGGGCAGCTTAATTTAGACCGGCACTTGAAACGAATCGGAGAAAATTGTCACCCGGATGCCGAATAAAATGGGAATCGGTCTAACCGCCCGAAAATCTCGGCTCGAAAGGAAAACGCATCCTCGTACGAGGGATCCGGGACGATCCGGATTGCTGGCCGGAAGAAAACGGGGTTGGAATCCCGAGGTAGCTCGGGAACTGGTTACTCCAGCAATTTTCCAGCGCGGAGCTGTCCTACGTGTTTGCGTCATTAGTCTAAAACCGGCGGTAAAATTCGAGCGTGGCTGGCATCGCCGGTGACACGTCTCTCGGTAGGAAGAGCCTCGCAACCAGTCAGCCAGTCAGCCAGTCGTTCAGCCGCGAAGCCAGTCGGGTATAATTCCTCTCGTCGCCATCCAGAACGGTTGTTGTCGTGCTTCTCGGCGGATCTGCGGCGACGCCTGCCGTCGCGTCGCGTCGTCGGCATCCTCCTCGTCCTCCTCCTCGTCGTTCGATGCCCTCTTTCGTCCTCGAAGCTCGCGCCTCGATAATTAATTTTACGTATCCCGTTTACAAGCGGCCGAAGCGGCTGGGTAATCCGATTTCCCGGCAGAGTTCCCCGAGATTGTTCGCGAAAATTCTACCACGCCGACCTCGCATCTTCCGCCGAAATCTTATTTTACGCCGCAGAAACGCGACTGGTCCAATAACACTGGAAAAAGATCTGCGCGGAACGTTGCTGTAAAATTTATCCTCGGCAGCGATAATGTATTTTGCAAATTCGCTCCGCCGAGGCTAACCACGCGGTTCTCAAAAATCGTCTTCGGACCGGATGCTCGCGAAACTTCTCGCTGGCAATTAAGAGTGACCGGACACAGCCGCGTACGAATGTAATTAATGTGCCTCGTCGCGGATCTTGATAGGAAAGTTGCTAAGTGACAAAGTTTTCGGCGAGCGCCGGCTAGAAATATGCGCGTACTTTTCGCGCGCCCTCGCTCGTCTGCTATTTCAGCGGGGGAGTGGAGGTTAATTACCAGATTCTCTAATCTCGGCTGCTGATCGGCCGGAATTTTTAATGCATCACAAAAATAATAGTGATTTAGTACAGGGGCGCGCGCGAGAGACAGAGAAAGAGAGAGAGAGAGAGAGAGAGGAAGAGAAGAGCGGGCCAACGGCGGGTCGATAACCGGCTTTTTTCGGCACGCGAGAACGTTTTCGAGCCATGAATCGAGTCCGGCTAAATTAAGAACTCGCCGGGGTCATGAATCTTTCATTAAACCGCACCGGGCTCTCGAGCCCGAACACGTTAATCGAAATATCTTGTTTGCCGCGCGCGGACGGCCACCTATCGTCCGTTCTTTCGTTTCGATTGTCCGACTGCCACCGGAAATCAAGAACGAATTGCGTTCCCGCCTCGCCGACAACTAAACGAACTATTGCGCTGACCGATCTCTTGAAAGACAGCCAACTGTTTACGGCAACAGGCCAGGATTTTAAACCTCTTTTTCCACCAAAAAATTAATTTTTCCCCTGTCCGAGTTACACGAAAAAAAGAAATCAATGCCAATGGAAACGCGTACCAGCGTAAATATTGACCGGTGAATACAATTTATTCGTCCCGTATTGCATTATTATCGGCAATTGTTCCCGCGCAGAGAACGCTATTGTATCCGCGCAGTATTTCTATTCGCTGTTGATCTCGTAAAATAATCTGTATTCGCGCAATTCCGGATTACATTCCACGGTGCACGGTCCTTGATTTTCCCACGGAACATCGGACCTTCGCGTGTACGAGTCTCGACAAAAAAAAAAAAATACCGTGACGAGCATTTAGTGAACAAATTCGCGAGTCGTTGTGTATTTGAAAAAGTTCCCACCGATCCGTCGCTATATTTTCGTCACACGCGTCGCCAACGCGCGACATCTTTCCTTTTTCGAGGCTTGCGTTCGCGGAACAGCATTTTTTTTCATGTTCTCGCGGTACGAAAATTTTTTACGCGGTACTCCGGTGCCGAGTGGCAAAAGCGAAAAATAACAGGGCCATGGGAACAGTGTGTTTAGAACGCTCGAGAGTAGCGTGCGTCCGCGTTCCGTTTCTCGAGATCGAGTTTCGAAATGATACGTCCAATTACGAGGCGCAGCGATCTCGCGACACTGAAAATCCCGTGGAAATTCGGAAAATTGCCGACATTTCGGTGTTTCAGCGTTTTCGGCGGACGTAGCCCCGTCGTTTCGTTTGGTTGCCGGGAAATCATATCCGAGCGACCGACGACGACTCCCTTCCGAATCGATAGCGCCCTCGTCTCTCTCGGTTTCCGAGGCTCGGCGACGTCTTGCGCTCCCCGATAACCCCTTTACAGGACTCGGCTTCCGTCTGACGTGGAAAAGCCGATACGCATCCGATGCCCCGTTCGCGTGCAAGGATCCGTCAACCGTCTCCGCTTCTCTGCTTAGCGTTCCGTTCAGCTCCGGATAACTCTTTGTGCGCCAGAATTATTTAAACATTCCTCTCCACGGACTGCGCGTGCTTCCCTGTAAAACTAGAATGATCTGTGAACCACAATTCTTCCTAACACACCATTTCACGGATTCGTGTGTTCTCTCTGTAAAACAAGATTAAGCACCGGATAGCTAAGAGTCAAATGCCGGAGAAAATGTTTTCAAGGAAAATATGTTTGGGAATAATCATTCTTCTGCTGTCTCATTGCCAGTGACGGCGTTCGTCCGCATTTATTATACTTTATGGCTGACCCGCAGCACAGAACCATAAAGGGGATCTTCTTATGAGTTTGGAGATCCGCCAGGTGCGCCAGCATTTATAAGAAGTAGATGCGGTCGGTCATGATCAGACGCGTCAGCCGATTCCTCTCTAATAGCGGTCGTTGATGTTTGAGTCGCAATTTCAGAGCCGCGGCTGCGTGAAATTATTATTTATATTCGCATCCAGTGAAATCGTTGCTCAGTCTGACCTGTCGTTGAGTTGTACCACTTGATTTTTGAAATATTACGACAGTCTGGCTTGTCGTTGAGTTGTACTACTGAATTTTCGTGCTACCTCCTTCGACGTAATGTTCTCCTAATACAAAAGTCGAGTTTTCGAAGTCTCGCTACTCTTGTCGTCGAGTTTCTCTGCTTAATTTTTTAGATTTTTCTGCTGTCTGGCTTGTCGTTGAGCTGCGCTACTTAATTTTTAATATTTTTCGTCCTGCTGACTCTGGACGCGATGTCTGTACTGATCTTAAGTCTGTAAAGACGTTGACTAACTGTTTCCTTCTATTGTCGTCGTCCTACTCCACCGGTAATGCAGGTAATTTTTTTATTATTGCTCTCGAACCGGAGGGTCGCGAGGTAAACGAAAAAGCGTGACTGTAATTTAGCGTCGTAAAACGCGAGAACACGAAAGGTGAAAAGGTGAGGCACCGTCGGGCGTGGGTGTGTGTTGGAAGGGAGTGGGGAGGAAGATGGGGTGGTTGAAAAGAAATCTCTTTGGACGGAATAAATCGCTGGATTTTCAGATTTATCGGGCCGATCGCTCTTATAACAGGAGGAAGTAGTAAACACCGTTTATGGACAGCCGCTATTCAGGCAGCCAATATAACGCATCGTGGCCTCTCTTCGGAGGGATATAATCTAAAATTCGTTCGTGGCACAATTTCAACATCGGACCGCGATCGATATTAAAGTCCATTAAACCGGTAACCCGCGCTAACGGGTTTCAGTCGCCGTGTCCGACCCGTACGCGGGGCTGTTCCACTCGACGGCCACGCTCGAGCGAAGGTATTAAGTAGTAATCTCCAGGCATGATCGGGCTGCGTTCTGCCGGCCGATAAAAGCGACTAGAAAAAACGATTTAAGGGCGAAAGGGGGACGTCGCGCCACTTTCCGCCATTACCGTGCACGCCGGACCTTCGTCGACCAAACTTAATACACGTTTGTCGCGTCCGAACTAAGCTCAAAGGGATTACCCGAGCCGCGCTCTCGATTTCTCCATACTTCCTACCCACATTAATGAACAACAGGACAATCGGAAATGATCATACTTTTTTCCCCTTCGGTCGTTAATTCCACCATCGACATCTTCGCATGCGAAATAAAATACTTCCATCGATATGAAATTTAATAGAAAAAATGGCAAGTTCTATTCTCCCTCTTGGATATTTTTAATCTTTAATTTCATCTACTCAATTTCGTTCTAAATACATGAAATTTTCAGTATACCGATGCGATCTTGTAGAGGGTTTTCCAAATCATACGTCTTTTTAATGTGACCGTTGATTTTTTAATGCAGCCGATGCAGTTCATCACTCTTTATTAAAGGCTGCTAAGCCACTTACCGCCAGGAGCCGTTAACTCGGTGGCTATTTTAATTTGAATATCGTCTAGCGTTCCCTAATTACGTTTAAAAATATCTACTGAATTATAATGGCTTTTAGCCGTGAGTGGCTTAGCACTCTTTTTTTGAGCACTGCATCGATTACCGACGCGGTCGGAATATAAATATGCTAGCCGATTTAGAAACACATTGTCCTCCTGACACACTAACTGATTTATTAACGAAGAGACGGTCAAATTTAATCTCGTACGACTACTCATCCTGCGACAGCCTACTCGACCGATTGATAAAACTGCTATTTTAAAATGCAACTGCTCGCATCTCGCTTTGAAATCGGTCGCGATCTGTCGCGACCATCTAATACTTTTAAGAAGCTCGCAAGTAGAGTTAACGCTTCGGTCTGCTTCGCGACCACAAACGCGCCTGGAGGAATTCGTGGCAAAGAATCGAAACCGGGCGGGGTAGAATCGTCGGTCGAGAGGAGTAGCGCATTTCTCAGAGTGAAATTTCGAGATGCGGTGCATTTGCGCGGTAACAACGTTCTACCTCCGGCGAGCAGCAGCCGGGGTATTTTTATTGGTCGGGATGCGTCTTCGATCGGCGCGATCGATCGAGAAAAATGGAGAAAAACCGTTGGACCTCCCGCGCAGGTCCTCGAGAGGTCTGCGCGGCACGTTTTATCAGAAGCCGACGCGCGGCGGTAGAACTGCGAGACAAAACGCGCGGTAGGTACTTTCGACGGACGCGGTGATAGAGAAAGAGAGAACCGCGCGCGTTCCGACGGAGTTTGATAAATTTGAAAATTCCCGAAAGAGCTGAGGGAGGGAGGGAGAGGAGGTGCGCGCTGAAGGGTTTGAACGAAGCCAGGCGAAGCGGAGCGGTAATGCTTTTCAATCTTCGTAGCCGGACAGGAGCGGGCTAGCTGGCTGGCTGGCTGGCTGGCTCGCTCGCTCGCCAGCGCAGTTTTACCGGAGTGTCGGGCAAGCGGAGGCATTAAGTAGTAATTTCCAGGCATGAGCGGACGGCAAGTTGGAGCACTCGGCCGGCCCCTGGGTTAGAAGAGAGCGCAAAAAGCGAATTAAAAGAGAGGGGCCGCTGGCCGGCTGCCGTGGTCAGTGGGTTCCGCCAATCGCTTTCAAAGGATCGCCGTTTCGCGCGGCCACGAACGATCGTTACCGCCGTTAAAACGGAATCGACGGCGATTCGCTTTTAACCCGGTCCGGAGAGAGAAGCGAAGAGTGAGCGAGAGAGAGTCGGACGTTTCCAGCCGTCGTGTCGTGTCGTGGCGGTGGCGGCGGTGGCGGCTGCTGGAGAGAGACAGTGTGACAGTGAATAATTCGCTGGTTCCGGTGGACGTTTCGTATCCAGCGGAACGCGATAATAATAAAATACCCGGTCGACGTTGAGCAGCTAGGTCGCTCGTACCGGAACCCAACCGATTCCGGCTTCTCCGCTTAGATTCGAACGTTACTCGCGATATTCTCTAACAACGCGGATTCTTGCCGATTTGCGACATTCCCAGGAGCGACAACGCTGGGTAACTGTTGCTTCGTTTTGACGCTAATGAAACGCCGCGGATGTTGTCCGATTTCATCGAGAAGCGCGCGGTAACGGGGGCAAGGAGCCGATGAATATCGATCGAAGCGCGTTAGGAAACCGATCGGCGGCCGCCTCCGTTGCTTTGCTTTTAACGAAGAAACAAATCACCCGACCGGCCTGGAATTTCTCCATTGTCGGCACGGGAGCGGGCCGCGGCTTCGTGCGGCTCGGCTCGGAGCGGCACGGAACGGAACGGCGGCGATGCCCTTTTCACGGTCTTTCGGCTCGCTCCACTTTTTCTCCCGCCTCTTTTTTCCCCCGGTTCTATCTCTCCCTCGACCGTACTCCACCTCCTCCTCCTCCTCCGGGTCCTTACAGCGGCACAAAAGCCTTCGAAAAATATGTCAGGTCGAACAAAACGAGGCAGCGCGCCGCGCCGCGCCGACTGGAGGAGCCAGGCTACGCGAGCTGCTGCTGTACCGCAGCACCAACGGCAAGAACTACCCGGGGAAAGATGAAACCCTCCGCCGGCCATTTTCTACGATCCGTGAGGACGGACATCCGGGTGTAGGAAGTACAAATAAACATCCTTTCCTCCTTCACCTCCTCCTCCTCCTCCTCCTCCCCCTTCCCTACCGACCGTCGTCTCGCTACCAGCTACAACCTGCCGTCAAGTAGTTTCGACGTTACTCGTTTTCTTCCAGCCTTCACGACTGGTTGCCCACAACCTACAGGCTTATGTGCTTCCCTTTTCTCTTCGGTCTCTCCGACTCACTCGTCCCTTTTTCAATCTCGTAAACCGTGTCCTTTCCTCCACCTTCTTCTTCTCCTTCTTGTTCCACCGTATACGCCCGTCTCTGTCTTTTATACGTTCTACTCGTCGTCCGAAAACCTTCTCTGTCCTTACCAGCTCGTTAAGGATACGCGCCTTCGGGAGCTGCGGATTGTATCGAATCGAGGGTGAAATTGCTGGAGCCCACCCTACTTCTTCCATCCCCCTCCCCACTCGCCTCCACCTCCACCCTGCGGATTCGAGAGCACACGGGATCTCTCTGTTCAATGTCGCGCTCCTTTGTCCCTTTGTCGGCCAATAAAAACACACAGCCGTTGGCGATCTTTTCCGTCGATTTTACCCGTGGGTTCCATCGAGCCAAATATTTGTCCGCGCCAAAGGAATGTTGCGTTACGCAACGGAAACAACGGAGCACGCTGTAAAAACAATCGAAAAATGTCCGGTGACGCGAGATCGAACAAACACATCTCTCGCCTCTATCTACGTCCTCCCATCTCCCACCCTCCCTCCCCACCCGCCACACGTAGTTTCTCCAACCACCCACCATCCACCCTCACCCTGCAAAATAGCCCTGCTCGATACACGGCCGCGCTTTAATTCGAGGTGAGTTTTCTCTAAGCTTTGGTCGGTATACAGCCACGGGAAAGCAGCGACAGCACGATTTTCATGAATAATAAAAAGGACGAAGTGCTCGAGAGCTGACTCTCGTTGCTCTCTCTCTCTCTCTCTCTCTCTCTCTGTCGGTCTCTCTGTCTCCTCCCGCTCACCTCCATCGCAGAGAACCACCCACGCCGCTCTTCTGCACCGAGAGCGCCGAACCAACCCCACGATCTATCTATCGCTTCGCTGAGAGGGAACAATGTTTTTTCATTCTCCTCAAAATATGCTAGCCTCAGGCTCTCGAGGTCGCTCCAGCCCCGCCACGAATCCCTACCGTACGTGCGAGAGGAAGCGATTTTTCAAGATCCACATATTTTTTTCTATCCCGCGAGCCCTCGCGCCACGTTTCGGCCCCACGGAAAATTAAGACGTCCACGGAAAGCAACACCCATCCTCGGACAGTCCAAGCTGATTTGCTCGGGACTCTGGGTCGAGATAGACCCGGGCTTTAGGATTAACCATCGCGAACACGAAAATGCAATTAATTCTAAATCGTAGTGCGAAGAAATTGGAATGGATGCGATAGAAAATTTCACTGAAGAGCGAACGCGCGGATTTGATCGAAAGGCGGTCGAGTACGCGATCAGTTGGCTTAAAATTGATTGTACAGCAAAGAATAGATCGGAAACGAGGAACACAATTTTTGTATACAAGAGAGATCCTCTCCTGAGATAATCGGCTTTGAAAGTTTGCTCGGGGAGCGCACGCTACTGAATAGGAATAGACCAGCGTGTCTGATCACGGCTCACCTTTTCTACTTCCTTCAAAGACCGGTCGTCGCCGGGCGGCGAACGAAATATTCAGAATTGATTATCCGTGAAAGGAAGCGTCGGATGACAAACCGTTTCGTCTGTGTTTCCCCATTTATTTATTCGCGCGGAATAATCTTACGCGTTTATAGCGTCTTTGATCTCCTTGAATTCAGATTTCACACAAGTTCCATAAAATTCCCCCACCATCTTTCGCAAGACAGAGCCGGCAATGTATTCGAAAGCGTAGTCTGCTGGCGATATCGATAAATAAAAAAACTGATTCTAACCTCGACGATATCGGATAGGTATCTCTCGAAGGGTTATGAACTCGTTACCGGCCCCTGAGCAGAACGAGGATTTCTACGAGCAGACCGAAGTAGAATAGGAACGGGCTGTGGAGGGGGGAGTCGTAATCGCGGCGCAAGCAGTCCCGGGAATCCTCGACTCATCTAGCCCCGCTAATAGTTTCTCAATCGATTCGGCCGATCGAAAATGAAGGGGGTGGTCGTTAAAGAAGTTCCCAAGTATCCTCGGTGGCTCGGGACTTTTTCCCGGTCGACGAATACTCGCGGAAGTTGCCGCAACGTCTGCGAACTATTGCTTCATAACCCCCGAAAAGCCCCTCGGAGCGGAGACGAGCTTATTACGCCCGAGACTTAACGAGCCCTGATTGACCGCAACGAGGAAGAGAAGACGTCTCTGCGGCTCGTCCCCCCGTTCTTTCTGCACGTAATACCCGCGGTTTCCTCCGGTGTAACAACGTTCACGGCCATCACCGTCGGCACTGACGACCCGGTTTCCCGCACGATCCCAACGCGGCGGACAGACCGTTCCTAAACCCGCGGAAAATTGTGCTCCGCGAAATCGGTTTTCTTCGTGTCCTGTTACCGGGACGAATCGATGCGGCCAATTAACGCGGCATCGAACGTTCCGCCATTTTCCCCGTAATACCCCATCGAAGCCTGATCAGTCTCGAATCAACCCGAGCCAGATTCGCTCGTAGATTTACCACAGATCGAGCGGGCGCGCTGTAATTTTTCACTGAAAAACCGAGAATCGTCGAGAACGTTAAATAATAACGCCCCGAGTCGAGATCGTCTCGGTTCGTTGGACCGTCGTGCTGGTTTCCGAGCCTGCCGGAGAGTGTTTAACGCGATACGAGCCGCTCGCGAATGTTTTAAAGGTATTCAGTCGGTCCGCTTTATCCGCTGCGCATTCCGCGTTTTCTCCGGATACTTTTTTTTCCACCCTTCTATCTCTTCCTCCCTCGACGGTGTTCGTTCTTCTCTGTCTCTCTCTCTCTCCCCCCTCGGCGCCTTTTTCCGCGTTTTCTGTTGCTTACGCCACTCCCTTGGCCTCCCATTCGCTGACGCGTCTCAGACATTAGCTGGCATTCTCTGGCACATCCCCTTCTTTCGCCGTCTCATCCCCTTTTCCTCTCCGTACCCGGCAAGCCGAAGCCCTGAACAAGCTTTTGTTGAGCTTTTGATGGAGAGATTCCGCGCTTTGCCACGCTTGTCTGGAGGCTTCCTTCTTCCTGCACTTTTTTCTCCTTCCCTGTTCCGCGGCACCGCCGGCGACGTTCTGGCCCCAATTTCTCACGATCGAAAGCCCCGCTACAGGCTATTCGGCAACTTTTCCATATTAAAGAAAACCTGGGCGGGTAGCTAAGGGGGGAGAGTGGAGAGAGAGAGAGACCGAGAGAGGGGCCAACCGGGTTTGCCAAGAGCCATTACCCGCGTCGGAACAACGCGAAACTCGCCACCGCACGGCGAGCGACCGCACAGTTTCCATAAAATAGCTGAAATTCGTTCGCAAAATTTTCATGTCACGAAACAGGTTCAAAGTATTAGCGCAAGTGGTTGATAATGTATATACTCAACAGGAACGTGAATTTTGTCCAGCTTTTTGCGATTCCGGTGCGTCGACCGACAACGTTCGAGTTTCTCTCTCTCTCTCTCTCTCTCTCTCTCTCTCTCTCTATCGCGAGAGTGCGCTCCGGAATGTTCGAGAGATACGCATGAATAATTATCGATCCGAGCAAAACGGGCTGGTCTTGAAAAGAACTCGTGGCCCGACCCTGTTCCGAGGATCGTTCTCTCCCTCTCTCTCTCGCAGCCGTACCTGCCGGCAGGCGCGACGGGTACACGGTGTAACCCGCATTACCCTGTCTATCGACGGGAAAAGTTTCGTCCTTGGGATCTCGAACGGCTCCGGGATCTCCGGGAGCCGCGAGCAATTCCAGCCGGTGTGCCCGGTGAGCTGCCGGCATTCACCGGAAATTTTTGCTTCCTTTAAATGAAACGCTCGAAAACGGTCGAATGTGCAGTGGGTCGTCCCGCGGATAGAACGAGAAGGAAAATAAAACCATTCCCCGGGCTGCTGGCTACTTATGAATTACTTAAGAATACGGAGCGTGGGCTGAATCGACGTATTTACGGGGGCTCGCTTCTTCCGCGGGCGAATTTTTCTGAAAGCCTCTCCCGGCCCAACGACCCCGGCCAGGCTCGCCGAAAGTGGCTACATTCTTTCGTTCCTGCCGGCTCCTACACGGGAGGAGAGTTCGAGGGACCGCGCGGCCGACCTCGACGACGAAAACTTTCTCGAGAAAGAGAGGATTCCGTTGGATCGCGGCGAACACACTATAGTATTCAAAGCGCACCGAAATCGTGCGCCGATCTCTCTGATCTTTCCGTCCGTGAATCGCGGACCGGTTAAAAATGCATCGTACCTACGCCCGATTGATACACGCGATTTCTCGTGCGTCGGGCACGAGTTGCTACAGGACTGTCTCCGAGAAAGACGCATTTATTTTTATACGGGAAAGAGTGGGGACAACATTTTTTAGTCGTCGTATAATAAAAGAGAGATTTCGTTCCTTCAAATCTAGTTTGAAAACCCGTTCGGTACGCGCGGTATCGAATTCCTATTCCATTTGCTCGCGTGTCTGTGCATAACTTACCGCTTCTACTTCCAACCTCGATTGTAGAGATCGAAGTTCGTGCGATAGGTGAACGTCGCGTTATGATTTTTCAAAATCCCAAATACAGCATTCGACAATTACGGTCGATTTTGAGGAGAGAACAGCTCGCCCCGAAATGTTTGACAACTCGAAATCGATGATAGTCCTACAAATGACGGACACAGCGAATCGCGAAAATCCCCTGGAGGGCTGTGTCGGTCTTCTCGATACTGAATTCGTTGTGTATGGACGCCTGACCGATACTTGAAGCGATTCCACAGCGAAATGTCCAGACGATCGGTGACCCAGACTTTTTAATCGACTGACTCGCCCATTGAAAAGCCGATACGCTCCGGTTGGCGCACTCGGGAGCTGACCCAATTGTAGACACCTCGTTAAACGTACGCGCGACTGCGAGAAGGTAGGTGTGCGGGTGTGTGCGCGCCGTTTTGCCGCGCGAGTCGCGAATAATTTAAGAGGCGGCCAAGAACGCGCGCGAATATAATCAGAGCAGGGGACCTGTTCTTTTTTTCTTCTTTTTTCTTTAATATTCCCTGCTTTACGACCGCTGTATATCAGGGCGGGTCGCTCGCTCGCGCGCACGAGAGAGAGAGAAAGAGTTACGCTTCTATTTGCGGCGGTTAAATATCCGCGCTACCGATTCGAACGGCAGCGACTTAATAACCGAACCGGCAACGAGAGTGCGAGAGAAGAAGGGACGGGGAGAGACAGACTAGAATGGAAATTCGTTCGGCGAAATGGCCTCGGTAATTGCCGTCCTGGCAATTTTCCCTTGATCGGCGAGAGCAGACGGCTCTCCTCGGGAGGAAAGCGATCGGAAAGCCGGATCGTAAGAAGGCAAAGTTCCTCAATTCTGGGCCGTTCGTACGGCGCTTAACTCGCCGAGAAATGCCGGATGTCCATTAGTCGGTGAACCTGTTTCAATCCCGATCACCGAAACCGAACTCTCTCCGGTCGGGAGTCCGCGTCGAACATCGTCGCGCGCGAAGCGGAGCGTGGGTAGCCGAAGCGTAGCACGTCGCGTAGCAATCGGTACGCACACACTCGCGACTTCCATCGTTTCAACGACTCGCGCAATTCCTTCGCGCTGGGGGCCACACCGACGAGAACCGACCGCCACCACTACCGCCGCACCGTATCATATTTTCTCTAATGCATCGGATTAATTAGCTAATGGACCAACGAATATTTGATATCGTGCTTTCGATATTTACATTTATTTTGTAAGCGTCCGGCGTTCGTGCGCGAATTCGCGATATCATTAATATGCGTCGCCAATCAGTTTGTAATTCGAATCCAATTTGTGGTGTAACTCAAATTTGCTTGCCGCGTCAGTACGAGAGTCGACAGAAATTCCTCCAGGCTGACAGTGACGCGAGTCACGATTTCGCGAAAAAAAACACACACAAATCCGTCGACAATATTGATTCGCCGTATTGTCGCTACGATGCGCCCCATACGCCATCGTGCTCGCCGCAACCGTAAGGCGCGATTTCCCGTGTACGTTCGGGATCGGTAAATTCGCGATTACGACAGTTCAATCGCGAAAGTTCTCGTCACGAATTCTAATTATGTTGGTATTTGTCGGATAACGTGGGAAATTCGAGAAACGAATCGAAACTTGTTACCCTCGCTGTTATTAGACGATGATGAAGAGGATAAGAGGAAACTTTTTCGACGGTTCTCGGGCGTGGGGAAACGCCTGCACTGGAATCGAGGCAAGTATTGCAAGATTCGATCAAGGAGGGACTCTCGCGCCGATATCGGTTACACAGTAATTGATTCGGGTCGTTCGACGACCGCGTATCCAGACACATCAATGATTTACCAGCACCTCCGAGACGATAGATATCGCGCTCGCCACTGGCAAATTGCTCGGGCAGATAGGCGACGCGCGATACCGACCGCCATCCGATCGGTGTTACAGTCGTTTCGCCTTACAATGGAATTATTGCCATGCGAAATTATTGCATAGTGCTCCCGTGGGCCGACGGGAACCGCTATTGCCGAATCAGGGACACCGGCAAGTCGAGATCGCAGTGTTTCGCTCTTCCGTTTTTACCGTTCGAATTCAATACCTCGCCGCGCAAATCGTTTCCGGAACATCGTTCAACTCTTTCACTCGTGAAAGTTGAAGAATCGTTTCTGCATACGAAATATTTTCGCGAGAACCGCGCCGCGGCAAAAGTATTTCGTTCGAGGAACCAGCTACTTTCCTCGCCGGCTTTTTCTCGGTTTTTCTGGCCCCGCGTGATAATTAGCGCGGGCGCAACGAAATCCGCGAAGCACCGAAACCGTCGTCCCGCTCGCAAGAAACCGTTCGCCCCTTGGCGCGTCGCACTGCCGCGATTTTTCCACGCGTAATCGAGGCTCGCATTCTTACGGTCGCGGACCGCCATTGAATCATCGAATATCAGCGTACGAGGTTTTGCACTTTAATCATCGATGTTCCGCGCAAGCCCTCCATTTACTTTGCCATCGATAACGCGGATTCCCCGTCACTTTCGCTTTTTCCCGTGCCGGGAAATGTGTTTCCGAAAATCCGAGCTGCCTCTGCCAGACGCGTTTATAAATGGCGCGAGTCACCGCTACGAGCGTGTATCCGTCGGCCGAAATGTTTGACGCTCGAATTTCGTCCCGGTTAGGTCCAGCCAGATTCCGCCTACCTCTCTCTCTCTATCTCTATCTCTATTTATCTGCCTCTATGCTGCCGGTTTCGAGAGAATTCGGGAAAAAATCGTTATTCCGCTATCGGACGCGCAAAGAATTTCGCGTCGAACTCGTTGTCCCCGTCGTTTATTCGGTCGCTTTGCCCGAAACCCGACAACCCGTTTCTACCGGTGTTTCTTCGCGTTGTTTTCGTCCGGTTCAGCTATGGAAAGCTCAAAGCTCTCGCGCCCAGAAGCCCCGAAAGAAAACGTCGAAACGCAAACACCGGTATTACCGACTCCGCGGGGCTTGTTTGCAAATCGTTACCGGGCCACCCTTTGGGCCATTTTCGTGGGATTTCCTCGGGTCTCCGGGAACTTACCGAGTAGGTTGCGGCGAGCCGAGTGTAAGAACCGGCGAGCAACTATCTGAAAAGGTTCTCGCAGGGTCTCCACGGCAAATAAAAGGGACCGCCAAGCCGCGCCCGGTCGGGTCGGGCCGGGCCGGGCCGGTTTGTACGGCCGCGCGCGTCCATCTCGCGAGCGCACGCCGAGAAAACGTCGCCCGGAAAAATAGACCGCGGATCTTCATGCATTCATAACGTTCCGCGAATACACAAGAAAACGCGAAACCACCGTTAAAAATTACCATGCCGAAATTCCAAACAATTTTTATATTGTTAAATTTATATTTTTGCGATAAAAATTTAAAAACACCGCCGTTGCCTGCGAAAGCGCAACGATTGCATATGCATTAGGTGAATAAAATCGTGCGCGATGAGAATGTTCTAGCGGAGCTAGAAAATGCGAGGGAACGTTTATGGACGCGCGCACTCGAAGGCGCCAGTAGAAATTAGCATGCCGTAATTCGAAACAATTTTTGTATCACCGAATTCGTGTGCGATGGTAAAAATTTAAGTGTGATATGATTAAAACCGCTCGATTGCATATGCATAAGATGAATAAAATCGCGTGCAATGGAAATGTTCCGCGGCGGATAAAACGTCTGTGGTCCGGCGCTAAAATAGCTTCGAGGGCATACGTGGCGCGCAATAATTAATGGTATTTTTATATTCGGTTTTGTCGGTGAAACAATTAATAGGATCTTTGTTTGCAATTTGTAACGCACTCGCGATGATATCTACGTGAAAACTGAATCGAAAATGTGTAATGCAATGTTTTCGTACGAGGCTTCAGCGTCGAGAGAACTCAGCTTGAAGAATCGCGTGTTGTCTGACCATAGCGCGCCTTTTCCACTTGCACACGCTGGGAATCTTCGGATGCATTATTCTCGAGAACGGAGCCTCGTATCAGAAAATTCTATTCTCCGTTTTCGGTGGTGTTTTTCGAGTAGAATGCGTAGGTGGCTTTAGAGATATCGTTCGCGAACGGGACAAGGGGGATAGAAGCGAAACACTGGGACGTGTTCGCGGCTCGTTTCCTTTCCGGCCACGTACCGTAGCGTCTAAGCGCGTGATGCACTTAGCGCGCCGGTGGTGACCCTGCGCCTTGATAATGCATTCGGATCCGTACGCTCGCGTGTTTTCCTCTGCCGGAATGGAAACGCTTGCGACGCGTCCGAGGCGCATTTATTTTTACGCCGCACGGATGGTACGCGGGGGACGTGAAGGACAGTGTGCCGATCGGGATGCAGCGTGATGAGAGTAATGGCCGTTTCAATTTAAAACGATCGCTCCAGCCGGCATAATACCGCGGCGCTTGGCGTTCTCTCTTTCTCTCTCTTTCTCTCTCTCTCTCGTCCTAGTGAAACTGAACGAGAGGGGTGTGGTCGCGATCTCCTCGAAGCCACTGCGAAATAATTAATTGATGGAAATGCTCGGTACGGGAATATCGCGTTCCTGAAAAGCGAGCGCGATTGAAACCGGGAAGAGGAAAAAAGCAGCATCGGTAAACTTTGAGTTTCCGATCAGCCAAGCTTCGTTTTCCCTTTATTCCCTCCGCCCACTTTTTTCTCTGTTTCTCTCTCTCTCTCTCTCTCTCTCTCTCTGTCTCTGTTTCACTCTGTTTCTCTTGCCGGCGTTACACCGCGCCGCGCCGCGCGGCCCCGATATCAATTCTCCGCTGATAAATCTCCGGCGGCACTTTATATTCACGATATTGTAATCGGATGAATAAATACAAGCGCTGGCTGTAAGTCGTTCCATCAAACATGCATAAAGGCACGACTTCGATTCAATTGATAAGAACTAAGAGGTAAAGAGTGCTATCGACTCCCGGTCGAAATGAAAAGCTTCAACAGGCTCGCGCACTTTATTTCCTCATCGTTACCAAGCGTTCCTCCTCTTGCTACTTTCTCCCCCTCTCCGCCGCTCTCCTCTATCCGTCGATCGCCGTCTCGCTATCTCTCTCTGTCCCCGTGTTTTTCTTTTATCGACCCGGCCTGAAAACTCGTCAGGCGAGTACTATCCGCGGAGTTACCGGTTTCGTTTCTTCTGGACAAGCGTAATGCGTGCAGAATTAATTACAAGATCAAAAGACGATTTAGGGTGGCTTTCTCCGCGCCATCCCCCACTCCCTCCCCCTCCTACTCCACTGCCTTCCGTCTCTCATTCGAGACGAGTTTGGTCTTTAGAGCCTAATCCCCTAGAGCCGGTACTCGAAACCGAGCCACTTGATGCAAGGCCTCGTTAAGATGAGTCGACTTGAATCGTTCCTGAAGGGGTAGCTTGAATATTACGAGACCCTCTCCGTTCGCTATTACACCACCTGCTGCTGCTGCTGCTGCTGCTGCTGCTACTGCTGCTGGCTCTTCCTCTGCCTCTACCTCTGCTTTTACATCTACTTCCGTTGCCGTGCCCGTTATTCTAACTTCGAGCGTTCCGCGTTAACCTCGTTCCACGACTTTCGAAAATCGTGGCCGGGATCCAGTCACCGATCGTGTTCCCCAAACCGTAAGAAAACTACGAACGAGCCGCGTCGGTATCGGTCGTCGCACCTCGTTAGAGCCACTCGTGACCCTGTCCAGGTGTCAACGAGCTCCGCGAACGATTATACGGCGTATCGAGCACCATTGTAAATTTCGTTTATCGACACAAGGCTTAAAACTAATTATATTTGCCTGCGACGGTGATGTAACGTCCGCCATCCCAGCATCGCAAGGGAAAATGACGTAATTAATAACGTTACGCGGTGATACGTCAGAAATGATATTTCGTTATTATCCAAGGCAACACGTCCGGGTAACGAATGTGGACATTGCTGCGCGAACGGCGCGTCGCTGGGCAGCATCGTGGCGGAGTTGCGGACGGTCGGGGCAAGTTCCCCGGTTACCGATCTGTTAATTAAAACTCCGATAAAGTTGAAAAAAAAGAAGAAAAAAGAAAACGCGCGGAGAAAGTTTGACGAGCGGCTGAAGACACGAGTTTAATTATTTTCCGCGGATACAGCAAAAATTCGACTTCCACATTGACGATACCGGCGGTGTACTCGCGCGGGCGCTCGCTCGCAGAAACTTCAGCTAGAAGCAGAAATTGCCGGGTTCGGCGAGCGAGCCGGGCGAAGGGAAGCAACTTTTCTTTCGGTCTTTTAGAACTTTAATTGCTCGATTCTACGGGCCTGTTCTCTCCTCTACGGGTTTTCTCTGCTCGCGGAAAATTCGCCCATCCATCTATCCATTAGGTATGGCAACGGTTCTCGCGGAGTCCGTCAAAGGAAAAAGCCGTCTAGCAGACAGGCGAGCCGGGGCCAGAGCCAACCAGCGAGGAGAGCAGCCAGCTCTGGCGCTAGTTCTCGCGCGCGCGAACGAGAACCGCTCCTCTCTCTCTCTCTCCCTCTCTCTCCCCGAGAGCCCCGCCGCCGGATTTAATTTTCCGATTTCGCCCCGTCGCTTATTTCGCCGGTTTCGTTTTGGAGCCCGATTTACTCGTCCCTCGGCCGAAGGCGCGCTTTTCCCGCAAACTCAGCCAATCTCCCCCGTAGATCGATTTCTCTCGAAATGACGTAAGACGCGCGCGGCCCGCTGTACCGATCGTATGTGCTCGCACACCTGTACATTTCCGTCTAGCCCCCGCGGACGAACATACATACACATGGTTCCGCGAAGTGTGCACGAGGGAGAGAGAGCGAAACTCGCTGCATATCGTCGGCCGCGTCATACGCCTGAATTATGAAGCCGCGTTTGCACGGGACTTTTACGGTGAATTTTAACCAGTGTAGTTTATTGGCTCGTTCCTTATTGAGGCGTCTCCCGCGCGCCAACGACAGGAATGAATTAATTCCTGCTTCCGCACCGTCAGCCGGCCACAAATTTCGCGGCGACCTCTCTCCCCTCGTCCTCGCTGCCCTGCGCGATCATCGTCCACCGCGAAACCTTTTAATGCCCGCTCAGCTGGAAACCCGGAGAATTTCGCCGAGTGGCCGGAATGCCGGTGAAAAATGCGAGTTTAATTCGTCCCTTACGTCCCCCCTCCCTCCCTCAC
Source organism: Lasioglossum leucozonium (assembly GCA_028454225.1). NCBI lineage: Eukaryota > Metazoa > Arthropoda > Insecta > Hymenoptera > Halictidae > Lasioglossum > Lasioglossum leucozonium. Next base: position 2,565,090 of record CM052220.1, on the reverse strand, counting down.
TCTCTCCCCCACTCTCCACTTACCTCAAAGCTTTTACGACCACGGAGTGTCTCAACGAAGGAGTCCAAGTAAACGCCGAGAGTCGCGTCCCATCAACGCGAAAGAAAAAAAACCGCAGGAGACGCCTCGGCGCGGCGTTTCGTATCGAACGTAATTACGGTTGCGGCACCCCCTGCTGCCATTCTCGATGTAGAGAAACATCGGTTGCGAACCGCAAGCCAGCCGCTGCCGTGCCAATACTTCGTAAATTGAACTACCGTTCGCCTCCGGCCCCGAGAAGAGCGTCGGGACGGCAAACTCCCCCCGGCTCCCGACGTCTTCCACGCAAATTTTCGCCGAGCTTCCCTTCCGCTCGCCACCCTCGAGAGATCCTGCACGCTGCGCGGATTCAAAGTTTTCCAACCGCCGAAGAACCGGTCTACTTTTCATATTTATGGGGAATAATTTTTGTACTGTTTTCGGGAGCCACGTTTCCGTTCCTCTTGGATAAATACGTTGCGCGTACTATCACGATGAAAACCTCGAACTTCGCGAACGTTTCTCGCGGTTGCTGTTACGGGATATACGAACGAATGAACCTGGAAATTGCAAGCACAAATTTTGAATTGGAGGATCTCGAGGAGCTCCCGGTTTTTGAATGTATGAACAATTTATTAATCGGACGCTAGATTCGAATAAACGAAATTCTATTAGGTTGTTCGCAAAAGTTCGTTTCGTTTTCGTTTAATGTGCTCGATGCAAGTTCAGAGCAGTTTTTAAGAAAACCAATGACATGGTTAATAATAAAACATTAACGAATAGGACAATCTAACAGATGCAAACTAGCTGCAGTTGATGTATTTTTTCCAAAATTTCCGTCGACTGGTAGAGGCTCGGCCGCGAGGGTCAGCCGTGTTTCCTTTTTCCGCGGAGCGTTTAAAAGAAGAGTCAGTCCCCCTGGCCTAAGCTCAGTCGTTTTACGAAAAGTCTGTTAGGTGGCCGGGCGGAGCCAATGAATTTTCAAGGAAGAAGCGTCGCCCGGGAAAAGAGCGTCGCGGAAACGCGGCGTGCGGTATCGTCGGAAAAATCAATCCCCCGGTTCGCTTTTGTTTGTCTGGTTCGACGGTTGCGCGGCTGCCGCGCGAATGAATCGTGATCTTCGCGAGACGACGCTCTGGCATTATTAAGCAACAGGTGATCGCTTCGCCTCGTTTCGGTTGGCAGACATGTATTTTTCCTAGAGAGGAGGCAGTGATTTCTCGCGGGCTTGTCGGGCTTGATGAAAAGCCGAGGATCGTGCGGGTCGAATCGAGAGCGTCGTCGTCGTCGTCGTCGTCGTTCCCATCGAGATAAATGCAAAACGATTCCGGGGCTGTCGATCCGTCGACGAACCTCCCGAAGCTTTCGAGAGTCGGACACGGGCCGCCGGAATTCTCGGGAAATGTTCGAGGAAATCCGCTCGACTCGGCGTAGCGCTATACGATAATAATGATCGTTCCCCTAACTGATCCCGAATTTTTTATGGAGGACCGTCGAAAAAAATTATAATACGTCCACATTTTGATGGGAGAACGTGACTGGCGGATCGCGAGCGAATATTCGACGGCAAACAAGAACGCGAAACGGCGGAACCCGTGGGTGCCGAGGGTTGTGGAGGAGGGGGAGGGGAGAGAGGAGAACGAAGAACCCGGGTGAAAACGAAAAACCGATCGACGGACGACGACCTAATTAGAAAATTCTCCTCCCCGTGAAATCGATTAAGAGTTTGCGGCCAGGCGAAAGTTGGATCGTTCGAGGCGTAGATATATTTCACGGTGAAATATTCGCGGCAAGTTCGCCCGGGAAACAAGAAAGGTTTATGCGGCAGCTCGCGGGAGCTTATCCTCGAGGAACTTATCGAGGCGAAAGCGGCTACGAGAGAGAGAGAGAGAGAGATGGAGAGAGCGCGCGGCGCTGTTCGTTCGTTCGTTCGTTGGTTGGCTTCGCGACAGCCTCGAAAGATGTTTCCGCGCGATGAAAATCTTTCCAGAAGCTTTCCAGAGAAAACACCGTCCCCGTGACAAGCACGCACTCTGATAAATCGCAATTTTCTCTTGCCGGTGGTGGCATCGTGCCCGGACAAAGCCTTCTTACCTTTCCTCCGTGGCCAGAAAAAGAACAGCGTAACACGAAACACAGGAAAGAGAGAAAGAGAGAGAGCGAGAGAGAGAGAGAACAGCTCGAGAGGAGGAGGAACCTTTCGTCGGGGCCATTCTGCCAATTTCCTTCGGAGTCTGTTCACCTTAACCGAGCTCTCCTGTCTCACTCTCTTTCTACCTCTGGTCGCCGCACTAGTCACTCGTTTTTTCCTTTGGCTCGCTCTCTGTCTCTCTCTCTCTCTCTTCACTGGAGCTCTTTCTCGACGGGCCACCGACCAGGCGGCTGGGTTTCAACTTCCAATCCCTATGGAGACGCGAACAGTCGAGCCGAGGCCGTCCGCCACTCGGCCGTACCGAAACACTTGAAAAGTTTCATTCAGAAAAGACGCCCGGTCGAAACGAGAGGGCCAGTACACTCGCTCGTAGAAAGGGACAGAGAGCCCTCCGCCTCTGGATTTTAGGGAGCAAAGGCCAGCCAGACTCGAACCCTGCGATCTCGAGATCCCCGGGAATGATCAGCCATAAATATGAAGCCCTCCAACGGAAAACCCTGAACTTTACGAGGAGTTTTCTTGATTACTGTTCGACGTATTCGAATGAATCCAAGTGCGAACTGTGGGCACGCTCTAACTTTAACTTTCAGATATTTTCTCTTTTCTTTTTTTTTGTCGAAATTTTAACCGATTCGTCGAGGGTGGATAAAATTGTTAAGGAAACCACTCGATTTTGTATCCTTTTCAGTGGATACACGGAGGTGGAAACGAACGATCAATCTCAAAGGTATTCGATTAGAGCATAAAGTAAACATCAGGGTGGCTGATTTTTTTTTCAAAATTTCATCTCGTTCATTGAGGGGTACAGAAAAATATTCCGAGCAGCCTGAAATCTCTCTATCTCGTCATCGAAGAAAAATAGCAAGGTGAAAACCCTTATTTCCATAAGGATCTTCCTCGAGCGTCGCGCGGTATATTCGAACGTATGAGAAATCTGACAGCAGGTATGCGTCAGATTTACCTCTGGCAGTTTAGTCAAAATTTTCGCTCACCCGTTATGGACAGAATCAATCTACCAGCGAGGAGGGCACATTTTAATTTTCTTGAAATTGGAGACAAGAGGAGAGTTCCATCGTCGCAGCACTTTCCCGAAAAGGCGAACGTCTTCGCGACAGTGTTCGCAGCGGATGGATCTATAACAAGGAAAGCAAAAATGTTAGAGAGCAGCGAGAGCGAGCAAACGAGGGTGTAGAGGGGATCGATAATTCGTGGTAGGCGTGGGGGCTTGCGAATTGCGGGTGCATCGACGTAAAACGGTTAAGCGTCACTGCTTCGAGACGTGACTGAGAGACAGAAGAAAGTCTGCGGTAGGCGGTAGATGGCTGGAGGAACGAGTCCCCCGATGTAATCGCATCCTCGTTATCGTGTTCGTCGCGGCGTCGTCGTCGGTCCATAGCCGGCAGTCGGCGCTGTCGTTTTCGTCGTTTGTTCGTTGGGAAATCGTTCGTGGAGTCGTTTGGGAGTCGGGTCGATCGGGACGGTGGGAAACTGGTGGAGAACTATCCGAGAAGCGAGGAAAGCGACGAGAGGGAGGACAAATTCCGGCGAGATCGTGGAATCGGCCGCGAACATACCGAAATCCCAAGAAACCCGCGAGACGCGTTTCGGCGAGGACGATCCTCGATCTGAAAGGAGAAGCGATCCGGGAATCGAGAGGGTTCGCGCGTTGTCTGACCATGGCGCGGCTTTTCTACTTACAGGCGGTCGGGATCTTCGGATGCATTGATCTCGAGAACAGAGCCTGGTACCAGAAAATTGTATTCGGCATTTTCGGTTCAGCTTTGCAAGTAGAACGAGCAGATGAAAAATTTGTTCGTTGGGAAATCGTGAAGTTGTTCGGGTCGATCAAGACGGCGCGGCGGGTAAGCTGGTGGAGAACCAAGAAGCGGGATAGGCGACGAGGGAGGACAAATTCCGACGAGATCGTGTAATCGGCCGCAGACACACCGAAATCTCGAGAAACGCGGAGCGGCGAGACGGGTCTCGTGCGCGGCGAGGACGATCGTCGAGGTAAAGAGAGAAGCGATCCGAGAATCGACAGGGACAATGGGTTTACGGGGGAGAGATGGTAGATTCCTGGACGCCGCCGGTTGTATTGTCAGCGGTGGCGGTTGGTAAAAGCGGCCGGCGAGGGAAGGAATGGTTTGTCGCGGGCCGTGAACTAGGAGGAGCGAGGAGGAGGAGCGGAGAGGAGAGGAGAGGACCCGGGGGACAGGAGAGGGAAGGTCTGTGGGCGATTTCTATTGTCGCTGGTGAACGCTCACGGTCGCCGATATAATTGGCGCCGCCCTGCCGGATAACTCGAACGATAACGAGGACAAAAGAAGCCACGCCGTAGAAGAAAACAATGGAAGAAGACCCGCTTGCTGAAAGTACGGTCGGGGCCGGCGAAGAACGACGAGAGCGAGTTCTTCGGGGCGCGCGATGACGCCCTGCAGCCCAGCTCAGCCCAGCTGAGCTCGACTCCGCGCGGCTCCGCTTCCGTGGCGGGTTCCGAAGCTGAATCTGACAGAATTCAACGGGTTCGTTCGTCGCTTTCGCCGACGATGAACCGGGCGCAACGGAGCAACCTTTCGGCGGAAACGCCAGCGATTTCCCCGGCGTTAATTGTGCTCGTTAACGAGGGCAGAAGGAAAAATCGGAAAGACGACGCGACGAGAGACGCGCTCGCCGAGCTTCCTCAATTGCCGGCAAAACCCGGGCCCCATTGTCGCCCGACGAAAAACGATCTTATCTCCGCGCGATCCTTCGCTCATCCTCTATTTCGCTCGCTTTTTCGCTCTCTTTCCGCGCAACCCGATTCAAACGAGGCTGCCATTCATTCGGCCAGAGTCTCGTTGCAGCCCTGAATAATTTGTAAAACGTGGAAGACGACGCTCGACGTCGCTGAAATGCAACAAGCTAGCCGACGCAAGAAAGCGGAAACATCGTTTTGCGCGTGTTCAAAGTTACGCGGAGATTTATAGCTGCTACTGCTGCTGCCACTCCTCGCAGGATCGTCATCCTCTCTGTCTCTCTTTCTCTCTCTCTCGTTCTTCCTCCAGGGTGGTCGGACTTTTAAGAATTTATGTGGGTCAACATTTTCCGGGGCTCTTCCGAGTTCGAGCAGGAAGCAGGAACCGTCCTTTTTTCAATTTTTATAGGTCACTGATATCGTTTTAATTGAAGCGGATCTCCTTTTCTCCTCGACCGTTCGTTCCGTCTCTGTTTTTTCCCCCGTCTCCGTTACTCTGTCTCCGACTCATTGTTCGTGCCAGAAACGACGAAATCGTCGTCGTCGGTGACGGTTCGAACGGGCACCCGATAAAAATCATAAGGGACCCGGTTGCGTAGACCACTCGAAGCCCCGTTTATTCGAAAAGTTCACCGTTGCTCTCGATCCTCGCTGACACGCGATGGATACCGGGAGGAAGGGGGCCGCTATCCAACAGGTTCTTCCTACTCCTCGGCTCGGCTCGAAACGTATTTACAAGCGGGACGACCAGATCAAACTTTTGCGAAAGTCGTACTACGGAGGCGGAGAGCCAAGTTCCGAGACCGAGTTCCGGTTTCTCTTTTAATTGACGAGATTATAAAAGAACGATTTACGGAAAACCACCGTGCTACGCCGCGCCGCGCTACGCCGACTCCCCGTCTCCCAGCCGGCCACCGCCGTCGATGGTAATTGCAGTTTGATCGTCGGTCTTCGGATAACTTTCACCCAGTTCGCGAGCCCTTGTAATCATTCGTCGACGGAACGGGGAAAGTCCGATCCGAATTTCTCCGCAGAATCACAGGGGACCTCGCAGATGAGAGAAAGAGAGATACAGAAGAACCTGTCTTCAGTCGGTTTTCGAGAGATTCGTCGGATATACTCCCTCGCTCTCCCAGCCACCACCGTCGTGACTACTCTCGCAATTATCGTGGCCATCGAAGATTCTTACACCACAGATATAGATATACATAGATATACATATACTATATATAACGACGACGCGACGCGGTACTACTCTCGCGGCGACCCTACGAAAATGGGACGTCTCTTTAATTAATCCCACGTGACGCAATTATCGGGAGATTTAATTATCGAAAAAAAGAGGAAAAATTGTCGAGGAGTTAGCTTGCGGCGCACAGCACAAGCCCCATTGAAACGGAACCAGGACCGCCGCGAAGTTGTCGGAAACTTCGAGTGCGGCATCCTCCAACTTAAATTTAACTACGAGCTCACCCTAAGGATTAACGCAGTATCGTTGTAATTACGGCGAAGAACAAGGGCAACTCGCCCCCTCAAAACAACTCGAATTAATCCTTCTTTCGGAGCGCGCGGCGCTACTCGGGATTGTCGTTCGGTGTCTCGTTTTTGTCTGTCCACAATACTCTTGTAGTCTTAGCATGATTAAAGGTCCATTAAAACGTACGATTCGCGCACTTGGTCGAACTCCACGGTTATCGGTACACGCTGATAGGTTGCATTGAAATGGATGTTTCACTTCTAACTGGACCATCTAGAAAAATTTTATTAGAATCAATGAATTATTCGAATCCTGTTCGTTACGATGGATGAAGGAAACTTTCGTCTTGCGTGAAGATCCGTAATAATTAATTACGAATATCGACGAGGAGGAGCAAGTTTCCACGCGGTGGAAATTCTCGATTAGGTTTGGGCGGGCGAGTGGCTTCGGCGCACGTGAAAAAGAAGATAAATCGATCGGCTTCTTGTCGGAGCGTCCGAGAATAGAAATTTCGAGGTATCGAGCGTCGCGGGTATTTCTCCCGTCCGTGGGATCCCCTCCCGCGTCCCCCATAAACCGTTTTACGAACTTTTTCCGGTATATTGAATTCTGATTCCATTCTCGAGCACTCGGACACCGTTATATCCGGTCGCATCTACCGGCATCAGTGGACCGTCTTCCCGGACGAGCGAGCCTCTGTTTCTCGTCCGGGGAGATGGAGAACGGGAATGGGATATCCTCGCCAGTTCCAATGGCTTTTCCTAACTTTCGATCCCACGGGACTGACCGCGGTATGTCTGCCCGTGGTACCCGTGCCCGATTCTATGCGGACCACGCGCGCCGCCCCGCTTACTTTCCTACCTGGTCCGATCCGGCCCGATCCGTCTCTCGTATTCTACGCCGCGTCGGACCTATAATCGACGAATCGAGACTTCGATTTCCACGCGATCGGAGAACACCGAACGCCACCGGGACATTACCATAAAATTCCTGGAATTAGTCCGCGCTTCTCTTCCATCTCCGAGGGAGAATCGTCATAAATGATTTCCAGATTTAAAAGTCGCAGATCAACGTGTGAAGCGTGTAAAACAATTTTGCGAATTTGCGAAATGCTAAAAAAGTATTGATATACAAGGACGACTAATGGAACCCGGCGATTTTACTTTCTGTTACAGCTGATAAACTGCCCAGCGGATTCCCGTTGATATCCCAGTCGCCGTCGGCCAAGGCGGTCGAGATCGGACACGTCGCCGTCCTCCTTTGCGCCGCCGTCGGATCACCGCCACCCATTATTTCCTGGGTCAAAAACAAGCTGCCCATCGACCCGACCAACCCCCGCTACACGGTCCTCGACAACGGTGAGTATTTAAATCAGCTCCTACCACCCTCTCCACCTACAGCTCTAGCCGTGTTAAACCTGTGGTTACATCCTCCGCACTCGGAATTGCACGGCACTTTAATTTGCCGAAAATAACTCTCGGTCCTCCGGCGAAATTTCAAGTAGAAATTTCCTATTCTTATTCGCGGCCGCCGTTATTCCGCCGATCGTCCACAGTTAAACCGGAGATTTGCGAAGATATTATTACGAGTCCGACCAAAAACGTCGCGAGTCTAAAAAAAAAAACGGCGAAGAGGAAGCAAACCCGCCGCCGTAAATCCACGCTAACTTTGTCTACAAGACGCTCCCCCTCTCGCTGTTCTAATTATTCTGCGCCGTTCGTGGTGTTCCTCGAGGGCGTGCTTCGCGGAACCCGAACACCGAAGAGTCGCGAATAAGCCTGTAAATCATCGTGAGATAAAGTCTATTAACGAAGATTAAAGGCGCGGGTGTTGAGAGAGAAGGAGCCCGGGTGGTTCAAGTGGATACGGGAGGCTGCCGTAAAGGTCGAGGGGAAGAAAAATATGGATGGCGTATAGATCGAAGATGTTCGGTGTATAGCGGGTTGGGCTGCACGAGAGAAAGAGAGCGAGAGAGAGAGAGAGAGAGCAGGTAACAATGGGGTGAAGCCCGGTGGCGCGTGTCATATCTCGTCGAGTGCCAGAGTGCGTAAGTCACTGTCAACTCGCGGTAGCGTTGATCGAGTGGTCACGCGATATGGGAACATCCAGCACATTCATCTCGTTTGCCGAGAGCGCGCACCTGCTCTGCTCCGTTCCGCTCCGCTCTGCTCCGCCCGCGAAGTACGGCTCGCGTCTGCTCGGCAAACAGGATCAATATCATCGACGTGTTTCCACCGAAAAATCCTCGAGAAGATCCGGCGACTTCGGATGATGGTGGTCGAGTTCGCGGCCGTGCGATTACACGTCGCGTCTGACCACATGCGGAGTTCTACTACTAGCGATGCTTCTCGCAAGAGATTCGTGTTGTTTTCAAGCGTCCACGAGACCCTTGTGCGAATGCGACGCGTCGAGCGGCTACAAATAAAGCTGAAAGGTTGGGACAACCTGTTAGGCGAGTTTTCTCTCGTGGTCGAGCATGATCGTCTGTTCGAAGACCGGACAAAAGGAGAAGGGGCGCGAGCAGCCGGGTTACCCGCGGCGAATTCTTTGCGGTGGGTTTCGCGTTTAATCCGCGGGACGCCGCGTCGCACCGCGCCGAGCGAAATGTCGCCGACAGATCCGGACGTTAATGAGGAGCCGCGATTCGCGAAATATAATTCGCGATAACGGGGCAAACGAACGACGAGCGCGCGCACGGCCGCGCGGTTTTCTATATAGAACGCGAAGTTGTTTCGCTAACGCACGATGCAACCTATTATCATTATTTTTCCGTGGCGGCTAGCTGCGATACACGCGGAGCACGTATATACGCGCGACGACGAGAGACGAGGAGGGGCGACGTTCGCACAAATACACGAACGTCGAGCAGGCGTGTGTGGAACGTTCACTTTGTTTTTATCGCAATGGCGGTATCATTATCGAGCGGCACGTCACGTAATACCGGCGTGCACTTGCCCGACTATCTTTACGGCGGCCGGCGCAGTTTGCCCCGACGTGAAAAGTGTACATTAGATGCAGGAAAGCCGGCTGCATACACGCCCGGTATCGTTCGCCTGTATCGCGCGCCCAGTTACGTGTACGTGCATGCGTTATGCATACATCCCCGGGCCCCCGCGCGTATTCCGAGTACAGACTTCGCCATAAAATTCGTTACGACCGGAGCACTCACCGCGACGCGCGGCTGTCGCGACGCCGCTCCGCCGCCCTCGGCGGCACGGTCGCACGACATTGAAACACGAGCCTCTCGCGATTAACCCTCTCGATACCGAATTCTACGCTGGCCCGTCAAAATTCTGCATCGATTCGCTACCACGGTAGACGCGTATCGAGCGGCGAAACTCGACGAAACTTTTTTGCATGTTTGGAAAATTTATTAGTCCGAGTCGACGCGTTGCGCCCGTTTCACGCGACGTCATGCAATGCTTCTTCGTATCACGATAGAGCCATCGCCGGGTTTTAATGACTCTTTCAGCTGTCGTCGTTTAAGGCCTCCGGTTTCTTGCCTGTTTCCTTATGTGCTCCGCTGTCCGACCAATGCCGGTTAATTCTACTTAACCTCTCCATCATCGTGCTTCGTTAAAATGATATTGGATCGCAATGTAAATGCGTTACGTTCGATCTATCGGCATCGTAAATGACAGTAGCACGAATTTTCAGATTTCTCCGAACGGCCTGAAATTGTTGAATCGAGCAACGGCTTCCCCAGGATCCCGGTTCCTCGGTGTTGCATACACGCGCGTCTCGGGGTACCCGGTGCACCGGAGACCGCCACGTGTGCCCGGACTGTAGCGCACGTTCGTCGATCTTACGACTCTCGGAACTGCTGGCACATGCATCGCACGTATAAACGGGGATATCGCGTGCGTGTTCGTGTCCCCGGGTCGTGTCCACGTGAACGCGGCCGCCGGAGCCGCGTTCGCGGCCATCTTATCGGAGATTCTCGCGGGGAAACCCTTTCCAAAACCAACAGCACCCTCGCCTTTACCCTATCCGAACGGAAATTTGATCGGATACGACCTGGCCGGACCCGAGGACACCATCCGAGAAATAGCGAAATGTTTTCGCAGTCGACACGCCGGAAATTCCCCGATGCGGACTAACGCCGTGAAAAAAACCTCCCGGGATTGAAATTTCAACGACCACTTGGAGAACTATATGCCGCGTTGAGCGTATGCTTCCGTTTATGAACGTCCAACTGTAGCTTTTAATTTGATATGGTCCGGATAAAGTTAGTTGCGGTGTTGTTGGTGCGAGGAAACTTGTAACACTTCGTTTTTAACCTCGTTCTTCAGCCTCGTTCGCAAGCTTATTTTTTACTGGCGTCGTCGTCGTCGTCGTCGTCTGCATACTGGATCGTCCAAGTTCGTGCACGGTTCTTTCAGGAATTTCTGTTTTAATAGGTTCTAAAAAATTCTTGAATACGCCGGCACGTTCCTCGGAACATCGTGCAGTCATTTTTACGGCCACTTGTTACAGATTTTTAATGGAATATCGCACGGAATTCTGTATTCTGTGTGTTTATCTATTCTCTTTACTATTCTCTCTCTTCCCAGTACTATTAACTTCTTCGTCCATGAAACTTCGCTAATAGTTACGCATTTGTCTTCCCGTAATCAATTTCGAAATATTCTCGCAGTTAGCGCGAGGTCGTCCCTGGGGCGGGGGTGGGTTAAGCATGAAATAACGCCTGTATAAAATTCTTTGCCGCGCTGTGGCAAAGGTGGTTGGTGTTTGCCAGTTTCGGACGCAGTGTGCGTGGTTCCCGCATCGCTGCGGATGCGTCTGCGTGGAATCGTGACCGAGGTGATACGCGTTGGGTTGGAAGTTGCGAGAGAGATGAAGAGAGAGAGAGAGAATAAGGGAGTAAGGGCGGGTAGGATGACAAGCTCGATGCGAAAAGCATTCCCCTCTAGTCGCATCAGTCACTCGCTCTCGCTCCCTTAACGTTATTCGCGTGTCTTCGCGGCGGCGTCGGAGGAATCCCCCTCGCGCCCCCCGTCAATACCGTTAGAAGGCGTACGCCGCTGCCATACGGCGCCGCCTCGGTACGTATATCCCATAAAATATACGGCTTAATGTATCGCAAAAAGTACACGACGAGGGCAATGTACTTCGCCGCCGCGTGTATCCGCGTACTAACTTCCCGCGGAAAGAAAATGGATGGCACGGGGAAACGATGCGCGGCCCGAAGGGAGGCGGAAGGGGCGAGAGGGCGGGAGGGTAGGACGGTGAGACCCGGCGAGAAGAAGGGAGAGACAAAGTGTTGCAGGAGTCGCGCGCGCAAGGATGGTAACGCGTTTAACGACTAAAAGTCGTAAGGCAGAGCTCGACCGTTAACGAAGCCGACCGCCCCACGGTTTTTGCCGGAGCGTACCACGCGAAAAACCGGCTCCACGTTCGCGCGCGACTCGCTCATTCTAATTCCCCGCCCGACAGAAAAAAGAATGTTACGTCTGCCCGGACGAGGAATTATTTGTTCACGCTCCGCGCAGCCTAGTTTCGGGGACCTGTTTTCTAGCCGGGCATCCGTTGGTTTCTTCGTTGCGCTGCTTTCTTGCCGGGCTGATCCGTTCGGAAAATAAACGACCAGTTTGTACAGTACCATTGTTAATTATTAGACTGCCGATTTAATGCGTTATTATTACAGCGGACGCTGTTAAGTCCGCGTTTCGCAGCTTCCAAAATTACGGCGAAATTTCCACCCCCTCCTCCTCCGCCGCCGTTATCAATCGCGGTCTATCGATACTGCTCGGTCGACCTAATAAATTCGCGAGCACGAGCCCCCGCCCCATTGTCGGCGCGGCGCGGCGCGTTAGGTTCGAGGGTTGAAATTTTCATGGGGCCGACGTCTACGGGCATTGTTACAAGTCTGCGGTAGTCATTGTTTGCGTTCATTCGTGAAAGTAGGTGCGCGGCCCGGGCAATTTACGCGGAGCAATAGCGGGATTGGCGCTACATTGAGCCGGTTATCGCGTCGCGGGTGCTCGAAGCTGTGTTAAAGCGTGGCGGGTATCGTTAAATTCCGCGGAATCCCATCATCCGTGGTCGATGGCGAAGCTACTACTCCGCGAAAAGTTCCGTGCGACGGGGCAGCGGCATCAAAAATCAACGAAAAGTGGAAGTAAAAGCCTGCCGCTGTCGTTTCGCTGGGATGGGGAATGTAATTTCGAAATTCTTTGCGGCGCCGACGGACAGAAGTCCACGGTAAGCGAGAGACAGAGAAAAAAAGGGAGAGATAGAGAGAGAGAGAGGGTGGCGGTGTTACGCGGCCGGACAATGCGGTCGCGAATCTCCATTTCCGTTTATCGCGCAAACGAGACAAATTAATTAAAGTTAGACACAGGCCGGTCCCGGGGTCTCGGTGCGAGCGGACAGAGCGTGACGCTGGTCCGCCGTATTAAAATAACGGCCGCTTTGCCCCGGTGTCGAGCACTTTACGATAATTGAAGAGAATTAAACTGCCGCGGATTCCCCGGCACGCGGAATAAACCAATTTAACGTTTCATTAGTCCTCCGGGCGGGCGTTTACGAGAAGACAGCACGGCGACCGACAACCGCCTATCGAGCGTCTGGTTTTCCGTCGCGCGACGCTTTCCCGTTCTCGTTCGTGTTCGCGTTCACGTTTTCTGCGAAGAGGGAAAAGCGGCATCAACAACAACAACAACAGCCAGCCGAAAACCGACACAAAGGAAGCGACTCGCGTAATTACGTGGTAAACCGAGCCGAGCCACGGTGGAGGCTCGACGCATCGAGAATCATTAAATTATATTTCGCGCTTCTCTCGGTCGTAAAGCCACAGACTAACGGGAAACGACGAGCAACGGCGAGAGGAAAACCGAGGAGGGCGGTAAGGCGACGAAGAAGACGACGATGACGACGACGACGACGGAGAAAGGCGGATAAAGTAAAAGCGCGGGAGGGCAGTTAACGCTTCGTCAACACTCATAAAATTTCCAGCATTAAAGCTGCGAGGCTTGATGAGCAGGGCTGGGAAGTTCGAAACAAGCCCGGAGGTACTACCCACCGGTGCTTAACACCTGCCCTGGGATTCTCGGTGTTCGCTCGCCCGCTCTCGCTCTCTCTCTCTCTCTCTTTCTCTCTCTCTTTCTTCCAAGACCGGCCTCTTATCGCCCGTTTTCTTCGAGGCCCGCCAGCTCGCTCGTTTCCCGTTCTTAATTCCGGCATAATATCGCCGATCGTTTCGAAACTTCTGTAATTGTTCGTAACGATAACGCGGGGGTACAGAGAACAAGAGAGAAAGAGAGACAGAGACAGGGTAAGAGTAGGAGAGAGAAAGATTGGCGCAGAAAATCGTTGGTAATAACCGACGGGGCAACAGGGATCGCGAAACGCTTTATTTACGACGCCTCCGCCGGTTCTTTGCCGGTGCCCCGGTCTCTCGATAATCGTGTACGACACCGTGCCCCTAATTCGCCACCGTAAACTCGCGTTACGTCCTGCCGAGAGAACTCCTCCCGGCTTTCTCGGGGGTCGGGGGATGGTTTTACGCCTCGCCCCCGACATTCGTAAAATATCCTCGGGGCCGAAGTTTCGCTAGTCGCGAGCTTGGGCGCGCGCGCGCGGGCAAGAGGGGAGAGGGTAAGAAGAAGGGCAAAGTTCGAAACAAGCCCGAGGTGAAACGAGCACGTCTTAACACCTGTGCGCTGAAATTCCCGGCGTCCGTCCGGTCTTCGTAGCTCCGCGCTCGTTCCTTTGCCCGACACGTTACGCGGCTATAGAGACCCACGATCTCCTTTTCCGCCGTGTTTTCCACCGGAGAACCGCCTCAGCCCCGCAACCCCTCTCCTCTCCCCGCGACCCTCTTCTAACCCGTAGAACCTCCCCTCCGGCCATTAGACCGCCCTTCACCCACGGGGGTTGACTTATGACGCCGCCGGCTCCGCACCGAGGGGGATTGAGTAAGTTACCTTGCTACCCCTGCGCGCTTATATTCCTGCCTTTTCCCGCGACCAGACCGAGCAGAATGCCCCGGGAACCGAGATGAGCCACAAGGATGGATGCTGCCGCCCGATTAGATCGACTGTGCTACCTAATTTTTGCGCCGTTAACCGTCGGACAGCGCACCATTCTTATAACAGTCGAAATAAAAATTCTGCGGAATAGACATTCGTCGCTTTTGATTTTATTGAAAATTTTTGCTATGTGTTTTCACGCGGACACGTTCAGCTATTTGCGTACGTCACACTATTTCCGCTCGTAACGGTGACATTGTGTTTACGATTAGTTGACTCTTCGCCCTTCTGTGTCGTAACACGAATCAACCGAATGCGCAAATACGACACTTACATATACGCAACGCATCGATTTCCACGTCATAACGCGAAGTAACATAAATGCATCATCAGCAGCGGAATATTAAATGGACGAATTACTCGTCAGTTAATTACGACACTTGCGACACTTGGCGAAAAATCAGCGCGAACACCAACGTTATTATTGCGGCCGTATCGGATGTAGAAATCCGCCATTGTAAAATGCAAAACACGGTAGAATTGAACGCGATGACACCGACACAGGTGAACGACGCGGTTTTCGACGCGAAAATTGATTCACGCTCGACGGAAAATTTTCAATTTCGATGATGCCGCGCGACTCGAGGAACCGCCGCGCCGTGGAAGCTCTCCCGCAGCAACGTGTGCGTACATACAATTAACGGCTCGTTTCATTGCCGGCGAATAGGTACGACAAGGCGGTGTGTGGGAACGTCAACGGGTAATTCGATTTCCGTTCTGGTAGAACGCATTCGCGAACCGACACGACTGCTTCGAATCCTCGCGAAAGACGTTTCATACCCGCATAATCTTCCCGTCTCCCGTCATTCTCTCTTATATAGCAGCGAACCGGGACGCATCTGACGTTAATGCGACCCAACACACGCGCCCGCGCACCCTCTTTCTACAGTCTCCCGACAAGCCGAAACGTAAACGTTCGTCCTCCTCCTCGCAAAATTTCCGACGTTTCTTCAACGAACACCCAGCATTCGCGTCGAATCCATTGGACGATCGATAGGGTGCGAGAAGAAGACCACGAGAAATCGATTTTATCAACTTGTGAAATTCCTGTAATATTTTCACCGTTTCGATCTCGTTGTTGTCATAAATGCGCACAATCCGCGAACAATACTCTTTGTTTTAATACTCGTGGGACGCGTAAGCTAGCTCCGCCAGCGAAAATAAATACAAAGAGAGAAAACAAAGTTTGCTCGTCCGGGGGCTCGGCTTTCGTGGAAATCGAGTTTAAAAATTCGTCGAGCGGCATCTATAAGAAAAGTAGAAACGGCGAGCAGCGCGCAGACACATTAGCCGACTCCTATCCAATAGCAGGAGTGGAAACTAAGCCTCGGGAATTTCGTCGGACACGCGTCGTATCGAATAACAGTCTTCTACCGTGTCTGTGCATGGCTCGCCGTTTCTACTCGCAGGCTGCTAATGCACGCGTGCTCGAGGAATATGTTCGAGAGCTCGATTATCTCGACTAATTAAAAAAAAAAAATAATGGTATTCCGAAGTTCTGCCAGTGGTTTTCATGTAAGAAATCGTCCGTGGAACGTTCGATGGGACGATAGAAATAATCGGTCGATGGTCCGTCATACGCGAAATCACTTATCGAATAAAACAAACGGAACGGTTAGAATATTTCCATAGGGGATCGCGTTTTCGAGCACCGAAACGGAAGGACCGCGGTAGCCGAGTGGTCGACAGGAAAGCCCGCGGATCCAACGTAAACATATTTTCCGTTTGTATTTTGACTGAATCGAACGAGCGCTCGCGCACCGTTGGAAAAGCACAGTACACGAACCGCTGCCCAATTCTCCTCCCTTTGCCTCTTTCGTTCCACTCGAGTCGAGCTCTCTCGCGCGTAATTATAATTGACTTTTGTGCCCCCGGTCGATAACTCGACGCGGGCCCGGCCTCGTGTATTAATTATGAAAACGATTGAACCGCCGGCTCCGGCTCACGGAAGAACGAAACAAATTTTCCCTTTCGCTCCTTTCCTTCCTTTTTCCTTTTCTCTCCCATCCCCCGGCCCTGTCGTTACGACGCACAGTGGTCCTTTTCATTGGTTTAGCCGGCTAAAATGATTTATAATGTTTACCGATCCCATAGCGTTTTCAAACCACATATAATATCATTTTTCATTTGTTTCAGTGCTTTAAAAACACTTTTTAATACTTTTTCAATATTTTTGGTACGATTTTAAGTAAAAAGCAATATATTGTTGAATCAAACAGTAGAAATTAATAATGGGGCACTTATAACTGTTTTTATAAAGTAACTTATAAAATCGAAATAAATGTTGTATTACAATTTTTATTTGAAGATCGTTTTTAATCAGATGAATCTTACTTGGAATCCGGAGTTGTACTGCCAAGATTTTCTGGTGGTTTTGTTTTCTTTTCCTAGGTGTTTCTCTTATTCGAGTCAAAAGGGGGCGAAAGTTAATAATAATCTATTGAGTATTATTCTAGAGAACTTTCAGACATAATTTTAACGATATAAACGAAAATGCTTATTGCGGGATATATTCACATTATTCACTAGGCTAGTTTATATTACACTATACACTACATGAAAATATAATAATTCTAATCAGCGTACAGCAAATACTTATACATAAAATATTGTGGATCGAGTCTAATTTTCAATGAAATTTCCCTTTACCATAGCGCACACATTCCCTTCGGATATTTCCTAAAAGACTGATACAATGAATCAAATCTAGCCTCTAGTGTTTATAAAACTCGAGAAGATCGTAATCGTTTCATCTCAAGTGTTTACGTCTGGAAAGCGTGCGCAGCCGAAACGCAAGGGCCGCGGTAAAGGAAGCTGTGAAACGAAAGCGGACAAATTCGGGCAGCCAATTCTCGTTTTACCAGAAGCCCAAACCTTTGACAGTAACAACCGATCTGAAAAAATGCCCGAGCGCGCCCGGAAGTACAACAAAATTACTCATAAATTTTTGCAATCGTAACAAGTATTATTTGTAACTGTCTCGTCGAATTTTAGCAGCAGTACTACGAAAATCTCTAACTTTCGATGAAGCCCAGTGGGTGCTTGAACGATAAAAAAGAAATATTAGTACGTTGTCCCCTGTATATTAAAACTACAGCAAGCAACGAAAAATTGTACACTTTAGGGAAAATTTTGGAAATCGATTCTTGGCCAGATAAATCGATGAGAAGGATCATTGTGCGACGTTGCAGCGTACACGTCGGCAAGACCAGAAGAAGGAACTACCGTGGGGGGAAAAAGCTCGGGCAGCGAGCGACGGCGGCTGCAGCCTCCGGGTAAACATATTTTCTGTTTGCATTCTATCTCAATCGAATCGAGCGAACGATGCGCGGCTCCGTCTTTCGAAGTCATCGCCCACATCGGTTTCTATCTGTATTCCCTTCCTACCGTATCTCGGCGGAGGGAAACGAACGGCAGGGGAAATAGGCGATAGTGAATAAAGTACGAGTCGTTGCACACTGTGCGTGTACGTTTCGCGTTTACCACTCGTAATATTAAATGTAAGGAAAGATATTTCAATATCGACGGGGTAAACACACAAATAGTTTCGACGGTTTTTCCCCGACAGGCGCGGGCGCCCCAGCTTCTTGCTTTTGCTCTCTCCCCGCTTTCTCTGCGTAGCCGTGCATTCCCGAGCTCGATATCTTTGTACATATTTATGCCGAGACGTCTGCGTCCTCCCTGCGAGAAGAGGGACTCGACGAGAAACGTTCCCTCCTCGCCCACTGACAGCTGAAACGTGCCCCGCCGCTGTCTCCCCTACCAACAGAAAGAAACGCAACCCCGTTTATTCTCAAGGCGGCGAAGCCGATTCCCCAAACGCCAGAAATTCACCGCAGATATTTGCCAACCGTCGCGCGGACCGTTACCAACCCGATTGCCGTGTCGGAACGGTGCTCGATAATAATAGTAAGCCGCTGAGCACACATCCCCTCCGACACTGTGCCCGCGCGGTGTGCGAACCGAATAAAACACGGATTTAGCGGTAACCGCGGATATTAGATATGTTATCCTTTGAACTTTGTTTTCACACTATTTACAACGTGAAATATTTCAACTTGGCACGATCAACTGTTGCGATAATCGTGCTTCCAACAGGTGTACGGACTCCAAGAACACCGGTACGTTCGACCTAAGCAACAAAGCTCTCGGGTAGCTTTGACAGATCTCCCAGATCTACGTATCGCAGACTTTTACCAGTTGCACAGACGCGTTAGCAAGACCGAGTTTTTGTACCGACGCCGAAGAGGCTCGCGTGCGACGATCGTTGGTCTGAATTCATAAAGAACCTTCTAATCACCTCGCCACCGACGCGGCGTCGTTTCGCATCGGCTATCTAATTGCCTTTGTTCGCGAGGCGTGTGTATGTGTAGCTAACGGACCCCGCGTTTTCTGCTTTCATTACCGATACGTGGAGAGAGGAAGAGAGAGAGAGAGAGAGTGGCGCATTAAACGCACGCGTTACATCGCGAACTTTCGGACGCGTTTTGTCGCGACGTTCTCGGCTCTACCCGAAGCTTTAAGCGCCGTACACCGGGTCCCGTTGCAACGAGAACGCGACCGATCGGCGAACGCGAGCTGAATAATCAAACGGTGGTAGAACGAGGGAGAGCCGCCGATCCACGGTTTCGGTATCGGGCCGTTAGAACCCGCAAAGGAAAAGGATGAGCAACGGTTTCCGGCGCTCGGGCTGTTCACGGCAATCCGAGTTTTTCATAGCCACGCTAACAACGGGCACGTGACTGGATGGGATAACAATATGACCACGCGTTCCTTCCTGGTCAGCTTACTGGAAATTGTAGATGAGGCTCGATTATGTATTCCGATCGTACGTGATATCAAACCACCTCGGCTTCTCGCTCGTGATGGAGTGTTTTCTGCCCTCGACCCCTTGCCGCCCCCTTCTCCCGCGCGCGTTCTCTCTCTCTTTCTCTCGTCGTCGAAGTCACGTTCACAACGAAACCCTATAAATCCATCGGGTCGCCGGACTACTAGGAAAATATTTAAGGGGAACACTCTCGAGCGACCGTTCGAGGAAATCGATTTTCGTTTTGGTTGCGCGAATCAATGCTGCTGTGTCAAGAATATCATACGCACAAGACATTTCCGTAAAGAAAATCGCGGCGGTACATGCCTGACGCACTTTGCGTCGATCGAGTAAATATTTTCCAGCACGTTCTGCGCGTGTTTTTCTCAAAAGTTTCGCGCACAATAGCGGGAAGAGTTCGAATAATATTTTTGCCGATTTCTGTCGCGTTGTCTCGACGCGAACCAGTCCGCGATATCGAGGAGCTCACCGCCGCTCGTGGAACCGCTTACGACGAAGTCGGCCATTAATTATCGTGGCGGGGCGTTCGACAAAAAGTCTAGGCTGCGATCGACGGAAAACAAACCCCCTGCCGATCGTCGGTGTTTACTTTGCGAGGCTAAGGGGGCGGCAAAGCTGAAGTCGGAAGTCGAGAAACCGTGGCGGCGGTGAGGCCGTTGTCGTCGGGGGTTGGGGAACGACGGGGATCCGACGGGGGTTGTGAATTATACCGAAGGAGTGACGTCTACGGAGATAATCACACGCCTCGTAACAGCCAGTTCATCATCGTGGGGTATCGTGCTAAGGGGCTTGATGCATCATGGAAATCGCGCACGAACCGGCCAGGTCAAACTGAAAGTGGAATAGACGGCGTTTGTAACACGGCTTTGAAACGGACTCGCCGTCCCCGCACGCTCTCCGCCTCGATCCTCTCTGTCTTTCTCACGGTTAGGAAGCTTCTCCACGCCGCCTCACCAGCCGCTCGCCGCGCGTTCCTCGACCCGCTACCAACTCAATTAGCGATAGAAAAACGAAGCGAAAGAACAACCGGGGGACCAACGTCGGCGTAACACCGTTCTCGCATTGTCCGGTTTACGCCGTGCGATTTGACGAATCAATATCGACCGTCTCTCGACCATATCCTTTGGCAGTGTGATTTGTACGATACTCAAAGATCATCGCTATCGAACAATCACTTTAAGGTTTCAGCTGCCTCTGGACGCTTATGTGTTTCTGACTGGCCCCAATGTCAAAGCCTATCTCCATTACTCGTTTTCTCCATATAATCTCTTATGAGATCTTCTTAATAAAAAAAAAAATATCGACCGCCTTCGGCGTTGTGCTTTCTATTTGGTTGACGCACACGAAAATGACTCCAGAATACAAGTGTAACGAGGCCTCCTCTTTTAAACTAACAATTTATCATAATTTGCAAACAGAGACAGAATATACTAATACCTCGACACGATCGCTGTTCGATACGAATGAAATATTGAGCCGTTATTCCGGTAATCTTCAGGGTGTCATAATTTCGACCGGTTTCATAGATACTCGAGGCGCGGAGTCGTCTTCGTGCTCTGGTTTCCGCGCTCTCAAAGTTTCATCGACCGATCGTGCACTCGAGGAAAGAACCGTGGCGCGGTTTCCAGAAATATGTTCGCTCGAACGATCGAATTAAAATGCATAATTCACCGACAGCGGGGTCGGCTGCGGGTTCTTTTCCCTTTGACGCAGCTCCGCTCAAAGTTAACCGTAAAACTTGTTAACGAACGGGGATCTCGATGCGATGGCTCGACCGAGATATTCATCGGGTATCGTAAGTGCGATTTCTTTCTTTCTTTATCAACAATCCTGTTCACCTCTTTGTTGCAGGAGCGCTGCAAATCACCGATGCCAACGCGATCGACCAAGGCAAGTACGAGTGCGTGGCCACCAACTCCGTCGGCACCGAGTCTTCCAAGGTTGTCCAGCTCTACGTGAAAGGTATACCGAGCCGTCGATCGAGACCAGAGGAACAATAGATTGTTGTTGAACAACAATGCCCACCGGATCCTTATCCCCGTCGCGGACGCTTTAACAAATTCATTACGGCGCGCTCTCGCGAGTCCGACGCCGGCAACACCGTCCGGCAAAGTCGGTCGTTTCCCTGCTTGTAATTAAAATTAATGCAACGTAATTAAACAGACCGGACAGAGGGCACAAAGGATTCGCGCGCCATGGAATCGCATCGCAAACGTTACAACGGGGACGCGACATTTCTTGCGGTAACTCCGGTAACACGAAATTTGAATACGCATTACGCGATCGAAGCGTTTTTGTTGCGACGACGCGAAATCGTTCGCACAGGTTTTGCGCTCGGAATTCACCAAATCCGGTGGCAGCTCGCGTATAGGCATTGTGAAACTGTACGATAACATTTAATATAATGAATTCGTTTTTCTTTAATTCCTTCTTTATACTTGTAGTAGCCATCCCCGTTTCACACAATTTTCAAACGAGGGCCAACAATTTTCTGTAGCAGCACCCCCAATAATTTTAACCACGAGCCGCCACTGACCAAGTCGTATCCACCGTTTCGAATTGTCTGTGTTGGTTTAGACTTAATAAACAGAATAAACGAAAAGAGACACGTGTTCTGTGCAGTTCGCCGTGTGTCACCGTCGTTCTCGATACATCCGGCACCGGTCAGCGAGGTGATGCTGGGCGCGTCGTTGAATCTGACCTGCGTGGCGGTCGGTTCACCGATGCCTTTAGTCAAATGGAAGAAAGACCCAGCTACCGATCTAACGCCGGACGACAATCTGCCTGTCGGCATGAACGTGCTGATGCTCACCGACATCCAAGAGTCGGCGAACTACACCTGCATCGCAGCCAGTGAACTCGGGGTGATAGAAGCCACCTCGATTGTGAAAGTTCAATGTTCGTATCGAGATGGATCGGAGAGAGCCCTCCGCGTAAATCCGCAGAGATCGCATTAGCGGGCGCACGGGGCTACGTAACGTGGAACGATCAATCACGGTCGTCGCGTTCCACGGAACGGAACGGGACGGAACGGAACGGAACGGAACCGTGGCCTGTGCTGTTTCGATGACTAATCAATCGGCTTATGGCCGTCGCGCAGACACACCGTGGACAATGCATTTTGCCCGCAGTTCCTTGCCCCGTTCGTTCGCGTCGGAAAACACGATACGCCGCTGCGAAACCCTTGCCCCGCGATTTCGTTCCGATTTCGTAGCTCGTAATCTACTATAGTACAGCCGCCTTGGTCTACGATCCATGACCGAGGATGATTTTTTAATAGAACTTCAATCGTAAACCAACAAGTCAGTAACGTACTCATTTCAGATTGTACTGTAAAAAAAGAAAAGATTTTTAAGGTTCCTTTGCGGTGTAGCAGTTGTTGAAAATCCTATTAATAGGCTTCCGGTAGATAAAGTGTCAACCTACTATCGGCGATCGTTCCATAATATTAAAAAATTCATGGACCATGACTTTTCAATGGATCCAGCAACCTAAAGTTATCAGCGAATTAGTATAATTAGATGCATGATGAATAGCTACGTCTCGAGAACGCGGTTCAAGGGCAAGGGTTGATCGAAAGGAAAGGGAACGCAGTTTTACCATGCCGGTGAAATTTCAGCCCTGCCGAGCGCGCCAGAGAACGTGCAGGTCTCGGACATCACGGCCACCTCCGTGAAGCTCACCTGGTCGTACAAAGGTTCGGACGAGTTGCAGTACTACGTAATCCAGCACAAGCCGAAGCAGGTGAACCAGGCGTTCGCCGAGATATCGGGCATCACGACCATGTACTACAACGTCCGAGCTCTGAGCCCTTACACGGAGTACGAGCTCTACGTGATAGCCGTCAACGTCATTGGGCGTGGTCCCCCGAGTGCCCCGGTGACCGTCACCACTGGCGAGACAAGTCAGTATTACATTTTTTTTTATCCCCAAGCGAACCGTTCGCTTCTCTAGCCTCTCATTAAACCATCGACGCGTTAACACCTCGCCACGAGATACGCGAACGTTTCCCGGATGTCGATTACCCCAGAAAACAAAATTACGATCTTCGAAACCTACAGCACGAATTGATGCAACCTCCCAGGTCCTTCGAGGAGTCGACACCGACGAGACGTTCGCGCCTCGAAACATCTTTGCCACGTCGTCCCAGTCGATGGATTCGTTCGAGCCCACGGGTTCACCGGGTGTCTCGAGCGAACCCGTCGGCTGTTCGCCATCGTTCACACATCTGTCGCAAAAATACAGAGTACCCGGTGTCTCGATATTCATGGTAGCGCGCGATTCCTTGCGGAAAAAAACCGAGCGGAAACGCATCATTTTCT
Organism: Lasioglossum leucozonium; assembly: GCA_028454225.1. Lineage (NCBI taxonomy): Eukaryota > Metazoa > Arthropoda > Insecta > Hymenoptera > Halictidae > Lasioglossum > Lasioglossum leucozonium. The sequence continues at coordinate 2,541,526 of CM052220.1, read as the reverse complement.
CCGTAACCAAAAGAGAAGAATCTTGTCGATCGTCGAACTGGTTTTCCGCCGAGAGAATGAAAAAGAAACGAAGGCTGTAGAGCTCGACAAAGTTCCGTCGCGAAGCGTATTTTCGGCTCGGTTCTCCCGCGCGGAATTAGACCCCTGCCTATGATTATCGGCTCGCCCGGCACAGAAACCAAACAGAGTCGCTCTCGGAACGAGATGAAAGGAGGAAAAGCAGCGCAACGGACGATTGTTTTTGCCCCTGTCTTTCTCCTCGTCCGCGATCCGGGAGAGGAAGATAGCTGATGATAACGCGGGCGAGCGCGTAAGATTTTTGCACGTAGATAATGTTTTTTGTACCACGAAAGGAAGAACAAGTTTTGACACGTGTTTTTGAGGGAAATCTCTACCTTTTTTTCCATGCTGTCCGCCGTGGACGCACGATTTGATTCATGTAAGTGACAAAGACATTTTTTTTTCCACCTGCCCACAGAAATAATCCCACCCCCAACCCCCACCGACCCGTCCACCCACACACTCTGTCTTTCTATCTATCTGTCTATTTCTCACTCTGTGTTGCACTCTGTGTTAGTGTTTTTTGTCGGAGCGTATTCGGCGCGGTCGCGTCGCGGAGATTCGACGTCTCGTTTTCGGCTCTGCATTTTTCCGTCTGTCTCAAACCCTCCACCCCCCACCGTGTCCGATATACCACCCCCGCCGCCCCGGCCCAACCCCCGAAACCAACGTCTCCCCGTCTCTTTTTTTCGGAAAAGAGAAAACTCAATATACGCGGGGAGACAGCACGCGAAATTGCACCTTTCCTCGATATATATGTATATATATATATCTGTACGTATGTACAAGGTCTCCCGTTAACTCTGTTACAAGACGATGTCGACGCGATTCTTTATGCCACGCGAAATGTCGAACGAACAATTCACTTGGTTCGAGAGGATACGTACGGTCACTAGCATTAATATTCGGACACTCTTAAACGGACGATAAGTCTTTCTTTTTTTGAGAAGTTAGGACCATTTGTTTGCCACATTACGTGGGAACAGATTTTTGAATAGTAACAATTTTTTCTTCCACGTCACGCAGTGAACCGAACTTCTAAAAAAAAACTCCAAGTCGCGTGGTTTTAATATTACACAAATGATCGTCTCTTTAAGAGTGTCCGAATATTAATGGCAGTATGTGTCCCGAACCAAGTGAGCTGTCCTTTTGACATATCGCGCAGCATAAAAAATAGCGGAGATATCGCGTTGTAACAGAGTTCGCCGGACAATCTGTGTATAGATAGTGTAGCGCACTCTCTTCACACCTCGTGGAAATACGAACGGAACCGGCCTCAGAGACCGCAGGCCGCACACCGATATTCGTATTTTCACCGCGCATAATAATACACCGTTTTTTTGATCCACCGATGTAAACCATTGAAGAATAATCGTTCGTCCTTTTTTCCCGATAGCGGAATCGACAAATGGAGGTGCCAGTAAGTTCAACCACATACTAAGAGTGTTGTAGCAATGTATACTGATCTTTCGTTACTAGCCTCTCTCCGTTTTTTTTTTTTGTAATTATAGATTTACCGTTTATCTCGCCTGTTCTTTTGTTGTTATTTAATTTCTCGTCGTAGAGCATAATGGTAATTTCATTTGATATCACATGGTAGGAGCACGCGCACCCGCACACACGATAACGCGTGCTGTGGGATCATCCTCCGAGGAACGTTTAGAATTTAGACAATAGCGGAAAGGGTTTTGCACGACTTCGATCATGTTTCTTGAAATTATGGGTTTCTATCTGGTTTCAGGATACAATTACAAGACAACGTATGGGTATTTTTGCGAAGAAAAGTATCGAGTATTGTAACTCCAAACCTGCCGCGCTCATTAACTCTGGTAACGCGATACTGAATCCGTTCTGATCCAAGTATAAAGCGTTGAAATATGAAGCTTACGAAAACGCGAACGAACGCCACTCGCAAACGAAAAATTAATGGTCTCGATAGTTAAACTTCGAAATGATTACGCGAGCAAAGGTAGAACGGTGCAGGAATTATGAAATTCGTTTTTCACAGCACGGTCCCCACTTTTCGTGAACGATATCAATGTGTTGGAAACACGTTTTCGAGATCGATTGAAAGAAAGTACGGAAGGATTGGTCCGTAGAAATGCGAGCCAATTTGAAGATCGTTAAAGGGTCCTTTGGAAGGGAGTATCCTGCGGCACCGGACACGATACGAGTATCTATACTCACACACGCCCACAGACACACTCATACACACACGTATGTGTTCGTAGCTAATCGACTGCAATGCGATATACACACCAGTACTTTGGTCTTCCACTTTCACTAAATTACACCATAGCCGCGAGACACCACCGGACATCGTAGAGACAAATGCGATTTAGTTTTCCGTTCTCCTTCTCCGTACCTGGGACGCGTGTTTTTGGTTCTTATGGTGTTCTTTCCTGGGGGTTTACTGTTCTGTCCCGTGACTAACTAGAGTGGCTTGCCCTGTCCGAGCGCGTTCCCGCAAATATCCGACTGTATTTCTTCGTTCTAGCACCCGGTACTGCGCCACGGAATGTCCAGGTCCGACCATTAAGCTCCACCACGTTGGTTGTACAATGGGACGAGCCGGAGACACCCAACGGTCAAGTCACGGTCAGTTCTTAGCGCGTAAACGCTCAAACATTTATCACATTGCGTAAGGATTCCCGGGTGTCTTTCAGTTCACGACTATCTCTCATCATCGAATAATGCATTTCATGTTTCAATCATACTAACAAGTCGAAAATTCCATTTTTGTCTGTAAACGCATGAAATCCTCGGCGTGGTTCTTGCACACGGTTTTTAAATGTACCATCGATACGGTCTGATGGCTGCAGGGCTACAAGGTGTACTACACGACGGAGTCGGATCAGCAAATGGCGTCCTGGGCGTACCAGATGGTCGACAGTAATCGGCTGACCACCGTTGCCGATTTAAAGCCGCACATAATCTACACGTTCCGCGTACAGGCGTTGACCAGCGTCGGACCTGGCCCGCTCAGCTCGCCCGTGCAAATAAAAACGCAACAAGGGGTGCCCAGTCAACCGGAAATGTTGACAGCGGTAGATATCGAGGAGGACAAGATCACGCTCAAATGGAACAAACCGATTCATTCTGCGGAGAATATCCTCAGCTATGAATTGTACTGGAACGATACCTACGCGAAGGTAAGTCCCCGCCCCCTCTCGCAAATCACCTGATCATCCCCTCCCGTTTCTTCCACTCGGTTTTCTACCCCTTCTTCTGTCCTCCCCCCATTTTATTATCTTTCACCGGCAAAACACCATTTTTCCTTCCCCCCTCCTCAATTTTTTCCATTTTTCACTCGGTTTTCTACCCTCTCTTCTTCTCCTCCCCTATTTTGCTATCGTTACACTCGATTCTGCACCGTCTATTGTTCTGCCCCAATTTTTCTACCTTCCACTCGGTTTTCTACCCCCTCTCCTACTCTCCACATTTTCTCTCGTTTCCCCGTCTCCCATTCAATGCTAATCGATGCAGTCCCCTATATTATTATACGAATCGTTACAGTCCCCTACATTGCTATGTAAATCGTCACAGTTCACCGTATTACTGTCCGTTTCATTGTTACTACACTCCCTCGACTTATTTTTAATCTTTCACCCCTGTTTCCACGACCACTTCTCTCCAGCTCTCTAACACGATCATTTTTGCACCCCTTTAGCCTGCTCAGTCACAGACAATGACTCGTGGCAGTGTGTTGGGCAACAGGTGGGAGGAGCGTTTTAATAATTGAAAAACGAAGCTGAAATTTACTTTTTAAATGTTCCCATTTGATAACGTTGACAGTCCTCATTAACGATCATCGATAGAGGAAAAAAGGAACGGTTTCAATTTATTTTATACCATATTCATCAGGTGTCACCGTTCATTCGGAACTGGAGCAATCCGAGCCTCGATCTACCAATAAAAATAACAGAATTTCGACTAATTTCTTTCGCAGAATATATAAATCGTTCTGTGGATAACTCGTTAGCAACGCGGTCTCATCAAATAATTAGAACCGAAAACAGTGGCATTTTTTTCACCTGTTTCCAAGCACGCTGTCGCAAAAAAAGACTACGCTATCAAATTTAGCCAATGTCCCAACCGCTCCCCGCCAGTAACGCTGTTGACGCAGCAGCGAAAAACCGGTGCCGTCAAACGCCCGAATTTTTGCGTTTTGGATAACCGATGCGTTCGTTGGGTTCAGGAGACGCATCATCGACGAATAGGGGTGACGAGGAACTACACGCTGACGGGTCTGTATCCGAACACGCTGTACTACGTGTCGCTGGCTGCGAGGAGCCAAACCGGCGAAGGGGCGACGACGGTTGCGTATCCGGTTCGCACGAAACCGTACGGTAAGCAGAAAACAGCAAAGACCCAGCAGAAAAAAGAGTGAAAAGAGACGGGAGTGAGTTCACGCAGCGAGGAGTGCCGAACAGAGGTCGGTTCGCGGCTGGCCGACGGCGGCGATCCACCTTGGATCATTCCGCGATCGAAACGAGATCGTGCGACGCTCGAGGTGCGTTCGTCTCGTCGGCCGGAATCCGCGAATCCATCTGGCACAGCAGGTAGGAGATGCTGTAGCGCTAGACGCTCCCGCAAAAGTAGCGTAAGCTATGATACCGCCGCGAACACCTTCAGAAGAACCAGATTGTTCAGAGTCTCTTCTCGATCGAGGTTCATCACCTGGTACCGTCTAATTGAAACCGCGGGGGACTGTGGGTTTTAAATTGCGCGATTGGGGGACAACTCCAGAAGAGAAAGACGGAAGATAGAGAGTATCGTTGACAGAAAAAACCGTGAAGTGTGGGAGAGTGAGAATGATTGCATGCGTTGCAAATAAGAAAGCCGTTTTGGATGCCACTTTATATATATATCTATATATATATATACGTACATATCATACATATAAATTGCACTAAGCACTGCATCGATATATGTGTGCATTTTGGGCACCTCTTTTCATTCTGGATAACGTATGGTTTACACGTCCGTTCTTCGATTATTTATTCTTTTTTTTTTATTATTTTTTTCAACAATTACGTTGTTCCGTTTCCATATATATATATATTATACGAAGCGACGGCAACGGCCGGTTGGCTCGCGCCGTACGCGCGCGAGTCAATCGGTCCCGCCTCTCTCTCTCTCTCTGTTGGACGGATATGTATGTTTCATTTCTCTAATCACGTGATTTTTCGACTGTTCAAGGATCGACTCGTTAAACGGTTCTTCCTTGATTGATCTTTATACCTTCTCTCTGGAACCTTGACCAATCGCCACCACGTAACGTTTTTTGTTCGATCCCCACGCGTCAGTCGCCGGTCGAACGTCGCCCGGCCATGAAACACGCCCGGGCCTCTCGAATCGAAGCTCGTCGATCCTATTTGAAATTTATACCGATTTCACTGACTTCGAGGTCTGCCTTCGCCTTAGAGAGTCTACCGAAATCGTGCTCGATTTTTATAAAAACCAGGATGACGAACAAGTTCTCAATTTATCACCTAGAACATTTCGTATGGTAATCATTAGACTACGGATCTTATAAAGTTAAAGTTAATAACGTACTTTTTGTGGGTTGCAAATAACGTACCGGTAACATTAAATTCATTCGATGAGGTGGTTAGGTTTACTCAAAGCTACCACGTGCACTTATCGTTGGGCAAGAGCAAGCAAGTCTTTATTTATCGTTCACAGAATACTCGCGGTCTTTACAGGACGCTCGCTCGGACTCGACTCACTTTTCTCAGTTTTCTTAAGACCCGCGGAGCTTCAGACTTTCGTAAAAAATGTCCTAATTGGTTCTGCCTGAATTAATCATTTTAACCAATCAGGACGTTTCTTGGGTACTCTTTGTGTACCCTTAATCCTTGACGCGACATCCTGCGTCCGGATGAAATGCCTAGCCCCGCTGTCCTTTCGGAATCTCCAGGTTCATGGTACCCGCAGTAACCGTTGAGACCGAGGCTAAAAAGATCTAATGGCCAAAACGTGTCAACGTAAAAATTCTGTGGGACAACGCGTTCCATAAACTCTCTCGATTATTTGCCGGTGGCCGCTACATACGCTTAAAAATAAAATGAACGAGCACAGATCTACGGGGATTGATAAATGTTGCGGCGAATTTCCAAGGATGAAATTCGCGGGGCCCGGGGGCCTCTGGCACAAGCACCGATCGCTCGGCGACCGACGTTCGATTTTCCCCGCCCTCGTTTTCGTTTTTGTTTCTCCCGCCCCCTATAACTGAGTGTTATACAGTCCCCGGGGCTCCGCCTCGCAATATAAGCGGACAAGCGAACAGCCCGACCTCCATATTGGTAACATGGGAACCCCCGCCTGACGATCAATCGAACGGGAGGATCGCGTACTACAAGCTGCAAGTCGTCGAGAGCGGACGCTCCGACTCGGAGGCGAAGGTTATCAAACTGAATAAAACGGAATTCGAGTTGGACGAACTGAAAAAATGGACCGAGTACCGGATTTGGGTATTGGCCGGGACCAGCGTAGGTGACGGACCCCCGAGTTATCCTATCTCGGTCAGAACTCACGAGGATGGTATGTATCACTGACGTTCATTTCACGATCCTTCTACGTTTACGTCCGGCTGTCGAAGCGTGGCGCGCGAACCCTCGAGCAAATATATCTAGATCGTCGAATGCAATCTCTCTCTTTCCCTGGATTGTTTAAAAATTTCGATATATTTATGCAAGTAGAATCAACGTAGGGAGAATTTCCTCGACTTCGAGCGCCACGCTTCGTGTACAGAGACAACTCTTGCGAAGGCGACGTTAATCGCGAAAGTTCGTCGCGCAAGAGCCAAAAATATAAAAGCCCGCCAAAAATCAGTCCGAAGATGATCGCGCGATTTCCCAGCGCGGGTTGCGACCACCGCGCCCGTTAGATTGTTCATTCTCGCGGACCCGGCTGCCAACCTAACTCTCGATCGGCCGTCTGCTACGAAATTCCTACGTACACCCACCGTGTATTAAATGTCTTTTCGATTTCAGATTCCGCTAACGTCTCTCTATCTCTACGATAATGCCCCCTGTCTCTTCCCTCAACTGACACTCAATACTCTCTGATCCCAAAACAACTCTCTTACGAGTTTTTCGTTTTCCTCTTTTTTTTTCTTTTTGTTCTCCACTGGTTTTTCGTTTCACTGTATCTCATCGATAATGATTATATTTTTTTTTCTCTCTATCTCTCTATCTCACTCTGTCTGTCTATCTATATCATTCTTTCTACCCTGTGTTTCCGTTTACATTGCATTGTTATCGCTGTACTTTGTATTCAAACGATTTCTTTCGTTTTCACTCGTAATTATATATTTGTATCGTATTGTACAGAAAAATATATTGTTAAATAGCGTTCTCTCCCTCTCAGGCCACTGTAACTTTTTCAGTTGAACGAATTTCGAGAAACGAACTGTCGAGTCTCACACCCTCCGTTGCGCGACAACCGGAGTAGAAAAAAAAGAAAGAAAAGAAAAAATACATAAATGATGATCGAGAAAACGTGTAGCCGAGAGATAATGTGATTCGCGAGCCTTTTTTTCGATCGCCACACCGCGATGGTTATTGATTTTTGCCGCGCGAACGCAACTTTTGAACGCGCGCAACTATTTTTCCGTGTCTCTCCTTCAACGCTCTCTTTGGTCCATCATCAAGCTCTCCTTTATCAGCTTCTCTGGCAACCCCGACGACGAATCCCGATGATTTTTGATACGGGACACGCGGACACCCCTCGCGGACGAGACCCGCGGAACCATGTGTTGGCCGTACATTTTTTGGCTGGCGAGATTTTATATTTTTGGAATTTTTGCTACAACGAATCTCCACGCATTTCTCTATGCACCCAGATGACGACCCGGATTACTTTCCCCCCCGCCCCCAAAAATTAGTGTGCCCACCCCCGCCCCCATACCACCCCAGAAGAATTTTTTCCAGGTGCACGCAGCCATGGATTTTTACAGAAGCTGATAACCAATTTTTGAACTCAGCTGATTTAATTATACCATTTGCCCCCTCTCGAGCATAACAATAGAAAAAGAACCGGAAGAATGAAAAAAAAAGATAGATCCGAAGAGAGATCGTTTTCTAACTAATTTTTACAGGGCCTAATCGCAACACTCTCCCCCAAAGTCCGTTGCCGTTGGTTTTTTGACACCCCCCCGGATTTATAAAAAATATCATCCCCCAACTATATATTCGAACTTGGATACCCATTTTAACACGCTTTAACTAATACTCTAATTATACTCACTCACGTGTTTTTGTCTTTCCTTAAAGCATTTGCAGGAGGATGATCCAGGTTTTGAACAACTAGTTTTTAAGATTTATTCGCACTAACGTATTATATCGACTGTCTAATGATATGTACTCATTCACACTCAATGTTCTTTCTGGTGGTTACCGTGGTTACGTCTGTAAAGATGTTTCGTTTCTCTCTTTTAGTTCGTTGACTCACTCTTGCCACGTGTAATGAAGATAGAGAAAAAACCAAGCTGACCGTCCCGACCTGCATTTCGCATCATTATTACCGCCGCGCGTTGCCGATTTCCTCTAGGAAAAAAAATAAAATCGAACGAATGCTGCGCTGAATAAGAGATCGCAACTTTGATCCGGTTACAAAAAAAAAAAGAGAAAAAAATGAACAGACACAAAAGCAGAACAACGTTCATCGGTCGGAAATAATGACTGCGAAACGAGGACGGCAGCTTGCCAATAAAACGCTTACGTATATATATAAAAAACTATAGCGTATGTATCACACACAAAGAATATATATAAAACGCACTTTTTTCACTATAAACATATAAACATATATATCTACATATCTCTGATATATAAGGCTCTTCTGTCTTTAGTTAAGATTTAGTTCTACCTATTGTTTGCACATGTTTAGAGCATGCCTTCGTTTGTTTAATCGATTCCTCAATCTCACCAAAAGAACTCGATCCCGATTAATTAATCATCATCATATCTCGAGAAGCCCCGACACCCCCATCTCACTCCCAGCCTCCGATACCGTTGACACACCTGTCTCCCTAAAAAAAAAAGAAAAAAGAAAACAACCAAAAGAAAAAAAAAATCACAAAGAAACGTCGAGCTACGTCGAGTCTGCCTAACCGGCTCCCGATACTATTTACACATAACAAGTATACATATAACAAATGTCCAGGGTTACCCGATGAATGGCATGCCGATGCATGAAGAAATTTTGCTTTTCGTTTCGACTCCCGATCCTGGGATCCTGTTCCCCGATTGTATTCGGTACCGGCTACCCTGCATGGTGTCACAGTTTTTTCAAAAACAACCCCCCTCAACTCCCGGCCTCTGCAACCCACCGTGCACCAAACCGGCCACTCAACCCTAATCGGTTTAACATGGGGCGTACACGTTGAAACAGAGCGAATCATCCTCCCCGAGAGAAAAAAAAGTTCTCGCAACAACGATACGCAATCGAACGTTTATATACTCTTCCTATTTCTTTCTCTCTTGCTCTCCCTATTGTTCTCATTCGGTGGTCCGTAGACGCGTCGCGTCGTACGACGTTCACGTTAACGCGTGCGTGTTTCTGGTGTGGGTCGTCGTCGTCGTCGTCGTCGTCGTCGTCGACGTCGTTTTAGTGGGACGCGCGTGGGTGGAGAAAACGAGTAGAGTCTAGAAGAGGAGACAGCGCGGACGAAAACGGCAGCTCTTTTGTCTTGGGGGAAAAATAATCGAAGACCTTGGTCGGACGCGGAATCGGAATCATTTGTTGCGAGAGGAGCATTGTGGAGGCGTCATTGTCGCGGAAAAAGTCGTACGAACGCGTCTCTAACGACGTTCCCCTCGAACCTTTTGCACTCGGCACCACTGCAACCGGGTACGCCCAGGGATCCTCTTTCGTTTCACCGAGCGACCAGTACCACCCTCTCCCACCGATTCGTCGACAACACCCTCCTCCACCTAACCCCCCCCCCCCCCCGCATCCACACCGAACTACCCCCAACAGTTTTCCTCCCGCGCATTGTCCCGTTTACGGACCGACCGATCCACAGCCGTCCACCCTCTAAGAGCAGACTCGGCAAAGCGAGGCGGAACGATAAAAAGCACTGCTGAAAGCACCCTGCCGTGTAAGCTCGCACATTGTCAAGCACAAAAGTTCACCGTCGTGTCTCTATATACGTATATATACTCGTTCGTTAATGTTATTGTCGCCGCTAGTACACCACCACTATTATACATTATAATACGATCGTTTTTCTTGAACGTATACTTATCGATCTCTATATTCTCTATCTATCACTTCTGTCTATCTCACTCTCTCTACATATGTTACATATATATATTATATATATATTATATTTATATTTGCACACGTGATCGTTCTTCATCAGTCTCGGTATAAATGTGTGCACGGGTCACCGGTGACAAAAGGTATAGATATAATATACGTCGCTGTATCACTGTCGTTTTTTTCTTTCTACTAACGTTTTTCGTTCTCGTCGATTCTTTTCTTTTCTTTTCTTCTCTCTCTCTCTCTCTCTCTCTCTCTCTCTATCTATCTATCTATCTATCTCATTAAGTTTCTTGATTAAACACTATCACTCTATTATACGGGCACCGTTGTTTTTCGATTCGCACCCACCAACGCACGCATGGTAAAGTCTCTCGCACACACGCGTGTCGCGCACGATCAAAGAGTAGGAGTAGGAGGTGGAGGAGGACGAGGACGGGTACTTTACGCACCTACGCACCTGTGTCACTTACACACACACTCGGGCAGACGCACGCCTTTCGCCGTATGTGCGCCGAGTCGCTTGATTGATCAAACACCACTCAAAACGGAATAACTTTCTCCCGGAATTGGTCCGGACGAATTGGACTTTTTCGAGAAGCTGAAAGTACTGATTTACTGAATGAAACATAAAAAAGGAATATTGCATTTACTCGAAATCGCAAAGAAAATAGTAGAAAGTACCTTTGTACAACGTCTGTATCAGAGAACATTTAAACATGCTGCAAATGTCATGAAAATCGTTTAACATACGAGACAAATTTTTCAAATTTCCACTACAGCACCAGATAAAATAGACGTACAATGCTGCTTGCACTTTCTTCTTTGCAATTCCAACTGAATGCAATTTTTCACATCTTCCAGTGAAGTAGTTCGTTCAGCTCCTGGAGAAATCCCAGGAAATCTGGTCCACTGTCAAACGAGTTGCTCCGATTTCGAGGATGGTTAATCGATTAAGGGAATCGACGTACATATTCATATACGTCCCCCCTCTCTCTATCTCGTAGAACGTATTCCATCACCATCACTGTTGAACCGAACGCACCACTTGAAAAGCACCCTTCGCTTCGAATAAACAGCCGGCAGCCTAACAGCACACGCGTGCACGCATGCACGTAGGTCGTGTGCGTGGGTGAGAATGTTTGTGTGCGAGCGCGCGTATTTACGAAACCCGAGCCCCGCGCCACCGTGCGTACGCACGCCTCGATATTTACTCGCTCCGAGTACCGAATCTATACTGGGTGTCCCATCCAACGTCAATGTTGTTCGATACCCCTCTCGTTTTCAAACTGGCATAGAGAAAACGTTGGGTGGAAAGTGGAATTTCATTCGGGGATGTGCAATTATCATAGAAAGCGCGAACGAATTTTTCGAGGTTGCACCTTTCGACCCTTCGAGGTTATCAATAGCCCTTTCATTTGGCAAGAGTTGGTTTAATTACCTGTTGTAACGGGGTGATTTTGATAGAAGTAATGCGGGGGTAATTTATATTTTTTTAATTGGCCGTCCCTTTACATTGAAGGGGTGTCCGAGATCGGGGGTTCAACAGATACGTCATCGAGAGACTAGAGGGTGCAGAACGGTAAAATTTATTTTTACACCCTGTTGAATCGACTGGCATGGAAGTCTCAAAGGGTCCAACCTCCAAGAAGATGTCTATTAGGTCAGTGCAAAACTAGCCTAACAACTTGCCGCAATATTTACCACCTCGAATAAAATCGCAATTTGCTCCCGCGTTTCTCGTACCGTGAACAACGAGGGTAGAAGGCGATGAAAAACAGATGGAACACCCGGTGTATCAAGGTGCAAATTCCGGGTACATCGACTAACTATCAATTGTCGCGCGAGACACGGTCTGCACGTATATCGTGCCGATCCACCGGCGCTGAGAACCACCCCCGAGAACCAACCCCGACCCGAGTGTCGACCGTTGTGGAACCTGATTCGCACCATCTCGAGGTGATCTCGAAAGACAGCGAGCAGAGATCGCGAGCATTCGAAACTCGACGCGTCGAGATCACGGCGGATTGGTGCGTGGGTGAATGCGTGAGCGAGTGCGTAAAGGAGTACGGTTTGAGAGCGAACGACGACGCGTCGCGGGAACCGCGGAAACGCGAGAACACGCGGAAATAGGAGGCGGATTCGAATTCGGGATCTTGACGGCTTCGGGACGGCTTCGAGAGCTCGCAAAATTTTTCTAAACCCCCGCCCCTCTGATCCCCGAACTCTCGACTCCCGAGCAGCGACTCTTCCCAAATTTTGCGACCGTTTTAAAGAACCACTAGCCGTCCCGGAGGTGTTAAACGCCGCGACGATCGCCTAATCGCGACCGCGAGAGCTGGGTAAAGGGATTGGGCACCGCGTACTATCGCGGTGTACTTGGAAACATTTGAATACCAATATCCATACGATTTTCTTCATTGTCTTCATCCATGTACTCGACGGCCACGAGTCCTTCGTGGCGGAGAACAGGTGTTTCGACGAAGCGCAGAATCGTCGGTCGATGCGTTTCGCTTATACATATGTCGAAGCTTGGACAATCGAAGAAGGCTTTTTACGTCTCTTTGATACGTTCCGGCTGCGAAGGGAGGCTTTCTATTGTTCTATGTGAGCGAAACCATCGATACAGGATGACGTTCTCCGCTCGGATCCGAGCACCGACAGAATCATTAATGCGGTATTTTCGTCAACATTCTCTTGTTTAGTTTTTTGATTTTACTTTGACACTCACCAAGCTCGTTGGAATGATACCACCATATATACCAGCCCTTCTTCTCTATATTGTCTATATACGTGCACCTTCTTCGTTCTCTGCATGCAAGACACCGACCTATTTACTCCAATCTTCTGCCTCTGTAAGTTACATCGTACCTTTGATATTATTGAATTACTATTTTACTCGATATGTATGATATAATACGTTCTTTTACATATATATATACATGCCACGTATTATATTACATACTATATTATATTCGTACCTTTTTTGTTTCGTGTGTTGATACTTTTATATATATCTATATTATTATATCTCTGTATATTATATATATTATTATTATTATTATTCTCCTAGGTATCTAGAAAGAGTATATTACACTTGTATGTGTATGTATTTTATTTTACGTTTGTACTGGAATCTTTAACGATCTGCGGTGAAACTCGTAACTCGTTTTTACGTAGCTTGTAACGTCAGAATATCGACGATTGCGATCATTAACGAACCTCTGAGCTCTACCACCCCCCCCCCCCCCCCACCCTGTTTCTTTTCTATCGATCACGTTGAATCGCCGTTTCCGATTTCCTCGCGAACGCATGCAACCACTCCCCCTCCTCACAACCCTTCTACAACCCTCTCTGAAAGCTTCCTCCTCCACCTCCACCCACGCTTCTGGATTCCTTTGGCTCGACCCCGGCAACCGCACCGACGGAGAACCAACAAATGAAAAACCAATCCAGGAATCCGATTGTTTCGCGCACCGTGCCGCGCCGCTTCGCGCGGCGGCCACTTTCTCTCTCTTTTTTTCTCTCTCCCACTCGCGATACTACACAGAGATCCCGGCCACCGATTTAAACGACACGCTTTATTCCGCGGCCGCATCAACGTGCGTTATTTTGCGAAGAATTTTGTGATTTTTGCGTGGGTGAATGCACGGGTGGATGCTGCTGGCGAGAAACAAAAGGGAGCAGAAAGAGCGACGGAAATATTTTTTGCCGCGGTCCGAAAAATCCGGCACTCTGCCCCTCTCACTCTGTCTATCTTTCTATCTATCTTTCTCCTATGAACTTCTCTCTATCGACAAATCTATACCAATACATATTTTTGCGTCGAGCTAACGTTTTTTTTGCGGGTGACTTTTTGGAGCTGCGAGAAAACGATGAAAAAAAGAAAGACAACAAAAAGAGCAGAAGAAAGAACAATTTTTCCCCCGACGACTACATACTTCCACCTTTTACCGACTTACATCCCCCCATCTTCTATTCGTGAATTTTTTACGCGCAAGTACGAGGCGCATCCGCGTGTTTTTTTCTTTCACTGCTGACCATCCGTACAAGAAAAAAAAGAAAGAAAAGAAGAAGAAAAAACGACACACGTAGCCAACAGAAGAAGATCCTCTCGGTTGATACGTCCCGAAACCCCATCCCCTCGTGTCCGAAGCTCTTCCCCTCTTCTTACGACTTATGGTTTCTCCTTCCCAGCTTTCTTTTCAGTAGACATTTTATCATAGGTCTTCCCTTCTCGTCGCCCCGTGCCGCGAGGGAAAGGGCGAGCGTGCAAACGCGTGCAAAAGTTAGCCTTGTCTATCTTTTCTCGAAGCGTGTACCTCGCGAGGGGAAAGCGAAAAAATACTGAAAAAAAAAAGAAACGAGGACGTCTTTCCTCTCGACGGCACGGGGCGCGTGGACATGAGCCTTTAGTTATTTCATATTTGGAGTAGTGATTGCGCATGCCAAAGATTAAAAAAAAAAAAGATATTCTCACATCTCCCGCCTCTCTGCGACCAACTGCAACCGAGGACCAAGCGATATTTTTCTATTTAACGATCGATTCGAAAGTGAATTTTGCCCGCCGACTATTTTCTCGGCAGAGCGATAAAAAAATATTACGGAAACAGTGCTGAAAAGGGACACGATTGGGAATCGAGCGCGTGGGAGGGAGGAAAAGGACGAACGAGCGAGTGCGCGTGTGACTGTATTTTTCACGAGCCGAGAGAGCAGCAGCACTGTACAGAGATTTTCATGTATATTGTATGTATATATATATTTTTTTTGTCTGACGTACAAGTCTCGAAGTACATAAAAGATCTACCAAAAAGAAAACGAAAAAGAAACGAGATAAAATAAATGATCTGAATAATGATATCTATAAAAAGAGATAGGCCCACACACGTTTTTTCACGTTGATAAATAAGCAGTAGTATGCTACCCACTGATATGCCTAAACATACTAAATATTTTATATAATTCTACTCAATATTACGTGCGAATTTGACACGAATTTTTACGAGTTTTTTTTCCCACTTTTTTGGCGACTTTTGGGGCGCTGCAGAAAAAAGTGAGTATCTCTTAGCTCGTCTCGAGTTGTGCCATGAATTTTACTTCCTGTTTAATCGTTTTCTCTATATATATTTAATACATATATATATATATAGTTTTTTCACCTTTTTTCCGTCTCTTTCGCATATATAATCGTTTTTTACGTTTTTTGTCAATCGTTTTCTAAGAGACAATTTTGAGGGAGATCTTTGTCGACGTAATTTTTTCATCCGTCACTTTTTGTTGTTGCTGCGGTCGGCTAACAGAAACGATCGGAACAAGAACCACGTTTTCCTTTTTTGCGGGCGCGAGCACGCCGAAATTTTGTTTTTTGCGCTGCGTAGCGAGAACCTGTGGGTGCTGCGTAGAATTAATCTGTATTCAAATCAATTGCCTTTGATCATTGCGCGAGAGAGGCTCGAACGGAGACCTCTCTCTTTCTCCCAACTAAAAAAAAACAAAAAAAAAAAGAAAAAACATTTGACAATATATCTCGATATCCATCTATATATTATATTGTCTATCTATTATATCGTCACCGCGAATACAAAAAGATATCGATCGTTTGGCTTTTCTTTGTCGTATCTTCCTGTTGCTACGCAATCTTTCCGTTTGCCCGACAAAGTAGAGAATTGCAGTTTTATTGTGTCTCGTACGAAGCTAGGTAACATAGACGACGCTAAAGTTATTCCGTTGTTTCTTTTTGTTGTTGTTTTTTTTTTTTATTTTTGTACTCTCTCCTGCCAACTGGTTTTCGTTCCTCTTTTTCTGTGTGATGCCGACAACATTTCCGGCGCCGGATACTGGACCGTCCATGAGAACACGCGCCATTTATCGCCAATCAGAATCTGCGTGAAACGCGTGTCGCTTTGACAACACCCGGCAAACAACGAGAGAACGAAAACACGAAAAAAAATACATATGCGGCGGGAAGAAAGATTAAAAAAATCACCGCAGCACGCCGGGGCTTCGAAAACTCGTTGAAGAGAATGAAAAAAAACAAAATCGAGCAAAAAAAAAAACATAGAGAAAATAAAGGCAACGGGAGTCGATGGGACGGTGTTCCCGACAAATTATCCGAAGCGGCTTGTCGATGTGGGTAACTGTAAATACACGAAGAATACGTTTTGTTACCCTTGCACGTTTATCGAAAAAACACGAATGCACGATTCTGTTGGCACAGTTTTCATTCCGTACCCAGCACCAATGATCGTAGATCGCTGATATATATACATATATATATATACAATCTATATATATATATTTCTACATATGTATAAAATTGCTTCGTTTCGACATGGACTCTCCAATATTGCCGTAGCATTATCGTCCAACGTAACCGCGCGCTTTGCATCTCGATGACGTATTTATACGGGCGTTCATACATTCGCGGTTCTCAAACCGAATGCAGAATAAAAACATGCATTATTGGTATTCAAATGGAGGATTATCGTGCCGTAGGGACGTAGAGCATGAGGTACTACGTACCTCGTAATATTGTTTGTACGTCGTTTTGTCCGCGTGTGACTGGTGGCATGTACATATTCACCGTTACTTTTTCTTTATTTATTTCCGTTTCCATGCTCCGCCGTTTACGTATCAACCTATTTATTCTCCACGCCCCGTTCTCGCAACGACATTCTGTTCGTTTCAACGTCCGTGCCTTCCCGTTACGTTTCTTCTTGCGTCTGATTTTTAATTGATCCCCCGGCAACACAGCTTTATTTTTTCGTTCGTCCCAAACAAACGAACGAACGAACAAACGACCGAACGACAAGACCGTTCATCGACGACGAATTACACACCTCTTTCCACTTGTCCGAACTATGTTTTCTTTCTGTTTCTCGAACCCGTAACCGTTCTTACTTTTCAGACAGACCGAATGGACAACCTGCCCGTGTGTACTGTATTCTCAGTTTGTTGTGTTCCGCGCTCCGCATCACCGTTTTTTTTTCCAGGTTTTTCTCCACGAGATCACCCCCCCCCCCCCCCCATTTTGTTTGATCCCCCCCGTTCGTTCACGTATGACTGCGACCAACTATATGTGTACGTGGGCGTGTGACTGCGAGCGTGTAAGAGTAGTTAGGCCGCGAAGGGCCCCCGGTTAATTGCGCGTTGCGTTACAGTGCCGGGAAACCCTCAAGACGTGAAAGTCACGCCGATCAACTCGACCGCGATACACATCCAATGGCAACCGCCGAAACCGAAAGAACAGAACGGAGTGATACGGGGTTATCATATACACGTTCAGGAAGTGCGAGAAGAGGTCAGTCGGAACGCTATTCCAACAGTCCCACCGGAAAGTAGTGTCGACTAAATTGCCTGAAATTGCTCTGCGGAGCTGTGGTCTCGGCTCTTGGAGTTCGAGAGCGCTGAAGACACACCCACGCGGTACTGGCCACGCCTACTTCGCTCCGAGGGCGCCACCTAGAGTCATCGAAAATTACCTAGAGTCATGTAGACTTACCTAGAGTCATCTAGGGTTACCTAGAGTGATCTAGAGTTACCTAGAGTCGTGTAGAGTTTCCGCGGAGCAAAATTGCGTAACGGAATAACAAACGACAGAACATTCCGGTGGAGCTGAGACAACTCGGGAGAGCGTTCGTTGGTCTGATCGCGGTGACGTGTTCGCAGGGGAAGGATCTCCTGAACGAGCCTATACGATGCGACGCGGGAGAAATGGTGCTCGAAGTAAATATCACCGGTTTGCAACCGGACACAAAGTACTCCGTTCAAGTGGCTGCTGTGACAAGAAAAGGGGATGGCGATCGTTCGCCGCCTGTCCACGTCCGAACACCTGGTGGTGTGCCGAACAGGCCCCAGGTCAACGTAAAGTACGTCGCGAGAATTGATAGTCGATGGAATTGTTGTTGTTGTTATTCGCGGTAACTAATAATAATTTGGGGATTGTTGTGTTTTCGCAGAGTTCTAAGCAGAAGCCCGGTCGTGGTCGAGCTTGACTGGGTGGAGCCTACCGAGACCTATGGCAACCTGTTGGGGTACAGGATAAGGTACGGGGTGAAGAATCAGACGCTGAAGACAGAGTTCATCGACGGCACTGTGAATCACACCTACAAAATCAACGATCTCGGTAAGGTGCCATGTTGACCGTTGCTATTATTAATAGTATATTTTGATCAAGTGACTGAACCTAACTCTAATCGACAGAGGAGCAAGGAGTGGACTACGAGTTCCGAGTTGCTGGACAAAACAACATCGGTTTCGGCCAGGAGACCGTAAGATACTGGTTCAGCCCGGAAGGAGAGCCGAAGGGTGCGCCGACGAATCTGTCCTACTTCTTCCAAACCCCGGACACGGTGTGCGTGACGTGGAGCATGCCTTTGCGACAGGATCGAAACGGTCAGATCATAGCGTACGACGTGCAGTTCAACAAGAAGAACGACCACTCGACGGCGGTGAACAGGACGACGAGCAAGACGCGGGCGGTGTTCACGAACCTGGAGGAGAACACAGAATACGTGTTTCACGTGAGGGCACGCACGTCGAAGGGCAGCGGCCCTTATTCGGAGAAGATCACTATCATCACGGAGAAGGACGTGAGCCGAGCGCCGATGTCCGTGAAAGCGGTGGCGACGACCGAGACGAGCGTGGAGGTCTGGTGGGACCCGGTGCCGAACCGGAGCAAGATCATGGGCTATCAGATTTTCTACACGACGACAGCGGTGGAGGACCTGGACGAGTGGAAGCACAAGTTCGTGGGCCTGACGGAGTCCGCGGAGCTGGTGAACCTGGAGAGGTTAACTCAGTATGCGATCACTGTGGCGGCAACGTACAAAAACGTGTTGGGTAGGCTCAGCGAGAAGGTGACGGTCATGGTGAAACCGGAGGACGTGCCGCTGAACCTGATGGCTCCGGATTCCTCCACCCACTCCATGACTCTGTCGTGGACACCCCCCATAAGACTGAACCCGATGAACTACAAGGTCTCCTTCGACGCCGTGAAGGATTTCGTCGATTCGCAAGGCATCACTCAGACACAGGTTATACCACGAAGAGAGATCCGATTGGACCCGAGCATCACCACCACCACCATCAACGAGCTGCAGCCTTTTACCAGCTATAACGTTAACGTCAGCGCTATTCCTCGCGATGGGCAGTACAGGCCGCCCGCTAAGATCAAAGTGACCACGCAGATGGCTGCGCCGAAACCCATGGTTAAGCCCGATTTCTATGGCGTGGAACACGGCGAGGAGATACACGTGATCCTGCCTCAAGCCTCCGAAGAGTACGGACCCCTCTCCCACTATTATTTGATCGTCGTGCCCGAGGACAAGTCGACCGACGATAAACAACCCGATGAGCTCACGGAGGACATGATCACTGGCAAGGGCGCCAAACAGGAAAAAGAGAACGCACCCTACATCGCGGCCAAGTTTCCTCACAGGGACATCCCGTACACGTTCCACTTGGGCAGGGGAGACATCTACAACGGTTACGAGAATCGGAAGCTCGAGAAGAACAAGCGGTACCGGATCTTCGTCAGGGCCGTCGTCGACACGCCCAGGAAGGTGAGCTTACAATCCACGCGATTCATTGTATTATTATTAATGTTACCATCGTTGCGTCCTGTAATCGACACTTTGTACACGGTCAGAATAGAAGATTGAAGATAAAATTGACGTGGAAATTTACCTTGCAGCACCTGTACACCTCGTCGCCATTTTCGGGTTACCTGTCACTCGATATGAGGGAAGTGCCCCCAGGAGAACCACCTCGGCGACCAAATCCAAACACCCCCGTTGATGGAAACCCTGAAGTGTCGGTGAAGACGAGCGGTCAGGAGCCTGGGATGGTATGGGTGGTTGGTCCCATAATCGCGGCACTGATGGTCAGCGTGTTTCTTGTTCTCCTGTTTGTCATTAAGAAGTAAGTTACTACAGAGTTTATCAAAACGAACACCTCTATAAAAAAGGCAGTCGCTTTCAACGAATAAATTTACAACATTTTCTGTTTTCCCAGACGAAGACAGCCGTGCAAAGCGCCGGATCAAGCTGCGGTGACTCGTCCGCTTATGGCAGCGGACATCAGCTCGAACCACGCGCCCTCCGATCCCGTGGAAATGCGTCGGCTGCTGTTCAAGACTCCGGCGATGTCCTCGCATCCGCCGATCGACATCAGCGACCTCGGCAACCACATCGAATCCTTAAAAGCGAACGACAATCTGAAGTTCAGCCAAGAGTACGAGTCGATCGAGCCGGGACAACAGTTCACTTGGGACCACTCGAACATGGAGGTGAACGTGTCGAAGAACCGGTACGCGAACGTGATCGCGTACGATCATTCTCGCGTGATCCTTCAGACGATCGACGGGGTAGGCGGCACGGATTACATAAACGCAAACTATTGCGACGGCTATCGGAAGCAGAACGCGTACGTGGCCACGCAGGGACCGTTGCAGGAAACGTTCGGGGACTTTTGGCGGATGTGTTGGGAGCTCCGGTCCTGCACCATCGTGATGATGACGAAGCTCGAGGAGAGGACCAGGATAAAGTGCGACCAGTACTGGCCGAGCAGGGGACCGGAGACTTACGGCTTAATGACGGTGACAATCACCGACGTGCAGGAGCTAGCCACCTATTGTATTCGATCGTTCCAAGTGTCCAGAGCCGGCTACTCCGAGAGACGAGAGATCAAACAACTACAGTTCACCGCCTGGCCCGATCACGGCGTACCCGAGCACCCGGCACCCTTCTTGCAGTTCCTGCGTCGCGTGAAATCCATGAATCCTCCGGACAGCGGACCATTGATCGTCCATTGCAGCGCCGGCGTCGGTAGAACCGGCTGCTTTATCGTGATCGACTCGATGCTCGAGAGGATCAAGCACGAGAAGATGATCGACATCTACGGGCACGTGACCTGTCTCCGGGCGCAGAGGAACTACATGGTGCAGACCGAGGACCAGTACATCTTCATACACGACGCTCTCTACGAGGCAGTGATCTGCGGGAACACCGAAGTGCCAGCCAGGAACCTGCACTCCCACATCCAGAAGCTGATGCAGCCGGAGATCGACAACATCACCGGCATGGAGCTCGAGTTCAAGAAGCTGTCGAACATCAAGGTCGACTCGTCGAGGTTCATCTCGGCGAATTTACCATGCAACAAGCACAAGAACCGATTGGTGCACATACTGCCATACGAGTGCACCAGGGTCTGTCTGCAACCGCAGCGCAACATCGAGGGCTCGGATTACATAAACGCGAGCCTGATCGACGGCTATCGCTATCGCGGGGCCTACATAGCCACGCAGGGCCCGTTGTGCGATACCACCGACGATTTCTGGCGAATGCTCTGGGAACACAACTCGACGATCGTGGTCATGCTGACGAAGCTGAAGGAGATGGGCAGGGAGAAGTGTCATCAGTACTGGCCGTCCGACAGGTCGATCAGATACCAGTGCTTCGTTGTCGATCCCATCGCCGAGTACAACATGCCACAGTATATCCTGAGAGAGTTCAAAGTGACGGACGCTAGGGACGGTGCGAGTCGCACCGTCAGACAGTTCCAGTTCATCGACTGGCCCGAGCAAGGTGTTCCCAAGTCCGGGGACGGGTTCATCGACTTCATAGGACAGGTGCATAAAACGAAGGAGCAATTCGGGCAGGATGGACCCATCACGGTGCACTGCAGCGCCGGGGTCGGACGAACGGGGGTATTCATCACGCTCAGCATCGTCCTGGAACGCATGCAGTACGAGGGGGTCGTTGACATCTTCCAGACTGTCAGAATATTGCGGACACAGCGCCCGGCGATGGTTCAGACCGAGGTTCGTGACGTTTTTAGTTCAATATGTATTTTGACAGTTTTGCGATTCAGATTGAGGCTGTTATTCGTCGGTTTAAACCTCCGACGGCGGACCATTCTTACAGCTTGTGTAGCTTATTAATTTTTCAGCATATTTCTTTCAACATCCGTTTCTATGTCCGCAGGATCAGTATCAGTTCTGCTACCGTGCCAGTTTGGAATACTTAGGTTCGTTCGACCACTACGCCAACTGACAACCCGATTCCCGCGAGGACAATGAATCGTCGAGAGTGCGAAGGGATCGACAGAGGAACGACAGAGACGTGGGTGAGCGAGCGAAGATACGACGCGTCTAGTACAATGAAGTACTCGAGAAGTACGTAAACAAAAAAGAAAAAGCAAGATAAAGAAAAAAACGAGGGAGTGTAGTCTATACAAAATATGATTCCGGGGCATAACGTATGATACTCCTACCTTCCAAGGACAAATACAGTAGAGAAATGAAAAGGATAAAAAAAAAAATTATAAGGCGATAACTTACTATCTTCTTGGGCAACTAAACCGTAGGCAGCCAAGTATCTTTAGTCAATGGTGTTTGCAGAAGTCCCGTGAGAGCATGCGATGGACTTTCCTCGATTTGTTTCCGGAACGGCATTTTGA
This sequence comes from Lasioglossum leucozonium, assembly GCA_028454225.1. NCBI lineage: Eukaryota > Metazoa > Arthropoda > Insecta > Hymenoptera > Halictidae > Lasioglossum > Lasioglossum leucozonium. The sequence goes on along the minus strand of CM052220.1, from coordinate 2,518,735 downwards.
TCATGCGCCGGGCCCACAAACCTTTTTGTCCAGAGCCGTGTCCCGGCTCGAGTAGCGAAGGGACAAAGACTGCCGTGTAGGAAAAAAAACGTGTGCGGCTCGTAAAAACGTAGAAAGAAAAAAAAAATAAACAATCATATCCGTAGAAGTATTCTTTCCCCCGAGGTTTTCCGTTTTTTAACCGATCGCGAGAAGCGCGAACACTCGACGTGGAGATGCGAAGAGGAGGAGAAAGAACCGAAGGAAAAAAGAAAACCAACCGCGAGAGAGAGCAACTTCTTCGCTGAGAAACATATCCGTAACGAGCCGCCTCGCGACCGCTCGACCCTTTTTGCCGAGCGGCTCGGGAAACTTATGGTTGCTCGATCGAGCCAAAGTCTGACGAGGATCGTCGCGCGCCGCGATCGTCCGCCACGCGATCGTGCTCCGTGACAGCTTCGCACGATCACGAGAAACACATCAAAAAAGTTCAAACTTTCCTATTATACGTTGGAATACACAAAGTGCTTCCATTTCTCGGCGCGGGAAAACAAAGAATCGAGCAGCAGCAAGCAGCAGAGCGTGGCACGTTCGTTTTAAAAAGAAACAGAAAAGAAAAGAACGAAAAATGTACTTATTATCGAAGCGACGAGAAAGGCTGAATTCGGGACAGAAATAGAAGAAGAGAGGAAAACCGCCAGCGATCTCCGTGGACGAGTATCGAGAAACCAGAAAGAGAACTATAAGCAAATTTCCGCTCACTGACAAGAAAATTACCGTACTGCCAAATCGACAATTATTCATGCTGAGCCCATTACGCACGATAGGGATCTTCTCATTACCTACTGTAATTTTAAGTAGATCGTAAGCGGATTGTTTTAAGATTAGGGTTAATAAGCGACGCCATTAGAACAACAGGATACGAAAGATAAACGCAGAGAGAGAGAAATAAAAGGAAAAAAACAGGAGAAGAAAAACTAAACTAAAAGAAGCAACAATACGAGAGAACTCGCGCGGTTTGAATGATGGAAGAGTGAAAGGAAACGGTGCCTATATTCAATTAAAATGCACAAACGTGTTTTTGTGCTGGTTTCTATGAGAACTAATTTAAACTAGAAGCACTGTATGTCGGGTTTTGCGTACTGTTCCCCCGAGCCCTCGACACCCTCGTGTACAAAGTTCCACCAGTAGGCTTCTACCTCGACGACTTTTACCATTTTCCCCGAGACCGGTTCGAAACAGAACCGCGTTCTCTCCGCAACTTCGATCATTCCTGGCTCGGTTCACGCGACTAAACTTTACGCTTGCTCTCTCTATCTCTCTCTCTCTCCCTCTGACACACATTCTCTTGCGCGCCGCCAGAGATTAAATAAACTTGTTTCGTTTCCTCCGTAGTTTAACGATTTAAGAGAGAACCGCCGCCAGAGCCCTTAGGAATCAACGAATCTCGTAATTAAGTCTCGTCATTCCACGCGCCAGCACAGATTTCGATTTAAAAAAGAAGAAGCCGAACGAACCGCGCCGTAAAATCGCACGCCGAGGAGAAATATAGATCCATCAGCCGCATCCTTTTTGATAACGATAGAAAACTCTCGACGTGTATTCGTTGTACAATTGTAATTCGAAGGGTTACAAAACGGTTCGTAGTCTATGAAGACAATAAGCATATGTGCTCGTGTGTATATCTACTGTATCTCGAGGAATCTCATCGTATTGTTCGGTATAGAGGCGTTCCCTGTCGCTGTTCGATAGGGTGGAACGTGAAATTCTATTTACTAAAGTATGTAAGTATACATATAATACGATTACGAATGTACGCTCTATCTCTCCCCCTCAGACTCTCTCTCTATCTTTCTCGTTCTCACCATTGAGAAAAGGATCCCTTTGTCGCTGTTTCGCGGCGTTCGTTCGTTCGTTCGGCTTGGTACACAGCACCGTGGACAAACCACTGTCGGCATTAACTTTTTCTGGCACGCTCGATCTTTTTAGATTCTTCGCCGGTGAATCGAGCAACGTTCAAACATTCTTTTCGTTCGATATAGTGGTTCGAGGGTAAGGAATTGTGACTAAGTGTACATAAATGCACCGTCTGTCATTAGCAACATTATATAAATATATAAATATAAATAAATGAATGAATAAATGAATATATAAATAAATGAATAAATATATATATATTATAAATATCGCAAATGAAGAGAGTGCGAATTGAAGAGAGAAATAAAAGAAATAAGAAAAAAAGAAGAAAGAATGATAGAAAAAGCCGTGGATATTTTCCAGACTATTCGGGATTGAAACAAGTTTTTTCCGATAAAGCACGTTGTTAACAATATATGTATATTTCGGCGATTTCATTTGTGAACGTTTTTTATTTCCAAGCGTATATTTTTTTTATATATACGTGGTTCATTGACTTTTCTATGAGTTTTATTTTTTAACGAGCCTCTATACGTACACGGATATAGTTTTTACACGAGATTTATATCGACGACTCTGTACGTAGCATGCGCAGACCTAGCGTTTTCAGAATGTGCATTTATCAGTGCCCCGTCATCCTCGATCGTTTTATTTCACATTGTTAAAGACTGAGGGCCATAGTGTCTAATCCATTGCCACACACGCATTCTCCGTACTTGCAAAAGTACTTAAATGGCTCGAGCATCGTTCGAATGACAAAATTACTTAAAAAATATCATTCTGTCTCTTGTCGTCCGGTCGAAACGTCGTTGCATCGATCTGGACGTTGCGTTTTTCGACTCGTTTCTCGCAATATCGATCCCCGCGAACCCTCCTCGGCGATCCGAGCCGAGATCAAATTACCGCACGTTTCGTTCAGCATTAACATTCGACACCGTTTTACGTTTTTTCCCGTGCGTTTGCGTTATCTCAGCGATATCGTGCTTCAGTCAAAATTCGAGTTTGATGTAGATACTTTTATTGTATTGGCAATGAAGATGGACGAAACGGACCGTGAACGCAAAATCAAACGCAGTGACTACGAATCTCTCTCTCTTCTACGGAGAGAACATGTGCTATTATCGAAGAGTACAATTGGTATAGAAACCTAACCAGGAGACAACTCGAATACATTTTTTTAAGATATCGATAAATATTGTTATACGTCGTTCGAAGACATACTCACGCAAACAAACACACACACACACAGACACCGTAAATGTTTTACTATACGGGGACTTTCTTTAATCGTTGATAAAGGCTGATGAACAAATTTAACATTCACCGGATAAAAATAAACATTCCTCCAAAAAAAAAAACCAAAAAAAAAACAAGATAATAAGCGACGAAGTCTTTTTGCTCTAGAACCGCATTCTTTGCCCAAATAGAATTTTTGCCCTTTTTCGGCAGGTAGCTAAAACTTCGATCATTCGATTTTGAATCGTGTACCTTTTAACACGCTGACGAAACAAAAAAAAAAGTAAGGGGATAAATCGAAATCGTTACACTCCGTACGAGGTGCGGTACATTGCCAACAGTGATCGACAAACTACGTGTATTAAAGTTCCAGACTATAAAAATAAAAATGATGAAAAGAAAGAATGAAAGAAAGAAAGAAAACTACAATACGTTCGCGCGAAACGAAATTAAACGATTGTATAAAATATATTACTAGTTATAAGTTGGTAGCGTTAAATTGTATTCGATGAATTTACTAATACGAAGAAGTCCACGATATTCGTATATTTATAAGAGTACCGATCGTAACGTGAGATTACGTTTTTTTGTATCATTCCGAGACCTTTTTGTGTATGTTGTACCTTAGCTGCGTGTCTATTGTTAATGTTTATAATTTTTTTATATCCCAAAAAAAAACTGTATAGCAATACGTGGTTTGTTGTATTCTTCTTCTTAAACAGACGGAAAATGAAAATAACGGGAAAATAAATAATAATAATAATAAAAGGCAATGCAACTCGAGCGTTTCTCGGAGCAGCAAACTCTATTATAAACTGTGACAAATTGCAATCGGCCGCCAAATGCTCCGGCGCAATATTTACGTCGAGGTTGTTTACCGTGCGTATTGTCATCACGAGTTTCATCGACTCGATGACCCCCGTGAGCGATCACGGCTGTCGATGACCGGGGAGAGAAAAAGGTGAATGAAAAAAAGACAAAGAAATAAGTCGAATCTAAATATCGTTGAAAGAATGGGAAATTATTTTGTGATACTTTCTTGCCAGAAAGAATACAACAGGCTAAAGTGAATATGATAAATGTAATGTTACTAATTAACACTATGCAAATTAAATATTGTGTAATAGGAAGTCTGTTGACAAGGAGAAAATAACGTGTACATTATGTATTGCCTTGCGGCATCAATAAACTAATAACTAACGTAACCCCGTCCTCTCTCTTAATTCTATCCTAAATAACTATAACTCTGCGGATTTTTATTAACGCTGCTTCGCGTTAGAGAAGGTTGCAAACGTTTTCTTTAGAAACTCGAGTAGTCAAGGATTCGATCATGGATCAAGGATAAAAATTAGGCTCATAAAATCCGCGGACTAATCATCGTTGAGGAAAGAAACGCCAATATCCAAGGTAGCTCGTTTATTATATTATTTCGTGGCGGCTTAATCTATTGGACAATTATCGTATAGTTATGTACAAACGTTTATCTCTAATGCAGAAAATCACGTGTTTCTCACTGCCCGTTATGGCAACGTTTCTTTTAAATAGTAGTTGGTTCGTTTGGATTGGTCGTTGGAGGACTTCTAGTCATCATCGACGCAACCTGCGATTAAAATCATGATTATCCTGTGACCCTTAATTGCAGGTAGGTAAAATATTAATTGAGATCATTTTCCAAGGAGTGCATTGGAAAAGGCTTGGGAGACGGGCTAGGACTTTAATACGGTTAAAATCGATTTACGAACGTTTTGTATGACTTGTTTCCTCAGAAAGTCACTGGTCACCGCGGATATGTTACGGTCGTTGCCCATTTTGCATTTTACGTAGCCGTAAAGATTAGCGCCGTTAAGTGCGATCGCGATGCACACGAGCAACAGCCACTTAAATTTCAAACCGAACAGGGCTACCAAGAAAAATATCGACCACAACAACGGACAAAGTATCAACGCCAGCCAAAAGATACGCGCTTCCGTTGCGTTAATGCGATTCTGTTGAACACCCTGAAAAACAGGGTACATAGTAGACCTTGTAGTTTACAGCCAGTACTTAAAAGATAGTCTCTCTGTAGTATTTTGCATACGATGATGCAACTCTGCATTCCTGCTAAATTACAAACGCTTTGGACAGGCGCAAGTTGCGAACATAAAATGTGAAAACCGGTAGTCCTTGAACTCGATAAAGTTTTATGCAGTTATTCCTCGAGAATGAAAATACCTTCCGGTTAATGGGTCATTAGCTGGTGAAATTCTGAAGCTCTTACGTTTAATAGTAGGACCAACCTTTTTAGATTCGAACACCCAATGACTCTTTCCATTGTCGTCCACATAATTCCACCACCTGAGGCCCACCATTAGCCTGCCTGTGATATTTTTGACCGTCCAAAAGTCCATTGACAACAGCAATATAACTGTTACGAAGCTAGCTATGAAACTACTGGAGAACCACCCGCACAACATGTAAACTACAATCGCCGAGATTCTGAAGGCTAAGTGAAACAGGGTAACATATGGATGTCTAGAACAATTCAATGCATTATCAGTATATAAAACCTAAGCCTATAAGTAGTCTTACGCATCTATATTATAAACTATATACTTCAATCTGTTGGTGTTTTGGTTTGCCTCGTCCTCCTCCCCGAATGCAATCGTATCGTCGTCCATTAGTAAAGGGACCTAACAATAAAACGATGGAAATGTTTGAGGAATATCGAGTAACACGGCTCTGGGGCTCCTCTGTATCCAACTTAACTATTAGACCTAGGGTCTATATTCCTAGAGTACAGTCTAAGTAAACAGAGAAAAGATAACCAAACTTATAACCAAAAAGTGTAACGATGGTTCGGTACGAAACAAGAAAATGAACAGCTAACGAATGATCTTGTCTACGTATATGTCTAAAGAACGCTTGCAATATATTTAAGAGTCCAGTATTATTTAAAATGCATATATATATACGTACGGAAACTCACGAACAAACGTCAATAACAACTCTTCCGACACGTCAACGAAAGAACATCGACTTCTTGCGGGTATAATCGACAACGTTGTTATTACGCTCTTATACAAACCGATACGGCGAAGCAAAAACGATGCGTTTAACAAAAACTTGGCGTCAATGTATTTAAAACCAGTACATATATTGAAATGTACCATGCACCTACCGATACAGACGCCATGTTAGCACGCTGACGGGATGGCAACAGACGTCATCTCTTCTACGCCGATGATGGTCGAAACAGTTTGTCCCCCCCACTCTGCCACCTGTAGTATCGAATGATATATCAATTAGTCGCGATCAGTATTGTGCGTAAATAATTATTGATTTCACTTGCTTCGATATTATTCCGTAACAATATATAATTAATTTTGTAGACGAGAGAAATTTATCTACGTCGTATTTGCGAATTTTATGCGTTTGTAACAAAAATTGGTACGTGCAATTTAAAACAGTGGACATATTTAACAAGTTCAGTTTAATAAAATAATTAAAAGAACAAGGAAATTTCCATTTATAGAGATTTATTATTTTGCATAAAGATCCGCAGTCTGGTCATCAATTTTGTTAGAATAAATTAACGCGAACAACGTCAAGCGACGACTAATGAAGTGAATGAGTAATTAGCGACGCGAGCGTAAAGATTCCGATACAGGTGGACTTGAACCAACGAGATAAGAGAATTGTCCAATCAACAAATGTGTATTCACGTGATCCACATAAGCACTTACTTACATATTTGGAATATTAGCACAGACTGATTATCACTTCCGTGTCGTTTGCAAGATCAACAGCATAATGGAGGACAGCGATAATATGTACGAAGACATTAAAAGTTCGATCGAACGTTCAGCAATTATCAAGCTGCGGTTCGAATTTCCTGATCACGACCGCTACCGAGGGAAAACTGGGGAAAACTGACGCGAAATATTTGAATAAGATGTCGCGCGGATGGAGCTCGCTTTCCGATTGGTCGATCCTTGTACGCACCCTGTTGGTCAGTGGTGCAAACTGCGCTGCACGAAAGAGCGTCGGCAGGCCGGGTACAATTAACCCCATTCGGCTGAAGCGAGCGAGAGAAACAATAAAGCGTGAGTCGACGATAATTTTCCTGTTAAGTTGATCTGGTGTCGCGCAAGTATTCCGGCCTGATGATTGATCATGATATAGTAATTTCTAAACGAGATCGTGCCACGAGGATCGTGTGTGTTGGTAGCGATAAAACGGCAGCGCCGTTGCGCGCGTTGCCCGCCAGGCTCGTGCTTGCGACAGTGTTAGAACGGCGAAGGAAGTGTTGGTCGCGGTGACGGTGGTGGTGGTTCAGATAAGTACGGGGGATTGAGTGCACAGCAAGTAGATTTTCTGTCCGAGTTTATCGCGAACTGTTCACGTTACGAAGGATGCGTTGTAGAGTTTGAAGCGTCAGAGGACTCGAAGACCGGTACAATGTTGAAAGGTTATTCGCGGATCACTCAGGCGCTGCTGGGCACCTTATTTACGTGGGCTCTCACCGCAGCGGGTGCCGCACTCGTCATCGTGATTAGAGGAAAACAGGTATACCTTATTTTTTCCATTCATTTATCCGATAAAATGCCTGCCGAACAATCGTCCACGCTGCTATCGATAGTTTATGGACGGGACACGGAACACCTGATTGTAACCTCGATCGAGAGGCATTCTAACCTTACCCGGTTCAACCGTCGATCGCCGCGGATCGCCGCCCTTTTGAAAAATTTATTTATCAGCCGCTTCGTCAAGTTTTTTTTCACACGTTCACGGCGTACGTGCACGGCACTGCTACCGAGATGTTCGTTCAAAAATTCGATCTCCTTGAGAATTTATTAATAAAATCTCGAGAAGCTCGACCCTGAAGAACGTTGACCATGACATTTATCCTTTTCATTCGTCTCGAAGGTTTTCATCTGTTATAAAGGTTTCGTAGCGGTTCTAATTGGCTCGAGAGCGTAAAAATTGCAACCTAACAATGCGAGTGCGTAATTGTGAAAGGTAAATAAGGTGCAACGTTCAAGCTGCACTTATCGCACAGCTGGTTCAATAAATTTTCCTTCGTGTGTACGAATTATTTCGTACGTCCTTTCTATTTTCTTTGTGTTCAATGTTGCATTGTCTGCAGTATCCGGCTCGTTTCGCGAACGCGCAGCGATAAATTCAAACTGTAGCCGTGTCCCGATAGAATGTAATTGAGACAACGTATCATGATTTCATTGTTATCAGACAACGAATATATTTTGCTGGTTTTAGCGAAAGGACACCAACACTTGTGAAAATTCTGTTTGATAAGATTATATGGGACTTAATGTGTGTGAACGGATACTTCCGTTTGACGTTTCGAAACGAGTTCCTCGTTTACTATGCACACGTCGTTCTAAACGGCACCGAAGAAATTAGATCAATTTTTGTCGATGTTAGAGTCGTTCGCGCTCCAGATTCCCGCGAATTTCAAACTTCGAGATGTTCGATAATCTAACACGTGCAACTTCGTGCGTTTACTTTAAAACAAAATTTCAATAGCTGGACTGTGGATTTTATGTATTTATAACAAGACTGGATAAATAAATTGCAAAATTCTAAAAACGTCCGCATTGTTTAATTGTTTTAATTGTTGATTCGAAACGTGGCAATTTCGAGGTATTTATGTAATTTCATGGTTGATTTTCTAAAAATCTTTTTCGCTGATTAGATGATTGCTTGTAGGAAGACTAGACTAATAATGTTATTATATTTGAATAATTTTTCTTGCATCTCAAAATATTGATATAAGGGCAAAAATGAATCTATCGTCACCTCGGTTCTGTTATGTTTATGCAGATACCGAGGGTCGAATGTTGATTTTTCCAACTAGGCCTCGTAGACCCAAAAGGCCATGTGTTTAAAACACTGATGGGGCTAAGGGTCCTTAGTCCGACTGGCATGGGTACTTCTTTCTTTTGATGCAGTCGGTGTTGAACGGGCTAAGAGAAATCTTGCATCTATAAAATTCAGAAACGCGTTCTATTTATCTTAATCCTGCTTCCCACAAAAAATATAAAATTTTCAAGAAGTCCAGAAAAACTTGTGATTTCGTTACGATTTGGTTAAATTTTACAGTAAGCGCACGACAGTCTGTTAGCAGTGTTTTATGTTGAATTGGCTGTAGCTGCTGACGAAGTAAAAGGAGTTTTATTTCGCTTCGGTGTCTGATTTAACAGCGCGAATTTGCGCAGAGACTTTGGTAACGATTTAATTTAGGTGGAGCGTGGAGGATTTGAGGAGGAATGGAGAAATCGAAGCGAAGCGTGTAGAATTTTAGTGGTAACGTGGAGAGAGACATAGGTTGTAAACGGATCTGTTTCAGCGCAAGCTGTTGGACATCAGCCTGGGATTTGCGGCAGGCGTGATGATAGCGGCAAGTTACTGGTCGTTATTGGCACCTGCTATCGAAATGGCGTCAAAGAGCAAAATTTACGGGGAGGACGGCGAATATGCGTTCGTACCGGTCGGAGTTGGATTTCTCGTAGGGGCGGCATTCGTATACGGGACGGACTTGTTGATATCCTCCTTCGGCATTCAGTCCCCTAATGTGCTTTTAGCTATGCAGTCAGTCGGTACGAAACAAAGACGCAAGATCATTGCAAAACTAAAGAGTGACGAGGATTTAAACGATTATGATCCGTATAGCAACGTACAGATTTCCAATGGAAAAATATATACTCGAATTGAGTCGACCACCATCTATGGTATCTCATTTTCTACTTGTAACATCCAATTCTCTCTGTAGGCTTGGAAAATGGGATCAGTTCACGACACACACACACGTGTACATGACCGTCTATATGTAAATGTCACGCCCCTCTTCGCTTTTTTCATGTACAGCAAACGTTTAGCTGCAAACCGGGAATAAGCAGTACAAAAAGGAAAAGAGAACCTAAACGAAAAGGAGAAAACAATTACGACCGTACGGTCATTTATTTTCAAATTGATCTGCTTGTTCTTGGGGTGTGCACACTGTTTTTAGTTGCGTGTCTAATTTTCGTTTGTGTTCTTTGTATGACGATTAACCTGTTGACCGGGGACTTCGATCTCGTGTCCGTAATTCCACATTTACTTGCACTATGGTATTTAGAATGTTGTCTCTCCGTCATTTTAGCCGCGGCGTAGTATAAATCACGCGGTTATAGATTGAAATGGCAATTGAGAGAATTCGTCCGGTTAACAAGGGGAAATGTTTATATTATGTTAGCTGCTTCTCGCACGTTTCTCACGTTGGTAGCATATGCATGATTGTGTTCGTGCAAAAGTCCGTGGAACTTACAAAACACAGACATGGGAAAGCACAAATCACTCTGATTCGCTCTTTCTTTCTTTCGCAAAAAAAAGAAAAAAAAATACACTACACTTGTGACACTCGTAATTAATTGTGTGTCGGACACCGGAGCACCAAATCTCGATCGCTGGTACAATAGACCGGGCGTAGACGTGATTAACGTTAGATACCACTAAGAAAAGGCAATTACTTATTTTTGGTTTGTGTTTGAAAAGAGTTCCACAACTCTGCGAAACTGATCTTATTAATCCTGCCTGCGGATATCTAACGGTCAAAAGACGTGTGAAAGAGATTACCGGGTTTTGAATACTATACCTAAAGCTTCACCTGTGCTTTCTGTGGAAGGTGAAAACTAACGAGGCACATAGATCGCCTTGGGTTTTGGGAACGATGGGTTTTTCCATTCGTTCGACTGATATCCGAACGATACAGGAGCAAGATCTCGATTGCTAATGTTCGCATCAACGTCCCCGTTTCAGGTTTCAACGAGCAAAACACCCGTAGACGACAAATCTCGCATATAAGCGCATCCGCCGATCAAGAGGAACTCGAGGCAGTTTACGAGTATTCTGATACCGAACAGAAAAACAGTCAGTGGAGGAGGATATTACTGTTGGTCGTTGCAATTACCGTAGGTATCGCTCGGTCGTGTTCAGAGCAAGATTATACAGGTTGATCGGAAACTAATGGTGCAACCGAAAAAGTGCTGCATAAAAATATGTCAAAAATTTATTTAATTGCCTCGCTGAAAACACCGGTTCTCGTTCGATCACCGAAGTAAAG